>LR738714.1:60933331-61085593 GCA_902687465.1 Secale cereale | reverse complement strand
AGAATGATCCAGCAGATAAAGAGGAGCCGGGAATCCTGGTTATACGAGCAAGGAGGGTCTTCTCATTCAGCCTCGGACAGCCAATCATGGACAAAGCTCTGGGGAATAAGCGTCCCATCCAAACTGAAAATATTCTTATGGAGACTGGCCAGGAACACTACACCAACCGGGTCTTTACTGAAGCGAAGGAATATGGCGGAGACAGATGTATGTTGCCTGTGCGGGGCAGAAGATACGTGGAGACATGCATTGCTTCATTGCACAGTTTCGAGGAGCACCTGGGCGCTGTCTTCAGAACTAATCATTGATGTCTTGAGCAGGAACGAGGAAACTGATGCGAAGAGATGGCTCTTTGCCATGCATGAGGCGTTAACGCAGGATGAATTTACTACCTTTGTTGTCACACTTTGGGCGTTATGGAGTGCTCGCCGGAAAGCTATACACGAACAGATCTTCCAGAGTCCGTTCTCAGTCCATGCTTTCGCCCAATCGTATGTCATTGAACTACGATGCTTGGCAACGACGATCTCGAGGGAAACTAATGTGCGACAGCCAAGACCAACTGGATGGATTGCTCCTCCGTCAGGTGTGGCGAAGATCAATGTGGATGCGGCGGTAGGGAGAGGAAGAAGTTACGGTTCTGTTGCTGCAATTTCCAGGGATTCTTCAGGCATTTTTTTGGGAGCTTCGGCGGTCGTCTTCTCAGGCGTTTCAGACCCGGCTACTCTGGAGTGCATGGCGATCAGGGAAGCTCTGGCATTAGCGGATGATCTATATGTGGAGAAGATCCAAGTGGCGTCGGACGCGAAGGTGGTGGTCGAGGATATCCATCACAACAACCCTACAGCCTATGGGGCGATCATACATGAAATAATAGACCATAGTTCCAATTTTCATACTTGTAATATTAGTCATGAGTTTAGGAGCTCGAATGTCGAGGCTCACAAGCTCGCGAGGCACGCTTTATCCCTACCCGCTGGCCGACATGTTTGGCTAGGTCAACCGGGGGGCTTATCTTTCGTCCGTGTAAACGTTGTGACGGCATAATAAAGAGCTTCGGAGTTTGTCTCAAAAAAAAAAACATGTGTTGCTGGCTTGCTGCTGCTCCATGCAATGCCTTCACCGCTCGAGCATTCGACGCGCTGAGGCCAACTCCAAAGGAGACCCCAAATGGTCTGACCCGCTTCATTTCCGATGCAAACATGCGTTTAATTTGTGTTCACACGAAAGCCGAATGGACGGGCATGTGCTTGTGGCTCATCCGTTTTGAGGAAGCGTGGCGGCCGTCCAACTACCTCCATCATCTAAACTAAATGCGCACGCGCAGCGGGCCCCGGCTGTCAGCCACACATCCTGCGGTCGTCATCTTTCTTAAATTGAAAGTCGTGGATCGGCCAGTCCACAGCTTTCACTTCCTGGCCGGTCTGCCTCCTTGAGCCCCGACCACTGGCGGAGCTTAGGCAAGGCCAAATGGGCCATGGCCCGCCCAGCTCTGAAACTTGCCCTCCTATTATAGCCAGCCCATGGGCCATAAAATACCAGCCTTTAGAAATCTTAACAGCCTGGCCCGCCCAATCTTTTTGCGCAAGCTCCGCCACTAGCCCCGACAAGAGCGAACCCACGTCCTCCTAGCCCTCGCCGCCCACATTCTCCTCGTGTTCATGACAACCCTCCCCAAACGCGAGATCATCGGCATGTGTGTGGCATCACGCCGATGCCTTCTCCTTCTTCGTCCCCCCCTCTCCCACCTCCGTCGCCCATTACCGAGGAGGAGGAGGCCCGCCTCATGAGGCATGTCATGGAGGACTCCATGAACACGCACGACAAGCGGCAAGGACTGGCCTGGAAACTGCGCTGTCCCTGTCGGCGGCCGGCGACGTCGCCATCCCGGAGCTAGACCTCGCCGTCAAGGAGGAGATGTAGGTGAAGGTGGCGGAGGAGCCGCTCGTCGCCGCGTGGAACCCTTGCCTGGTGGGCCAGCGGTAGAGCTGGTAGTGCACGGCGTGGGAGATGGCCGACACGGTGGGTGTCGGCCCATGGGCAGCCACGCCGCCACGGTCACCAGAGTAGGAACCGCGGGAGGAGGTGGCGTAGGCGCCGCCGGCGCATTCGGCCTACCAGAGGCCGCTTGCCCACCTTTGGCAACCACCTCCCTACGTCGACCTCACCAGCGACGACGGCGTGTAGAAGGGAGGCTCCTGGAGACAGCGGTGGCCTCGACGGCGACGACGGCGGCCATTTTTATGTAGTTTTTAAAAGTGTTTTATTAAGTTAAGTTTAATTATGAACTCTGGTGAACGTGGGTACTTCGGTCGTGTTGCCTTTTAATGTATGTATTTATGTTTTGGTATTATTTGCAAGTATTTTTGGATTTTTTTTAGGAGGCACAAATGCAAGCCCAAAACATGCGGACGTTTTGGGGTTGCCATGCTGGTTGGACGCATCGCTGGGTGCATGACCGCAAACGGACGGCCGTGTTTGTTTTCCTATCCCAAACGGACGAAATCGGACAAACCGGCCATCCGTTTAGGGTCCTACGTTGGAGTTGGCATGATCGTTTGATCCGCATTTTGATTTTAAACCATGTCCTTTTGAAGAAAAAAATCTCAAATACGCACATCGTTCGTATCATGTATTAAAGAAGAAAAGGGTAAACAACCCAGTCCATATGGTGATGATACAAATTACAAGCGCACTGTACACCACCACAAGACAACTCAGAGAACTACTCACCCCTGGCCCACCTCTCAACCTCGGCCAAACACACATCCCAACTCCATTTTAGCTTCGCAGCCTGTAACCATCTTCTTTCTTCCCTCTTAGAGCATATACAGCCGGACTTGGCAAATCCGACCCCTCAAATGCCTGTGGATACGTCCGGGCGCATTCGCGGACAGTGATTGGTTACATCTAAAATAATGCATTTCATATCCGGACACCTCAAATCCATATTATTACAGGAAACGTGAAACCTAATCTAAGCGGAGCTCGGCCGGTTCCTCTCCCCGCTCGCCCGGCTCCGTCGTGGCCATGTCCAGCTGCCGGTTGCGCTCCTCAGAGTGTTGGTCCGATCGCCAGTAAGGGATGAGCTCAGGATCAACGGATGTGGAGGTGAATGACTCGGATCCGCTGCCCGCCTGTTGGGGAACGTAGTATTTTAAAATTTTCCTACGATCACGCAAGATCTATCTACCAGATGCATAGCAACGAGAGGGAAGAGTGTGTCTACGTACCCTCGTAGACCGGAAGCGGAAGCGTCAAGTGACGTGGTTGATGTAGTCGAACTTCTTCGCGATTCAACCGATCAAGCACCGAACGTACGGCACCTCCGCGTTCAGCACACGTTCAGCTTGATGACGTCCCACGAGCTCTTGATCCAGTTGATCTTCACGGGAGAGTTTCGTCAGCACGACGGCGTGATGACGGATATGATGTATTCACCGGCGCAGGGCTTCGCCTAAGCACCGCGACGGTATGACCGAGGTGTGTTTCTGTGGAGGGGGGCACCGCACACGGCTGGAACAATTCAACTTGTGTGTCTTTGGGTGCCCCCCTGCCCCCGTATATAAAGGAGCAAGGGAGGAGGGCCGGTTAGGGCAATCCTACTAGGAATAGGATTGCAATCCTATTCCTAGTAGGAGTCCACCAAGAAGGAAGAGAGGGAAAGGAAAAGAGGGAGAGGTGGCGCCCCCCCCAATCCTAGTCCAACTAGGATCCCTAGGTGGGGCGCCGGCCAGCCTCTATGGGCTGCCTCTCTCCTTTCCTCAAGGCCCACTATGGACCATCCCCCCTCGTAGGGGGTTCCGGTAACCCCCTCCGGCAATCCAGTTAAATCCGAAACTTTTCCGGAACACTTCCGGTGTCCGAATATAGTCGTCCAATATATCAATCTTTATGTCTTGGACATTCCGAGACTCCTCATCATGTCCGTGATCTCCTCCGGGACTCCGAACTACCTTCGGTACATCAAAACTCATAAACTCATAATACCGATCGTCATCAAACGTTAAGCGTGCGGACCCTACGGGTTCGAGAACTATGTAGACATGACCGAGACTCATCTCCGGTCAATAACCAATAGCGGAACCTGGATGCTCATATTGGCTCCTACATATTCTACGAAGATCTTTATCGGTCAAACCGCATAACAACATACGTTGTTCCTTTTGTCATCGGTATGTTACTTGCCCGAGATTCGATCGTCGGTATCTCTATACCTAGTTCAATCTCGTTACCGGCAAGTCTCTTTACTCGTTCCGTAACACATCATCTCGTGACTAACTCATTAGTCTTTTGCTTGCAAGGCTTATTATGATGTGTGTTACCGAGAGGGCCCAGAGATACCTCTCCGACACTCGGAGTGACAAATCCTAATCTTGATCTATGCCAACACCACGAATACTTTCGGAGACACCTGTAGAGCATCTTTATGATCACCCAGTTACGTTGTGACGTTTGATAGCACACAAGGTGATCCTACGGTATTCGGGAGTTGCATAATCTCATAGTGATAGGAACATGTATAAGTCATGAAGAAAGCAATAGCAGTAAAACTAAACGATCATAGTGCTATGCCAACGGATGGGTCTTGTCCATCACATCATCATTCTCCTAATGATGTGATCCCGTTGATCAAATGACAACTCATGTCTATGGTTAGGAAACATAACCATCTTTGATCAATGAGCTAGTCTAGTAGAGGCATACTAGGGACACTCTGTTTTGTCTATGTATTCACACATGTACTAAGTTTCCAGTTAATACAATTCTAGCATGAATAATAAACATTTATCATGATATAAGGAAATATAAATAACAACTTTATTATTGCCTCTAGGGCATATTTCCTTCAGTCTCCCACTTGCACTAGAGTCAATAATCTAGCTCACATCGCCATGTGATTTAATACCGATAGTTCACATCGTTATATGAATAACACCCATAGTTCACATCACCATGTGACCAACACCCAAAGGGTTTACTAGAGTCAATAATCTAGTTCACATCGCTATGTGATTAATACCCAAGAGTAATAAGGTGTGATCATGTTTTGCTTGTGAGAGAAGTTTAGTCAACGGGTCTGTCACATTCAGATCCGTATGTATTTCGCAAATTTCTATGTATACAATGCTCTGCATGGAGCTACTCTAGCTAATTGCTCCCACTTTCAATACGCATCCAGATTGATACTTAGAGTCATCTGGATTTAGTGTCAAAGCTTGCATCGGCGTAACCCTTTACGACGAACTCTTTATCACCTCCATAATCGAGAAATATTTCCTTAGTCATCCAATTACTAAGGATAATTTTGACCGCTGTACAGTGATCTACTCCTGGATCACTATTGTACCTCCCTGTCAAACTCATGGCAAGGTACACAACGTCTTTTGTACACAGCATGGCATACTTTATAGAACCTATGGCTGAGGCATAGGGAATGACTTTCATTCTCTCTATATTTTTCTGCCGTGGTCTGGCTTTGAGTCTTACTCAACTTCACACCTTACAAGTCAGGCAAGAACTCCTTCTTTGACTGATCCATTTTGAACTACTTCAAAATCTTATCAAGGTATGTACTCATCGAAAGTCTTATCAAGCGTCTTGATCTATCTCTATAGATCTTGATGCCCAATATGTAAGCAGCTTCACCAAGGTCTTTCTTTGAAAAACTCCTTTCAAACACTCCTTTATGCTTTCCAGAAAATTCTACATCATTTCCGATCGACAATATGTCATTCACATATACTTATCAGAAATGTTGTAGTGCTCCCACTCACTTCTTGTAAATACAGGCTTCACCGCAAGTCTGTATAAATCTATATGCTTTGATCAACTTATCAAAGCGTATATTCTAACTCCGAGATGCTTGCACCAGTCCATAGATGGATCGCTGGAGCTTGCACATTTTGTTAGCACCTTTAGGATTGACAAAACCTTCTGGTTGCATCATATACAAGTCTTCTTTAATAAATCCATTAAAGAATGCAGTTTTGTTATCCATTTGCCAGATTTCATAAAATGCGGCAATTACTAACATGATTCGGACAGACTTAAGCATCGCTACGGGTGAGAAAGTCTCATCGTAGTCAACTCCTTGAACTTGTCGAAACCCTTTCGCAACAAGTCGAGCTTTGTAAACAGTAACATTACCGTTTGCGTCGGTCTTCCTCTTGAAGATCCATTTATTTTCGATGGCTTGCCGATCATCGGGCAAGTCAACCAAAGTCCATACTTTGTTCTAATACATGGATCCCATCTCAGATTTCATGGTCTCAAGCCATTTTGCGGAATCTGGGCTCATCATCGCTTCCTCATAGTTCGTAGGTTCATCATGGTCTAGTAACATGACTTCCAGAACTGGGTTGCCGTACCACTCTGGTGCGGAACGAACACTGGTTGATCTACGAAGTTCAGCAGAAACTTGATCTGAAGTTTCATGATCATCATCATTAGCTTCCTCACTAATTGGTGTAGGAATCACTGGAACGAGTTTCTGTGATGTACTACCTTCCAATTCGGGAGAAGGTACAATTACCTCATCAAGTTCTACTTTCCTCCCACTCACTTCTTTCGAGAGAAACTCCTTCTCTAGAAAGGATCCACTCTTAGCAACAAAGACCTTGCCTTAGGATCTGTGATAGAAGGTGTACCCAACAGTTTCTTTTTGGGTATCCTATGAAGATTTACTTCTCCGATTTGGGTTCGAGCTTATCATGTTGAAACTTTTTCACATAAGCATCGCAGTCCCAAACTTAAAGAAATGACAGCTTAGGTTTCTCGTCAAACCACAGTTCATACGATGTCATCTCCACGGATTTAGATGGTGCCCTATTTAACGTGAATGTAGCTGTCTCTAATGCATAACCCCAAAAGCGATAGTGGTAGATCGGTAAGAGACATCATCGATCGCACCATATCTAATAAAGTACGGTTATGACGTTCGGACACACCATTACACTGTGGTGTTCCAGGTGGCGTGAGTAGTGAAACTATTTCACATTGTTTTTATTGAAGGCCAAACTCGCTAACTCAAATATTTTACCTCTACGATCATATCGTAGAAACTCTTATTTTCTTGTTACGATAATTCTCCACTTCACTCTGAAATTCTTTGAACTTTTCAAATGTTTCAGGCTTGTGCTTCATTAAGTAGATATACCCATATCTGCTCAAATCATCAGTGAAGGTCAGAAAATAACGATACCTGCCGCGAGCTTCAACACTCATTGGTCCGCATACATCTGTATGTATGATCTCCAACAAATCTGTTGCTCGCTCCACAGTTCCGGAGAACGGAGTTTTAGTCATCTTTCCCATGAGGCATGGTTCGCAAGCACCAAGTGATTCATAATCAAGTGATTCCAAAAGTCCATCACTATGGAGTTTCTTCATGCGTTTTACACCAATATGACCTAAACGGCAGTGCTACAAATAAGTTGCACTATCATTATTAACCTTGCATCTTTTGGCTTCAATATTATGAATATGTGTATCACCACGATCGAGATCCAACAAACCATTTTCATTGGGTGTATGACCATAGAAGGTTTTATTCATGTAAACAGAACAACAATTATTCTCTAACTTACATGAATAACCGTATTGCAATAAACATGATCAAATCATATTCATGCTCAACACCAAATAACATTTATTTAGGTTCAACACTAATCCCGAAAGTATAGGGAGTGTGCGATGATGATCATATCAATCTTGGAACTACTTCCAATACACATCGTCACTTCATCCTTTAACTAGTTTCTGTTCATTATGCAACTCCCATTTCGAGTTACTACTCTTTAGCAACTGAACCAATATCAAATACCGAGGGTTTGCTATGAACACTAGTAAAATACACATCAATAATCTGTATATCAAATATACCTTTGTTCACTTTGCCATCCTTCTTATCCGCCAAATATCTAGGGCAGTTCCACTTCTAGTGACCATTTCCTTTGCAGTAGAAGCACTTAGTTTCAGGCTTGAGTTTAGCTTTGGGTTTCTTCACGGGAGTGACAACTTGCTTGTCATTCTTCTTGAAGTTCCCCTTCTATCCCTTTGCCCTTTACTTGAAACAAGTGGTCTGGTTAACCATCAACACTTGATGCTCTTTCTTGATTTCTACCTTCGCCGATTTCAGCATCGTGAAGAGCTCGGGAATTACTTTCGTCATCCCTTGCATATTATAGTTCATCACAAAGTTCTACTAACTTGGTGATAGTGTCTAGAGAACTTTGTCAATTACTATCTTATCTGGAAGATTAACTCCCACTTGATTCAAGCAATTGTACTACCCAGACAATCTGAGCACATGCTCACTGGTTGAGCTATTCTCCTCCATCTTGTAGGCAAAGTACTGTCAGAGGTCTTATACCTCTCGACACGGGCATGAGTATGAAATACTAATTTCAACTCTTGGAACATCTCATATGCTCCGTGGTGTTTCAAAACGTTTTTGAAGTCCCGGTCATAAGCCGTAAAGTATGGTGCACTAAACTATCAAGTAGTCATCATATCGAGCTTTTGTCAAAACGTTCATAACGTCTACATCTGCTCCTGCAATAGGTCTGTCACCTAGCGGTGCATCAAGGACATAATTCTTCTGTGCAGCAATGAGGATAATCCTCAGATCACGGAACAATTCCGCATCATTGCTACTAACATCTTTCAACTTGGTTTTTCTCTAGGAACATATGAAAAAAAACGAGGAGAAACATCGCGAGCTATTGATCTACAACATAGATATGCTAATACTACCAGGACTAAGTTCATGATAAATTAAAGTTCAATTTAATCATATTACTTAAGAACTCCCACTTAGATAGACATCCCTCCGGTCATCTAAATGATCACGTGATCCAAATCAACTAAACCATGTCCGATCATCACGTGAGATGGAGTAGTTTCAATGGTGAACATCTTATGTTGATCATATCTACTATATGATTCACGCTCGACCTTTCGGTCTCCAGTGTTCCGAGGCCATATCTGCATATGCTAGGCTCGTCAAGTTTAACCCGAGTATTCTGCGTGTGCAAAACTGACTTACACCCGTTGTATTTGAACGTAGAGCTTATCACACCCGATCATCATGTGGTGTCTCGGCACGACGAACTTTCGCAACGGTGCATACTCAGGGAGAACACTTATACCTTGAAATTTAGTAAGGGATCATCTTATAATGCTACCGTCGTTCTATGCAAAATAAGAAGCATAATAAGATAAACATCACATGTAATCAAAATATGTGACATGATATGGCCATCATCATCTTATGCTTTTGATCTCCATCTCCAAAGCACCTTCATGATCACCTTTCGTCACCGGCGCGACACCTTGATCTCCATCGTAGAATCGTTGTCGTCTCGCCAACTATTGCTTCTACGACTATCGCTACCGCTTAGTGATAAAGTAAAGCAATTACATGGCGATTGCATTTCATACAATAAAGCGACAACCATATGGCTCCTGCCAGTTGCCGATAACATTACAAAACATGATCATCTCATACAAAACCGTATAACTCATCATGTCTTGACCATATCACATCACAACATGCCCTGCAAAAACAAGTTAGACGTCCTCTACTTTGTTGTTGCAAGTTTTACGTGGCTGCTACGGGCTTAGCAAGAACCGTTCTTACCTACGCATACAAAACCACAACGATGTTTTGTCAAGTATGTGCTGTTTTAACCTTCACAAGGACCGGGCGTAGCCACACTTGATTCAGCTAAAGTGAGAGAGACAGACACCCGCCAGTCACCTTTAAGCAACGAGTGCTCGTAACGGTGAAACCAGTCTCGCGTAAGCGTACGCGTAATGTCGGTCCGGGCCACTTCATCTCACAATACCGCCGAAGCAAAGTATGACATGCTGGTAAGCAGTATGACTAGTATCGCCCACAACTCATTGTGTTCTACTCGTGCATATCATCTACGCATAGACCTGGCTCATGATGCCACTGTTGGGGAATGTAGTATTTTAAAATTTTCCTACGATCACGCAAGATCTATCTACCAGATGCATAGCAACGAGAGGGAAGAGTGTTTCTACGTACCCTCGTAGACCGGAAGCGGAAGCGTCAAGTGACGTGGTTGATGTAGTCGAACTTCTTCGCGATTCAACCGATCAAGCACCGAACGTACGGCACCTCCGCGTTCAGCACACGTTCAGCTTGATGACGTCCCACGAGCTCTTGATCCAGTTGAGCTTCACGGGAGAGTTTCGTCAGCACGACGGCGTGGTGACGGATATGATGTATTCACCGGCGCAGGGCTTCACCTAAGCACCGCGACGGTATGACCGAGGTGTGTTTCTGTGGAGGGGGGCACCGCACACGGCTGGAACAATTCAACTTGTGTGTCTTTGGGTGCCCCCCTGCCCCCGTATATAAAGGAGCAAGGGAGGAGGGCCGGTTAGGGCAATCCTACTAGGAATAGGATTGCAATCCTATTCCTAGTAGGAGTCCACCACGAAGGAAGAGAGGGAAAGGAAAAGAGGGAGAGGTGGCCCCCCCAATCCTAGTCCAACTAGGATCCCTAGGTGGGGCGCCGACCAGCCTCTATGGGCTGCCTCTCTCCTTTCCTCAAGGCCCACTATGGACCATCCCCCCTCGTAGGGGGTTCCGGTAACCCCCTCCGGCAATCCAGTTAAATCTGAAACTTTTCCGGAACACTTCCGGTGTCCGAATATAGTCGTCCAATAAATCAATCTTTATGTTTTGGACATTCCGAGACTCCTCATCATGTCGGTGATCTCATCCGGGACTCCGAACTACCTTCGGTACATCAAAACTCATAAACTCATAATACCGATCGTCATCAAACGTTAAGCGTGCGGACCCTACGGGTTCGAGAACTATGTAGACATGACCGAGACTCATCTCCGGTCAATAACCAATAGCGGAACCTGGATGCTCATATTGGCTCCTACATATTCTACGAAGATCTTTATCGGTCAAACCGCATAACAACATACGTTGTTCCTTTTGTCATCGGTATGTTACTTGCCCGAGATTCGATCGTCGGTATCTCTATACCTAGTTCAATCTCGTTACCGGCAAGTCTCTTTACTCGTTCCGTAACACATCATCTCGTGACTAACTCATTAGTCTTTTGCTTGCAAGGCTTATTATGATGTGTGTTACCGAGAGGGCCCAGAGATACCTCTCCGACACTCGGAGCGACAAATCCTAATCTTGATCTATGCCAACACCACGAATACTTTCGGAGACACCTGTAGAGCATCTTTTGTTGGGGAACGTAGTATTTTAAAATTTTCCTACGATCACGCAAGATCTATCTACCAGATGCATAGCAACGAGAGGGAAGAGTGTGTCTACGTACCCTCGTAGACCGGGAGCGGAAGCGTCAAGTGACGCGGTTGATGTAGTCGAACTTCTTCGCGATCCAACCGATCAAGCACCGAACGTACGGCACCTCCGCGTTCAGCACACGTTCAGCTTGATGACGTCCCACGAGCTCTTGATCCAGTTGAGCTTCACGGGAGAGTTTCGTCAGCACGACGGCGTGGTGACGGATATGATGTGTTCACCGACGCAGGGCTTCGCCTAAGCTCCGCGACGGTATGACCGAGGTGTGATTCTGTGGAGGGGGCACCGCACACGGCTAAAACAATTCAACTTGTGTGTCTTTGGGTGCCCCCTGCCCCCGTATATAAAGGAGCAAGGGAGGGAGGCCGGCCGGCCCTTCCTGGTGCGGCTAGGGAGTGGACTCCTACTAGGAATAGGATTGCAATCCTATTCCTAGTAGGATTCACCAAAAGAAGGAAGAGGGAAAGGAATAGGAGAGGTGCCCCCCCCCAATCCTAGTCCAACTAGGAACCCTAGGTGGGGGCGCCGGCCAGCCCTATGGGCTGCCTCTCTCTTTCCCTTTAGGCCCACTATGGACCATCCCCTCTCGTAGGGGGTTCCGGTAACCCCCTCCGGCATTCCTGATAAATCCGAAACTTTTCCGGAACACTTCCGGTGTCCGAATATAGTCGTCTAATATATCAATCTTTATGTCTCGGACATTCCGAGACTCCTCGTCATGTACGTGATCTCATCCGGGACTCCGAACTACCTTCGGTACATCAATACTCATAAACTCATAATACCGATCGTCATCAAACGTTAAGCGTGCGGACCCTACGGGTTCGATAACTATGTAGACATGACCGAGACTCATCTCCGTTCAATAACCAATAGCGGAACCTGGATGTTCATATTGGTTCCTACATATTCTACGAAGATCTTTTATCGGTCAGAACCGCATAACAACATACGTTGTTCCTTTTGTCAAACGGTATGTTACTTGCCCGAGATTCGATCGTCGGTATCTCTATACCTAGTTCAATCTCGTTACCGGCAAGTCTCTTCACTCGTTCCGTAACACATCATCTCGTGACTAACTCATTAGTCTTTTGCTTGCAAGGCTTATTGTGATGTGTGTTACCGAGAGGGCCCAGAGATACCTCTCCGACACTCGGAGTGACAAATCCTAATCTTGATCTATGCTAACACCACGAATACTTTCGGAGACACCTGTAGAGCATCTTTATGATCACCCAGTTACGTTGTGACGTTTGATAGCACACAAGGTGTTCTTACGGTATTCGGGAGTTGCATAATCTCATAGTCATAGGAACATGTATAAGTCATGAAGAAAGCAATAGCAGTAAAACTAAACGATCATAGTGCTATGCTAACGGATTGGTCTAGTCCATCACATCATTCTCCTAATGATGTGATCCCGTTGATCAAATGACAACTCATGTCTATGGCTAGGAAACATAACCATCTTTGATTAATGAGCTAGTCTAGTAGAGGCATACTAGGGACATACTGTTTTGTCTATGTATTCACACATGTACTAAGTTTCCGGTTAATACAATTCTAGCATGAATAAAAGACATTTATCATGATATAAGGAAATACAAATAACATCTTTATTATTGCCTCTAGGGCATATTTCCTTCAGTCTCCCACTTGAACTAGAGTCAATAATCTAGCTCACATCGCCATGTGATTTAATACCGATAGTTCACATCGTTATGTGAATAACACCCATAGTTCACATCACCATGTGACCAACACCCAAAGGGTTTACTAGAGTCAATAATCTAGTTCACATCGCTATGTGATTAATACCCAAGAGTAATAAGGTGTGATCATGTTTTTCTTGTGAGAGAAGTTTAGTCAATGGGTCTGTCACATTCAGATCCGTATGTATTTCGCAAATTTCTATGTCTACAATGCTCTGCATAGAGCTACTCTAACTAATTGCTCCCACTTTCAATACGCATCCAGATTGATACTTAGAGTCATCTGGATTTAGTGTCAAAGCTTGCATCGGTGTAACCCTTTACGACGAACTCTTTATCACCTCCATAATCGAGAAACATTTCTTTAGTCATCCAGTTACTAAGGATAATTTTGACCGCTGTACAGTGATCTACTCCTGGATCACTATTGTACCCCCTTGACAAACTCATGGCAAGGTACACAACATGTTTGGTACATAGCATGGCATACTTTATAGAACCTATGGCTGAGGCATAGGGAATGACTTTCATTCTCTCTATATTTTTGCAGTGGTCGGGCATTGAGTCTTACTCAACTTCATACCTTGTAATACAGGCAAGAACCCTTTCTTTGACTGATCCATTTTGAACTTCTTCAAAATTTTATCAAGGTATGTGCTTTGTGAAAGTCCAATTAAGCGTCTTGATCTATCTCTATAGATCTTGATGCCTAATATATAAGCAGCTTCACCGAGGTCTTTCATTGAAAAACTCTTATTCAAGTATCCTTTTATGCTGTCCAGAAATTCTATATCATTTCCAATCAACAATATGTCATCCACATATAATATTAGAAATGCTACAGAGCTCCCACTCACTTTCTTGTAAATACAGGCTTCTCCAAAAGTCTGTATAAAACCATATGCTTTGATCACCTCATCAAAGCGTATATTCCAACTCCGAGATGCTTGCACCAGTCCATAGATGGATCGCTGGAGCTTGCATACTTTGTAAGCACCTTTTTGATCGACAAAACCTTCTGGTTGCATCATATACAACTCTTCTTTGAGATATCCATTTAGGAATGCAGTTTTGACATCCATTTGCCAGATTTCATAATCATAAAATGCGGCAATTGCTAACATGATTCGGACAGACTTAAGCATCGCTACAGGTGAGAAAGTCTCATCGTAGTCAACTCCTTGAACTTGTCGAAAACCTTTTGCAACAAGTCGAGCTTTGTAAACAGTAATATTACCGTCTGCGTCGGTCTTCCTCTTGAAGATCGATTTATTTTCGATGGCTTGCCGATCATCGGGCAAGTCAACCAAAGTCCACACTTTGTTCTCATACATGGATCCCATCTCAGATTTCATGGCTTCAAGCCATTTTGCGGAATCTGGGCTCATCATCGCTTCCTCATAGTTCGTAGGTTCATCATGGTCTAGTAACATGATTTCCAGAACTGGGTTGCCGTACCACTCTGGTGCGGAACGTACTCTGGTTGATCTACGACGTTCAGCAGAAACTTGATCCGAAGTTTCATGATCATCATCATTAACTTCCTCATTGATTGGTGTAGGGATCACTGGAACAATTTCCTGCGATGTACTACTTTCCAATCTGGGAAAAGGTACAATTACCTCATCAAGTTCTACTTTCCTCCCACTCACTTCTTTCGAGAGAAACTCATTTCTAGAAAGGATCCATTCTTAGCAACGAATATCTTGCCTTCGGATCTGTGATAGAAGGTGTACCCAACAGTCTCTTTTGGGTATCCTATGAAGACACATTTCTCCGACTTGGGTTCGAGCTTATCAGGTTGAAGCTTTTTCACATAAGCATCGCAGCCCCAAACTTTAAGAAACGACAACTTTGGTTTCTTGCCAAACCATAGTTCATAAGGTGTCGTATCAACGGATTTAGATGGTGCTCTATTTAACGTGAATGCAGCTGTCTCTAAAGCATAACCCCAAAACGATAGTGGTAAATCGGTAAGAGACATCATAGATCGTACCATATCTAATAAAGTACGGTTACGACGTTCGGATACACCATTACGCTGTGGTGTTCCAGGTGGCATGAGTTGCGAAACTATTCCACATTGTTTCAAATGAAGACCAAACTCGTAACTCAAATATTCTCCTCCACGATCAGATCGTAGAAACTTTATTTTCTTGTTACGATGATTCTCTACTTCACTCTGAAATTCTTTGAACTTTTCAAATGTTTCAGACTTGTGCTTCATTAAGTAGATATACCCATATCTGCTCAAATCATCAGTGAAGGTCAGAAAAAAACGATACCCGCCGCGTGCTTGAACACTCATTGGTCCACATACATCAGTATGTATGATTTCCAACAAATCTGTTGCTCGCTCCATGGTTCCGGAGAACGGAGTTTTAGTCATCTTGCCCATGAGGCATGGTTCGCAAGCACCAAGTGATTCATAATCAAGTGATTCCAAAAGTCCATCACTATGGAGTTTCTTCATGCGTTTTACACCAATATGACCTAAACGGCAGTGCCACAAATAAGTTGCACTATCATCATTAACCTTGCATCTTTTGGCTTTAATATTATGAATATGTGTATCACCACGATCGAGATCCAACAAACTATTTTCATTGGGTGTATGACCATTGAAGGTTTTATTCATGTAAACAGAATAACAATTATTCTATGAATTTAAATGAATAACCGTATTGCAACAAATATGATCAAATCATATTCATGCTCAACGCAAATGCCAAATAACATTTATTTAGGTTTTACACTAATCCCGAAAGTATAGGGAGTGTGCGATGATGATAATATCAATCTTGGAACCACTTCCAACACACATCGTCACTTCACCTTTAACTAGTCTCTGTTCATTCTGCAATTCTCGTTTCGAGTTACTAATTTTAGCAACTGAACCGGTATCAAATACCCAGGGGTTGCTATGAACACTAGTAAAGTACACATTAATAATCTGTATATCACATATACCTTTGTTCACCTTGCCATCCTTCTTATCCGCCAAGTATCTAGGGCAGTTCCACTTCCAGTGACCATTTCCTTTGCAGTAGAAGCACTTAGTTTCAGGCTTGAGTTTAGCTTTGGGTTTCTTCATGGGAGTGACAACTTGCTTGTCATTTTTCTTGAAGTTCCCCTTCTATCCCTTTGCCTTTTACTTGAAACAAGTGGTCTTGTTAACCATCAACACTTGATGCTCTTTCTTGATTTCTACCTTCGCCGATTTCAGCATCGCGAAGAGCTCGGGAATTACTTTCATCATCCCTTGCATATTATAGTTCATCACGAAGTTCTACTAACTTGGTGATAGTGACTAGAGAACTTTGTCAATTACTATCTTATCTGGAAGATTAACTCCCACTTGATTAAAGTAATTGTAGTACCCAGACAATCTGAGCACATGCTCACTGGTTGAGCTATTCTCCTCCATCTTGTAGGCAAAGTACTGTCAGAGGTCTTATACCTCTCGACACGGGCATGAGTATGAAATACTAATTTCAACTCTTGGAACATCTTATATGCTCCGTGGCGTTCAAAACATTTTTGAAGTCCCTGTTCTAAGCCGTAAAGCATGGTGCACTTAAACTATCAAGTAGTCATCATATCGAGCTTTTGTCAAAATGTTCATAACGTCTACATCTGCTCCTGCAATAGGTTTGTCACCTAGCGGTGCATCAAGGACATAATTTCTTCTGTGCAGCAATGAGGATAATCCTCAGATCACGGAACAATTCCGCATCATTGCTACTAACATCTTTCAACTTGGTTTTTCTCTAGGAACATATGAAAAATAAACGGGGAGCAACATCGCGAGCTATTGATCTACAACATAGATATGCTAATACTACCAGGACTTAGTTCATGATAAATTAAAGTTCAATTTAATCATATTACTTAAGAACTCCCACTTAGATAGACATCCCTCCGGTCATCTAAATGATCACGTGATCCAAATCAACTAAACCATGTCCGATCATCACGTGAGATGGAGTAGTTTCAATGGTGAACATCTTATGTTGATCATATCTACTATATGATTCACGCTCGACTTTTCGGTCTCCAGTGTTTCGAGGCCATATCTGCATATGCTAGGCTCGTCATGTTTAACCCGAGTATTCTGCGTGTGCAAAACTGGCTTACACCCGTTGTATTTGAACGTAGAGCTTATCACACCCGATCATCACGTGGTGTCTCGGCACGACGAACTTTCGCAACGGTGCATACTCAGGGAGAACACTTATACCTTGAAATTTAGTAAGGGATCATCTTATAATGCTACCGTCGTTCTAAGCAAAATAAGAAGCATAATAAGATAAACATCACATGCAATCAAAATATGTGACATGATATGGCCATCATCATCTTGTGCTTTTGATCTCCATCTCCAAAGCACCGTCATGATCACATTCGTCACCGGCGCGACACCTTGATCTCCATCGTAGCATCGTTGTCGTCTTGCCAACTATTGCTTCCTCAACTATCGCTACCGCTTAGTGATAAAGTAAAGCAATTACATGGCGATTGCATTTCATACAATAAAGCGACAACCATATGGCTCCTGCCAGTTGCCGATAACTTTACAAAACATGATCATCTCATACAAAAACGTATAACTCATCATGTCTTGACCATATCACATCACAACATGCCCTGCAAAAAGAAGTTAGACGTCCTCTACTTTGTTGTTGCAAGTTTTACGTGGCTGCTACGGGCTTAGCAAGAACCGTTCTTACCTACGCATACAAAACCACAACGATGTTTCGTCAAGTATGTGCTGTTTTAACCTTCACAAGGACCGGGCGTAGCCAAACTTGATTCAGCTAAAGTGAGAGAGACAGGCACCCGCCAGTCACCTTTAAGCAACGAGTGCTCGTAACGGTGAAACCAGTCTCGCGTAAGCGTACGCGTAATGTCGGTCCGGGCCGCTTCATCTCACAATACCGCCGAAGCAAAGTATGACATGCTGGTAAGCAATATGACTAGTATCGCCCACAACTCATTGTGTTCTACTCGTGCATATCATCTACGCATAGACCTGGCTCTGATACCACTGTTGGGGAACGTAGTATTTTAAAATTTTCCTACGATCACGCAAGATCTATCTACCAGATGCATAGCAATGAGAGGGAAGAGTGTGTCTACGTACCCTCGTAGACCGGGAGCGGAAGCGTCAAGTGACGCGGTTGATGTAGTCAAACTTCTTCGCGATCCAACCGATCAAGCACCGAACGTACGGCACCTCCGCGTTCAGCACACGTTCAGCTTGATGACGTCCCACGAGCTCTTGATCCAGTTGAGCTTCACGGGAGAGTTTCGTCAGCACGACGGCGTGGTGACGGATATGATGTGTTCACCGACGCAGGGCTTCGCCTAAGCTCCGCGACGGTATGACCGAGGTGTGATTCTGTGGAGGGGGGCACCGCACACGGCTAAAACAATTCAACTTGTGTGTCTTTGGGTGCCCCCCTGCCCCCGTATATAAAGGAGCAAGGGAGGGAGGCCGGCCGGCCCTTCCTGGTGCGGCTAGGGAGTGGACTCCTACTAGGAATAGGATTGCAATCCTATTCCTAGTAGGATTCACCAAAAGAAGGAAGAGGGAAAGGAATAGGAGAGGTGGCGCCCCCCCCCCAATCCTAGTCCAACTAGGAACCCTAGGTGGGGGCGCCGGCCAGCCCTATGGGCTGCCTCTCTCTTTCCCTTTAGGCCCACTATGGACCATCCCCTCTCGTAGGGGGTTCCGGTAACCCCCTCTGGCATTCCTGATAAATCCGAAACTTTTCCGGAACACTTCCGGTGTCCGAATATAGTCGTCCAATATATCAATCTTTATGTCTCGGACATTCCGAGACTCCTCGTCATGTACGTGATCTCATCCGGGACTCCGAACTACCTTCGGTACATCAATACTCATAAACTCATAATACCGATCGTCATCAAACGTTAAGCGTGCGGACCCTACGGGTTCGAGAACTATGTAGACATGACCGAGACTCATCTCCGGTCAATAACCAATAGCGGAACCTGGATGTTCATATTGGTTCCTACATATTCTACGAAGATCTTTTATCGGTCAGAACCGCATAACAACATACGTTGTTCCTTTTGTCAAACGGTATGTTACTTGCCCGAGATTCGATCGTCGGTATCTCTATACCTAGTTCAATCTCGTTACCGGCAAGTCTCTTTACTCGTTCCGTAACACATCATCTCGTGACTAACTCATTAGTCTTTTGCTTGCAAGGTTTATTGTGATGTGTGTTACCGAGAGGGCCCAGAGATACCTCTCCGACACTCGGAGTGACAAATCCTAATCTTGATCTATGCCAACACCACGAATACTTTCGGAGACACCTGTAGAGCATCTTTATGATCACCCAGTTACGTTGTGACGTTTGATAGCACACAAGGTGTTCTTACGGTATTCGGGAGTTGCATAATCTCATAGTCATAGGAACATGTATAAGTCATGAAGAAAGCAATAGCAGTAAAACTAAACGATCATAGTGCTATGCTAACGGATGGGTCTAGTCCATCACATCATTCTCCTAATGATGTGATCCCGTTGATCAAATGACAACTCATGTCTATGGCTAGGAAACATAACCATCTTTGATTAATGAGCTAGTCTAGTAGAGGCATACTAGGGACATACTGTTTTGTCTATGTATTCACACATGTACTAAGTTTCCGGTTAATACAATTCTAGCATGAATAAAAGACATTTATCATGATATAAGGAAATACAAATAACATCTTTATTATTGCCTCTAGGGCATATTTCCTTCATCTTTATGATCACCCAGTTACGTTGTGACGTTTGATAGCACACAAGGTGTTCCTACGGTATTCGGGAGTTGCATAATCTCATAGTCATAGGAACATGTATAAGTCATGAAGAAAGCAATAGCAGTAAAACTAAACGATCATAGTGCTATGCTAACGGATGGGTCTTGTCCATCACATCATTCTCCTAATGATGTGATCCCGTTGATCAAATGACAACTCATGTCTATGGTTAGGAAACATAACCATCTTTGATCAATGAGCTAGTCTAGTAGAGGCATACTAGGGACACTCTGTTTTGTCTATGTATTCACACATGTACTAAGTTTCCGGTTAATACAATTCTAGCATGAATAATAAACATTTATCATGATATAAGGAAATATAAATAGCAACTTTATTATTGCCTCTAGGGCATATTTCCTTCACCGCCATGCCAGAGACGGCCGGAAGGAGCCGAAGACGAGTTTCGGTGGTGCACGGGAGTGCAGTGGGGAGGAGTGAAGTGGCTAGGGTTTAGTTCGGCAAGCAGATAGGGATGAATTTATGTGGGGTCGGATGGGCCAACGTGGACCGGATCCGACATGGCAGTGCTCGGGAACGTAGAATTTCAAAAAAAATCCTACGATCACGCAAGATCTATCTACTAGATGCATAGAAACGAGAGGGGAGAGTGTGTCTACGTACCCTCGTAGACCGAAAGCGGAAGCGTTTGTCAACGCGGTTGATGTAGTCGTGCACCTTCATGATCCGTCCCGATCTAGTACCGAACGTACGGCACCTCCGTGTTCAGCACACGTTCAGCTCGATGACGTTCTCGCCTTCTTGTTCCAGCAAGACGGGCGAAGTAGTAGATGAGTTCCGGCAGCACGACGGCGTCGTGACGGTTGTTGATGAAGAACAATCTCTGTAGGGCTTCGCTAAGCACTACAGAAATTAGACAGAGGATAAACTAGAGGGTCGGGGTTGCCGGCACACGGCTTGGTGTATCTTGATGTGTCTTGGGTGCTAGCCCTACCCCTCTATTTATATGTTGAGCCTTGGGGTCGAAACTTGGAGTAAAAGCCTTCACAAAGTCGGTTTCACCCATATCTGCTCAAATCATCAGTGAAGGTCAGAAAATAACGATACCCGCCGTGAGCTTCAACACTCATCGGTCCACATACATCTGTATGTATGATTTCCAACAAATCTGTTGCTCGCTCCATTGTTCCGGAGAACGGAGTTTTAGTCATCTTGCCCATGAGGCATGGTTCGCAAGCACCAAGTGATTCATAATCAAGTGATTCCAAAAGTCCATCACTATGGAGTTTCTTCATGCGCTTTACACCAATATGACCTAAACGGCAGTGCCATAAGTAAGTTGCACTATCATTATTAACCTTGCATCTTTTAGCTTCAATATTATGAATATGTGTATCACTACAATCGAGATCCAACAAGAATAAACCACTCTTCAAGGGTGCATGACCATAAAAGATATTATTCATAAAAATAGAACAACTACTATTCTCCGATTTAAATGAAAAACCGCCTCGCAACAAACAAGATCCAGATATAATGTTCATGCTTAACGCTGGCACCAAATAACAATTATTCAGGTCTAAAACTAATCTCGAAGGTAGATGTAGAGGTAGCGTGCCGACGGCGATCACATCGACTTTGGAACCATTTCCCACGGGCATCGTCACCTCGTCCTTAGCTAATCTTCGTTTAATCCGTAGTCCCTATTTCGAGTTACAAATATTAGCAACCGAACCGGTATCAAATACCCAGGTACTACTACGAGCATTAGTAAGGTACACATCAATAACATGTATATCACATATACCTTTGTTCACCTTGCCATCCTTCTTATCCGCTAAATACTTGGGGTAGTTCCGCTTCTAGTGTCTAGTCACTTTGCAGTAGAAGCACTCAGTTTCAGGCTTGGATCCAGACTTGGGTTTCTTCGCGGGAGTAGCAACTGTCTTGCTATTCTTCTTGAAGTTCCCCTTCTTTCCCTTGCCCTTTTTATTGAAACTAGTGGTCTTGTTAACCATCAACACTTGATGCTCCTTTTTGATTTCTACCTCCGTAGCCTTGAGCATAGCGAAGAGCACGGGAATTTTCTTTTGCATCCCTTGCATATTATAGTTCATCACGAAGCCTTTATAGCTTGGTGGTAGTGATTGAAGAACTCTACCAACAACACTATCCTCGTCAACTTTGCAACCAAGTTAAGTCATATGATTGTAGTACCCAGACATTCTGAGCAAGTGTTCACTGATAGAACTATTCTCCTCCATCTTGCAGCTATAGAACCTGTTGGAAATCTCATATTTCTCAGTCCGGGCATTTGCTTGAAATATTAACTTCAACTCCTGGAACATCTCATATGGTCCATGACGTTCAAAACGTCGTTGAAGTCCCGGTTCTAAGCCGTAGAGCATGGCACACTGAACTATCATGTTGTCATCAGACCGCGTATGCCAGGCGTTCAAAGCGTCTACATTAGCGGGAGGGGGCTTGTCACCTAGCGGTGCTTCAAGAACATAATTCTTCTGTGCAGCAATGAGGATAATCCTCAAGTAACGGACCCAGTCCGTGTAATTGCTACCATCATCTTTCAACTTAGCTTTCTTTAGGAATGCATTAAAATTCAAAGGAACGGTAGCACGGGCCATTGACTACAACAACATAGATATGCAAAAACTATCAAGACTAAGTTCATGATAAATTAAAGTTAAATTAATCATATTACTTAAAGAACTCCCACTTAGATAGACATCCTTCCGGTCATCTGAATGATCACGTGATCCAAATCAACTAAACCATGTCCGATCATCACATGAGATGGAGTAGTTTCAATGGTGAACATATTATGTTGATCATATCTACTATATGATTCACGCTCGACCTTTCGGTCTCCAGTGTTTCGAAGCCATATCTTCATATGCTAGGCTCGTCAAGTTTAACCCGAGTATTCTGCGTGTGCAAAACTGGCTTACACCCGTTGTATTTGAACTTAGAGCTTATCACACCCGATCATCACGTGGTGTCTCGGCACGACGAACTTTCGCAACGGTGCATACTCAGGGAGAACACTTATACCTTGAAATTTTTTAAGGGATCATCTTATAATGCTACCATCGTACTAAGAAAAATAAGAAGCATAATAAGATAAACATCACATGCAATCAAAATATGTGACATGATATGGCCATCATCATCTTGTGCTTTTGATCTCCATCTTCAAAGCACCGTCATGATCACCTTCGTCACCGGCGCGACACCTTGATCTCCATCGTAGCATCGTTGTCGTCTCGCCAACTATTGCTTCCACGACTATCGCTACCGCTTAGTGATAAAGTAAATCAATTACATGGCGACTGTATTTCATACAATAAAGTGACAACCATATGGCTCCTGCCAGTTGCCGATAACTTTACAAAACATGATCATCTCATACAATAACGTATAACTCATCATGTCTTGACCATATCACATCACAACATGCCCTGCAAAAACAAGTTAGACGTCCTCTACTTTGTTGTTGTAAGTTTTACGTGGCTGCTACGGGCTTAGCAAGAACTGTTCTTACCTACGCATACAAAAACCACAATGATTTTTCGTCAAGTATGTGATGTTTTAACCTTCACAAGGACCGGGCGTAGTCACACTCGATTCAGCTAAAGTGAGAGAGACAGACACCCGCCAGTCACCTTTAAGCAACGAGTGATCATAACGGTGAAACTAGTCTCGCGTAAGCGTACGCATAATGTCGGTCCGGGCCGCTTCATCTCACAATACCGCCGAACCAAAGTATGACATGCTGGTAAGCAGTATGACTAGTATAGTCCACAACTCACTTGTGTTCTACTCGTGCATATCATCTACACATAGACCTGGCCCATGATGCCACTGTTGGGGAACGTAGTATTTCAAAAAAATTCTTACGATCACGCAAGATCTATATACTAGATGCATAGCAATGAGAGGGGAGAGTGTGTCTACGTACCCTCGTAGACCGAAAGCGGAAGCGTTTATCAATGCGGTTGATGTAGTCGTGCACCTTCACGATCCGTCCCGATCTAGTACCGACCGTACGACACCTCCGCGTTCAGCACACATTCAGCTCGATGACGTCCTCGCCTTCTTGATCCAGCAAGACGGGCGAAGTAGTAGATGAGTTCCGGCAGCACGACGGCGTGGTGACGGTTGTTGATGAAGAACAATCTCTGTAGGGCTTCGCTAAGCACTGCAGAAACTAGACAGAGGATAAACTAGAGGGTCGGGGTTGCCGGCACATGGCTTGGTGTATCTTGATGTGTCTTGGGTGCTAGCCTTACCCCTCTATTTATATGTTGAGCCTTGGGGTCGAAACTTGGAGTAAAAGCCTTCACAAAGTCGGTTTCACCCGAAAGGCAAGAGCCAGGGTTCCCGGCCTCTAGGCCCAGACGCCAGGGACCCTGGCGTTTGGCCCCTGGACTCCGCAAAACATCCTTTTGCGCCTTCCAAAAACCTTGTGTGCTTTCCCTTTTGGCCCAAATAAAGTGTTCTCATACCCAAACATTTCGGGAAACATCCGGAACCGCTTCCGGTGAATTCCGGAACCCTTCCGGAGGTCAAACACTATTATCCCATATATTAATATTTATCTCCGGACCATTCCCTCATCATGTTCGTGATCACATCCGGGACTCCGAATAACATTCGGTCACCAACATACATAACTCATTAAATACTATATCGTCAACGAACGTTTAAGCGTGCCGACCCTACGAGTTCGAGAACTATGTAGACATGACCGAGACATCACTCCGGTCAATAACCAATAGCGGAACCTGGATGCCCATATTGGCTTCTACATATTCTATGAAGATCTTTATCGGTCGAACTGCATAACAACATACGTTGTTTCCTTTGTCATTGGTATGTTACTTGCCCGAGATTCGATCATCGGTATCTCAATACCTAGTTCAATCTCGTTACCGGCAAGTCTCTTTACTCGTTCCGTAATACATCATCTTGTGACTAACTCATTAGTCATTTGCTTGCAAGGCTTATTATGATGTGCATTACCGAGAGGGCCCAGAGATACCTCTCCGACACTCGGAGTGACAAATCATATTATTGATCTATGCCAACACCACGAACACCTTCGGAGACACCTGTAGAGCATCTTTATAATCACCCAGTTACGTTGTGACGTTTGATAGAACACAAGGTGTTCCTCCGGTATTCAGGAGTTGCATAATCTCATAGTCATAAGAACATGTATAAGTCATGAAGAAAGCAATAGCAGTAAAACTAAACGATCATAGTGCTAAGCTAACCGATGGGTCTTGTCCATCACATCATTCTCCTAATGATGTGATCTCGTTGATCAAATGACAACTCATGTCTATGGCTAGGAAACATAACCATCTTTGATCAATGAGCTAGTCTAGTAGAGGCATACTAGGGACATACTGTTTTGTCTATGTATTCACACATGTACTAAGTTTTCCGTTATACAATTCTAGCATGAATAAAAGACATTTATCATGATATAAGGAAATACAAATAATATCTTTATTATTGCCTCTAGGGCATATTTCCTTCAGGCAGGCGTGCCCGGACGCGCCCGGGAGCCCCATATCCGCCCCATATTTGGACTGGATATGAGGGGTGCCGGTCAACCCGGACGTTTGAGGGCCGTTTGAGAGGGGCGTCTGAGTCAAAAAAATCGTGATCGGACAGCCCGCCTAAGCGTATGAGGTGGATTTGAGATGCCCGACTATACATGCTCTTATGGTCTCAATCGTCTGGTGGAAACGTTTATTTGTGTCTGGCTAATATGTTTAGCAAATTCATTATGCGATCAATCGACGTGTGGTTAACAAATCTCCTAAAAATAGCGGAGGATCCAACAAAATAAACCTTTGGAGCATTTTCCTTTACTATGTTTTTGTTGGACCTAACCAATCTTTTATATACAACGAAGTAATTTTTTATTTGTATTTTATTTTCGGCAAACGAAACATATCTCTTTACTTCTTTATTTCGACCTTTTGATACATTGAAGTACATAATTCATTAATTCTTCGCTATGTCAACAAAACCAAAAAAATAAGAACCATAATTAGACACTTTGAAAGATATTTTGATGGAAATATGACCTAAAGACAATACTAAAATTGTTATTACTTTATATTTCTTTATTCATGATAAAGGTTTATTATTCATACTAAAATTGTATTGACTGGAAACTTAAATACATGTGTGAATACATAAACAAATACCGTGTCCTTAGTAAGCCTCTACTAGACTAGCTCGTTGATCGAAGATGGTTAAGGTTTCCTAACCATACATGAGTTGTCATTTGATAATGGGATCACATCATTAGGAGAATGATGTGATAGACAAGATCCATCCATTAGCTTAGCATTTGATCATTCAGTTTATTGCTATAGCTTTCTTAGTGTTAAATACATATTCCTTCGGCTATGAGGTCATGCAACTCCCGAATACCGGATGAATGCCTTGTGTGCTATCGAACGCCACAACGTAATTGGGTGATCATAAAGATGCTCTACGGGTATTTTCGAAGGTGTTTGTTGAGTTGGCATGGATCGAGATTAGGATTTGTCACTCCGTGTATCGGAAAGATATCTCTGGGCCCTCTCGGTAATACACATCACAAGAAGCTTGCAAGCAAAATAACTAAGGAGTTAGTTATGATATGATATATTACGGAATGAGTAAAGAGACTTCTCGTTAACGAGAATGAACTAGGTATGGAGATACCTGCTACTTCTTCAGCTTGCGTTGATTTTTTTCCTGAATAGGAAAGGGTGATGCAGCAAAGTAGCGATAAATAATTCCCTTAGTTGAGAACCAAGGTATCAATCCAGTGGGAGGTACAAGCAAGTCTCCAATATATGCACCGGCATAAACTAACAACCACTTGCACACAACACGAAAAAGGGGTTGCCCATCCCCTCAGCGTCACGAACAAGTGTGAGATTTGATAGAGATAGATTTAAAACTAAAGTAAAAAGCTAAATAAAGTAAACACAAAATAATTGAAGTAAGGTATTTTTGGGCTTTTGGTTTAATAGATCTAAAAATAATAGATGTAAAATAGTCCCGGGGGGCATAGGTTTCACTAGAGGCTTCTCTCTTAAATAAAGCATATGGTGGGTAAATAAATTATTGTCGAGCAATTGATAGAAAATCGCAAAGTTATGACGATTTCGAAGGCAATGATCATGAATATAGGCATCACGTGTGTGACAAGTAGACCGACTCCTGCCAGCATCTACTACTATTACTCCACACATCGACCGCTATCCAGCATGCACCTAGAGTATTAAGTTCATAAGAACAGAGTAATTCCTTAAGCAAGATGGCATGATGTAGAGGGATAAACTCAAGCAATATGATATAAACCCTATATTTTTATCCATGATGGCAACTATGCAATACGTGCCTTGCTACCCCTTCTGTCACTGGGTGAGGACACCGCAAGATTGAACCCAATACTAAGCACCTCTCCCATTGCAAAAAGTACCAATCTAGTTGGCCAAACCAAACCAATAATTCGAAGAGAAATACAAAGATATCAAATCATGCATATAAGAATTCAGAGAAGATTCAAATAATATTCATAGATAATCTGATGATAAATCTATAATTCATCGGATCTCGACAAACACACCGCAAAAGAAGATTACATCGAATAGAACTCCAAGAACATTGATGAGAACATTGTATTAAAGATCAAAGAGAGACAAGAAGCCATCTAGCTATTAGCTATGGACCCGTAGGTCTGTGGTAAACTACTCACGCGTCATCGGAAGGGCAGCAAGGTTGATGTAGAAGCCCTCCATGATCGAATCCCCCTCCGGGAGAGTACCGGAAAAGGCCTCTAGATGGGATCTCACGCGGTCCGAGACCTACGGCGGTGGAAAAGTATTTGCGTGGATGCTTCTGGTCCATCGGGAATATTTCAGAATTTACAGGCCAAGAATTAGGGTTGGAGGAGTCCTGTGGGGCCCACAAGCCACGCGGGGGCGTGCCCTGAGGGCTTGTGGTGCCCTCGGGACTCTTCTGACTTCTTCTCCAAGTCCTACGTATGTCTTCTGGTCCAAGAAAAATCATCGCGAAAGTTTTATTCCGTTTGGACTCCGTTTGATATTCCTTTTCTGCGAAATTCAAAAATAAGGAAAAAAATAAACTAGCACCGGGCTATAGGTTAATAAGTTTGTCCCAAAAATAATATAAAATAGCATATTAATGCATATAAATCATCCAAAGTTGATAATATAATAGCATTGAACAATCAAAAATTATAGATACGTTGGAGATGTATCAAGCATCCCCAAACTTCATTAATGCTCATCCTCGAGTAGGTAAATGATAAAAACAGAGTTTTTGACGTGGAATGCTACCTAGCATATTTAGCAATGTATTTCTTCTTTATTTGGCATGAATATTCAGATCCATATGATTCAAAACAAAAGTTCATTGATACCAAGACAATAATACTTCAAGCATACTAGAAAGAAATTTATGAAGCTTCAAAAATAACATGGCTAAAGAAAGTTATCCCTATAAAATCATATAGTCTAGTTATGTTCCCTCTTCTTAGCACAAAGTATAAATCATGCCCCCCCCCGGTGTCAGCCAAGCAATTGTTTCATATTTTTTAACGCGCTTCAGCTTTTTCAACTCTTCACGCAATACATGAGTGTGAGCCATGGACATAGCACTATAAGTGGAATAGAAGGTGGTAGTAAACAAAAGTAGGGAGAAAGTCTCACATCAAATAGGCAAATTAATGGACTATGGAGATGTCCATCAATCGATATCAATGTGAGTGAGTAGAGATTGCCATGTAACGGTTGCACAATAGTTATATACTAGTAAGCTTGCACGTGCAATGCACGTCTCCGCCCAAAGAAAATCCTTGCTCATAGAACCCTTCTAAGCCATCTATGCTCGTAGAACCCTTCTAAGCCATCTATATTCTATTGTCTATGTCACATTGGATAATCTATGATGAATTGAATTATGCAAGCTGAGTTAGTCACCTCAAATTTAAAAATATGTAATGTGCCTTTTACAAATATTTCCTCCGTAAAGAAATATAGAAGCTTTTTACAGAGGGAGTATGAAGAAGACATGCTAGAACAAAAATGGCACCTGTGTCGGCTTTGAATTCACACCAATCAAAGCTTGCAGTCTAGTGATACAGATGTGGTGATGATTGAATATAACTAAAACATGTAACGGAAGGGAAAGAGTTTTGTAAATAATGCACATAATGTATTTAATACTCTAATTCCTTTCCCTCCACTTCCATCTAAATCTACTCTTACATGCAAATGTTGCACAATCCATGTGGACTGAACTTATAATAAAGTGCGCTTTTACCAGTTTGGCATTTTGTACCTGTTAATCGTGTACATGCAATGCATGTCCTGACTAATAAAGCCAAACCGAAAAGTATTAAAAGCATAAGAAAGGTAAGAGCATAAAATGTTTCCACCCAGTGGAAAATAAATTCATACAGGACATGCTACATCTAAGCTATATATGAAACATGATCAAGATTCAAAAGGTATATGTTAGATTTGTAAGAAACCGTCCACTTTTAATTATAATTCAAAAATATTCGGTTCAAGTGACTACCTTGGTTGAACAACTGTCACTGCTATGCACTCTTGCTTCTCTTGAGTCTTGAGTCTTGACATAGACAATATTCATCTTACAAAAAAGAAATAGCTTTATAAGGATGTGGCCATTAGGATCAAAAGCTTGCAGATGAAATTCCATAGACCTTTTAAAAAAATCTATAGAGAACATGTGTTGCGAAAAAAATTGACTAATGTAAGGACCAACTTTGGCATACAACATGGGCGCAGCTCTCTATCTAAAACCATTATTAAGAGAACAAGAAAAGAACATTTGCAACATTAACATCTAAGCAATTGAAAAGGACATTTCCATGTTAAGGTGCATGCCATATTTCTCATGCACTATTTTTATTCAGAACTCCTACCCGTTGTTATTAATACGTTATTATTCTGAATTCCTACTTAGTGTTATTAATTTAGTAAAGATAACATGCATTGTTGTTTATTTTTCATTAATAAGTAAAGGCATGGAAGAAAGTCATGTGCACACTCTACAGATATATAAAAAGCTAATGCAGGCGTTTCTAATCACATTGGTCATTGTTTTCCTGCTGGTGAGACACACAAATGTGGGTGTCGCCCGTTGATGAAATCGGAACTGACAATGCAGAAGCATAAGTACCTTGATGGAGGTGATGTGAGTTCCTTGGACTGGTCGGCGCGGCGATGGGTTCCTCACCGGGACCGGATCGAGATGAAGGACAGTGGTGCCATCTGCAGCAGCAACAGCCGAGGAGGGTGAGGGCGTCTTGACGACTAGAGACCGTGTGACTGGTGGAGGCGAGTGTGAGGATCTGTAGCAGTGGTTCTCCAGCGGCGTCCTCGTCGTCGAATCGCGTAGCGGCCGAATAGGACCGAGGGCGGGGCGGAGGCCAGGACAAGCTGAGCGGCTCGAGCGGCGAAGGGTGTGGCAGCTCCGGCGGTGACCTGCGGCGAAGGGCGCGGCGGGCGGCTCCGGCTTCCGCGATGAAGGGTGCGACGGGCGGCTCCGGCTCCCGGCGAAGGGCGTGACGGGCGGCGACCTAGCTGAAATTCCACTCACACACAATCACCACAGTTCAGAGCCACAACAGTATGATCTAGCTAAAATTTGTCGACCAAAAACTAATTACAGGCGCTATGTATGCTTTCAGCTTCAGCGGGACACCAAATGTACTTTGCCATACTATGTAGCTAAATCATTCAGACAACTAACTGTCACCAAAAAAACAGAAGCAACACCAAAAATTGCGAGTCAAGACATTGGGTATAATATTCTGAAATAGAGTTTAGAAAACTGCAAGTTGAGCCAATCTGGAGACTCAAGGGACTAAACATTCAGTATTTGAGAAACTGCAACCTGAGTGTAACACATGCACTCACATGGTAGAGTGAGTTCATTCTGAATTTCAATTATACACAAGTGACCATGGCACGTGATCTCTGATCTTAATATGTTGACAAATTGGCTGCCTACAGCTGCACTCAAAGATCACCCCATGGCACATTATCTCTGATCTTAATATGTGGAGAAATCAACTGTGTACAGCTGAACTCAAAGATCACCCCCTCCCCCGGGCTTGGACCACCAACTGTGATTGAAGAACAGAAACAATACCAACATATGCTAATCTCCAAAAATAGAAGTGAGCCGAAAAATGGGATGTAACATTCGGATGTAGAGTTTAGAAAACTGCAAGTGATGCAATCTGGAGTCTCAAGAGACTAACACTGCAACCCGAGTATCGCAGGCACTCGCACATGTTAACTTGAGTTATTCTGAACTTTTTTCGTCATTCACAAATCACCATGGCACAATAGTTCAAAGGCACTAACAAAACAATGTGATGTTCTAACGGGGATGCGACCAACAAAAGGCAAAGGGCGCAGCGGCGACCTGCGGTGAAGGGCACGACGGGCGGCTCCGGTTCCCGCGATGAAGGGCGCGACGAGCGGCGACCTGCGGCGGGATGGACGGCGGCTCCGGCTGTCCCGCGGTGAAGGGCGGTGACCTACAGCGGCTCCCGGTGAAGGAAATATGCCCTAGAGGAAATAATAAAGATGTTATTTGTATTTCCTTATATCATGATAAATGTCTTTTATTCATGCTAGAATTGTATTAACCGGAAACTTAGTACATGTGTGAATACATAGACAAAACAGTATGTCCCTAGTATGCCTCTACTAGACTAGCTCATTGATCAAAGATGGTTATGTTTCCTAGCCATAGACATGAGTTGTCATTTGATCAACGAGATCACATCATTAGGAGAATGATGTGATGGACAAGACCCATCCGTTAGCTTAGCAATATGATCGTTTAGTTTTACTGCTATTGCTTTCTTCATGACTTATACATGTTCCTATGACTATGAGATTATGCAACTCCCGAATACCGTAGGAACGCCTTGTGTGCTATCAAACATCACAACGTAACTGGGTGATCATAAAGATGCTATACAGGTGTCTCCGAAAGTGTTCGTGGTGTTGGCATAGATCAAGAATAGGATTTGTCACTCCGAGTGTCGGAGAGGTATCTCTGGGCCCTCTCGGTAATACACATCATAATAAGCCTTGCAAGCAAATGACTAATGAGTTAGTCATGGCATGAACATTATATCTGGATCTTGTTTGTTGCGAGACGGTTATTCATTTAAATCAGAGAATAATGGTTGTTCTATTTTTATGAATAATATCCTTTATGGTCATGCACCTTAAAGAGTGGTCTATTCTTATTGGATCTCGATTGTAGTGATACACATATTCATAATATTGAAACCAAAAGATGCAACGTTAATAATGATAGTGCAACTTATTTTTGGCACTGCCGTTTAGGTCATATTGGTGTAAAACGCATGAAGAAACTCCATAGTGATGGACTTTCGGAATCACTTGATTATGAATCACTTGGTGCTTGCGAACCATGCCTCATGGGCAAGATGACTAAAACTCCGTGTTCCGGAACTGTGGAGCGAGCTACAGATTTGATGGAAATCATACATACTGATGTATGTGGACCAATGAGTGTTGAAGCTCGCGGCGGGTATCGTTATTTTCTGACCTTCACTGATGATTTGAACAGATATGGGTATATCTACTTAATGAAGCCCAAGTCTGAAACATTTGAAAAGTTCAAAGAATTTCAGAGTGAAGTAGAGAATCATCGTAACAAGAAAATAAAGTTTCTGCGATCTGATCGTGGAGGTGAATATTTGAATTACGAGTTTGGTCGTCATTTGAAACAATGTGGAATAGTTTCACAACTCACGCCACCCGGAACACCACAGCGTAATGGTGTGTCCGAACGCCGTAACCGCACTTTATTGGATATGGTGGGATCTATGATGTCTCTTACCGACTTACCACTATCGTTTTGGGGTTATGCTTTAGAGACAGCTGCATTCACGTTAAATAGGGCACCATCTAAATCCATTGAGACGACACCTTATGAACTATGGTTTGGCAAGAAACCAAAGTTGTCGTTTCTTAAAGTTTGGGGCTGCGATGCTTATGTGAAAAAGCTTCAACCTGATAAGCTCGAACCCAAGTCAGAAAAATGTGTCTTCATAGGATACCCAAAAGAGAGTGTTGGGTACACCTTCTATCACAGATCCGAAGACAAGATATTCGTTGCTAAGAATGGATCCTTTCTAGAGAAGGAGTTTCTCTCGAAGGAAGTGAGTGGGAGGAAAGTACAACTTGATGAGGTAATTGTACCTTCTCCCGAATTGGAAAGTGGAACATCACAGAAACTAGTTCCACTGATTCCTACACCAATTAGTGAGGAAGCTAATGATGATGATCATGAAACTTCAGACCAAGTTTCTGCTGAACATCGTAGATCAACCAGAGTACGTTCCGCACCAGAGTGGTACGGCAACCCTGTTCTGGAAGGCATGTTACTAGACCATGATGAACCTATGAACTATGAGGAAGCGATGATGAGCCCTGATTCCGCAAAATGGCTTGAGGCCATGAAATCTGAGATGGGATCCATGTATGAGAACAAAGTGTGGACCTTGGTTGACTTGCCCGATGATCAGCAAGCCATCGAAAATAAATGGATCTTCAAGAGGAAGACCGACGCAGACGGTAATGTTACTGTTTACAAAGCTCGACTTGTTGCGAAAGGGTTTCGACAAGTTCAAGGAGTTGACTACGATGAGACTTTCTCACCCATAGCGATGCTTAAGTCTGTCCGAATCATGTGAGCAATTGCTGTATTTTATGATTATGAAATCTGGCAAATGGATGTCAAAACTGCATTTCTGAATGGATATTTGAAAGAAGAGTTGTATATGATGCAACCAGAAGGTTTTGTCGATCCAAAAGGTGCTAACAAAGTGTGCAAACTCCAGTGATCCATCTATGGACTGGTGCAAGCATCTCGGAGTTTGAATATACGCTTTGATGAGGTGATCAAAGCATATGGTTTTATACAGACTTTTGGAGAAGCCTGTATTTACAAGAAAGTGAGTGGGAGCTCTCTAGCATTTCTGATATTATATGTGGATGACATATTGTTGATTGGAAATGATATAGAATTTCAGGATAGCATAAAAGGATACTTGAATAAGAGTTTTTTAATGAAAGACCTCAGTGAAGCTGCTTACATATTAGGCATCAAGATCTATAGAGATAAATCAAGACGCTTAATTGGACTTTCACAAAGCACATACCTTGATAAAGTTTTGAAGAAGTTCAAAATGGATCAGTCAAAGAAAGGGTTCTTGCATGTGTTACAGGGTGTGAAGTTGAGTAAGACTCAATGCCCGACCAGTGCAGAAGATAGAGAGAAAATGAAAGTCATTCCCTATGCCTCAGCCATAGGATCTATCATGTATGCAATGTTGTGTACCAGACCTGATGTGTGCCTTGCTATAAGTCTAGCAGGGAGGTACCAAAGTAATCCAGGAGTGGATCACTGGACAGTGGTCAAGAACATCCTGAAATACCTGAAAAGGACAAAGGGTATGTTTCTCGTCTATGGAGGTGACAAAGAGCTCGTCGTAAACGGTTACGTCGATTCTAGCTTTGACACTGATCCGGATGACTCTAAGTCACAAACCGGATATGTATTTTTATTGAACGGTGGAGCTGTCAGTTGGTGCAGTTCCAAGCAGAGCGTCATGGCGGGATCTACGTGTGAAGCGGAATACATAGCTGCTTCGGAAGCAGCAAATGAAGGAGTCTGGATGAAGGAGTTCATATTCGATCTAGGTGTAATACCTAGTGCATCGGGCCAATGAAAATCTTTTGTGCAACATTGGAGCAATAGCCTTGGCGAAGGAATCCAGGTTTCACAAGAGAACAAAGCACATCAAAAGACGCTTCAATTCCATCCGCGATCTAGTCAAGGAAGGAGACATAGAGATTTCCAAGATACATACGGATCTGAATGTTGCAGACCCGTTTACTAAGCCTCTTCCACGGGCAAAACATGATCAGCACCAAGACTCCATGGGTGTTAGGGTCATTACTTTGTAATCCAGATTATTGACTCTAGTTCAAGTGGGAGACTGAAGGAAATATGCCCTAGAGGCAATAATAAAGATGTTATCTGTAATTCCTTATATCATGATAAATGTCTTAAATTCATGCTAGAATTGTATTAACCGGAAACTTAGTACATGTGTGAATACATAAACAAAACAGTATGTCCCTAGTATGCCTCTCCTAGACTAGTTCATTGATCAAAGATGGTTATGTTTCCTAGCCATAGACATGAGTTGTCATTTGATCAACGAGATCACATCATTAGGAGAATGATGTGATGGACAAGACCCATCCGTTAGCTTAGCACTATGATCGATTAGTTTTACTGCTATTGCTTTCTTCATGACTTATACATGTTCCTATGACTATGAGATTATGAAACTCCCGAATACCGTAGGAACACCTTGTGTGCTATCAAACATCACAACGTAACTGGGTGATCATAAAGATGCTCTACAGGTGTCTCCGAAAGTGTTCGTGGTGTTGGCATAGATCAAGAATAGGATTTGTCACTCCGAGTGTCGGAGAGGTATCTCTTTGCCCTCTCGGTAATACACATCATAATAAGCCTTGCAAGCAAATGACTAATGAGTTAGTCATGAGATGATGTATTACAGAATTTGAATTGCAGGTCTACATAAAAACCGTCAATAGGCAGTCCAGGGAATTCAAATTGCAGGGCTACATAAAAACCGTCGAGCAAGCGGTTTCAGCGCAAGAAGCCAATGGGGAGGGGAAAAGGCACCCTAAAACGGTGGCCCATTGAGAAGCCGCGACACCTTTATCTGGTCCTGGAGGACTGGTCATGGGGATACAGTATTCGAAAGATCGATTTGACATTTGACATCGAGCGCAAAGGTGCAATCTGCACCACCATCGAGCATAGATGTGACGCCCCCGATTTGACCGTACACTAATAATGCACGCAAATGTGTACGACCAAGATCAAGGACTCACTGGAAGATATCACAACACAACTCTAGACACAAATTAAAATAATACAAGCTTTGTATTACAAGCCAGGGGCCTCGAGGGCTCGAATACATAAGCTCGAATACACAAGAGTCAGCGAAAGCAATAATATCTGAGTACAGACATAAGTTAAACAAATTTGCCTTAAGAAGGCTAGCACAAAACAACATGATCGAAAAGGCAAGGCCTCCTGCCTGGGACCTCCTAACTACTCCTAGTCGTCAACTGTCTCCATGAGGTAGTAGGCTTTGTCGGGGTAGTAGCAGTCGTCAAGGGTGGCATCTGGCTCCTGGACTCCACCATCTGGTTGCATCAACCAGCAAGAAGAAGAAGGGGGAAAAGGGGGAGCAAAGCAACCGTGAGTACTCATCCAAAGTACTCGCAAGCAAGGATCTACACTACATATGCATCGGTATCAATGAAAGGGGTAGTATCTGTGGACTAAGCTGTAGAATGCCATTATAAGAGGGGGAGAAGCTAGTCCTATCGAAGACTAGCATCTTCTGGAAACCACCATCTTGCAGCAAGAGGGGGAAGTAAAGTAGTATAACATAAGTCATATTTATGTTGTTGTTCCAACACTCCGGGATCATTTCTCGACTCCCGAAGCAACATATCCAAACAATGCCTCAGCATCCAGTTCTAGTTGTAGCGATCGGGATACAACTCCAAGTGTCCGTTACCGTAGGACAGGCTATCGATAGATGTTTTCTTCCCTGCAGGGGTGCACCAACTTACCCAACACGCTTGCTTAACTCCGGCCGGACACACCATCAGGTCATGCCCGCCCTCGGCCAAACAATACGCCGCAACCCGACCTAGGCTTAATAGAGAGGTCATGCATGCCGGACTAAACCCTATGCCCCCAGGGGTCATGGGCCAATCGCCCCGGGAACTCCTGCACGTTGCGTACGCGGCCGGTGAGCAGACCTAGCAACCTCCTTCAAAAAGGTAGGAGCCTAACCAGTCCAACCCGGCGCGCGCCGCTCAGTCGCAATGACGTCAGTTAAGCTTCGGCTGATGCATACGACGCAGAACGCCCATACTATGCCCACGTGATGGTTAGCGCTATCAGGCCAGAGGCCCCTTGGATCAAATATCCAAACCGTTTAGTGTCTTGGGAACGCGCTGTAACGAGCAGAGACTCATGAAAATGTGACCCCATCGCCCCGTCTCGAGAACTTGCGGCAAGGGCGAGTGCCCGGCCACGCCTCGTATTTATCTCACGAGCACCTTCTAGGTCAACCCGACTACACATCACTCGCAATTAAGCTCGTGCTGGTACCCCTCAGGGTCGACCCGTCTTTAGTAACCAGGTTCAGTGTAAAGTCATAGTAACCATAGTAACTGTGTGTCTGACACCAAAGGAAAACCTGAGGAAATCACCCTCGATGGAATTCCACCTGATGTTTATCATCAAGGTGAACGAAAGAGGAGTCACCCTCGAGGTCCACTCTTGAGGAGTTGCACGACAGTGTCGTTATCGAGAGTGGAGAAAGAGGAATCACCCTCGATGACCACAACCGATGAACTAACCTACAAGGTTAACATCAGAAGTGCTGATGAGGTCTCACCCTCGGCACTCGATAGTAACCCAGTAGTTTCGAGCAACTAAGGGGAAAGTGATGTGCGGTGCCGGGTCCTGGTCTTCGATCCCGTTGATCGGGTCTTCTGATAATCCAGCGGGGCAGTCGGGACAAGGTAGGGGGTCACTGATGGATCTCTAACCAGACTATACTAAGCACTTTAGTATAAACATGTAAGGTATGAAAGCAGTATCAACAACAGGCTATGCATCAGAATAGGATCATACAAAAAGCAGTAGCATTTCTAATGCAAGCATAAGAGAGAAGAGAATGGGCGATATCGGAATGATCAAAGGGGGTTGGCTTTCCTGGTTGCTCTGGCAAGAAGGAGGGGTCGTCAACACCATAGTCGATCACCGAGGTAGCATCAGTCTCGCGGTCTACCGGAGAGAAGAGGGGGTAGAAACAATAAATACAAAGCATACAGATGCAACAAAGCAGCACGACAAGTCAACACGCAGTGCTAGGGTGTTTTAACGCGGTGCTACACGGTAATGGCAAAGGGGGGTAACATCCGGGAAAGTATCCCCGGTGTTCTGTGTTTTCGGACAAATGAATCGGAGGGGGAAAGTTGCAGGTTCAGTATGATAGAGATGTGTGGTGGGCGAACGGATCGCGTATTCGGATTGGTCTCGTCGTTCTGAGCAATTTTCATATATAAAACTTTTTCATCCGAGTTACGGTTTATTTTATATGAATTTCTAAAGTTTTAAATATTTTTAGGAATTTATTTAATTAACTTAAACCAACATTATCCAGAATAGTAAGTGATGAAGTCAGCATGATGTCAGGATGATGTCAGCGATCAGCTGACTTAGTCAAAATGACGTGTGGGTCCTATCGTCATTGACTGTTTATCTAAACAGGTAATTAAGGTTAATTAACAGGATTAATTAGATTAATTAATTAATTAATTAATTAATTTTATTATTATTTTGAAAACTTCTTTTTATATAAATAAAAAAAGTGTGGGCCCCATTGGCCAGTGGCCCAAAAGCCAGCAGGCCGGGGCGGGTTAACGGGCGAGCGCCCGTGCCCGAGGGGCACTACGCCCGGGCGAGGCTGTAGCCTCGACGAGGCCAGCGGGAGCCGGCGCGGCCGGCGGCCACGGCCGGCCGGAGCAGGCACGGCGGCGGTGCTGACCAGGGCGGCCGCCGCCCGGGGGGGCGAGTAGGTGGAGGAGCGGGGCGCGGAGGGGCGATGCACAGGCACGCAGTTGTGGCCGAGCGGGGCGGGGGGCACGACGCAGCCGCGGGGTGCCGGACTGGCCGCCAGCGCGGCGGTGGCCTGCAGGGCCAGATGCGGAGGCGGTGCACGGCGGTGGGGCGGCCGCGGCGGTGGCCTGCAGGGCCAGAGGCGGAGGCGGTGCACGGCAGTGGGGCGGCCGCGGCGGTTGGGGCGGCTGGGACGCGCGGCGAGTGGCAGCGACGGCCGGCGGTGAGCGGCTACGGTTACGGAGAGGGACAGGGAGAGATGGGAGATGGTGTCGGGCTCACCTAGGGAGCACAAGGTGGCCCGTTGTGGGTTTAGTAGCAGCAGAAGGCGATGAAACGTCGATGGCGAGCTCCGGGCACCGAGGAAGAAGACGAAGTCGATCCCTGCGAGGTGGTCATCTCCTGCTCGAGTTGCTCCTCGGAGTCGAGGTAGATGAAGCACACGCAGCTCCTCCAGAGGCCTCAGCCGATGAGGTGCACGACGGACACGAGGACGACGATGGACATGGCGGGTGGAGCTCGGGCGTGTACGGGAGAGGAAGAAAACGGCGCGGGGGGGAAGGGGGCGGACAACTAGGGTTCGTCCAGGGTGTCGGAGTAGTCTTATAGCTAGCGAGGAGGTAGTGGATGGCCGGCGCGTGCAGTATGCCGGCTATGGCGCCGGTGGATGGCCGCCACGCCTCTGTTTAATGAACAGAGGAAGGGGATAAGGAGGAGTTGGGCCGGGCCTCAACTGTAGTTCAATCTGGCCTAGTAGCATAGTGGGCTTTAGTTCTGCCCTCTTTCCTTTCTGCTTATTATTTTCTAATTAGTTTCTACAGCAAATGGATTTAGTTAAACTTGATATTTGGCAAAGAAAAACTAGCACAATAGTTTGGAGTGACACATAAAGTTTTGAGTCATTTGGAAACTCATAAATATTTGTTTATTTTGAAAAGGTTACGTTTGTTCAGGTTGGACCACTTTGTATTTTACTAGAGATTTATCGGAGAGCCAAAAGATGTTGGGTGCAACACGACAAATGATCAGGGGAAATTATACTTAAATTCGAACATTTTAGTTTTATAGTTTGAACAAATAATAATTCGACTGGCATTTTTAATTTGAAATTTGGCTTTGATTTTTATCAAGAGGAAACTTAGCTTAAAAATCTAGTGACATGGCATCATTAGCATGGGTTTACTGTAGCATGACACTGGGGGTGTTACAAATCTCCTCCACTACAAGAAATCTCGTCCCGAGATTTAAGTGGGGAAGTAAGGGTACCTTCGGGAGAACTGGCCCTTATAGGGTTAAATATCTGGTGAACAAAACAGGGAATGAGGCAGAAGTATCTCTCGAGTTGAAGCTTAATAAAACATCGAGAGCAAGTAGGAAGGTGCAATAGGAAGTTTTCAAGCGAATGGACAAACGATTGATACCTGAACAAGAGTGTGAAAAGGGGGGTTCGGACCAACGGAATAAGTATTGCGGCTGAAACCAGAATAGAACATATCTAGGAAGGTGGCTCGTGATCAACAAACGAAGCCAAGCGCGAGGAATAACCTTGGGAACATGTGTGTACAGGATAGTCAGGTTTCAATCCTGTGGAACTGTGGGTTATGGGCCCACCATGTGGGTTAAAGGTAGGAAGGGCGATGATATCAATTCATGTGAGAGCATAGACTGGCAGTTATGTTGGCAACAACGTCGGTACCAAGGGCGAGGGACGAAGAGAACCATTTTCCTGCTTGTTGAAACGAGGCGGACCAAATAGGCAAAGTTCTCGTCTATCGGTGGTTACCGAAATGCTATCAACAATAGCAATAGAGTCTTACTGACAGAGTGGTACACCAAGGTGTTTACATAAACAGAACAATATTACTGCTTAGATTATATGTCGGTCAAAGGAAGGTCAAACAAACAAATGGAAAGGAAAATGTGTTTAAACACAATGAAAAGGAGTATATCATTCCCAAGATTAAGCAGGGCATGATATACGTGTCGGGAGATCAAAGTCATGACCATATAGATAAAAGGCGTAAGAAGAATTATGATATGTACCCACACAACGATGTTGGATAGTTGAACAAGAACATTTAGCATTGCGCTTACCATGTTCATGTGGATCTTCGGAGTACCACAGACATGGGGTACAATCGACGGCAATTTGATTGGTCGAGAACCAGCTCAAATTTGGAATGACGTCTGAGCAGGAAGAACGGATTCTAGTTTGGCTGATGATTGCGAGTATTTGCAACCTATTGAATCAATAAGATCAGAAAGTCAATCACAAAGGATTTAACGAATATTGATATACATATGGAATTAACCATAATGCAAGCAGGTAAAACTTTCCAGAGCAATAGGTTGCTGAGGATTTTGGAAGATTGAATAGCGTTTCGAAGACCTTTGTGAAACGCATGAACAACTGGGGATGAACGAATCCCCAGTGAGTCTGAGGAATTATTTGTAGGGGTATTCAGGCGGAAAAGAGCTGCAAGGCAGTAGGAAAAAGGATTCTCAAAAGTCGGAGAATACTTTCGGGTATCTTGTAATAACAAGAACAACTAGGGATGAAGGTATGAACGGCGAGGGTACGCAGTTACCCGTAAGGATTCAACGGTAATAAGGATTGCAAAAGAAATGAACACAAGTTCTCGGGAGTAGATCTGAGAGTATCTTCGAAGTCTTCTGGTGAAGCGGGCAACCGTCTGGAATGAAGGGGCTCTCCGGGGAAAGTCGTTACGAGAACCTAATGTAGTTAGTAAATTCATTTAACTCGAATAGAAGAGAGAACAGAGTCCCAGAATATAGACGAGGAGTAAAAGATCCTAATACCACCCAATGGCGACGTGGGCCCGTAAGCCACACAGCCATGTTAGTAAAACAGTTTTTCAAAGACTAGACTCAACTTCGGCCAAGGAGTTGGAAAGGGGGTTCCAACAGGCAGTCGGCTCTGATACCAACTTGTGACGCCCCCGATTTGACCGTACACTAATCATGCACGCAAATGTGTACGACCAAGATCAAGGACTCATTGGAAGATATCACAACACAACTCTAGACACAAATTAAAATAATACAAGCTTTATATTACAAGCCAGGGGCCTCGAGGGCTCGAATACATAAGCTCGAATACACAAGAGTCAGCGGAAGCAATAATATCTGAGTACAGACATAAGTTAAACAAGTTTGCCTTAAGAAGGCTAGCACAAAACAACATGATCGAAAAGGCAAGGCCTCCTGCCTGGGAACTCCTAACTACTCCTAGTCGTCAACTGTCTCCATGAGGTAGTAGGCTTTGTCGGGGTAGTAGCAGTCGTCAAGGGTGGCATCTGGCTCCTGGACTCCACCATCTGGTTGCATCAACCAGCAAGAAGAAGAAGGGGGAAAAGGGGGAGCAAAGCAACCGTGAGTACTCATCCAAAGTACTCGCAAGCAAGGATCTACACTACATATGCATCGGTATCAATGAAAGGGGTAGTATCTGTGGACTAAGCTGCAGAATGCCAGAATAAGAGGGGGAGAAGCTAGTCCTATCGAAGACTAGCATCTTCTGGAAACCACCATCTTGCAGCAAGAGGGGGAAGTAAAGTAGTATAACATAAGTCATATTTATGTTGTTGTTCCAACGCTCCGGGATCATTTCTCGACTCCCGAAGCAACATATCCAAACAATGCCTCAGCATCCAGTTCTAGTTGTAGCGATCGGGATACAACTCCAAGTGTCTGTTACCATAGGACAGGCTATCGATAGATGTTTTCTTCCCTGCAGGGGTGCACCAACTTACCCAACACGCTTGCTTAACTCCGGCCGGACACACCATCAGGTCATGCCCGCCCTCGGCCAAACAATACGCCGCAACCCGACCTAGGCTTAATAGAGAGGTCATGCACGCTGGACTAAACCCTATGCCCCCAGGGGTCATGGGCCAATCGCCCCGGGAACTCCTGCACGTTGCGTACGCGGCCGGTGAGCAGACCTAGCAACCTCCTTCAAAAAGGTAGGAGCCTAACCAGTCCAACCCGGCGCGCGCCGCTCAGTCGCAATGACGTCAGTTAAGCTTCGGCTGATGCATACGACGCAGAACGCCCATACTATGCCCACGTGATGGTTAGCGCTATCAGGCCAGAGGCCCCTTGGATCAAATATCCAAACCGTTTAGTGTCTTGGGAACGCGCGGTAACGAGCAGAGACTCACAAAAATGTGACCCCATCGCCCCGTCTCGAGAACTTGCGACAAGGGCGAGTGCCCGGCCACGCCTCGTATTTATCTCGCGAGCACCTTCCAGGTCAACCCGACTACACATCACTCGCAATTAAGCTCGTGCCGGTACCCCTCAGGGTTGACCCGTCTTTAGTAACCAGGTTCAGTGTAAAGTCATAGTAACCATAGTAACTGTGTGTATGACACCAAAGGAAAACCTGAGGAAATCACCCTCGATGGAATTCCACCTGATGTTTATCATCAAGGTGAACGAAAGAGGAGTCACCCTCGAGGTCCACTCTTGAGGAGTTGCACGACAGTGTCGTTATCGAGAGTGGAGAAAGAGGAATCACCCTCGATGACCACAACCGATGAACTAACCTACAAGGTTAACATCAGAAGTGCTGATGAGGTCTCACCCTCGGCACTCGATAGTAACCCAGTAGTGTCGAGCAACTAAGGGGAAAGTGATGTGCGGTGCCGGGTCCTGGTCTTCGATCCCGTTGACCGGGTCTTCTGATAATCCAGCGGGGCAGTCGGGACAAGGTAGGGGGTCACTGGTGGATCTCTAACCAGCCTATACTAAGCAGTTTAGTATAAACATGTAAGGTATGAAAGCAGTATCAACAAGAGGCTATGCATCAGAATAGGATCATACAAAAAGCAGTAGCATTTCTAATGCAAGCATAAGAGAGAAGAGAATGGGCGATATCGGAATGATCAAAGGGGGTTGGCTTGCCTGGTTGCTCTGGCAAGAAGGAGGGGTCGTCAACACCGTAGTCGATCACCGAGGTAGCATCAGTCTCGCGGTCTACCGGAGAGAAGAGGGGAAGAAACAATAAATACAAAGCATACAGATGCAACAAAGCAGCACGACAAGTCAACACGCAGTGCTAGGGTGTTTTAACGTGGTGCTACACGGTAATGGCAAAGGGGGGATAACATCCGGGAAAGTATCCCCGGTGTTCCGTGTTTTCGGACAGATGAATCGGAGGGGGAAAGTTGCAGGTTCAGTATGATAGAGATGTGTGGTGGGCGAACGGATCACGTATTCGGATTCGTCTCGTCGTTCTGAGCAACTTTCATATATAAAACTTTTTCATCCGAGTTACGGTTTATTTTATATGAATTTCTAAAGTTTTAAATATTTTTAGGAATTTATTTAATTAACTTAAACCAACATTATCCAGAATAGTAAGTGATGAAGTCAGCATGATGTCAGCGGTCAGCTGACTTAGTCAAAATGACGTGTGGGTCCTATCGTCATTGACTGTTTATCTAAACAGGTAATTAAGGTTAATTAACAGGATTAATTAGATTAATTAATTAATTAACTAATTCATTAATTAATTAATTTTATTATTATTTTGAAAACTTCTTTTTATATAAATAAAAAAAGTGTGGGCCCCATTGGCCAGTGGCCCAAAAGCCAGCAGGCCGGGGCGGGTTAACGGGCGAGCGCCCGTGCCCGAGGGGCACTACGCCCGGGCGAGGCTGTAGCCTCGACGAGGCCAGCGGGAGCCGGCGCGGCGCGGCCAGGGGCGCGGCCGGCGGCCACGGCCGGCCGGAGCAGGCACGGCGGCGGTGCTGACCAGGGCGGCCGCCGTCGGGGGGGGCGAGCAGGTGAAGGAGCGGGGCGCGGAGGGGCGACGCACAGGCAGGCAGTTGTGGCCGAGCGGGGCGGGGGACACGACGCAGCCGCGGGGTGCCGGACTGGTCGCCAGCGCGGCGGTGGCCTGCAGGGCCAGATGCGGAGGCGGTGCACGGTGGTGGGGCGGCCGCGGCGGTGGGGCGGCCGCGGCGGTGGCCTGCAGGGCCAGAGGCGGAGGCGGTGCACGGCGGTGGGGCGGCCGCGGCGGTTGGGGCGGCTGGGACACGCGGCGAGTGGCAGCGACGGCCGGCGGTGAGCGGCTACGGTTACGGAGAGGGACAGGGAGAGATGGGAGATGGTGCCGGGCTCACCTAGGGAGCACAAGGTGGCCCGTTGTGGGTTTAGTAGCAGCAGAAGGCGAAGAAACGTCGATGGCGAACTCCGGGCACCGAGGAAGAAGACGAAGTCGATCCCTGCGAGGTGGTGATCTCCTGCTCGAGTTGCTCCTCGGAGTCGTGGTAGATGAAGCACACGCAGCTCCTCTAGAGGCCTCAGCCGATGAGGTGCACGACGGACACGAGGACGACGATGGACATGGCGGGTGGAGCTCGGGCGTGTACGGGAGAGGAAGAAAACGGCGCGGGGGGGAAGGGGGCGGACAACTATGGTTCGTCCAGGGTGTCGGAGTAGTCTTATAGCTAGCGAGGAGGTAGTGGATGGCCGGCGCGTGCAGTATGCCGGCTATGGCGTCGGTGGATGGCCGCCACGCCTCTGTTTAATGAACAGAGGAAGGGGATAAGGAGGAGTTGGGCCGGGCCTCAACTGTAGTTCAAACTGGCCTAGTAGCATAGTGGGCTTTAGTTCTGCCCTCTTTCCTTTCTGCTTATTATTTTCTAATTAGTTTCTACAGCAAATGGATTTAGTTAAACTTGATATTTGGCAAAGAAAAACTAGCACAATAGTTTGGAGTGTGTGACGCCCGAGACCGACGTCCCAGAAGATTCCAGATGTTCCGGGTTGCCCGTGTGGTTCTTTTGTGCTTGTGTTATTTTTTTTTTGCATTGCATCATGTCATCATGCCATCATGTCATTTTTATTTTTTTGCATCTCAACCTAAATAAATTGTGTGGACCTTCGGTCCATTTAAATCGAGGGAAGAATGTCTTCTCTTTATAACATAGAAAAGCCTCTCAATATTTAGGGAGCTATATTAATAAATATTCCATTGCTTCGGAATCACCGTAACACACTTGCATAATTTTCCCCATTGTCTTTTCACTTCAAGTTTGACTTCTATACCTTGCCTATAATTCTTTCCGTTGTTTCGAGGCTCCTCCTTTTATCTAAACTCCTTTATTGCAAGCTAAATGTTTTAGTTTTGCACTTCCCTTTTGTTGGAGCTATTTTTGTTGGGTTGGTAATAACCCGTAAAGCCTTACAAAAATGTCCCATCTTTTATTTTCTGTTCTTTGCCTCTTTTCTTTTATTTTTGGATCCCTCTCTATTTTTTTCTGCTAAGAAATAAAGAGAGGCAGCCAGCTCCTAGGCCATCTGGGCCATCTCCTCCCTGCCTTCTCAGACTTCCAGGCCCAGCCTTCCCTCTCCTCCTTCCCAGGCCTCAAGGCCAGCTCCTCTCAACCTCCTCTCTTCTGGCCCAATTCCCCTACCCCGCACCGAACCCTAGCCTAGCGGTCGCTCGACCCGCTCACTCCCTCGTTCCCTCGTGCCGCCGCCAGAGGCCTCGAGCCCCGCTCCCTCTGCCCGTTTTCCCTTCGAGTGCAGAACCCTCTCGTTCGCTAGCCCCGCACCCGCATCTCCCCTCTCTCTCTCGACCGCATCCCGCATCCCCTCGAGCGCCTCTGCTCTCCCGTTTCCTCTCGGCGCCCCTCTGCATCGCCCGGCCCCGAGCGAGCCTGCCGCGCGTGGCCTCCCTCCGTGATCTCCCGCGACCTCGCCCCCTGGCCCGAGCGCCCGCCTCGCCAGGTCGCCGCCCCAGGCGTGGCCTCACATCTCGCTCCGACTCCCGCGCCAGGGCCTCGCCCGCGAGCCCCTCCGCGCCCGCTTCGACAGGTGGCCGCGACGCCTCGCCTCGCCATCCGGCCGGAGCCGCGTCCCTTCCTCCAGCGACGTCCGAAGGCTGAGCGCCGTGGCCTCCCTTGCCGCTGCGCCCGTCCCCGACGCCAGGGCCGGCCGGACCCGTCCTCCAGCAGCGCCTGCTGCCTCCTCTTCGACCTTCGTCCGCGGCCCCTCCTCCATCTCCTGCGCCCGTGCACTCCTCCTCGTCCGCGCCGGATCGCGCCTGGAGCGAGCTCTGTTGTTTTGCTGCTGCCCTTGCCTCCGTGGATGACCCCTGCTGTTGTAGTTGTGTTTTTTTTGTTTTGTTGCTGGTGTTGACCTTGACAGAGAACGGAAACGTCTACCGCCAAAGACCGACGACTTGAACATCTACGGAAAACGAGCTCGTGAACGGCTACGGAACAAGTACCACTACATCCGTGTACGACTACGTGAACGAGTACCACGACGCCGTCGAACGCCAAGTACCTCTACATGACCGACAAGTACCACGACGACCCGAACGACTACCGTCGCGTGTACCACTACCGTCGCCCGGAAACGAGGATTTCGCCAAGTACCACGACACGTAACGTGAACGTCTACCGTTGCCGAAGACCCGTGAACAACTACTTCCCTCTACGGAACGGCTACTTCCTCTACTTCCACTACGTCCCTCGACGTCTCGAACCGCCCCGAAACGAACGCTTCGAAGGTATAACCCCGAGTCGTGACCCGTGAGATGCATGCTTGTTGTGTTGTATGAAATGTTTTCCCGTGTGTGCTCCGTGCCGTTTCGGCCGTTGTCATGTTCCTCGGTTGCCTCGTCACCGACTCGTGGGAACCCGGTAACGGGATCACCCCATCATCTCGTTTGACTCGCTCACGTCGATTCTATCTTTTGCATCGGACTCTCAACGAGTTACCGGTACCGATATGTTGCCGTGGCATCATTTTCGGAATCGTTGCCGTGGCACTCTTTTCTTTCCACCACGGTGACAAACAATTCATGTCTTCCTCTTAAGTCAACCCTTTTAATAAAACTTGCATAAACTTGATCATGTCATCCGCATCATGTTAACAACATTATATATGTGTGAATTGTTGTTTGCTTATAATTATTAAACATGCTCATGGGGATTTTCCGGACTTGTTGTTGTTATTTCCGGCCTCATTTAAATTGCCTAGTTAGTATAGTTTTATTATGCTTCACCTCTTGCCATGTTAACAAACTCTTAATCTTGTCTTGTTAATAATGAGAGTCAACTAAATAATTAAATGTGGTGTTTCGTCAATATGCAACTCGTTGCATATTGATCTCCACTTAACTTGTAGTGTTGTTTGTGCACTTTGCCATGCCATGCATATTTAAACCGGACATGCATCATGCTTGCTTGTGCATCGTATGCCATGTTTATGCTTGCGTGTTTACCGTGTTGTTTCTTTCTTTCCGGTTGCTTCTCTTGTTAGCTTCGGTTTCGTTCCGGAGTTGTGAGGATTCGCTCGACTGTGTTGCTTCGTCTTCTTCGTGGATCCGTTCTTCTCCCTTGTGGAATCCCAGGCAAGATGACCGAACCCGGATACCATTACTATCTTTGTCTATTGCTAGTAGTCTCGTTCTTTAGTTTTGCCTCGATGCCCATGTTCTTCTTGTCAGCCTCCTACTTGTAACCACTACCATGTTTAACCACCCTACCTATGCAAACCGTTGCTTGGCTAAGTACGCTTCGCTCAGCCCTTCTTATAGCATTGTTAGTTGCAGGTGAAGATTGAAGATGCTTGCTTCATGTTGAAGTTTGGTTGGGTTATATCACACTATATAAATGCTTAAAAATGAAATCTTCTATATACTGGCAGGGTGGAAGGCTAAGCCTTTTGCTTGGTGTTTTGTTCCACTCATGCCGTTAGGAACCGTATAAACCGGTGTTATGTTCCTTGATTATGCGTTCCTAACACGGTTGGGGTGTATGGGACCCCCTTGATAAACCGCTAAGTGCTAAGTCTTTTCCAGCAAGTCCCAACATTGGTACTATTTGCCTAATAACAAACTAATAAAACTTGCATAAGGGCCTTACAAACCCTCTTTTATTTTAATTCCACAACCCCGGGCCAGTGCTCCACATGAGTGTTGGTCCGAAACGGGGGTTACGCGGGGCCACCTCGAGGAAACTCAAGGTCTGGTAAAAACCCGTGGGATCACCCATCCGGTCGTGTCCTGAGACTAGATACGCGCGGCTACCTATCAGGGTGTCGACACGCCGGGAGGATTTGCTGGATTAGCCTTACCTTAGTTCGGTTTAACTTGAGCACGGGATTCCGAGAATACTCGGGTCTTCCCACCTATGGAGTTGCGACTTCGCGGATCGTGGGCTTGTGATGGGCCAAGTTGGAACACCCCTACAGGGTTTGAACTTTCGAAAGCCGTGCCCGCGGTTATGTGGCAGATGGGAGCTTGTTAATTCCGGTTGTAGATAACTTGACACAATGTTCCAATACACTACCAGCGTGTGTACCGTGACTGTCTATTTCCGAATAGGGATTCGGGAGTTGAACACGGTGGGGTTATGTTTGACCGGCTTTAGCTAGGATCACTTCGTGATCATCTTTCGACCGATGCCTTCTCTTCTCGCTCTCTTTTGCGTAAGTTAGTGCTAGTTGCTGCTGCAGACTCTTGTTTGTTCCTTCACCTCATTTCTTTCTTCAGCCTTGTCCTCACCCAAGGCTTAAATAGTCTTGTTACCCGGGAACGGGATTGCTGAGTCCTCTGTGGCTCACAGTTACTTCACCACACCAGTTGCAGGTTCAGCCGAGTTTGATGCAGGAGTTGGATCAGTTCTTCACCCGGGAGTCCGATGAAGCTTGTGGCCGTTTGCTTGTGACGTTTCGATGTTCAGTAGTGGTTTCTACTAGGATTCGATCCTGACCTGTGGTTTTTATGTTATTTTGGTATCTTTCCTTTGGTTCTTCACCCGTAGCCGGGTTGTGATGTTTTGTATGATGATTTGTTTATTTATTGTATTGTGTGAAGTGGCGAGTGTAAGCCAACTATCCCCTTTTGCATTTTAAAACCTCTTTTACATGAGTTGTGCAAAGATACCAAACTTGAGATCATTCTAGGATGGGCTTATACCTTTAAGTCGTGCCTCGACACGTAGGAGGTATAGTCCCATCCTGGGCATTACAGAGTGACACATAAAGTTTTGAGTCATTTGGAAACTCATAAATATTTGTTTATTTTGAAAAGGTTACGTTTGTTCAGGTTGGACCACTTTGTATTTTACTAGAGATTAATCGGAGAGCCAAAAGATGTTGGGTGCAACACGACAAATGATCAAGGAAAATTATACTTAAATTCGAACATTTTAGTTTTATAGTTTGAAGAAATAATAATTCGACTGGCATTTTTAATTTGAAATTTGGCTTTGATTTTTATCAAGAGGAAACTTAGCTTAAAAATCTAGTGACATGGCATCATTAGCATGGGTTTACTGTAGCATGACACTGGGGGTGTTACAATAGACTAGTATCTGCCATGTTTTGCTTGCGGGGGCGTCGTGGCGAGCCCAAAGCCATCATTGGTGCTTTTGACAACATGATTTTGGCTATGCCGCCCTTGGACCACATACACGGGGTGAGCAGTTTGGGTCTACACTATGGTACCGTAATTGACATTCATGCGCGAACCTTCATTAATGGACCTTGGCAGGACACATCGCTGGATGTGGTCAACCCAATCTGCATTCATGTTGGTTGCAGGCTCTTTTTCCTTGGTGATAGCTCCTCCTGTATGCTCTACCAGGCATGTGATGATGCCTAGTTCTATAACTTCATGTGGGCGTGGTCGGAGCTCCCCAAGCCAATCTTTCAGTGTGAACTTGTCACCTTCTATGTCGTGCACCCAGATGAGCAGACCATCTTCATTAGTGGGTCGTTCAACGTCCCTATGAGACCTTCAACATCAATACAACCAATCCCGCCACCATCAGCTTGGAGGAGCATGTGAATCCTCAATGGAAGCAACATGGTATGTGGAAGCTGCCCATCACCGGACGTGGTTACTTCGATCCTGAGTTCGACGCTTGGGTTGGGCTTTCCGCACAGCTACACACCATTGGCCACATCTACTCATGTGATGTGGTGTCTACCAACTCCGACACAAGCCATCAGCAATGCCCGACCCTGAAGGTCAGCAAGGAAAACTTGTTCAGCGAGTTCCCAGATGAGAGGCACATAAGTGCCACCCTAGTCTATATGGGTGGTGAGAGCAAATTCTACCTCCTAGAGGTCATCTACATGCAAGCTGAGTTAGCTGACCAGCCAACTGAATCTGGTGAGAAGAATGAGGACTTCGATGATGGGTTGAATGGCACTTATTCCGATGAGACGACTGTTGGTGAGGTGACTGATTCTGATGAGATGAATGAGTACTCTACTGATGAGGTGAATGAGGAGCAAGATCAGAAATGTTTTTTGCGGTTGACGACCTTTTCACTTAGGTATGACAAGAATGGAGACCTGAAAATTGGCGATAGCCGACGGGTTCAGTACTATAGTTTGCCTCAAGAAGTTACTAATTCAATGCTTGAGTATCCCGTGGCATTCTGGATGTAATTAGGAACCATGATATACATATTACGTCACATAATATCTACCTAATGTAAACCCAGCAGGCAAGATATGCGTCATGTAATTGTCGCTTGCATGAACCATGGACCATGGGTGAGCATTTGGAGATTTAAGATTGATGTTATTTAGTAGTCATTTAATATGTTTTATTACTATGAATTTTGCATAGCTTTTCTGTATGAAAGTAATATGCCCTCTGGATTTTTCATCTATAAGCATGGGATTGTGCACATGTTTGTTGCCCCTTCATGGCCTCATGGCGTCTACCGCTCAACAGCTTGCGGGTGATGACAACAGCGTCGGCAAAGTGAGCACCTGCCCTCATGCATCTCTAGACAGTGAGGTGACCTGCGGCGCACGTGCTCAACGTGGAGCACAATGAATGAAAGCGACACTCTAGTGAATGAAAACAACACTGTTGCCTTCCATAAAAAATGACACTTTCCGAATCCAAAATAACCACAACAAGATGCTACCAAAAATGGTGCACATTTTTAGCAACTTGCAGCCAAGTCTGTGCACTAGAACTTAGTGGTAACAGGAACATAAAAGGATGGGCTATGATACATGTATCTTCTTGAACCATTAAACCTGGAATAATATGGTACAGGAGAAAATCCATTTCAAGGGGAAGGTTCCCAACTTAAGGTTGGTTTTCTAGGGAACCTCATACTCACACCAATGGAACATGGAAGAAGCAACAGGGGCATGTTTGGTTACATTGCCAATCCAGCATGGCTCTAGTGAGCCGGTTTGAGTGGATGCAGGCCAAAAAAAAAACAGATGCACATAGTTTGGTTGCGTGCATGCCCCTAGTTGCATGACACAACCATTTTTTACCCGGCGTTTGATTGCCCGCATTGCATTAGGCGCACATATGACATGGTGTTCGGTTTCAACCTGCATAAGGTATTGTCACCACTTCTAACTAGTTGTGAGCTTACCACATACAATCTTAACATGTAGCGCCAGCTAGTTAAACAAATGATAGTCCATCCTAACTACTATCAAATGACAGTTCAAATTATTAAGAGCCATTGGCTAAATAGGGGATAGTTCATCGGTGTTGCTGCTACCAGATCTTCATGTTCTTCTGCTTTTGCTATTGCTGGTTCTTCTTCCATCTTCTTCAAATCCTGCACTGGCCTCTATTAAGCCACATTGCCTCTGCCCACTCCAACATTTTGTTCTTCCAAGTGTCATTGTCAAATGCCTCCACACCATGGCCAGAGCTAACAACATCGTCAGGCTCGACCTCTTCCTCCTCAGGCACGTGTTCTCAAAGCCCCACTGGAGGATCCAGTTATGCAGAATGCAACAAGCAAGAACAAGCTTAACCTGAGTGAAGTACGGGTGGAATGGCTTCTGATCCAGAATCTTAAACCTATTCCTCAGAGCTCCAAATGCCCTCTCAACAGTTACTCTAAGGCTCGAGTGTCTGAGATTAAACAGCTCACGTGCAGTCCTAGGATAGTTCCTACCAGAGAACTCGTTGAGATGGTATCTGGTTTTCCTGAAGGATGGAAGAATACCCGGCCGACATGCATAGCCAGCATCTCCAAGGTAGAACTTGCCGTCGAGGATGTTGATCCCATCAGATCGACTCATGTTGTCACTGAGAATGTTAGCATCATGCGCTGACCCCTCCCAGCCAGCCAGCACATATGTGAACTTCATATCAAAGTCAACAGTAGCAAGCACATTCTGGCTTGTGTAGTGCTTCCTCCCCCTGTATGATGCAGACTGTGACCTAGGAACTCTGGCAGTGACATGAGTACCATCTATTGCCCCAATGCAATCCTGAAAATGGCATCACAAGCCTGTGTTAGTGCTCAACTTGAACAGTACAAGCATATCAAGCCATGAAAATTGTATATTGTCAATGCTCGCCTTGAAGTATGGATACCATCTTGGGCTTCCACGAATCTTGGGTGGAGTCTGACCAGATGGTCTCATGATCATCTCTACTCTAAGCTCCCCAATAGCAAAAATCACCTGCTTGAAGTACCTAGAGATGGTCTTCGTTGATCTCATGAACGTGTTGTGAATGACCCTGAACCCCTGGTTATGGCCAACAACATGGAGGAACATGGCCACTTGCTCTTCGACACTGGTGTTGATGCTAACTTGTAGCAGCCCCCTGCTCCTGAAGGTCTCGACAAGCCTGGCAAATGGTGCTCTTTTCATTCGAAGCATCCACGGAGCCTCGACGTCATTGCAGTTGTAGATGTAGTTTAGATTTTGGATCCTCTCATGTTCCCAGACAAACAATGGACCATAGCGGATCAAAGGTCTCCCAGCACGACGAACAGCTCTCTGGTGCATGAACATGACCCGTGCCTGAATCACACTAATCAGTGCCGCTGCCTGGATTATCAGCCTCATCTGTGCGTCCATAACCTAGTCGACATCGACGGTTCATTCAGTGGGAAATCGATCCTACACCTATCCTAACGGCCTAACCATCGAGCTAACAAAGGGCGGAGGGGGTGCTGCTTATCGGCATCGGAGACGAGGATGGCGTAGGGGGAGCCATGGCACAGACTAGGTCGACCAAACGGTGGCCAACAGCAAGGGGAGCACCAGATCCGCCGCAAACGCCGCCGCCTCTTTCGCCGTCACCGCCACCGCCTCTAACGCAGATATGAAATCGCAGCCGCCGCCGGTGGTGAGGCGGTAGGGAAGAAAGGGGGTTAGTGGCTATGGGTGAGCGAGTGAAAGGGGGTGAGGCTAGATTTGGCGCCGGGGCGGCGCGCCGGATTTCCATCCCCCCTCGCCCTCACGTCGCACCCGCCCGTGCGCCCTCGCGCCGCACTCAGCCTGGCTCGCGAGAAACTGCCGATCCGAGTGTTTCTAGCGAGCCAGGCTCTGGGCTGCTTTGAGAAGCGTGCGATGCAGGCCCAGCAGTGAATCCAGGCAACCAAACAGGCCTCCTCCTTCCCGTGCGGGCCTGGTTGGGCTCGATGCGGGCAACCAAACACGCCCCAGATGAATGGAAGGAAGTCGCCGGTTTCCGTGGATGGTCTGTCCTCGCGTGTGTCATTGCCTCGAGGGAACAATTTTACAAAGTAGAGCTCATGCTTCCCCTTGAAGATCGCTACCTATGGAGTAAAATTCCAGTGCCTGCTGGAGGTTCACCATTCTGACAAACTGCTCTTCAACTCTGAACAAAAGTAAAATATTCAACTACAAGGGGATTTACAAAATATTATAAGATCTACAACAGATGCATATAAAAACATGAGCGAGACATGCACCATTACTACTGACCAAAGCAGAATAGGTTTTACAAATATTGTGAGATTTGTTACAACAGACGCTTACGAAAACATGAGTGAGACATGCACCATTGCCCCTGACCAAAGCTATACAACAATCTTATTCAGAAAAAAAAATCGGCATAACAGAAATCACATGCCAATACATGGCATACTAGCATTGAACCTTGAAACAAAATATGTCAAGTTAACTAAGACATTCAATACTTGGCCAGCTTTCTGTACTTTCAGATATGCATCATCTTCTTCATAACCTTTTGTTGCATGGCATCGATGCAACTCAAGAAAGCACATCGCCACAGTTTCCAAAGAAATAACGTACCAAACCATAACCACAAACCAAAAACTGTTCCAGCAATCACCGAGTAGTACATCCAAATGGTTTCAAGTTCTTCATGTTGTTTCGTTCCCCCATCTGAAGCATTTTTACATGAAATATTCAATAGAGAGCCACAAAGTCCCCGGTTGTTGCGATAAATTGACGGATCATCCAATGTTTGGAGTTGATTGCCTGTAGGTATCTCTCCAGATAGAAGGTTGTTTGAGAGATTAAGAGAGCTGAGGAATATAAAGTTCGATACGCTAGAAGGAATTGGACCTGATAGTTTGTTCCACGAGAGGTCAAGGGATTCTAACAGCTTCAGATTGCCAATGTCCTTCGGGATGCCACCAGATAGATGATTTCTTGACATATTTAGAAACTGAATGCCTCTAAGATTTGTCAACTCTGAAGGGATTTCACCAGATAGAGAATTGCTGGAGAGATCAATACCAGTCACAAATGCATCTCTTCCCTTAAATGTATGCTCCTGTCGTTTCCAAACTATGTCCATACTGCCATTGTAGAAATATCCAAAGGTGGTAGATCGTATGTTGATTGTTAGAACCGGCTGCATCATATCTGACTGTCTCATTGAATGAAAATATGCAAAACTTTCCGGTATGGTCCCTACGAATTTATTTTCAGCCAGATCAAGTAATTGCAGATGGGAGAGTTGTGATAGCCGCCAAGGAATACTTCCATAGAACATGTTTGATCGCAATCCAAGGTTCCTCAGCAGAGGATTGCTTTCCCCCATCCACGGAGGAATTGCACCAGAAATCTCATTGTTCCCGAGATCTAAACTAACGAGGCTTTTGAAGTTCTTCATCACTGCTGGAAAGCAACCTGTGAACTTGTTGTTCGACAACCGCAGCAATCTTAGTGAAGTATTGTTGTAAGTTGAGGTTGGAACTTCCCCAGAAAAAGCATTGCTTGACAAATCCAAGGATTGTAAATCTTTCAAATTCCACAAGCAACCAGGAAGCTGTCCAATTAGCTTATTATTTGATAGACCCAAGAGTCGCAAATGTTTTAGTTGACAAAAGGCAGATAATGGTTCTGACAAGAAGCTGCTATTCCCAGCCACCTTAAGAACTGCCAACTTCCTGCTATCAAGATTAGGAATGATACTTGTAAACTTGTTGCTAGACAAGTCAAGGACAACAAGATTTACCAACAACGCGATGGATGCAGGAAGCTCACCCTCAAGATGGTTGAAGCTGATGTCAAGGAATTTCAAAGATGTCGCATTACCGATATCTGACGGTATTGTTCCAGTTATGTGATTCTTGTACAAGGACAATAGCTGCAAGTTCCGCATGCTTCCCATCCCCACCGGGATCAAGCCAATAAAATTGTTGTTGTACAAGGCGAGAAAAACAAGCTCCTTCCACTTGCTGATCTGTGGGGGGATGCTTCCGGTTAACCAGTTGTTGGATACATCAAAAACCTTCATCTTGGTCCAGTTTGTAGAAATCTCTTGTGGAATGGTACCATTGATTCTGTTGTTCCCTATGTCAAAATATTGCAAATTCCGCAGTCTGCCATAAGATGGTGGCACGCTTCCAAACAAATGATTCCCTTCCAGTAACATGTGTTCAAGACTGGTAAGATTCCCCAGCTCAGGCGGAAGAATAGAAACCAAATCAGTGTTTCCAATGCTGAGCCGTTGCAGCAACTGAAGCTCCCCAAGCGAGGCTGGGATCGACCCACCAAGTGAGTTATTGTACAGTGAAAGCATTCTCAATCCAGTTATCATCCCAAGCTCCTTGGGGATTCCTCCTGTGAGATTATTTGAGTTGAGATATAGCCACTTGAGCTTTTGGATCCTTGAGAGTGAGCTAGGTATGGAGCCAGAGAATCCATTAGAGGATAAATTCAGATACCGCAATCTTGGAACCATCTCAGGCAATGAATCTGGTAACGGCCCTGAGAAGGCGTTACCCGATAAATCTAGAGACCTCATACTAGGACTGGAGCAGTTGAGGATGAATTGTGGGAAGGTACCATTGAGGTCATTATTAGCTAGAGACAACAACTTCAAAGTGGACATAGGTGAAAACTTGGCATGATCCGGGTTGGTCAAGTGGTTACTTCCCAAATCTAACTCAACAATCATTGGAAGCTTACTAAGTTGGTAGGGAATGGCACCCGCAAGATCATTATAGCTCAAGTCCAGAACATCAAGGGACATCAACATGGAGATATTGGCTGGGATGACACCAACAAGGTTATTGTTGTAAAGATCTAGCAGAGTGAGGTTCTGGAACGCTGCAGAGTAGAAGGCATGAAGCGTACCATGGAGCCCCGCGTTATGAAGTTGGATCTCGGTAACATGTCCGGCAGCATCACAGGTGACGCCGAACCAAGAGCATGTAGATTTGGTAATCGACCAAGAGGACAGCAAGTTGGCGCCAATCAAAGTGGACTTCCATCGGAGTAGTGCTTCTGCTTCCGGGTTGGTCGCCTTGGTTGTGCATACTAGCAGGACAACCGAAATATGGAAGAATTTCAGCAGCGCCATTGTAGGTGGCAGAATGTTGTATGCATTGCCTTTAGAAGTAGCTGCACATGGATCAAAGTTATTATATAGGAGAAAAGGTGAATATATTTCCCTGCTGTCGCAGTCGCTGGGCCGTGTATATGTTCATAAAGACATCAGACTTGCGGTCACCATGTGAGGAAAATATCAAACCTATCAATAATGAGAGGCAACACTCTTGGCTATCCCAATTCCTAGCCCCACAGGGATGTGACTGCAGGCAAAGTCATGGCTGATGACTGGGACTGCTGAGAGTATGTATGTGGTTGTAACTGTCTGCTAACACAAAGCCAACCAGCTGCACTGCTCAAGTCCAACGCCCAAATCAGCTAGTCCATGTCTAGGATTGAATGTCAATTCTTCCCCACAAGAAATGGAGCCTCCAAAAGTCTAGAATGAAATAAAAATAAACAGCATAACCCATCTTTGGTTCAGTTCAAGCATGTGGTTGTGAGCTTCTGTACCTAAATCATCCAATTGTGCATATAATTCAGACACTTATTTCACTAGCAAGGGGAACCAACTGTATCTAGAGGGGGGTGAAAAATACACGAACTTGTGCGTCGTGCCAGATGCAACAACAGGCTCGCTCGCTCGCTTCCCTACTGACGGTATCTTGTAGCAACCTTCAGATTGTCAACTGGCCATTTAACTTATAAATTTATTTTTGAAAACCAAACACAAAATATGCAGAAAGGGATGGAAACTTCAAACCGGTGGCGAGAAGAGCAGCGGCAATGTGGTCACATCTACTCCCCCTCCTCAGGATCCTCCGACTTGATCGCAGCCTGAGGGCGACGAGGAGGTCGTCTCCGGCAGGGGTACGGCCTCCGGCGCATGTGGTCACAGCCTCACAGCAGAGAACGATGGTCTGGCTGCCGGAAAGGAGGATGGCGCTGAGCTCATGACACACTATACAAACACGCCTAAGCAAAAGCTCAAAAAAAAAAAAACTAACCGCAACCACGAAACATACGTACATAACTGTAACTCACATAATTCAGAGAATCAAAGCCTAATACAGATTCTGTTTCGAAAAAAAAGCGTAATACAAATATGTACAAATTTGATCTCTCACATATACTGTAACAAATTATAATCCAATTCTGTCCCACCCTCGCATGAAGAAATACTGTCTGTTGGTAGTGATCTAAACGCTCTTATATTTCTTCACGGAGGGAGTACATCTGTATCCACTGCATATAAGTAAACAACAGAAAACTTCAAGAAAGCAACATAGTAGGAAACAAAGTGCTATACTGTCAGGTACGCTTCATCTTCAGCATAAACTTCTGCTGCATGGCATCGATGCAACTGAAGAACGTAAACCTCCAGATGCTCCAGAAAAACAATGTTCCAAACCATATCCAGAAACCAAAGACAGTTCCAGCAATCACTGAGTAGTACAGCCACAGGGTTTCAAGTTGCTGGTGGTCTTCCTTTGCCCCATCCAGTGCTGTTGTAGAACTCGAACCATTTTTACATGGAATGCTCAGGGGGACACCACATAGTCCCAGGTTGTTGCTATAGATGGAGGGGTCATCCAGTGTTTGTAGCTGATTTCCCGAAGGTATCTCTCCCGATAGAAGATTGTTGGAGAGATTAAGAGAGCTGAGGAACATCAGATGTGACATGCTTGGAGGAATAGGACCTGAGAGCTTGTTCCAGGAGAGGTCAAGGGACTCGACATCTTTCAAGTTACCAATGTTACTTGGGATAGCACCAGATAAATTATTTCTTGACAGGTTCAGGAACCGAATGGCTCCAAGATTCACCAATTCTGCAGGGATCTCACCAGAAAGGTAGTTGCTTGATAGATCAATACCAGTCATAAGCATAATTTTTCTACTGTAAGTATAATCACGCCCCTTCCAGATTATGTCAACCTGGTCACTGTAGTGAGGCAGAAAGCTGTCAACCATCTCCATGGGCCCGCTATTATGTTCCAGTTCTGGCTTTGTCATGATTGTGTAATTAAAGTTAGCAAAACTTACAGGTATGTGACCTGTAAGATTGTTTTCAGCAAGGTCGAGCAACTGGAGATCAGAGAGTTGTGATACCTCGCAAGGAATACTTCCATGAAACATATTTGACCGCAGCCGGAGAAGTCTTAGCATAGAGAGGCTAGCTCCTATCCATGAAGGAATTTTACCTGAAAACATATTGTCTCCAAGATCCAAAAATTCCAGGACTTCTAAGTTCTTCAGAACAGATGGAAAGCAACCTGTCAAGTTGTTGTTTGATAGATCTACTGAATCTAGTTGAGAAAAGTCAACCGTCGAGGTTGTAACTTCTCCAGCAAAGGCATTGCTTGACAAATCCATGTATGTAATAGAAGGTATGTTCCAAAAACAACCAGGGACCGCTCCAGATATGAGATTCTTCGACAAGTCCAATAGTTTTAGATTAGGTAACTCACAAAAATTATTGTCGGCGATGCCCGTGAACTTGTTTCCAGACAGGAGTATATCAGTGAGAGGAAGGAGCGACAAGATTCCTGGAATCTCTCCCTCCAAGAGGTTGTTGCTGAGGTCAAGGATTTGTAAATAAGACAAATTACCAAACTCCAATGGTATTGTACCAGTAAGGTAATTACTGGATAGGTCCAGTGCATAAAGGTTGGGGAGATATCCTAGCTCTGCACGGACCTTTCCGATGAAGCAGTTGCCGCGGAGGACCAGTGTGTCTATTACCTCCCACCTGGTGATTTCCGGTGGGATGCTTCCGACCAAGTTGTTGTTTGCCACATCAAAAGTACGGAGCAAGGTCCAGTTTGAGAACCATTCCAATGGGATGCTGCCGCTGAGATGGTGGTTGTTCCCCACTTGAAACGTTTGCATTTTATGCATCCTAGAAAAAGACGGTGGCAACTCTCCAGAGAGTATGTTCCTTGACAGGTCCATGTTTCCCAGATTAGTTAGGTTACTGAGCCCCTTTGGGATTCCTCCAGTAAGATTGTTCTCCTGGAGATAGAGGCTTTCAATCCTTGCAAGTTTGGAGAGCGACTGTGGTATGCACCCGAAGAACATGTTGGAGGATAGATCAATGAGCCTTAAATTTGGTGCTATATCTGGCAGGGTCGTCGGTATCGAACCCGTGAAGGAGTTACTTGATAGGTCAAGTTGTACCAACCAAACGTTGGTACGGTTGAGGATGAACTGTGGAAAGGTGCCATGTAGGTTGTTGCTATTCAGATATAATAGCGACAAAGTGGGCATAGGCGAGAACTTGGTATGGTCTGAGTTGGTCAAGTGGTTATTTCCCAAATCTAACTCAACAATCTTTGCGAGATTGCTGAGTTGGTAGGGGATGTCACCAACAAGATTATTCCAGCTCAAATCCAAACTTGTGAGGGTGAGAAACAAAGAGATGTTTACTGGGATGACACCGAAAATGTTATTGTAGTAGAGATCAATCCCTGTGAGGTTCTGGAATGCAGGAGAGTACAAGGCATCTAGTGTACCTTTGAGGTCGCATGCAGAAAGATGGAGCACGGTAACATGACCGGCAGCATCACAGGTGACGCCCTGCCAATAGCAGGTCGGATTGGCATGCGACCACGAGGACAGAGAGGTGGAGTTGAGCAAAGTCGATTTCCATCGGAGGAGCGCTTCTCCTTCGGGGCTGATTGCACTGGCCATGCATAGCAGCAGCAGCAGGAGAGGAAAAGAAGCTGAGACAAACAGAAGATTTTTGAGTTGGGATGCCATCGCCAAACTAGATGAACTGCACGCTTGTTTGCCTCCACGAACTAGTAGGTATTTAGGCCCATATATAACCAGCAACCAGGAGACTGCGTTGCAGGAAGCAGATGAGCGCAGGTCCACTCGCTCCCCTATCATCAATGCTTCAATAGCACTCAAGGAAAAGCTAGCTATGAAGCACCGATACGGCCAAAACCGGTGTATCGGCGTACTGCACGCCGCCGATACTCTGATACGCAGGATACGGCTCCGATACTCGTATCCCAGGAGTATCAGGGTTTTTTATTTAAAAAGAAAGAAAATAAACTCGATACGCAGTGTGGAGACGAGGGGATACGGGCGGGACACGGCAAGGACGTCGCCAGACCCAAACCCAATAAGAAGCCCACGAGCCTAATCGGGCGGGGGACTGCAGGAGCGCGCAGCCGCCGCCGCCTGGAATCGCCTTGACTCGCCACACTGCCGCCTCGACTGACTTTACTGGAGTCTTCTCCGCTGCCGTCGCAAGAGCTGCTTGCTGTGTGCTTGGCTGATTCACGGGCCCGACTGATGTCTGCTTGCTGCTTGGTATTGCTTGCTTGCTGATGTGTGATGCTACTGTACTGCCTACTGCTAGTGCTAGGGAAGCTGCTTCGATCTACTCCAAGCAATACTTTGTTGTCCGTTTAGAAACAAACCCACTCTCAGGGTGTATTTGTATAGAACAACAATGCAATTTTGGATCCCTATGTGTAGCTAAACTAGTAGTTTTAGAAATTTAGCACCAAGATGTTGATCTCATCTTACGTTCTACTATTATGTTTGTTTTATTACATGTGGTTTTATTAATTATTTATATATACTCGCCGTATCGCCGTATTGATGTTTCTAGAAATTGCCGTATCCCGTATCGCCGTACCCGTATCGCGGTATCGGTGTCGCCGTATCGGTGCTTCATAGAAAGCTAGCACCAACCTTTGAATAAACCATGCCGTGTTAAAAAGGGATGTGACTTGGCTCAAGAAGAAGATAAGTGCACAGATTTCCGGTCCAAAGAACAAACGTCTTCAGTCGTCGTCAAGTCAACCATCCTATATCTTTCTCATTCTACAGTTCAGAACTCACTACAAATTAGCATATTTGCGGCATTTATCAATGTGTAATGTACATTTGTGGCAGAGGAACTGGTTCCTACGTAGTTCAAGTTTTTATTTGGTGTCGCAGGTGATTTCTGTGGCTGAAATTTAGTTACAAGACAGGAGTCTGTGAGAGGACATGTTCTTTCTGAGCATTTAGTTCAAATCTGGTGTTTCCACGTAGTACATTGTATGGATGCGATGGGAAGGTAGACTGGAGCTACACATGCATGCGAACAGCGTTGGCCTGGTAAGCAGGTTAATACTCCCGTGCCGTTCCGGACAACGCTGCCGTGTTCTCTCCTGCATGCTGCATGTGCAGGTAATGCGCTTACTGAGAGCGGGGAATGTATCCGATGCACCCGCACCCGGTGCATCGGATGCCATAGAATAGTTTTAAAAATCTAAAAAAATTCTAGCACGTTAACGCAACATCAATGTATGATGTCATAAAATTTCGTATAAAAATTTGATATACTTTTTGAGATACAAAAATGAAAAATTTGACATCAATGTGATAATGGGCCAAGTCTAAAGCACAAGTTATGTTACGTACTATTCAGTGTTGAATTTGTCATTTTTGTTTTTCGAGTTATGTTTTTAATTTTGACTTGAAATTTTGTGACAACCTATATTAATGTTGTATGAATGTACTAATTATTTTTCAGATTTTTTTGAACATTTTATAAGCACAATATATGTTCGGTGCACCGGCAGCATAATAAGCTCCGGTGCACCAGATATGAGTGTTTTTTACACTAAAAATGCTCTTATATTATGGGACGGAGGGAGTAGCACTTTTTTTGCCGGAGACTATGTACTCCCTTCGCCCCACAATATAAGATATTTTTTAGCTATGTTTTGTTTGAAAAACGTTTTTATATTGTGGAACGGATGGAGTAGCTCGCTACCATCGGTCCAACACCTTCTTCCGGGAAATTCTCCCAACCCTCTGCACCACGTTGATGTGGGTTAATTTGCTACAGTACTGAATATGAAATGTGCACATACTTACTTTTCTTATCGAATATTACTGTTCATACTTACTTTTCTTATCGGATATTACTATTGAAGATCGGGCCCTATGGATCCCCACTTTTTAAAATTTAATACTGTAGTTAAATCTTAATGTTTCAGGAATATCTGGAAAAGTAGCAAGTCCAGCATGTACTTCATGATGAATAGATACGTCAAAATGTGAGCTACACAAAAACAAAATCATGAATTTTTTAGCACCTGTATTATTCACTATAAAAGTCTATGATTTTCTATGTATGGCTCTGGTAGAACCCAGGGTCCTACCGGACCTGCTCCTTAGGTTGTAGGGACAGGCAGAGGGAGGAAGGGGGCGAGGGCGTCGCGGCCGGCGCGTAGGCGCGCCGTCCCGATCGGTGGAGGAGGGCGGCGAGGGTTAGGGTTCCGGCTCCTTCAGGGAGCCGGGCAATAGAATATGTATTATTGCTTAATCTCAAAATAGTCTTACAGCCAGTATATATAACCACGATGCTAAAAATAAGATAACTTGTGGGCCAAGCCCCTAACTAAACCTGCCCGGTGGGCCTCCTACGAGCATAAGTCTGCCTGGTCATAACATCTCTCTCCGCCTGCGCAAACAGCTCGTCCTCGCGCTGGAACTCTGGATAGTGCTGGCGGAACTCGTCACATTGCTGCCACGTAGCGTCCTCTAAGTCCAGCCCACTGAATCAGCACGTACCACACCCCGTGTCGTTGTTGGGCCTTCAACACCTTCTCCGGTCCCGGAAGTAGGCGTCTGTCGGAGGTCAGAGGCAGCGCTGGAGCGACCGCAGGTGGCTCTCCACGAAAGGGCTTCAACAGCCTAGCATGGAAAACGTCATGGATGCGGGCACCGGCTGGGAGCTGAAGACGGTACGCCACGTTACCAATGCGCTCCAAGACAGCGAAGGGACCGGCGTAGCGAGGACCAGCTTGCGCCTCACGCGTGGGTCCAGTGACTGCGTAGAGCGATGAAGAAGACACAGCCACACCCAATCGCCCACCGCGAACTCCGCCTCGCGATGGTGGGCATTGTAGTAGTGATTGGCCAACTGCTGGGCCTGAAGAAGACGTTGCCGGACCTCGGCAAGCATGTCATCACGCTGTCGCATAAGCTCACCGGCCACCTCCGTCCGCGTCGTCGCTGGATCAACCGGAAGAATGGGTAGGGGCGGCCTGCCGTAGACCACCTCAAACGGAGTAGCGCACAGGGCGGAGTGATAGGAGGTGTTGTAGCAGTACTCCACCCAAGATAGCCAATCCACCCAAGCGCGAGGACGATCACCTGTGACACAACGCAAATACATGGCAATCACCTTGTTTACCACCTCGGACTGCCCGTCTGTCTGAGGATGGAAGGCCGTGCTCAGGCGGAGCTTGACGCCCGCCAACCGGAAGAGATCACGCCGACATGTCTAGTGAAGACCGGGTCCCAATCGCTGACGATCGAAGAGGGAAACCCGTGGAGGCGGACAATACCGTCGAAGAAGGCACGGGCCACAGAAGCAGCTGTGTAAGGGTAACCGAGCGCGATGAAGTGAGCATACTTGGAGAAGCGGTCGACCACCGTGAGAATAACCGATTTGCCGCCCACCTTGGGGAGGCCCTCAATGAAGTCCATGGAGATATCCGCCCACACCTGAGACGGCACCTCCAAGGGCTGAACAGCCCCGTCAGCCGTAGTGTCTCCGTCTTGTTGCACTGGCACGTCGCACAAGATCGGACCCAGTCGCGGACCAGGGCCCGATCACCTGGGATGTAGAAGTTGGCACGGAGACGATGGAGGGTCTTCTGCACTCCCTCATGGCCCGCCGAGTGGGCCAGCAGAAGCACCTGGTGATGAAGATCGTCGTGCGCCGGAACGAAGACCCGGCGGCCATGGAGAAGCAACTCGTCGGCGAGGCGCCACGGCTCCACTAACTCCCCCGCAGCCAGTTGCTGCTGAAGAAGGAGCGCGTTTGGCACGGCCGCCGTCGCCCGGTGGATGTCGATGAAGAGGGCGAAAGTAGGCTCGGAGCGGATACAGAGCGCCGTCCCCTCGAAGTCGCCGACGGAGGAGGCATGGTCGGCGTCACGGCGAGACAGGGCGTCGGCCACAGTGTTAAGGCGCCCTGGTCGAAACTCGACCGTGAAGTCGAAGCCGAAGAGCTTGCTGATCCATTGATGTTGCGGCACGGTCGAGAGGCACTGGTCCAACAAGAACTTGAGGTTGTAGTGGTCCGTGTGAATCCGAAAAGAGCGACCCCACAGTTAGGGTCGCCAATGGCACACCGCCTGCACCAAGCCAATGAGCTCCCGCTCATACGCCGCGAGCTTAAGATGGCGTGCGGCGAAGGGCCTGCTGAAGAACGCGAGAGGGCCATCGCCCTGATGAAGGACGGCACCAAACCCTGCACCGGAAGCGCCGCAGTTCACGATGAACGGCCGGTCGAAGTCCGGCATCTGAAGGACGGGGCCTGTCGTGAGGGCCCCTTTGAGGGCCTCGAACGCCACGGTCGCCTCCTCATCCCAAGTAAAGGCGTCATGACGGAGCAGGCGCGTGAGTGGAGACGCGACGAGGCCAAACTCCCGGATAAATTTCCGGTAGTACCCGCGAGGCCCAGAAATCCGCGAAGAGCCCGCGGTGACTGCGGGGTCGGCCAGGCGATGACTGCCGCCACCTTGTCGGCATCCATGGACCATGGCCACGCCCTCGGCAGACATGACGTGGCCGAGGTAGGTGACGGAAGGCGTCCCGAACGAGCACTTCGAGCGCTTAAGATGAAGATGATGCGCTCGAAGCTCGTTGAAGACGATGGCGACGTGCTATAGGTGCTCCGCTCAGGATGCGCTATAGATGAGAATATCGTCAAAGAAAACAAGCACAAACCGGCGCAAGTAGGGGCGGAAGACGACGTTCATCAAAGCCTGGAAAGTCGTCGGGGCGTTGGAGAGGCCAAAGGGCATCACCAAGAACTCGAAGTGGACGTGATGAGTCTGAAACGCCGTCTTGGCGATGTCATCCGGGTGCATGCGCACCTGGTGGTACCCCGACCGGAGATCGAGCTTGGTGAAGAAGCGTGCCCCATGTAGCTCATCCAGGAGCTCATCGACCACCGGAATAGGGAACTTGTCCTTAAGTGTCAGTGCATTAAGAGCACGGTAGTCGATGCAGAAGCGCCACGTGTCGTCCGATTTACGGACGAGGAGGACCGGCGCGGAGAACGACGATGTAGAGATCCGGATGATGCCCGCGGCAAGCATGAGCGCGCACTGCCGCTCTAGTTCGTCCTTCTGCAGCTGCGAATAGCGGTATGGCCGGACAGCTGCCAGCGCCGAGCCCGGCAAGAGATGGATGTGGTGATCATATGCCCGAGCCGGCGGAAGGCTGCGTGGCTCGAAGAGGTCGCCATGCTGCCGCAGGAGGTGGTCCAACAGCGGGTGCTCAGCCTCGGTGGTGGCCGCTGCCAGTTGTAGCGGCGGTGGCGCCGGGGTGGCGCCCCCCACGCCTTCCCATCGGATGCGGCGGCCGAGACGCCAGAAGGTCATCGTCATGGCGTCGAAGTCCCATAGGATGGGACCGAGGGTCCGCAGAAAGTCGACGCCAAGGGTGAAGTCGAAGCAGCTCAAGTCGATGTCGACGCATGTGATGGTGAAGGTGTCGTCGCCGATGGTGATGGGCACGTTCCGGGCAAGCCCATGGCAGCGGAGACGATCGCCGTTGGCCACCGTGACCCGAAGATGTTCCCCGCCCGTCGGCTGCAGCGCTAAGCGGCGCATGGTAGCCTCGGGCAGGAAATTATGCATGGAGCCCATGTCAACGAGGGCCACCAAGCGCTCGCCGTGAATCGTCACGGGCAAGAGCATGGTCCGCTTGTCCCGGATGTCGGCGAGTGCATGGAGCGAGACCACGAGGGCGGCTGCCTGGGCGGCGGCGGGCGCGGCCTCGGCAGCCGCGGGAGGCAGCAATGTGTCGAGCCCGTCGGGCGAGGCGTCGTCCTCGATGTAGTCGGCCGTCTCCAGGTAGAAGAGGCGCGGGCAAACATGGCCCGGCGCGTAGGGCTCATCACAGTTATAGCAAAGCCCCTGGCGCCGACGCTCCAACTGCTCCGCCTGAGTGAGGCGGCGGAAGGGACGTGTCACCGCTGGTGTGGGAGGCCCCGGAGCAGCCGAGGGTGGTCGGCCCGGCACCGGAGGCTGCCTGGCTACCTGGCGGCCGCCTCGTGCCGGGGCTGGCGGCTGCATGGCCTGGGCGCGACACTCGAAGGCGTGGGCATAATGCATGGCCGTCTGGAGGTCCTGGGGTCCCCGAAGCTCCACGTCCACGCGGATGTGGTCTGGAAGCCCACGGACAAAGAGGTCGGCTCGCTACTGCGCCATCACGCCCGTTGCGTGGCATGCCAGGGCCTGGAAACGGTCGGCGAAGTCCTGCAACATGGAGGTAAAGGGGAGGCGGCCGAGCTCCGCCAGGCGGCTCCCGCGGACCGGTGGCCCGAAGCGAAGGAGGCAGAGCTCGCGGAAGCGCTCCCAAGGAGGCATGCCACCTTCGTCCTGCTCGAGAGCGTAGTACCAAGTCTGTGCCGCGTCGCGGAGGTGGTACGAAGCGAGCCAGGTACACGCTCCGACGCGAGGGTGCGATGCCCGCGAAAGAACTGGTCGCACTGGTTGAGCCAGCTGAGAGGGTCCTCTGTGCCGTCATGCGTGGCGAAGTCTATCTTGGCGAACCGCGGCGGTTTCGGGGTCGGAGCGCCGTGGCCAACCTACTTGGTGCCGCGGAGCGGCGAAGATGGCGGCGGCCGGTCAGAGTATCCCGTGTACAGGCCCGCGGAGCCGGAGGGTCCGCCGAACTGCAAGGACGGGGCCGGCTGCTCTGGCGCCATGGTGTAGACCGGCGGTGGCGAAGAGCCGGTCACCCAAGCCGGCAGTGGCGATGGTGATGGGGGGAACCGAACTTGGTGGATCGGCCGCCCGGCCTGCGCGGATGACGGAAGACCGGAGCTGGGCGGCGGCTGGAGAGGAGGGCCGTGCGCGGCAGCCGTGGTGGCGGCCATCGGCCACGGCGGCCAGAGGGGGCCCGTGGTGGGGCCCTGCGGCCACGGCAGCAGCGGCTGGGAGGACCCACGGGCGTCGCTGGCGGACACCTAGAACGGCAGCAGTGGCGGTCCGCCGAGCGCCGAGGCGCCCTGGGAGGACCGTAGCTGGCGGCGGCGGTCATGGGCGGTGGGGCTGGCGGCCCGGCCAGGTACATGGAGATGCCCTGGACGGCCGTCACGAGGTCCCGCAGGGTGCTGGAGATCTCCTCCGGTGTGAAGAGGGCGGGGGTGGCGCGGTGGTGGTGACCGGGGCCGGCAGAGTTGGGGAGCCGCCGGCGACGGTGGTCACAGGCGCGGCGGTGGTGGTTGGCAGCGACGGTGGCGGTGGTGGGGAAGACATGACCGATCCTGAGTCTCTGGATACCAAATTGGTAGAACCCAGGGTCCTACCGGACCTGCTCCTTAGGTTGTAGGGATAGGCAGAGGGAGGAAGAGGGCGAGGGCATCGCGGCCGGCGCGCAGGTGCCGTCCCAATCGGTGGAGGAGGGCGGCGGCGAGGGAGAGGTGGTGCGGCTAGGGTTAGGGTTCGGGCTCCTTCAGGGAGCCGGGCAATAGAATATGTCTTATTGCTTAATCTCAAAATAGTCTTACATCCAGTATATAACCACGATGCTAAAAATAAGATAACTTGTGGGCCAAGCCCCTAACTAAACCTGCCCGGTGGGCCTCCTACAAGCATAAGTCTGCCCGGTCATAACAGGCTCACATCATAATATATTTCATCATGAAAATTTACAAGCATGAGTATACATATCTGCGTGTACTTGTGTATTTTTTTAGAATTGTTTGAAACTTTGAATTTTGATTTTCCTTATAATTTTCTTAAAAAGATTGGGTCCATGAGCCAATAATCTAATTGAGTTGCTAAGTTGCATTAAAAGAAAGTTACTTTTTCTCTATTCATGCAACGCGAATATCATTTAGTAAGATACATACAGCTTTTCTGAGAACATGCAGAAGATCTGCAGTGAGAGGACATGTTTTACTATTACTGTGCTCGCAAATTAGCATCCAGCACCCTCAAAATAATAATTAAGCACCCTAAATAAACAAATTAGCATCCAAATGAACTTAAGCGTTAGGACTTAGGATCCACAGAAAGACAGTGATATTGTTGTTTCCTCACAGAAAAATGAATAGGGGAGGAAATGTTTTGCAGGAAGCAACAAGGTGCACTATTGATGCTTAAACTCGGATTGCAAACCCTCAGATTCAAGTCTCTTAATCTGAAGAGATAATAAATAGTCTAACATGGCATCTACGCCAAAATGGCCTGCTCAAGATGAAACGTTGCAGCTGCCCGTTCAATAAGCTCCTATGATTGTGTCCTATGTTGTGCCTACTCCCTTGAAAGCTGTTTTCACTGCTTCTTCCTTTATGATGTATTGGGCAGGGCTTCTGAAGATGGAGGATAGAGCCACATTTCAAGCTCGAGTGCAGAGGGTCATTCAGCTGGCCTCGTCTCTGGCTGATCGTTCTGCTTCTCGGGCAGGCTCATGATTGAAGATGCTGCTGGTGTTCAGCGCGGATGAAAGATGATTGCTATGCTCTGGTTGTATATGCTTTGTGGCTTTTGCTTAGTAGTTCTCACTGAGGTATGATACCTGCTGAGATAAGTCTTTGTAAGATTTTTGTGATCTGAGATCCCAGCCCTGTGCTACTGCTCGTAGTTGGTGGTGTTAGTAGGTTTTTACCCCGTGGTAGGTGTTTCTACAGCGAGCACCTGCAGCGGTTTCCTGTTAATACCCCAGCTCGCTTCTCCCCTTTCCCGCCCCCTTTTCTGTTGGTTCAGTTGTAGCTAAGACTTGTGTAAATATCTTCCTTGAGCAATTAATGGAAAGGCGTGTGAGCCCGGTTGGAAAAATGTACTGACAACACAAAGCGTTCAGCTAACGTTTCAGGCGAAGAAAGGAATTGCCACACAAACTAACCTGAAAACACTACAGGAACCACATTTGGTCGAGATGGTCATCATCCGTCATCCCTTGAATTGGCGGCGGTATGGAAGTGAATTATGGCCGACGAGTTGATCCTCTTGGTGATTTAGCTCCTCACACAGCCCTGCTGCCACTTAGGCAGAAACTGCGACGGAAGCTTGCCGTAGCACTTGTCACATGTCAACCGATCATACAAGAACACATCCTCTAGATTGACCGATATTTGCATGGCACGCTTGACATAGTTCATCATGTAGACTCGAGCTTGAAACCCAAAGATGACAAGCGTGGCCAGACTGTGATGCTGGAAATCAGTTGCAGACGATTTACACTGTGCACCTTTATCCTCACTATACGAGAGTGAATTCCTCTCCTTTGCATCTGTTTCCATTTTAACAAATGATCTCATGCCTGTAAGAAGCTCTTATGATTCTGTCGGCAAAACCTTGACAAGTAGTGACAACACAAAAGTGCTCAGCTATCTTTTCAGGCAAAGAATGGAACTGCAACCTGAAAACACTACAGGAACCACAGCTTATCAACATGATCAGGCCTTAAATAGCCGATGGTCTGGAATTGCATTATGGCAGACGACTTGATCCCGTTTGTGATAAACTTCTCCACACAGCCCTGCTTCCACTTAGGCGGAAACCGCGACGGGATGCTGCAGCACTTGTCACACGTCACCCGATCATACAAGAAGACGTCCTTTAGATTGACGGCTGTTTCCATGACACGCCTGACATAGTTCATCATGTAGTCTCGAGCTCGGAACCCGAAGATGGCGAGCGTGACCAGACTCTGATGCTGGAAAGCAGTTGCAGATGATTCCCATTCTGCACCCTTATTCTCACTGTACGAGAGTGACTTCCTCTCCTTTGCATCTGTTTTCATTTCACACAGATGATCCCATACCTGTATACCATAGGAAGATAGGTAAATAGAAACATTTTAAGTGATTCACAGCCATTTGTATTCAATGTGAACAATGGCAAACTTCAAAATTCGGTAGAAAGAAGAGAGCAAACTTTAGGTAAGAACATACACTCATGTACAGCTCCTTCAGGTTCGGCGCGGCTTTAAGTATGAACAATGTCCAGGTGAGATCATACCCCTCAGGCATATTAGTTAGATTCACAAACCTTAATTGGTGGAACACATATGCCAGCCTTTCCGTCAGACATTCTGGTTGAACCCAAATCTGCTACAAATGAAAACATGATGAGCTGAGCAGATAAGAAGTGTGACCAGAGCTAGGGGGGGGAAAGCATTTTGACATACCTTTTCAGAATTAAATCCCAGCTTCAAGCGTCTCACAGATGGAGTACGCCTAAGAAACTTGCTTAACTTGATCATCTTGTGCCAACTAAGACTGACATTTGTGAGGCTTACAGTATCAAGCAACGGGACATAACCAAAAGATAGTGGATCTTCGAAAGAGATCCAACCCTCAAAGACGATGCGTGTGAGCTTCGGAAGTGAGTTGAGCTCAACTCTTTCAAAAGAACAATTAACAATAGCGAGCTCACTGAGTTGCGTGTGCTCAACTTGCAGCACGGTCCAACTTCCTGAGTCACAATGGAACAGTCGTAGATGATTCAAACGTTTGCAAGTGTTAAGGACGTTAGGGATGTCTGATTCACCAAATCTCAGATTCTCTAGATTAAGACGTGTGAGACCACCAAATGCATTTGGACATGCATCAAAGAAGAGCATGAATCGTCGCCCGTAGATGACCAGGTCATCATCATCGCAAAATATATTATCTCTCTCCGTCAAAATTGTGAACTCAGCTATCTGAACCTTCTGGGTTGCCATGGCGTGAGCAACAGCATGCCCAATCGATATTGGATCATCTTCTCTCAAGAAGAAGGTCATGCACAGAAACTGGATGGTGTTTCGGCTTAAATCTCTGCGTGCCAGGATGCTCTTTGTCACTTTAACCACAGCTTCGTTGCCCCGAACAATTTCAGCATTGTTGCAGTTGAACGCGTCTAAGAAGTCCCAAACATTTATCACAAGACGAGAGAGCATGGCAGGGAGGTGCCGCCACCGCCCAGAGAGGACGCTGGTTCTTGCAGCCTCGCGGATATCAAGTCGATCAATGATGGTAAGCAAAACATGTTCAGGCAAGTTGCTGAGCCTGTCATCTCCATTGTCTTCCTGCTTCGGACAAGTGTCATTCTGCATTTAGAGTAGAATCAAATCAGAGTTGATTTTGTATTCAAGTATGAAAGCTGCTGCAATTTTGACAGTCTCAAAGACGCAAATTCGATATGTCCTCACTCAAAGATGCTACTCCCTCTGTTCACTTTTATAAGGCCTTGAAAATATTTCAGACAATGTGTAAAACAGTTCATTTTCAATTGTCTGAAACGACTTACAAAAATGAACGGAGGGAGTAGTAGTTTCTTAGTCTGAAAAATGCAACCTTTTCCTGCGGTATTACTGTCGAAAGGCGAAAGATACATATTTTTTTCTTTAACTCGATGATGTACTATTCCACGGTATTACTGTCGAAAGGAAACGGATCTAGAGGTGTGGGACAAGAAGGAACTCACCACCATGGTGCGGATTAGCCAAGAGGGCAGAGCAAAATAGCCGGCGGGAGTGGGGGGCTGCTCTCCACTGAATCTTATGGGTTCGGTGGTGAGCGCTCGGGCACATATATAACTGATCGATTTCCGCCTCCGGCTGCAACCCGGAGAAGGAAAACGAGCGAGACTCGGACCAAGCCTCGAGGGGACGGAGTGAAGCGATTTCCGTCTGCGGCTCGAGGAAGAAGTGATTTTTGTTCCCCCGCCTCTTCGGAAACTTCACAGGAGGCGATGATGCAGAACGACAAGCCGCCGGGGGCGAATTAGCGCGGCGGCTCTCCGTTGCATACGAAGATGATGCGGCACCACGCGGCGGCTTTGGATGAGAGCAGCATGGCCAAGGCGCGGCGAGGGGTCTCGGCTGCGGCGGCGCCCGACTGGCGGCGGCCCATGCGGGAAATTGGAGTATAAGATTAAAAGAAAGCTCGTGGGTTAGAGATATAGAAAAGAAAATGTAGAAAAGGATTAAAAAAGAGGGAATTCCTAATCCAATCAAAAAAATCATTTTGGTCTTAGTGTGGATAGAGGATCTTCCTATGCACTCCTACTATATAAGTAATTCTCATCCATGAAATATAACTCTCGTCCATGAATTGATTTGATAAATTCGATATTCAAAATATTGAATTGATTCAGTATTATTATAATGCAAGCCTTACCCTTGAATTTACAAGATACCTCTTTTTGAACACACATACACGTCGCATCACTGTACAACTTTTTTCAGATTTTCTTAAAACTGAGGAGTTCGACTTTTGATTTATTTTTTCAAAAATATCAGCAGAGCTCCAAACCGCCCCACTCATCGGTTTAGGCCTTCTTCTATGTGAATTTCTCCTATATTTAGGGTCTCTTTTATTTGCAGGATTTTCATACTAGTATGAAAACACAGGATTGAAGGAATATTTTTTTTTTGCGGGGGTAAAAGGATTGTATTACTCAAGAGCACACGAATTCATCCCTACACAGACTAGGGACATTAGCAGGTCCAGAGCGGAGCCAGACCACAGTACGGTTCTCCGTTCGACCAAAGTTTGCTAACACATGACTAACATTATTTTGCTCTCTAGATATGTGAGTAACACAACACTCCCTTGTACCCATAAGACTCTTTACTTCTGAGACCATCATCGCATGCTGGGAACGATCCGGTCCTTTTGCCTTGATCATCTGCACGGCCTGCATACTGTCACACTCCAAGATAATCGGCAACTTCGTCCATTGTAATGCTAGGCCGAGTCCCTCCGTGCACCCGGCCAACTCAGCGTGCAATGGGTCCGGGCATGACCGAAGCAAACGGCATGCAGAGAAAATGATGGCACCGTCGTGCCCGCGCAAGATCATGCCGGCACCGGCGCTTCCATCCTCGTGTGAGAATGACCCATCCACGTTGAGCTTCGCCCAACCTTCCGGAGGCGGGCTCCACTTGCGATGAGACTTCCAGCTAACGTCCACATGCGATATTGGCTGCTCCGCTCCCTCTAGTTGGATGACCATCTTTCCTTTGTCCCAGTCCCCGGCCGGGTATTGTTGGATCCCCAACAGTGAGGTGGCGTAGCTTTGAAGGAACCGTCGGGACACCTCCATGGGCGGCGGTGTCTTGTCATGTTGGATCTCGTTACGCACGTGCCAGCACCTCCACATAAGCATGAGGACTCTGAGGCGATCACCCTCGTCACACTCCGCGATGAGATTCAGGAACCACTCCGGTCCTGTATTGCGGATTGATTTAACATCAGGTATCCGCCAAACCTGCGCCATGGCTTGCCATAGATGAACCGCTCTTGGGCACCTGCAAAACACATGAAACGTGTCCTCGCGCTCGAGACCACAGAGAGGGCACATGTCAGTAAGCTCCATATGGCGTGCAAATTTATTTGCCCAAGTTGCGAGAGCATTCGTAGCCACACGCCAACCAAAAATACGCACCTTTGGAGGAGCAGGGCACCTCCATAAAAATGCCCAGACGGCACGTCGCCCGTCCGGTGCCCTGCTCGCCGCGACTGAAGAGGGACGCAACTTGTCCTCGAGTGCCAGCCGGTACGCACTACGTACGGTGAAGATACCTGTACGTTCAGCCCCCCATGCAATAAAGTCATCGCCTAGCCGTGGAGAGGCCTTTATCTTCATGATATGATGGACGTCAACAGGCAAAAAGTACTGATGCAGTAAGTCTGACCGCCAGGCACCCGTTTCATCAAGTAATTCGCTGACCCTTCGCAGTCTACATCTACCTTGTTGCGATATTGGAGGGCGACCAATAGGGTGAGGGATCCAAGGGTCCCTCCAAATGCGAACCGATCTGCCATTACCAATACGCCAAATCAGACCTTGTTTCAAAAGCTCCAACCCATGGACGATGGACTGCCAAGTTTGTGATGCATTTGTGGAGAAAACCGTGTCCTCTAGCCTTCCATTGGGATAGTAACGTGCTTTCAAGACTCTTGCGCAGAGACTCTCAGGGTTGACCAGCAATCTCCACGCTTGCCTTGCCAACAAGGCTTGATTGAACATCCTAAAATCCTTGAAACCCATCCCACCAGCAGCTTTTGGCCGCAACAAGTGATCCCAAGCCTTCCAGTGCGTCTTCCTCTTCCCTCTGTATGCGCCCCACCAGTAGCTACGGATCATGCGCGCAAGGTCATCGCATGTGCTTCTTGGGAACTTGAAAATGCTCATAAGGAACGTCGGAAGGGCTTGTGCTACGGCCTTGATAAGGACCTCTCTTCCTGCCTGAGACATGAGATCCCCCCATTGGATTATTCTCTTGGTAAGCTGCTGCTGAACGCTCTTCAATTTCCCTTTAGATAACCGGCCATTTGGAGTAGGAAAACCAAGGTACTTCTCTTCAAAGCTCGCATGGACAACCTCCAAAGTGTGCATCACCTCCTGTTTGTTCACCTCCGAACAGCTTGGCCCAAACATAATGGAACACTTGTTCGGGTTTACAATCTGGCCGGTCGCTGCTGCATACCTCCCAAGAACGGCCCTCACATGGGCAGCCTCCACTGCATTAGCTCGGAAGAACAAAAGTGTGTCGTCCGCGAATAAGAGGTGGGAGATGCCCGGGGCTTGAGGGCAAACACGCAGCGGCGAGACACGGGTAGCTTCAATCTCCTGTTTCAGTAAAGCATCCAAACCATCAGCAACAAAAAGGAATAGGAAAGGTGAGATGGGGTCTCCCTGTCGTAACCCACAGGACGGCGCAAACGAATCCGAGAGGGCTCCATTGATTTTCACATTATATCTCACCGAGGTGACACACTCCATTATCCACGACACCCACCGATGAGAGAAACCCAACTGTTGCATCATTCGCTCCAAGAACACCCAGTCCACTCTGTCATATGCCTTCGATAAATCCAACTTGTACGCACAAAAACTCCGCTCTGGATCCTTTTCTTGTTTTATAGCATGAAAACACTCAAAGGCAATTAAAGCGTTGTCGGTGATTAGCCTCCCTGGTACAAAGGCGCTCTGCACCGGGGATACGAGCTCATCCAGCAGAGGTCGTAGCCTGTTCACTAGGCACTTGGCAATGACCTTATAAATCACATTACAGAGGCTAATCGGTCTGAAATCTGTGAGCTGAGTTGGGGTGTCAACCTTTGGGATTAGTACAATGGTGGTGTTGTTCACTCCTTCAGGCATCACCCCTGTATCAAAAAACAGCTTAACAGCAGCTGTAATCTCAATCTTGAACACTGCCCAATGTCGCTGAAAAAATCTCGCTGGAAAACCATCGGGTCCGGGCGCTTTCAACGGCCCTATTTGGAACATAGCATTGGAAATCTCCTCGTCCGTGAACTCTCCACATAATTCGTCATTCATTGCGCTGGATACCTTGGGTTGAATGAGCTGTAACACATCTCCAGGATCAAGCAGAGGGTTAGCTGAAAATAAATTTTGGAAATAAGTATTACCGAGCTGTAGCATCATATGTTGTTCGGTGTGTACCACACCCTGCTCATCTGTTAGACTTTTTATTCTATTTTTCCTAGCTCTCCACACTGCCTTACGATGAAACATTCGAGTATTCCGGTCGCCCTCCTTTAACCACTGAATTCTCGATCTCTGAAGCCACAACATCTCCTCTCTATATAGTAATTCATTCATTTTATCCATTTCTGCTCTTATCTCCCGCCGGTCGGCGTTCATATGAGTGAGCTCCTCCAGCCGTGATCGTGATTTCTCCAGTTCTCTCGTAACATTGCCGAATGTTTTATTACTCCAAACATGCAAGTCATTCATTACTGATGCGAGGGCCTCCCGAACATCACCTAGGTTCCGTTTCGTACCTTTGCTTGTCCAGGAGTTGGCAATTATGGCTTCCAACGCCTGAGATCTTTCCCACATTAGCTCATATCTCCGACTGCTTTTTGGTCTCTGCTCCTCATCCAGATCGCACCTGAGAAGGAGAGGACAGTGGTCCGACGCTGGCGAGACTAGGTGTGTCACAGATGCGCGGCCGAACATGTCCCTCCACTCATTCGAGGCAACAGCTCTATCAAGTCGGACCTGGACATTTGCACGTCCACTTCTTCTATTATCGTATGTAAAGGGATGACCTGAAAAACCAAGATCAGTAAGCGCACAAGACTCCAAAGTATCACGAAAATTTAACATCTGGCCGGGTGTTCGAGGTGTCTCTGACTGGTGCTCAAAGTCCCACATGGCTTCGTTGAAATCGCCAATAAGGATCCACGGCAGTGTATTCTGTGCGTACAAGCTTCTGATTTTGTTCCACATTAGATGCCGATTCTCCACACGTGGTTCGCCGTACACGAAAGTCGCCCTCCAAAGTGGTGCATCAGGCGAGACCCGCAGGTACACATCGATCATTCTTTCATTTGCTTCCTGAACATCTACGTACATAGACTCATGCCAAAAGAGAGCTAGACCACCACTACGACCATTACAATTGACTGCTTCAAAACCAGAAAGACCTAGCCTATCTCTTAAACGATACATCTTCTCTTTATTTTGCCTAGTTTCACAAAGAAAAACGAGACTCGAGGAATGCGTCCTAACAAGCGACGCGAGATCACGAACTGTCGTGGAGTTCCCCGCCCCCCGACAGTTCCAGCTTATCCAATTCATTGCTCCTGACGGGGCGGCACCGCCTGCCCCGTCAGTTTACCGGTGGCCCCAAGACCGGTTGCCTCCATGCCCTCCATGCTGTGCACAAGGTCCCTTCCATCTTCCTCGAGCTGGTTCTGTTCACTGTCTACAAGCTTCCCTTTTTTCTGAATATTACCCTCACCCTCCTTGCTATGCAGTATGATCGCACCTCCCTGAGCATCAACAGCCCCCCTAGTGCACGTGACCCTGGAGAGCCTCTTCCCCAACACCGAGTCACATTCTTGCATGTGTTGGTCGGAGTGCTCAGATGAGAAACCGGTGTTGTTACTCAAGTTATTCAAGTTGCGTACAGCCGGAATCATCTGTGAGCTGTGAACATTGCTACTGAAACTTGCGGTGGACGCCGGGGACCGAACAGCATATGGTATAGGTGCCTCGACCTTGCCTCCCAGGAACACAAAGGATGGAGGTTCAGAAGTTGCACGGGTGGCTCTCATGTTGCTGGTCTCCCCGGTTTGCTGAGGTTGCTTCATATTCATGGCTAGAACTCGTGAAGACAGTTCCGCATCAACTACCGGTGCACCAGTGCGCTCCCGGTCCTCAAAACCATCTCTCGCATCTACCCGAGCCGGAATATCCCGATCCTGCTGCTGTGGTTGATTACGCCTATTCCGCCGATTGTCCCTTGGCTGTCCCAGTACCTCTGATGGAGCATTACTTGAGAAGTTGAGTCCACGGCGCGCAGCCGGCTGTGTACCGGGGGCAACAAAGGCTGATCTGTTTTCATATTTCCTATAAGGAGAGCACCTTAAGCCTTCATCATAAGCACGAGAGGGAACACCCAGCCTCTTCTTCTCGCACTGGTTGTCGTCGTGTCCGATGAATCCACACCAGAAGCAGTAGTGAGGAACCCTCTCATACCTAAGTGGATACACCAACTGTTTGGTTGGGTCTCGGCCAATGGTAATTCTCGTCTGAAGACGGCGGCTCAATGGCAGCTCGACCCTAACTCGCAGAAACTCACGAACTCTGCTTGCATCCACCTCCGCATCTACCTCCCGAACCTTGCCAAGCAAGCCGCCCAGGAAGTTCCCATAATCCACTGTTTGTTTATCCCAAGGCACATTGTACACACGCACCCAAACTGGAACTTCATTCAACTCAGCTTCAGAGGGCTGCTCGCCTCCCTTAAACTGCCCAACAAGAAGAGCATTCCCTTTGTATATCCATGGACCCCCACGAGCCACAAAATTGTAGTCTCCTTCAGAGAAAAAAGTCACTGCATACCAATTGTTCTTGATCCGAGCAATGTTCAGGCCCGACCTAACCTTCCAAACGTCGCTGAAGTGCTCTGTCATGTCATCAACGTTTGGCCGCCCTTGGTTGACGTAGCGGCCAAGTAACCTCCAGCGCGGCGGCGTCGCCCTCGGCTCCACGGCAGGCTCCTCCTCGACCACCACGTCATCATCCAAGTCCACATCGCCGTCCACCCTGACCGCCGGTCCGTCCATCCCTGTGCTTTCTCTCTCGTCCCAATTGCTGGAGTTATCAATCTCCTCTGGTACTGCCAAGAGCTGGTTCCTCTGGTCCTGCACAAACACGATCGCGCCGCCGCCGGGCGACTTCGGGTGGGTAGGGCCCTCACCGGTCCCCCCTTGATCACCCCCATCGACAGCAGACGACATCGACAGAAGCTGCGCTTGGTTCTGAGAGGAACCCGTCGGCTCGAAGATCGGATTGACGTAGGACGAAACCTGATCTGACCTCCTTGGACGCGAGGATCTGTTTTTAAGGCCGGCCCTGCCGCCCCCTTCCTTGCTGGACGCGTTCATCCTTGAGTCCTCCTTCCTTACGGGATCAGACGTAGACAACTTAGTATTGAATTGATTCAGTATTATTATAATGCAAGCCTTACCCTTGAATTTACAAGATACCTCTTTTTGAACACACATACACGTCGCATCACTGTACAACTTTTTTCAGATTTTCTTAAAACTGAGGAGTTCGACTTTTGATTTATTTTTTCAAAAATATCAGCAGAGCTCCAAACCGCCCCACTCATCGGTTTAGGCCTTCTTCTATGTGAATTTCTCCTATATTTAGGGTCTCTTTTATTTGCAGGATTTTCATACTAGTATGAAAACACAGGATTGAAGGAATATGTCATGTTGAATCCTATAGGATTTGTAAATCACACAACCCTATACTAGATGGATGGTTGAAGATGTCGCTCAATCCCTGCTATGAAGATGGGATGTAGAAGCTCTTCTATTTAGTCAAATACACCCCCTCTAAATCCCCGATCCCTTGCAAAGAGCTTAGGTACCTCCGGCGATACCCTAAATCCACCTTTGACATTGATTCAAGGCGAAGAGGGCAGACATCGCATGCTCCTTATTGTTGCCGTCATCCTCCGAGGCGCTCACGTCATCCTCATCACATCAACAATGGTGTCATGGTGGTACACACAGCAACGATGCAGCGTCCAGGCGGCATCCTCAGGGAACAAACATGGCCTTAAGCACGCCTGAGAAGCTCAAGGAGGGCACGGGACGACCCATGGCGCAAGAGATGCACCGTGGCCTGTGGGCAACCCCGCCCAGTTCCAGCGAGATGTGTTCTTACTGTATTTTATTTCAAGAAAATATTGTGCTTGTGCATATAGAGAAATCCTAAAACTCAGGGGCAAGTTGTAAAAAAGGTTAGACAAATGGTCAAGTTGCTGCATAGTTAGACAAAATGTACTCCCTCCGTTCCTAAATATTTGTCTTACTAGGGATTTCAACAAATGACTACATACGAAGCAAAATGAGTGAATCTACACTAAAAAATATGTCTACATACATCCGTATGTTGTAACCATTTGAAATGTCTAGAAAGACAAATATTTGGGAACAGAGGGAGTAGATGGATAACCAGGATTACCATGATCCACCAAAGACGCCAAAAACAGAAAATGAACCAGTTACCCCTTACAGGACTGGTTGGCTTTAGAGATGACATACAAATCACAAGTGCACAGCTACGTCACTGTGCCATTCACGAAAATAAGTTACGCTCCACGGAGCAGGCCGCAACCAGGATCAACAAAGTCACAGCTCAACACCAAAGGATGCCACTACAAAAGGAGGATTCTGAGTAAAAAGCTAAAAACACCCAATATATATATCAAATAGATAGGTACATAATGCTAAAAACACAAAAGATGCCACTTTGTACACGGAAATGCTAATAACAGTCTCTGGACTACCAGAAGCCAACTGGTGTATTATGCCCGCGGTCCATGCGCAAATTTATCATCCAAATCCGCGCCCCGCTTATACGTCCACATACACCTCCTCGTCGAGGTCATCGTACTGGGAAAGAAGATGAAACAAACTGTGAGCACCCATGTTGATCGCATGCAAACCAATATAACTATTCTTTTTGGGGAAATTAAGGCAGGAAGAGAATATAAATGAGCAATGTCATGCTTTTTTTAGTGTGCATGATAAACAGGCTCACGATTTGATGGAGGATAGTCACCTGCTCATAGGCACTTTGGCCCCCTGGAGGTTGTGGGGGCATAACAGGCGATCTAGTCCTGTCATCGGCATCGTTTTCTAGCAACGCATCTATCTGTTCGTTTCTATCATCCAGTTCAACTGCCTCATTAAGGTCGTACAAGGCACGAGCAGCCATGCCAGTGGAGGGCAAAGCATGCTTCACTGGAGAATCTTTCACCTGTAAGTTTAAAAATATCTACTCAATAAAGTATTCGCTCATGATATGCAGAATTCATTTATCAAGATGATTCATTGCTAATAGTGTCTAGTGACTGGATAATTTAGGAAAGCTATGAGGTTCAGTTTTGGTTACTTATAGTGATAAGCAAGCCAGCAACCATGATATGACATTTAACGCCAAAATTAAGATGGAACGGGGTAATCAACAAGCCAGCAACCACATTTAACACAAAACTAAGATGGCACGGGGAAATACTGGACCTGGTCTGCAGAGGAAGCAGCATTTCCAAGCTTATTCTTTTCATCTTCCCACAGTCTCTTCTTCAAATATATAGATTTTGTTCCATCACTCCCTTTGCTTGTTTTATCATAGTCTGTAATATCGCCTTCCGATCTATATTTATCTGACCTAGTGACTGCATCAGAGTCTCGCTCTCTTCTTTTCTTAGCTGAAAAACCGGACAAAAGATTAGATGTAGGTATACAAGCAACATGATAGGAAGATATTTCTGCAATAATGTACTGAATGAAAATACTAATGATGTGAAAGAAAAATTACCCCCTCAGGTGCTTCTACATAGTAATTAATCACATATATTTAATGCTTAAGATTAACATAGCGGGAACCTTTAGCTACTACTCAATAAGATGGGTTGCTTAAAGATGTTAAGATGCATATGGACGGAGAAATATGTACGAGATTCACATTGTACCGACCATCAAATGTTCTTCAGCAGTGTATATATAATCATTCCAAGAAACCAAGCAACCTACCAGCTTTTGCCTCATCACTAGTTGAGTATGGGATTGATCTCTTTTTAGCTGGAGTAGCATTTGGACTCCTTTCATAAGGTCCATTTAGATCTTCATCAACATGCACGCTGGAAGCTTCTTCATTAGCACCACGCTTTAAAATTTCTGAAGCAAGCATATCACCAAGTCTCTCAAAACGAGCTTGTGACCTGCACAGCTCCAATAGTCAATACTTAGTTAGCTACAAATTCGCAAGTTATACAAAGATGGAATATATTGATGTAAGCAAGCCAAGAATGTATTGATGAGTTTGCACCTTTTCAACTCCTCCCGAGCTTTCATAAAACGGACATGAGCTTTTAGGAACTTCTTCATTTTTGACGTCATTCTACGTTGGAATCATAACTCAATATGAGAACAGGATGTCTACATAATAAAACCACCTAGCTATTCATATAAATAATAAAGAAAATGACCAAATTGGCATGCGCAGGTGTTGCTTAGATACCTATGACATTCTTCTTTCTCCCTCCTCAGCTGCTGATCAAGGTCACTTACTTGGCTAGAAATCCTTCGCACTTCGTCCATTTTCTCATCCAAAACAATCTACAGAGTAAATGTTCATTAGAGCACGGAGTGAAGATTTTAGAAGGTCAGCCAATGTAAAGGACATACATTGAAAAAAGGCATAAATAATAATTTGATCTTTTAACATGGTACACCAACATTTACTAGCTATGTTCAAGAAATATGATATTCCAGACATGAATAGTCTCCCACATAAATATAGCCTTGTCAACAAGTTGGACTCCATGTTTGGCAAAACACATACATTTCTAGGTGGATTGTGTAACAATGCGCAACATGGCATTGAAACAAAAACTAACCTCGAGATGAGACTTATCGTCACGCAAAGCCTCCATATCTGATCTAACTTGTTTCAGCTGCACAATATTCAAATTTTGAAGAAAAAAAATCAGAAATTCAATATGGAAAAATGTGACAAAGGTGCATGTGATCTATAAACTGGATTACACACTGCTCAAAGCCTCATACCTCCTTTTCATAATCCTCTTTCTCGTCACCACTAGTGACTTTTTCCTTTTTCCTCTCATTATTATCAGAGATAGGAGAACTCTTAGAGGAGTTGGTTTCTCCATCATCCATCTTCTTTTCATGCCTCCTCTCACTGAAAGATTGAAGATAACATGAAAATTAAATTACAAGATAAACATGACTCGCTCATATTCAAGACAGACAGGACATATCTAGTAAACCCACAAATCCACTGAGATTGCAGTGAAGTGTATTGCATTGCATTCCATTTAGGTTGGAACAAATCATAGTTATCTGATATGTTGATAATAATTAAGCATATAAGAAGACAAAATATCTTAAAATTAGTAATGTGTTCTAAGTATTTTACAATTAAATGGCTCCAAAAAACGAGGATCATATGTTGAACTGCAATATGTACCTCTTCCTGCTGGGAGACCGTGAAAAGCTAGACTCTGCAAGAAAAATTACAAATAAGAACGTATAGCAGGAGCAAGCAGAACATAGAAGTGAACAGTTTTGTGTGTGTGTGTGTGTGCGCGTGTTTGTGAGATAGAGAGAGACTTTGTTTACCCCTTTCTCTAGAAGTTGGCCTTCGATCATGAAGGGAACGATGACCCCTGAAATCTCTTCCAGGGGAATGCCTCCTGCGAGGTGAGAACCTCCTTTCAATCCTTCCTCTGAAATCACCACCTCTATAATCTCTTCTCCCTAAATAAACGAAGGTTTACAAATTTTATACAAGGAAGAACTCATGTCAACAAAGTAAAATGAAGAGATAAGGAGAAAAGGACACCCATAAGCCTGTTAAGCTTACCACGAACTTGATCTACAAGATTATTCAATTAGCAATAAGTAGCAGCAGCTCCAGGATAATGTCATTAGGCACGCAAAAAAAAGCAGCGCCAAAAAATAATACGCAAGCAGACACCAAGATACAATGATGCATCCATTAGGATAATACCAATACTCATAATGTTGATCATCTGAAGTGAAATAGATGGAAGCTCCATAAGCAGCCCATACAGCAATTATGATGAAGTAAGGCCTGCCATAATCCTGATATCACCATATAAATGTCCTAGCATTTGCCCAGATATCTTCGGCGAAGGACAAGAAATACTTGGATTGCCAGCGATAAGAATACTTCCCACTGAAACTAGTTGATGTGCCATGATCAAAAGATATGCAACTTGGTTCATTGCAAAGCCTGCTAATCATTCAGTGGACTCTGCCGTGATCATAGCACATCAAACATATTATGGGCATCAATCAAAGGAGGCCAATACCCTCAAAGGTTCACCTTCTGATACAGCCCGAGCATTTAGTGGTCACGACAAAATCGTCAAAATACCAATCGAAGAAATCTATGGAAAAGGCCACGTTATCCTCTGGCAGCAGTTGAGTCTAACAATTTTGAGATGACAATTAAATCAAAAGACAACCAGTACGAATGCCACCTAATTCTGCAACAAGCTTCCAGTTGTTAGAATGATTACTCAATTGTTATCTATCTGCAGCAGCTGATGTTCAATTCAAGCAGTAGTACGAAAATCATAGTAAACCACCCAAGCACAATAAGCCACAACACATGAAACACATAAATTAAATCAATCATGACGCAAAACAAAATCTCTTCTCAACATAATGTGCGTACAAAATAGGAAAACGCTCCAAAAACGTCCGTCCATAAATAATCCAATTCAGACAAATCATTCCTTAGGAGGGACTAGCATGGGCAAATTCACATAAATATATCCTTCTAGCAAACCAGATCTCCTCATAAACAAAACCAACAATTTGCGGTATTAATGGCCTGTAACTTGTCGTTTGTGTGGCGGGCAAATGCCTCGTAACGACCGCTGGGTTCTTCAGAGGTAACCGTTTCATTTCGCTAAGGCTGGTGCCAACGCACCGCCCCACTACCGCCCCGCCACGTCAGCTTTTACCCCCACTCTCTCCCCACTCTCACCACACTCTCACCTCACGGTGCCAGTGCACGGGCTGTAGTGGCAGGCTATAGCCACGTCAGATTCTCTCTCCTCAGATTTAGTTATTTCACTCGCATTTCTTGAGACATTCTAAATAATGCAAGAAAATAATTTTATTCAACTAAATTTTTTACTGATTACATAATAAGTAATAAAATTGCATAATAAATAAAAAATTACATAATTTAAAAAATAATACATTCTAAATTTTTTACTGATTACATACTGATTACATAATAAGTAATAAAATTGCATAATAAATAAAAAATTACATAATTTTAAAAATAATACATTCTAATCCTCATCATCATCCAGCCCAAGCTCTGCCTCCACCATCTTCATGGCCTTCGCATGTTTACGTTTTTCTTCTTCATCCATGTCGGTGGTTGATCGGTCCTTCATTTTGTTCCATTGCTTGAGTAGCTTAGCCTTGACTAAACCACTCCACATGTTCTTCATTTCGAAGGTTTTACTTCCTACCTCACTGCTTGATGAGGATTCCTTCTGCTTCCTCTTTCCCTTCTCCTTCCGTGTCGTCACCCTGGCCCTGTCGCGGCCTAGTGGACGCTCCTCCGCGGTGTCTTCGGATCCACCGCCAGAGCTGTACTCACCAGAAACTCCGAGGCGGCTTCTCTTGGCAGTGGAATCGGATCCACTACCAGGACCATGATGTCCTTTCCACTTCTGTTCATTGCGAACAGCTTGCCACCAAGCAAGGCGTCTGAAAGGCTTAGTCACTCTTTTGTCATTCTCGTACCTCGCCATTGCGGCCTTCATGACCATTTCATCGTCTGCTCCACTCTGACGTAACCCTTCTTCTTGGGTGTAGTATCCATTAAACAAGGTCACCTCACGGTTGTAGACGTTCCAATGATCCTTGAGTTGCTTCGCGCTCCGATGACGGGAAGGTGCCGAGGTAGAGTTGAAGGTGTCCGCTATCTGACCCCAAAAACTAACGCCGGTCTTGCTGTTACCGGAGATAGAGTCCTTAGAGTGAAAAAGCCAAGCATGAACCTACCCCAAAATAGATATTGTTAGTCATATAAAAGAAAACTCCTTATTACATCCAAGAAAGGTAATTAAATTACCAGTTTTGCCTCGTCATCAGTTGACCAGTCAAGCCTCTTTGGACGGTTAGGTTGGATTGTTTCCACGGCTTCGTTTTGAGACTCGGAGCCGGAGCTTACAGCAGTGGGTGCAGGAGGTGGTGGGTATGTAGTATATTGAGGCGGATAGTACGGAGCATATTGAGGCGGAGGGTATGGATACGGAGGCGGAGTCCCACTCCCGGTACCTACAGGTGGAGCATATTGAGGTGGTGGGTACGAAGGTTGAGTCCCACTCCCGGTACCTACAGGTGGAGCATATTGAGGTGGAGGGTATGGATACGGAGGCGGAGGGTATGGAGCATATGTCGCAGGAGGCGGAGGGTATGGACCATATGGCCCTGGATTTGGTGCGCCGGAGGGGAATAATGCTCGGGGTTGCGGCGAAGAACCTACATCGGAGCGACGATGTGTCGGAGAGAAATCAGCTTGGGGAATGACTGGTGCCCCGTCGGACTGCAAAAGATCGGTGAATTGGGTGAGATCTGGAGACCAATCCGACATGGTGGAGAATATTTGGTAGAGTAGAGGAGAGAAATGAGATGAAATGGGGTGTGGAATGAGTGAACCCGGTGTGGGGGTATTTATAGGGGTTGGGGATGAAATTTGGAATTTTTTGGAATTTTTTTTAAATTTTTTGGAGCTCCAACGGATACATCAACGGCTAGCTGACGTGGACGAATCAGATCGCGCCACGTCAGCTAGCCGTTACCCCCTCCCTCTCGCCCCCGCTCTCGCCCCGACCCGCCAGCGCTCTCGCCTCGCTCTCGCCCCCCTCTCGCCCCCCTCTCGCCCCCCTCTCGGCGCCAGCGCGGGCGGCAGCCGGGCGGTAGCGGGCGCTACCGCCGGGCGGTGGATCCACCGCCCCGCGCTGCCGTCTCGCCTCGCTCTCGCCTCGCTCTCGCCTCGCGACGGGCGGTACCGCCGGCGCTGTCGCCCGCGTTGGCACCAGCCTAAGACGCAAATAACCTGAATTTCGCGAACGACCATTCTTGGTGGGATCCAAAACCCAATCTTTCCAGCATTCAACCATCTCTGGTGGTACTCCCTACCCTAGATTTCCCAACATTCAATCCTGCATCTAGATTTCCGTAGATCTACACCCTAACCATGGGCAACATCCAACCCTCCCCGCATCTCGCTACGACAGAAACCCTAAACCCCGGGCGAGGATCTCGGCGAGAAACAGCAATCGACCGAGCAGGAGGGCAATGGGGGCGGGCACGGGGAGACCGGGTGTCCGTACGTACCGGCGTGGTGGGGCGGAAAGGTGGGCCGGGAGGAGGGGGGCCGGCGGAGCTCGGCCGTCCCGTGGGCGAAGCTGCAGAGCTCGCGGTCGCAGTTGCCGTTCTGCCACAGCGCGCACATCTTGGTCTTGTACGCCGGGCCGCGGCGCGGAGGGGGCAACATCGCTCGCCGGCGGGGGGGTGTCCCGATCGTGGGGGCTAGAGGGGAGGATGCGGAAGCCCTAGGCGGAGCACCTGGGTCGGGAGGAGGAGCGGAGAAGGGCTGGGGTGGGTTCGGGCACTGCCACGAGATGGCATATAAGTATGTTTCCTTTTACAGTGTATAAGTGTATTATTTATGTGTACCAGTTTTGATAATCTTGAAATACTCGGTCTTTATAATAAGCCTATAAAAACCAGGTAACAAAATTGAAAAGATCATAGGTCATATATTATTAAGCATCACGTACCATTGAAAAAATACCCTTAATAAATCTATATCTATATCTATATCTATACCTCTATATCTATCTAATCTAATAATAAAGCACGGATTGAATCCGTCGGGTTCACCGTCACAATACGCTTCTTTCCGTGATTTTACGGTTTCAGTTTTTTGAATTTAAAACATATTCGAGGTGGTACTAAATTTACGTTAGGTTGTCATCCGTTGCTCCCTGGCTGGCCCACGTATCCACCAAACCAATCCGAGCAGGACTCTAAGCCACACAACGAGCCCTGACGCCCCACGCCTCGACCCGTTTTTCGCCCAAGAGAATTGACGGCGGTCGCCGCACCCGACCAATACGACGCGGCCGACGCGCCACCTCCCAGCTCCTACCATCCCCTTGGCCATGGCGACTAGGACTCCCGGGAAGAAGAGAAAAGGTGGCGGCTCTGATCGTCTGATTCCAGTTTGTGTCCCGGTGTCCGGGTTCCTCTACTCCCCGCTGCACGACGGGGTTGCCTAGCCGCCACTCTCCCTACCTGCCACCGTGCGCACCTCCTCTCCCTAGCCGCACCTCTCTGCGTGTAATGCCCAGGATGGAGTTATACCTCCTACGTGTCGAGGCACGACTTAAAGGCATAAATCCATCCTAGAATGATCTCAAGTTTGGTAATCTTTGCACAACTCATGTAAAAGAGGGGATAATAAACAGAAAAATAGTTGGCTTACACTCGCCACGTCACAGAATTACAGTACAAGTCTCAAACATCATACATTAAGAACATCACAACCCTCTAAGGGCAAAAGCCAAATGTCAAAGTACCAAACTTAGATAAATAAACCACAGGCGGATCAAATCCTAGTAAGAGTCTCCACTACTGATCATCCGGGTATCACACATAGTACCGACTACGCTCCTCGTCGAACTCCCAATCCAGCTCGGTGCCATCACCTGGATAGCTCACAACTGGACCTGCATCTGGTGTGTGAAGTAACTGTGAGCCACAGAGGACTCAGCAATCCCGTCTCCGGGTAACAAGACTATCAAAGCCTTTGGGTGAGGAAAAGGCTGAAGAAAAGGAAAAGTCTGCAGCAGCAACTAGCATCTAGCTTACGTAAGTGAGAGCGAGAAGAGAAGGCCTCGGCGAGAAGTGATCACAAAGTGATCCTAGCTACAAGCTCAACAAGCATAACCCCTCCGTGTTCAACTCCCGAATCCCTATTCGGAAATTGACAGTCACGGAACACACGCTGGTAGTGTATTAGTAACATTGTGTCAAATTATCTACAGTCGGAATTAACAAGCTCCCATCTGCCACATAACCGCGGACACGGCTTTCGAAAGTTCAAACCCTGCAGGGGTGTTCCAACTTGACCCATTACAAGCCCACGATCCGCGGAGTCGCAACTCCAAAGTGGGAAGACCCGAGTATCCTCGGAATCCCGTGCTCAAGATATACCGAGCTAAGGTAAGGCTAATCCAGCAAATCCTCCCGGCGTGTCGACACCCTGATAGTAGCCGCGCGTATCTAGGTCTCAGGACACGTCCGGATGAGCGCTACGTACAGATACCGAAGACCCCAGCGAACTGGGTAGTATCCGCAAGTGACTCTGGTTTGGACCAACACTCAAATCGAGCACTGGCCCAGGGGGGTTGAATTAATTAAGCCTCGGGTTAATTACTCCCTCGGAAAGTTTTAGTTGTTTAGGCAAATAGTACCAAGGTTGGGACTTGCTGGAAAAGACTTAGCACTTAGCGGTTTATCGAGGGGGTCCCATACACCCCAACCGTGTTAGGAACGCATAATCAAGGAACATAACACCGGCTTATACGGATCCTAACGGCATGAGTGGAACAAATCACCAAGCAAAAGGCTTAGCCTTCCACCCTTGCCAATATATAGATTATTTCATTTTAAGCATTTATATAGTGTGATATAACCCAACCAAACTTCAACATGAAGCAAGCATCTTCGTTCTTCACCTGCAACTAGCAATGCTATAAGAAGGGTTGAGCAAAGCGTACTTAGCCAAGCAACGGTTTGCATAGGTAGGTTGGTTAAACATGGCAATGGTTTACAAGTAGGAGGCTGACAATAAGATCATGGGCATCGAGGCAAAACTATAGATCGAGACTACTAGCAATAGGCAAAGATAGTAATGTTATCGGGGTTCGGTCATCTTGCCTGAAGAGAAGTCGTTCGGATCGTAAGAAGGGTCCTCGTGCTCAACCTCGTTGGAAACCTCGTGCTCGTACTCGAACTCAGACTCTGCTTCCGGCTCTAAACAAAACAATCACACCAAGCACCAATCAACAAGATGCAATGCGCACTCGGAAAAGATGAATGCATGATGGATGCACTAAGGATGCACACGGAGCATGGAAAATATCACTCAAGCAAAACACCTCAAAACATGATAACAAACTGATATTATTAATCTACACAGAAAAACAATCAAGTTTGATATAAGATTCGCTGAAATCGGAGTTACGGGCTAAAAGTTATGCCCGAAACAAGATTTGAGCGAAAGCTGAAAATTACAGCAACATAGCAACTTCGGAGCTCAAAATAATTGAGCTACAGCACCCAAAAAGCATGGCAAAGGACATGAACACAAACTAGACATATACTACAGCAACTATGTCCAAGGTGTACCCCCAACGGAGTCACGGATCAATAGCAATGATCTTGGACATATTGAACTTGACAATAAAATTCTGACAGCAGAATTTTATTGAAACTTTGGAGCAAAAGATAAACATGCTACAGCCACTCAAATGGACATGTGAGGACATGAATGGAAAGACAACAATATATACTACAAGGAACAATCAAGATCCACTCCAAAACTATCATGGTTTGTCCTAGAACATCACACGAACATGGCATCGGAACGTTACAGATTTCAGACTTAGTGAAAAACCACTAAGTCCTAAAACAGCAATATCATCATGGCATATAAAAGAATATGTTTAAGTCACCTCGAAACTAAACATGGCAAGAGGTAAGCACCTCATCAAAATACACATGAAGGTGATCCCGAAACACACAAGCATGCATCATATAGGTAAACACAACGATAGCAACGAGCTCAACAAGATGGCATTTCATAACAAGTGAAACAACATCACAGCCACATGGCACTTTGCAACGATGATAACAAGGCAATGATAAATCTATCATGCAACCTATCACATACAACGCGTAGATCATGGCAAGACGAACACGTGGACATGTCATTTGCATCATTCGGACAAACGAGCTAAAAGATAACACATGGCAAAGGTGGCATAAAAATAACACATAGCAGCAGTTTATATCATGATGCACTCTTGCAACAGCAAAACGAGCACCTAAACGATCTCTAACATGCATGACAACAACAGGTAAAACGTAGAGCAAGTCTCCACGAACGTCTGGACATGCTACACGCGCAAAACGGAGCAGCAGGCAAAAAGTTAGAGCAGGTCAAACATAGCATTTCAGATCAACAGAACAGGGACTTAGTGATGGGGAAACAACCTCACTCAGATCTGATCTGGGAACAAAAAAGGAGACGGGCCGACGGATCTGGATCCGGCCCAGGCGCGGCTGGCGGCTGGGCCCTGGCGGTGCGGCCTGCGGGAGCCTGCGGGGCGGCGGCCCGCGGTGGAGGGCGTGGCGGCCCGCGGTGGCGCGCGCGGCCTGGCGCCTGGCGAAGGGGCCCGGCCCATGGTGGCGGAGGCGGCTGGGAGAGGTGACCGGGCCTGCGGGGAGGTGGGCCGCGCGGAGCGGAGGGAAGGGAGGCGGCCCGGCGAGGGAGGCCGGACTGGGCCTGGCAGCACGGACCGCTGGCGACGCGGAGGGGATGTGGTCCCCTGGGGCGGGCCGGGCTGTTCGATGCGGAGGCGAAGTGGTCCTCGCAGGCGCGGCTGGGCGCCGGGCCGTTGGCTCGCGCTGGACCGAACGGAGCGAGGCCAGGCGCTCGGTGCAGAGGGAGCTCAGCGCGTTGACCTGGCCGAAGCGGCTGCCCTCGATTCGATCGACAGGTCGGCGGCGGCTAGAGCTCCAGGAGGAATTTTGGGGATTGGATCTGAGAAGGAAAAAGGAAAAAAAATAGAGGTGGAGATGGAGAAGGAAACTAGGGATGCCAAAATAGACTAGGGTCTATATATAGCAGTTTTTAGGGTTAGGGATGAAAGTGCAACTAATCCCCGGGTGGTTTTGGTAATTAATAACAACATATATATCATTGAACTAATATTTACTTGAGAATCATTTCAGAGAAGTTCGATGATATGGGTATGGAAATGTCTGAAGAAGTGGACCCCTCAAAATGCTAATACAAGCATTGGCAAAAGCTCAAGACTCCATTTTTGGTTTAGTGATCAAAGATCACATTGAGTCCATAGGAAAAGCCAATACTATTAAAAGGGGATGAGGTTGTGTTGATGATCTGGTTGCTCAAGTGCTTAGTGATTTAGCTCCTTCAACTATCAGCAACTTTCACTACTTAACACACTCATAAGTAATCTCGGACAAACCGATTTTCCAACTCAGTCCCACCGAGATGAACCACCTCAGCTATTCTTCCAAACCCTAGAAATTTCGGTCCATCCGATTTTGAGTTCGGTCTCACCGAAACTGGACTGCCAACCTTCTGTAACCAATTGACATCATATCGGAATATCCGAGTTGTTAATTTCGGTCCCACCGAGAATGGCAAGCTCCTACCTTTGACTCATATCGGACACACCGAGATGGTATTTTCGGTCCCACCGAAAACCCCAACGTTCACTATATTTGAACTTTCGGTCTGACCGAGTTTTCACTTCGGTCTCACCGAGATTGCTCAATTATGTGTGTAACGGTTGGATTTTGTGTGGAGGCTATATATACCCCTCCACCGCCTCTTCATTCGTGGAGAGAGCCATCAGAAAGTCTACCACTCCTACCATACACTTTCTGAGAAGAGAACTACCTACCCTTGTGTTGAGATCAAGTCATTCCATTCCTACCATATGAAACTTGATTTCTAGCCTTCCCAAGTTGCTTTCCACTCAATCCTTTCTTCCACCACAGCCATATCAGTGAGGAGAGTTGAGTGTTGGGGAGATTATCATTTGAAGCACAAGAGCAAGGAGTTCATCATCATCAACCACATCTATTACCTTTTGGAGGGTGGTGCCTCCTAGATTGGTTAGGTGTCGCTTGGGAGCCTCCGTCTTTGAGATGTGGAGTTGAACCAAGAAGTTTGTAAGGGCAAGGTGATCGCCTACTTCGTGAAGATCTACCCCGAGTAAGGCTAGTCCTCCGTGGGCGTAGGCCATGATGGAATAGACAAGGTTGCTTCTTCGTGGACCCTTCGTGGGTGGAGCCCTCCGTGGACTCGCGCAGCCGTTACCCTCCGTGGGTTGAAGTCTCCATCAACGTGGATGTACGATAGCACCACCTATCGGAACCACGACAAAAATCTCCGTGTCTCCAAACTGCGTTTGATCTTCTCCACCTCTCTTTACTACATGTGCAATTTACTTTCCGCTGCTTATACTCTAGAATTGCATGTGTAGGGTGATACTTGAATTGATCATAATTGTGAAACTGCCAAAAACTGTTCATGATCTAAAGGCAGAATTTTTATATTGTCAAGTAGTCTAATCACCCCCCTCTAGACATACTTTCGATCCTACAAGTGGTATCAGAGCTTTGGTCTCCATTGTATTGGTTTCCATTGCATTGGACTCCATAAGCTTGGTTTCACAACCTAGGAGAGTATGGCGTCTAGTGAGGGTAATTATCGTAGAGGTCCTTACTTTGATGGTACAAATTTTGCTAGTTGGAAGCATAAAATGAAAATGCATATTCTTGGTCATAACCCAGCCGCATGGGGCATTATTTGTGTTGGTATGCAAGGTGAATTCTTCGAGGAAGGAAAAGTTCCGGATCGCGAAGCTACACCGGAAGAGTTGCGGATGTTGCAAAACAATGCTCAAGCTTGTGACATTCTCTTCAATGCTTTGTTTCCCGAGGAGTTCAACAAAATCAGCCGTCTTGAGAATGCTAAAGAGATTTGGGATACTTTGGTTGAAATGCACGAAGGTACTGAATCTGTGAAGGAATCAAAGCTAGATATTCTTCAAGGTCAACTTGACAAGTTCAAGATGAAGGATGGTGAAGGAGTCGCTGAAATGTACTCTAGGCTTGCTCTCATCACAAATGAGATTGCCGGCTTAGGAAGCGAAGAAATGACCGACCGATTCATCATCAAGAAGATTCTAAGAGCTTTGGATGGAAAATATGACACCGTGTGCACTTTGATCCAAATGATGCCAAACTACAAGACTCTCAAGCCAACTGAAGTCATTGGAAGAATTGTTGCTCATGAGATGACACTTAAGGATAAGGAAGAGCTTCACAACAAGTCAAGTGGTGCTTACAAAGCTACAAGTGATACTCCCACTACCTCAAGTGACAAGTTAATTTCCAATGAAGAGATAAGCCTAATGGTTAAGAACTTCAACAAGTTCTACAAGAATAGAGGCAAAGAGAGAAGCTCAAAATCTAGATCATATGATGAAAAGAGATCTTCTAGTCGTGATCGAAACTGCTACAATTGTGGAAGACCCGGACACTTCTCAAATGAGTGTACGGCTCCCCACAAGAGAAGAGAAGAATCTCCAAGAAGAAGAGCAAGAGATGAGTCACCTCGGAGAGAGAGAAGGAGTAGAGATGATCGTTATGACGAAGACCCTCTCGGAGAAGCAAGGATTCGGAGAGGAAAGACAAGTCATCAAGGAGCTACACAAGAAGAGGACATCAAGCTCATGTAGGTGAATGGGTCTCCGGCTCCGACTCCGACAATCAATCCGATGGAAGCTATCACTCCGACTCCGACTACAGTCAAGATGAAGGTGTTGCCGGACTTGCACTCGTATCCTCCAACTCCAACTCCTACGACTTATTTGATTCACCAAATGAGGGAATTGGAAGATGCTTCATGGCTAAAGGCCCCAAGGTAACACACCCTGAATTCATTGACTTTGATAGTGATGAGGATGACTTGCTTGGTGAAGATGAGCTCTTGCATGATAAATCTAGTGAGCTTAGTAATGATGAAAATGCTAGTAGTCTTTATAGTCGAGAAGAGTCGAATGAAAATGCTATGAAGGAGATTGAGCGTCTAACTAAAGAACTAAACACTCTTAAGTTAGCTCATGAAACAACTCAAGAAGATCATAGAGAGCTCCTAAGATCTCATGAGAAGCTACGCTTCGAGAAGCTCACTCTAGAGCAAGAACATGAGTTTCTAAAAGCGATCAATGACGATCTTCGAAAGAAGAGTTCTTCATATCTTGCCAAACGACTTCTCTTGTCTAATTTCTTGCCACCTATTAAGACTAAGCATGACAAGCATAAGAAAAGTTCTTCCTCTAGTAGTAACAATAACAATGTTAAATCCAATATTGTTGCTTCTAGTAGTTCTCTTGATTCCACTAACAATGTTTCAAGCCAAGTTACACTTGAGCAAGAAAATAGCTTATTGAAGGAAATCATAGAGAAAGGTGTCTACAAGAGTCTTGCCGGAAGTAAGAACTTTGAGGAGATTGTTCGCAAACAAGGAAGGCACCGGGAGAATCAAGGGATTGGTTTTGAGCGAAAGTTCAACGCCGAAGGAGTTGAGTGGGAAGAAGGTCAATACCCTACTCCACAGTTTGTTTCACAAAAGGAGAAGTATGATCCTACTTCTTCCAATGTGGAACAAGCTCAAGATGACCTTCCACCACAAGACCACAAGCTAAAGGCCAAGGACAAGCTTCAAGAGGAGATTGATGCATTCATTGAAGCACCTCAAGCCATGGTCAAGTGGGTTCCCAAGGACACATCAAGTTATACTTCGTCAAGCTCAACTACAACCCCAAGGATTCCCATCAAGATGATGTGGATCCCAAAGAAGAAGAACTAGAAGGTTCTTGAGGGTGACTCCGCCAACATACTTCACTCATATTCATTTTGGCAAGAACTTGTGCAAACAACTTCCACATCATGCACTAGTTCATGGAGTCACAAACCCTCTTGTTGGTAAGTCAAGGGACAAGGTAATCATTGCTTTCATGGACATCATCTTTTGTGAACCTCAATCTATGTCTATGGATATTCTTGTTTGTTCCTTGTGGGACTAACCCATGTAGGTATTGAAAGTGCCCTAATCCAAAGGATAGCTCCCAACTCTTGATGATCTACATCACCATTGAGCATCCACATCTTCAACGTCTACATGAAGTCTTCTACGACAACCCAAGGTTAGTTTGACCCTTTAAAAGGGGTTCTCACATCTAGGGGGAGCTTTGCTCTAAAAATTGAGCTAAAGCATCTCCAAATGATGTGAACACATAAATGCTTTATGTAAAAGTGGTAACCCCACTTGTGCTTAAACGATGAGTATGACCTATGATCAAATGTTCTCATTTGACTCCTAAGTCAAAATACTCATATATAGATGACCTAGTCATCGACAAATTGTGTGCTAGTAGCTAGAGTATTGGTTGTGCATGTTTGACACATATTTCAGTTGATATCTTATTGTGTGAGCATGTTGAATGCATGATTTCATCCATTCAAGGACATCCATTTGTTGTTTTGATTGTTTTGACTTTTCTGGCCAAATGGATGGACAAGGATGCCTAAGCACCTTCCCTAGCTATTTATGCTTTCTTGTCTCAAATTCTATTCATGCTCATATCACAACTTTGAACAAGTCATTTTCGGACCCTCCGAGTGAGGAGCACTCGGAGCCACCGATCCGTCTAAGGCTGACTTCCAAAACCTTCTAAGTCCATTTCGGTCTGACCGACTTCTCCATCTCGGTTCAACCGAAACGCTTAGACTGATCTAGGTTTCATCTCGGTGAAACCGAGTTCAAAATCTCGGCGTGACTGATATGTGTAACTGCACAGCAGTTAGCCATTTCGGTGTCACCGAGTTTTTTAACTCGATCCCACCGACAGTATGGGGATATATATATCTGAGGGCTGCGCGCGATTTAATTCTTCAAACCGTTTCGCCCCCAAGTCCCCTGCTGCCGTCGCCCTGGTCTACGGATCGTCACCGTCGTCGCCTGTGCGCCCTCGCCGCAGGTCTCCGCCGCCGTCAACGGTAATCCTCTCCGCGCCGTTGCCGCCGTAGAGGGACTCCACCAAGTTAGGGTGAGTCCCGATCCCTCTCTTGCTCCTCATCTGATTCTTGCACGATTGGTTTGCCATGCATCTATCCACGTTTGAGATATTCCCTAAACATCAGATCAGATCCTTTTAGTTTCGAGCGAAATTCTTAGGTTTAGGTTTCCACGGAACACATCTCGGTGAAGCCGATTTTGAAAACTCGGAATGACCGATTTGGCCTCTGGCCATTGCACTGCACCGTTTGGTCTAACCGATTCATGCAAATCGGTGTGACCGATGTAGAGTCTCAGTGAAACCCTAGTGTTTCGGTAGGACCGAAACCCATTTCGGTCTGACCGAAAGTGGTGTTTAGGTTTCTGTTATACACTTCGGATTCACCGAAACTGAAAATCGGTTTGACCGAAATGCATTCTGTGAAAACTCAAAACTAAGATTTGAACTCATTTTTTTTTGCAAAAACCTCTGCAGTTGTGATAACTCTTCTACTCTGCCTATACCTTATCTTTTCACAGGTTGTCAGCCATGTCAGATGTCAGTGATAGCCAGAACAGGTCTGAGTCACCGTTTGCAGAGATTCCAGAGGCAGATACTAGTCCTGAGGCTAGCAGTTCCAGTGATGATGGTGAGAGGAGCACCCCTAGTGGTTTGCCTCCTGCAGCCACCAGAACCAGAAAGAAGAGAAATTCTGATGATGAGGACTCTGACTTCGTTGCTGAGGAAGTTACCTCCAAGCCCAAGAGGAATGTTGTTGCCAAAGAGCACCAAGGGCAGCAGTCGAGGAAAGGCACCAGCAAGGTCAAGCAGTCAGCTGTTGCAAAGAAGCTAAACTTGGAAGAGCCAGCTCCAAGTAAGGTGAAGAAAACTTCTAAGAGGAAGAGGGTAGTATATGCTGAACCTCAAGTTGATGCAGCTGCTGAAGAAGAAGAAGAAGATGCACCCCAGCCTCCTCCTCAGAAGGCTAAGTTCATGGGTGATGCTATTAGGGCTCAAGTCACTTCTAAGCCCAAGAAGCCTGCTCAAGCCAAGGCAGCTCCAGCCAAGCCCAAGAGGACAACCAGGAGCATTCCAACTTCTGAGAAGAACAAAGGTGAGATGCCACCGTCTGAGTCTGAAGAAGAGCATGTGTTGCTTAAGCTCCGTCCTAAGTTGCCGCTCCACACCGATGCTCATCCTCAAGCCGAGGATATGAAGGCAAGGAAGGATAGAGGTCTCAGGCTATGGAGACAGTCTGATCCATATGCCGTGAGGAGAAGGACTGCTGTGGAACCCAGATTCCACACCAGAGAGCAGCAGGACTTCTATGAGACCGTGCTAATGGACAAGAAGCCTATTGTTGCTGACACCAAGTATGTTGACTGGAAGTACATTGACAGTGAAGAGCACCGAGACTTCTTTCCCCATGTGCATGAGAGCTTCACTGCATGTGGAGTTGCTGATTTTGTGGGTCAGGAGCTGACAGCTTGGAATGACGAGATGATCATGCAGTTCTACGCCACAGCCCACTTCTATCCTGATGGCAAGATCACCTGGATGACTGAAGGTCAAAGGTTTTCTTCGTCTGTTGAAGAATGGGCAGAACTTCTGAATGCTCCAGTACAGAGAGAGGACGACATTGATGTCTATGGGATTCCTAAGAAGAGTCATGATTCCATGAAGAACATGTACAAGGAGATCCCCGCTGCTGATTTGGAAGGGTGGAAGCTTGGCTCAGTGTACTATCTCCAGGCAGGTCTGACCACCACAAACACTATTTTTGAGGCATACCTTGATGCCCAAGTCTGGAGACCACCGCATGATTCGAGGCTATTCTATCAACATGCTGCACATTCTTGATGAGAAGGCACCCTTCAAGGTGATGGACTTAATGGTAGAGACCATTAAGAGGACTGCAGCTGACCAGAAGAGGTCGTGTGGATTTGCCCCGCAGATTCAGATGCTTATCAATGCCAAGTTTGGCACGGGCAAATTCATGTTGGACAGGAAGCACTTGCCACTGCAGCCAGAGCATGAGGATAACGTTGTTGTGATGGATGAGGAGGATCCAACCTCAGTTGAAGGACAAGCCAAAATCGAAGCTGCGAAGAAAGCTAAAGCTGACAAAGAGGCAGCAGCAGCAGCAGCTAAACCAAAGAGCTTTGGAGAGCAGATTCTTGAAGCTACCCAGAGGATTGAACAACGCCTGGCCAGCATTGAACAATCTCAGGAAAGCCTAGAGAGGATTGTTGAGGACAAGATCCACGCTCTGGACGTGAAGCTGACTGAGATTCAGGTGTCCGTCAACAAGCTTGAGGCAGACATGGAGGAAGCAAGGCAGGAGAGAGCAGAGCTCATGCAAGATGATCTAGTCCAGGACTCTCATCGCCAGACTGCTCAGGTTCCCAGAGGATCCAGATCTGCAACTATCCCAGTGACTGACTCCAGGGCTACCACTTCAGCACCTCCTACAGCTCCAGCAGTTGCTCCAGCTCCAGCATCCACTCCTCCAGCGCAGACATCAGCAGAAGTCTTCGCCGATGCCGTCATTTCTACTCCGACATCTACCCAGACGGGAGCCGCCAGCAGAGCCCACAGTGACGCTTAGCTCTATACCTTTTCGAACTTTTTGGTAACTTGTTGCCAAAGGGGGAGAAATTGTATAGATCATAGGGCTTCGAGAGAGAGAGTGCTCTTTCGTTCTTTTGCCGGTTTCCTTTGAGATACATTGGTTTCTTTTGGTCTTTCGATACTTTCAGTGTGCTTGCTACTACGTTTGATGCTACCTTAATGAGTGCTTGGTCATACTATGCTTTAATGTGTGCTTAATGCTTATCATATGCTATTCATTCTTGTATGGTCATTTACTCTTGTCTTGGTGATTGGGTGCATGTTATTCATTCTTATCATTTTGTGCGCTCCACCAAGATGTATGTGACATGGAAGAGTGACCCATAATCCTAATCGATTGTGCATTTGTATTCAAACGCAAATTTTAAATAATGCACAAATTTAGGGGGAGCTCTTGTTTATCACATACTTCTCAAAGCGACGATATTATTCATTGATTATATCTTTTGTCGAAGCTTTGATCTATATGTTGTCATCAATTACCAAAAAGGGGGAGATTGAAAGTGCAACTAATCCCCGGGTGGTTTTGGTAATTAATAACAACATATATATCATTGAACTAATATTTACTTGAGAATCATTTCAGAGAAGTTCGATGATATGGGTATGGAAATGTCTGAAGAAGTGGACCCCTCAAAATGCTAAGACAAGCATTGGCAAAAGCTCAAGACTCCATTTTTGGTTTAGTGATCAAAGATCACATTGAGTCCATAGGAAAAGCCAATACTATTAAAAGGGGATGAGGTTGTGTTGATGATCTGGTTGCTCAAGTGCTTAGTGATTTAGCTCCTTCAACTATCAGCAACTTTCACTACTTAACACACTCATAAGTAATCTCGGACAAACCGATTTTCCAACTCAGTCCCACCGAGATGAACCACCTCAGCTATTCTTCCAAACCCTAGAAATTTCGGTCCATCCGATTTTGAGTTCGGTCTCACCGAAACCGGACTGCCAACCTTCTGTAACCAATTGACATCATATCGGAATATCCGAGTTGTTAATTTCGGTCCCACCGAGAATGGCAAGCTCCTACCTTTGACTCATATCGGACACACCGAGATGGTATTTTCGGTCCCACCGAAAACCCCAACGTTCACTATATTTGAACTTTCGGTCTGACCGAGTTTTCACTTCGGTCTCACCGAGATTGCTCAATTATGTGTGTAACGGTTGGATTTTGTGTGGAGGCTATATATACCCCTCCACCCCCTCTTCATTCGTGGAGAGAGCCATCAGAAAGTCTACCACTCCTACCATACACTTTCTGAGAAGAGAACTACCTACCCTTGTGTTGAGATCAAGTCATTCCATTCCTACCATATGAAACTTGATTTCTAGCCTTCCCAAGTTGCTTTCCACTCAATCCTTTCTTCCACCAAAGCCATATCAGTGAGGAGAGTTGAGTGTTGGGGAGTTTATCATTTGAAGCACAAGAGCAAGGAGTTCATCATCATCAACCACATCTATTACCTTTTGGAGGGTGGTGCCTCCTAGATTGGTTAGGTGTCGCTTGGGAGCCTCCGTCTTTGAGATGTGGAGTTGAACCAAGAAGTTTGTAAGGGCAAGGAGATCGCCTACTTCGTGAAGATCTACCCCGAGTAAGGCTAGTCCTCCGTGGGCGTAGGCCATGATGGAATAGACAAGGTTGCTTCTTCGTGGACCCTTCGTGGGTGGAGCCCTCCGTGGACTCGCGCAGCCGTTACCCTCCGTGGGTTGAAGTCTCCATCAACGTGGATGTACGATAGCACCACCTATCGGAACCACGACAAAAATCTCCGTGTCTCCAAACTGCGTTTGATCTTCTCCACCTCTCTTTACCACATGTGCAATTTACTTTCCACTGCTTATACTCTAGAATTGCATGTGTAGGGTGATACTTGAATTGATCATAATTGTGAAACTGCCAAAAACTGTTCATGATCTAAAGGCAGAATTTTTATATTGTCAAGTAGTCTAATCACCCCCCCTCTAGACATACTTTCGATCCTACAAGGGAGGAATTTAGGGGCGCTAGGAGCCCTCCGATCGCGATCCGACGGATCCGATCGCGGGGATAGATTTAAAAGGCCTAGGAGGAGATAAAAGACTGCAGTATGGGTGTTTCCGGGACACGAAGTGAAGGCACTTCGGACCCACACGAACATCGGATGGAATAGTCAACGGAGTCCAAACGAGACGAGATTTGAGAGGCGGGATGCACACAACAAAACAACAACACATACAACAACCTCGCGGCACACCGGTAACGTTACACGCCCGAACAACAAAGTAGGCCTACGGGACGTCACGGACACGTGAGGGAGCTCCGGAACGCGAAACGGACAACGGGAAGGAACACGCGGAACCGGATGCAACCGACAACACAAATGCAATACGATGCACATGTCTACATGATATGAATGAATGCCACACACTCACACAACAAAACGACGAAAACCCGAAAGACAAAGAACCCGAAATGGAAATAGATGAAGCCGGAGATATATTATATACCCAAAAGGGAAAGTATTACATCCGGGGCATTACAAACTCTCCTCTACTACAAAAAGATCTCGTCCCGAGATCTAGGACTGGAAAAAGGAAGGGTACTCGGAACGAAGATGATCTTCTCGTTCCCAGGTAGCTTCTCGGTCGGTGTGATGTGACCACTTGACTTTCAGAAATTTGATGGACTTGTTGCGTGTCTTGCGTTCGGTTTCTTCGAGAATGGCAACTGGATGCTCTCGGTAGGATAGGTCTTCTTGAAGATCAATCTCTTCAAACGGAATCATGCGCTCAGGTGCCTTGAAGCATTTGCGAAGTTGAGACACATGGAAGACATCATGAACATTTGCAAAGTTTGAAGGGAGCTCAAGTTGATAGGCTAGATCGCCTCTTTTGCCAAGAATCTTGAAAGGCCCGACGTATCTAGGAGCAAGTTTTCCTTTGATACCGAATCTTTGGGTTCCTTTCATCGGAGAAACTCGGAGATAGACATGATCACCGATGTCGAAAGCCAAATCACGATGCTTTCCGTCATAGTAGCTCTTCTGATGCGACTGAGCGGCCTTGAGATTCTCACGTATGACTTTGCACATTTCTTCGGCTTCAGAGATCAAGTCATTGCCAAGAAGTTGGCGTTCGCCTGTTTCAGACCAGTTGAGAGGGGTACGACACTTTCTGCCATAGAGAATTTCAAACGGTGCTTTGCCTGCACTTGCTTGAAAGTTGTTGTTGTAAGAGAACTCGGCAAATGGAAGGCAGTCTTCCCATTTCATGCCAAAGGAGATGACACAGGCTCTGAGCATGTCTTCTAGAATCTGATTCACATGCTCGACTTGACCACTAGTCTGAGGGTGAAAAGCAGTGCTGAATCTGATCTTAGTGCCCATGGCGGACTGAAAGGAGTCCCAGAACCTTGATGTGAACAAGCTTCCACGGTCTGAGGATATAACTTGAGGAATGCCATGTAGGGACACAATTCTGGAAGTGTACAGCTCTGCAAGTTGAGCTGCATTGATTGATTCCTTGACTGGAAGAAAGTGAGCGACTTTGGTAAGCTTGTCAATCACCACAAAGATAGCATCATTTCCTCGCTTGGATTTAGGAAAACCAGTGACGAAGTCCATTTCAATGTGGTCGAACTTCCACTCGGGAATAGGAAGAGGTTGGAGAAGACCGGCTGGACGTTGATGTTTTGCTTTCACTCTTCTGCATACATCACATTCGTTCACGAATTGGGCAATCTCCCTTTTCATGCGTGTCCACCAGTAAGACTGCTTGAGATCTTGATACATCTTGGAACTGCCAGGATGAATGGAAAGGAGAGAGTCATGAGCTTCTTCCATTATGAGCTTCCTGAGATCACCTTTAGGAACAACGAGTCTGTCCTCGAAGAACAAGGTATCCCTCTCATCAACACGGAAGCACTTGTATTTTGGAGTGCCCTTTGCAATCCCATGTTTCACTTTCTTCACCATGGTATCACTGAGCTGGGCCTCACGGACTTGATCTTCCAAGGTAGGAGCAATTTGGAGATTTGCAAGAAAACCCTGCGGAACAACTTGGAGGTTGAGCTTCCTGAAAGCTTCACAAAGCTCAGGCTGGTACGGCTTGATAAGAAGGCTGTTGCAATATGCCTTTCTGCTCAAAGCATCTGCAATCACATTCGCCTTGCCAGGAGTGTACTCAATGCTGGGATTGTACTCTTGGATCATTTCAACCCAACGAGTCTGGCGGAGGTTCAGATGCGGCTGTGTGAAGATGTACTTCAAGCTCTTGTGATCAGTGAAGATGTCGACCTTTCTGCCCAACAACAGATGTCTCCACGTAATCAAAGCATGTACCACAGCTGCTAGCTCGAGATCATGTGTGGGATAGTTCTTCTCACTTGGCTTTAGCTGACGAGAAGTGTATGCCACAATTCTCTTATCTTGCATAAGCACACCACCAAGACCTTGAAGAGAAGCATCACAGAATACTTCATAGGGCTTAGTTTCATCCGGAGGAGTCAGAACTGGAGCAGAGACAAGCTTCTCTTTGAGGGTTTTGAATGCCACTTCACACTCTAGAGACCAAAAGTATTCGACATTCTTCTGAAGCAGGTTGGAAAGAGGCTTGACAATCTTGGAGAAGTTCTCAACAAACCTTCTGCAATAGCTGGCAAGACCCAGAAAACTGTGGAGCTGCTTGACGTTCTGAGGAGCTTCCCAGTTGACAATTGCTTCAACTTTCTCGGGATTTACCGCAATACCGTCAGCTGAGATGATGTGGCCTAGGTACAAAACCTTATCGAGCCAAAACTCGCACTTGGAGAACTTGGCATAGAATTTATGCTCTCGGAGTCGATCAAGAACCAGACGCAAGTGCTTTTCGTGATCTTCTTCATTCTTGGAAAACACCAGAATATCATCCAGATACACAAGCACAAACTCGCCAGTATAGGGGTTGAAGATGTAATGCATCATCCTTGAAAAGGTAGGAGGAGCATTGGCGAGACCGAAGGACATGACGGTATACTCGTATGAACCGTAGCTCGTTCTGAAGGCCGTCTTGGGAATGTCTTCCTCGCGAATGTGAATTTGATGATAGCCCATTCGGAGGTCAAGCTTAGAGAACACTTTAGCTCCTTTGAGCTGCTCAAAGAGTTCGTTGATGTTGGGGAGCGGATACTTGTTCTTAATCGTCTTCTTGTTCAATGGCCGGTAGTCAACACAGAGACGCTCCGTGCCATCTTTCTTCTTGACAAATAAGACACCACAGCCCCACGGAGATGTACTAGGCCTGATGAGACCCATACTCTCCTGCTTATCAAGCTGCTTCTTCAATTCCTTCAATTCATCCGGAGAGAGCTTGTACGGACGCCGGCATGCAGGCTCAGTGCCCGGCTCGAGTTCAATGACAAACTCCACCTGACGGTGTGGAGGCATGCCTGGAAGTTCTTCAGGAAAGACGTCTTGATATTCGTTCACCACAGGAATTTGATTTATGGCATTAATTTCGCCCTTATCATTAAGAGAGAAAAGCCGAATAGTATTATCCCTGGAGGCGAAGATAATCACATCTTCATCAGAATGAGTCAACTTGACTTCCTTTTGAGCACAATCAATGTGAGCATCATGCTGAGAAAGCCAATCCATTCCGAGGATGAGGTCAATGTCAGAATTACCAAGAACCACCGGATTAGCTAGAAATCGATAATCACCCATGCGAATAGAAATATTCGGAGCAACTGTGTTGGAAGTCATTTGGAAACCCGGAGAAATAATCTTCAAAGGTCTAGGAATCCTCTCCGAAACCAATTCATGCTTAGCAACAAAAGGTCTTGAAATGAAGGACAAAGATGCACCCGAATCAAACAATACTTTAGCTGGAAAAGAGTTCACTGAGAGGTTACCCAAAATGACATCAGAAGAGTTCTCCGCTTCGGCTGCACTCATCAGATTGACCCTTGTAGTCTTTGGATCATGCTTGACAATAGCTGAACTCACAGGTGGAGGAGGAGGAAGACGCTTCGGATTCGGACATCTGTTGGCATAATGACCCTTCTGGCCACACTTGTTGCACACCACTTCAGAGAGAGGACGGAAATGAGAGCCACTGGACTTGGAGCCTTGAGACTGAAACTGCTTCTTCGACTGGTTGCTCGGGTTGGGTGGGTGGGAGAAACCACGACCACTAGAGTTCTTGTTGTTGGAGTTGTTGGAGTTGTTGTATGGAGCTCGAATCACTGGAGGAGGAGGAAGCCAGAATTTCTGATGCTTCGAGACCATCTGAGACGATGAGGAAGAGTGAACAGCATCTCGAATTCTCTTCTTAGAAGCCTCCATCTTAAGCTGAGCTGCTTCTAGTTTCAAAGCCATGTTATAGAACTTGTCGAATTCATCGGGCTCGAACAAGGTGAGAGCAAGCTGAAGTTCATCTTTGAGACCTCCACGGAACTGATAGATTTTACTCTTGGCATCAGGAATGTCTTGCTTAGCATAGCGAGCGAGGTTTTGGAACTTGACATTATACTGATAGACTGTCATGGAGCCCTGCTTGAGGTTGCGGAATTGCTCACGCATACCCTCGATGACACTTGTAGGAATGTGGTGCGAACGGAAATCCTTGCAGAAATTCTCCCAAGAGATCACTTGACCCGGCCTGGAGTCTTTGTACTGCTGCCACCAGTCAGCTGCTTGATCTTTCAGTTGGAAGGCTGCAAACTTCACATAATCATCTTCCTTCACGTTACTGCACTCAAAATGCTTCTTTATGTCGGTCAACCAATCCTTAGCATCAAGAGGGTCGACACAGTAACTGAAAGCTTTAGGATTGTTGGCCAGGAACTGGTTAAGAGTAGCATGATGCTGCTGGAAGAAGTTGCCTTGATTCCCTGGAACACCCTGATTAGCTTGCATAGTTTGCATCTGCTGCATCATCTGCATCATCAACTGAGTGTTCTGAGCTGTAGTCTGCATAATTGCTCTCCAAGCCTCAGGCGGAGGAGGAGGGAAAGGAGGATGCTCTGGGACCTCTTCCACCTCTGGGTTAGCGTTGGGAACCTTTTTCGGAGCCATCCTGTAAGAGATGACCACGAATCAGCAATTGATTGACAAAAGGAATAAGCTGAATCAAAGGAATGAATTGCAACAAGTCTTCACAATAATCATTCGAACAATAAGAACGAATGAAATCATCCGAACAAGAGGAACGAATGATATTCTCAGTTAAATGATAACATCAATCTTCACGAGAAGCCACATAGGGATCAAAATGAAAATAAGAAAACAACAAGGTACGGGCGGGAACAAACACAAGAGAGGAGTTTCGTTCTAACATCTTTGTGCTGAAAGCATATGAACGCGTTACAAAAAGGTTTTGCAATCCCCGGATCAGCATAGCCAAGGGCCCTTTAAGATGCAACTCCTGATAGTAACATCGGTCATATAACCTCTTCACTCAATGTAGAACCCCGAACTCACTAACCTGCATTCGTTGGAAGAATGCCTACGATCTACTGGATAAAACCCACCTATAGATTTCCGAAAGATTCCAGTTATGCAATCAGGTGTTGGGGATACACGGGAAGCACCGCGCAATCAACTCTAAACCTACATCCAGGTGTATCCATCCTTCAACACATAACCAGTCTTTCTCGGAAACTGTGTACCTCGGACCTTCGAAAAGCATCCACTATAACAAGCTATGGCAATACTCCAGAACTACCTCCCCAGTACTGGGTGATGTCGGGGTTATCTTGCCACTGGCCGTATAGGAGAGATTTTCGATGTCGTCCGTCTTAAGTATTTAGTACTGCCGTGATATGCTTGTTACAATGATACCCCGAAGATCAACTCCTCGGTAATAGGAGGCATCGGGAACAATATCCTTGTCACAAGAACATCGAAACAATCCCAGAATACTCGCGGGATTCCTAAAAAAAAATTGTGCAATTTTGAAGATAGGAGAGACAAGAGTAGACGTCAGGAGTCCTCACCAGAGAGAAAGGGGATGAGAAGCAGAGAAATCCTACTCTCCAATATAATATAGGACTCAAAAAGTTTTCAGTGTGTGCCTAGACTCGACCGTCAACGATTCGATCAAACAGTGGGGGCTCCTTGGTCGGAGAAGGCTCTGATACCAACTTGTAATGCCCAGGATGGAGTTATACCTCCTACGTGTCGAGGCACGACTTAAAGGCATAAATCCATCCTAGAATGATCTCAAGTTTGGTAATCTTTGCACAACTCATGTAAAAGAGGGGATAGTAAACAGAAAAATAGTTGGCTTACACTCGCCACGTCACAGAATTACAGTACAAGTCTCAAACATCATACATTAAGAACATCACAACCCTCTAAGGGCAAAAGCCAAATGTCAAAGTACAAAACTTAGATAAATAAACCACAGGCGGATCAAATCCTAGTAAGAGTCTCCACTACTGATCATCCGGGTATCGCACATAGTACCGACAACGCTCCTCGTCGAACTCCCAATCCAGCTCGGTGCCATCACCTGGATAGCTCACAACTGGACCTGCATCTGGTGTGTGAAGTAACTGTGAGCCACAGAGGACTCAGCAATCCTGTCTCCGGGTAACAAGACTATCAAAGCCTTTGGGTGAGGAAAAGGCTGAAGAAAAGGAAAAGTCTGCAGCAGCAACTAGCATCTAGCTTACGTAAGTGAGAGCGAGAAGAGAAGGCCTCGGCGAGAAGTGATCACGAAGTGATCCTAGCTACAAGCTCAACAAGCATAACCCCTCCGTGTTCAACTCCCGAATCCCGATTCGGAAATTGACAGTCACGGAACACACGCTGGTAGTGTATTAGTAACATTGTGTCAAATTATCTACAGCCAGAATTAACAAGCTCCCATCTGCCACATAACCGCGGGCACGGCTTTCGAAAGTTCAAACCCTGCAGGGGTGTTCCAACTTGACCCATTACAAGCCCACGATCCGCGGAGTCGCAACTCCAAAGTGGGAAGACCCGAGTATCCTCGGAATCCCGTGCTCAAGATATACCGAGCTAAGGTAAGGCTAATCCAGCAAATCCTCCCGGCGTGTCGACACCCTGATAGTAGCCACACGTATCTAGGTCTCAGGACACGTCCGGATGAGCGCTACGTACAGATACCGAAGACCCCAGCGAACTGGGTAGTATCCGCAAGTGACTCTGGTTTGGACCAACACTCAAATCGAGCACTGGCCCAGGGGGTTGAATTAATTAAGCCTCGGGTTAATTACTCCCTCGGAAAGTTTTAGTTGTTTAGGCAAATAGTACCAAGGTTGGGACTTGCTGGAAAAGACTTAGCACTTAGCGGTTTATCGAGGGGGTCCCATACACCCCAACCGTGTTAGGAACGCATAATCAAGGAACATAACACCGGCTTATACGGATCCTAACGGCATGAGTGGAACAAATCACCAAGCAAAAGGCTTAGCCTTCCACCCTTGCCAATATATAGATGATTTCATTTTAAGCATTTATATAGTGTGATATAACCCAACCAAACTTCAACATGAAGCAAGCATCTTCGTTCTTCACCTGCAACTAGCAATGCTATAAGAAGGGCTGAGCGAAGCGTACTTAGCCAAGCAACGGTTTGCGTAGGTAGGTTGGTTAAACATGGCAATGGTTTACAAGTAGGAGGCTGACAAGAAGATCATGGGCATCGAGGCAAAACTATAGATCGAGACTAGTAGCAATAGGCAAAGATAGTAATGTTATCGGGGTTCGGTCATCTTGCCTGAAGAGAAGTCGTTCGGATCGTAAGAAGGGTCGTCGTGCTCAACCTCGTTGGAAACCTCGTGCTCGTACTCAAACTCAGACTCTGCTTCCGGCTCTAAAAAAAACAATCACACCAAGCACCAATCAACAAGATGCAATGCGCACTCGGAAAAGATGAATGCATGATGGATGCACTAAGGATGCACACGGAGCACGGAAAATATCACTCAAGCAAAACACCTCAAAACATGATAACAAACTGATATTATTAATCTACACAGAAAAACAATCAAGTTTGATATAAGATTCGCTGAAATCGAAGTTACGGGCTAAAAGTTATGCCCGAAACAAGATTTGAGTGAAAGCTGAAAATTACAGCAACATAGCAACTTCGGAGCTCAAAATAATTGAGCTACAGCACCCAAAAAGCATGGCAAAGGACATGAACACAAACTAGACATATACTACAGCAACTATGTCCAAGGTGTACCCCCAACGGAGTCACGGATCAATAGCAATGATCTTGGACATATTGAACTTGACAATAAAATTCTGACAGCAGAATTTTATTGAAACTTTGGAGCAAAAGATAAACATGCTACAGCCACTCAAATGGACATGTGAGGACATGAATGGAAAGACAACAATATATACTACAAGGAACAATCAAGATCCACTCCAAAACTACCATGGTTTGTCCTAGAACATCACACGAACATGGCATCGGAACGTTACATATTTCAGACTTAGTGAAAAACCACTAAGTCCTAAAACAGCAATATCATCATGGCATATAAAAGAGCATGTTTAAGTCACCTCGAAACTAAACATGGCAAGAGGTAAGCACCTCATCAAAATACACATGAAGGTGATCCCGAAACACACAAGCATGCATCATATAGGTAAACACAACGATAGCAACGAGCTCAACAAGATGGCATTTCATAACAAGTGAAACAACATCACAGCCACATGGCACTTTGCAACGATGATAACAAGGCAATGATAAATCTATCATGCAACCTATCACATACAACGCGTAGATCATGGCAAGACGAACACGTGGACATGTCATTTGCATCATTCGGACAAACGAGCTAAAAGATAACACATGGCAAAGGTGGCATAAAAATAACACATAGCAGCAGTTTATATCATGATGCACTCTTGCAACAGCAAAACGAGCACCTAAACAATCTCTAACATGCATGACAACAACAGGTAAAACGTAGAGCAAGTCTCCACGAACGTCTGGACATGCTACACGCGCAAAACGGAGCAGCAGGCAAAAAGTTAGAGCAGGTCAAACATAGCATTTTAGATCAACAAAACAGGGACTTAGTGATGGGGAAACAACCTCACTCAGATCTGATCTGAGAACAAAAAAGGAGACGGGCCGGCGGATCTGGATCCGGCCCAGGCGCGGCTGGCGGCTGGGCCCTGGCGGTGCGGCCTGCGGGAGCCTGCGGGGCGGCGGCCCGCGGTGGAGGGCGCGGCGGCCCGCGGTGGCGCGCGCGGCCTGGCGCCTGGCGAAGGGGCCCGGCCCGTGGTGGCGGAGGCGGCTGGGAGAGGTGACCGGGCCTGCGGGGAGGCGGGCCGCGCGGAGCGGAGGGAAGGGAGGCGGCCCGGCGAGGGAGGCCGGACTGGGCCTGGCAGCACAGACCGCTGGCGACGCGGAGGGGATGTGGTCCCCTGGGGCGGGCCGGGCTGTTCGATGCGGAGGCGAAGTGGTCCTCGCAGGCGCGGCTGGGCGCCGGGCCGTTGGCTCGCGCTGGACCGAACGGAGCGAGGCCAGGCGCTCGGTGCACAGGGAGCTCAGCGCGTTGACCTGGCCGAAGCGGCTGCCCTCGATTCGATCGACAGGTCGGCGGCGGCTAGAGCTCCAGGAGGAATTTTGGGGATTGGATCTGAGAAGGAAAAAGGGGAAAAAAATAGAGGTGGAGATGGGGAAGGAAACTAGGGATGCCAAAATAGACTAGGGTCTATATATAGCAGTTTTTAGGGTTAGGGAGGAATTTAGGGGCGCTAGGAGCCCTCCGATCGCGATCCGACGGATCCGATCGCGGGGATAGATTTAAAAGGCCTAGGAGGAGATAAAAGACTGCAGTAGGGGTGTTTCCGGGACACGAAGTGAAGGCACTTCGGACCCACACGAACATCAGATGGAATAGTCAACGGAGTCCAAACGAGACGAGATTTGAGAGGCGGGATGCACACAACAAAACAACAACACAGACAACAACCTCGCGGCACACCGGTAACGTTACACGCCCGAACAACAAAGTAGGCCTACGGGACGTCACGGACACGTGAGGGAGCTCCGGAACGCGAAAAGGACAACGGGAAGGAACACGCGGAACCGGATGCAACCGACAACACAAATGCAATGCGATGCACATGTCTACATGATATGAATGAATGCCACACACTCACACAACAAAACGACGAAAACCTGAAAGACAAAGAATCCGGAATGGAAATAGATGAAGCCGGAGATATATTATATACCCAAAAGGGAAAGTATTACATCCGGGGCATTACACTGCGCTCATGGAGATGCCGTCGCCCTCGCATATGTCATCTCCGCATCGTACTTCCTTCCCCTTGCTCTACTTGACCTCCTCATCCTTACTCACACAGCCGTCGTGGCGTGCCACTTTGGCCTTCCATCCATGTCTGCCTCCATGCGCCTTCTACGAGCAGCGGGTAGCGGCACCGCTCCTAGAGTCCCGGCTGCCGTGCAGTGTAGGAAGAAGAAGATGGAGTCAAGAAGAGCGACAGCGCGCCGTAGCTCTGTTCGGTGCACGACGGACGTTCAGTTTGTTCTTTGTCCAAGATGCCAGCGGGATTCGGGAATGCCCAGATATGGCCGAGGTACCGCCGAAGGCCGTACCCACCTTGCACAGATGCTCGACATCGCCAATGTTTTTGGCTGTCCTGTCAGCGTCACCATTTTCTTTCTTGGCTGGGATGTTGCTGACGCCGCCCGGTTTTGATCGGGAAGTCGTTGCCGACGCATTGGACAAATGCAGCTACCGAGTTAAGGATGATGTTCTGAAACCAGTGAGCAACTAAGCGTGAAAAAAATCCCACAGCAGCAGCGCTAACAAGATATCATTGATCCTACTACAGTATGTACTCCCTGTTTAGATCGGTTAAGGGCCAATTTCAATCAAGCATATACTGTAACAGTTAACTGCAGAGTTGGTGTTCAGAAAGTCAGAGTTTTCATTTGTTCTGCAAGATAAAATTAATACATTTTTTGCACTTTCAGTTTAAAATTAATTAAGACTTTCGCCTCATTATCATGCCAAAAATATGGGATGTGAAACTAATTCCAAAATGAGTACATAAATCGTTTGGCAAAATAATCAGAAGGCATGACCAACAAGTAGAGCTGAGCTAGGAAGATTTCAGATAGGGTGCCACCTCCATGAAAATTGTTTAACAAAAAGGTTCTTGTTCGCCATGAACACCCGATGGCAATGCCCCTGATGGTCATGGAAAAAAAATTCATATTTTCAATTGTCTCTTGACAGACAGGTAATGGTCAACTAAATAGCCGTGAAATTTTGGGAGAGGGGTATTTTGAGTGGCATATATTGTTGAAATCTGAGTAGTAATACTCTACAAACAATAACAAACAAAATGTTCATGTTTGCGTGCGCTCGACCTCCTGGAAGGAATGCAATTATTCGCTTCGTAGGCCTCGTATGAATTCGCTATCGCTCCGAATCGTGGGAGCCGTTGAGTTCGGAGATACCGTTGTAGGAAAACAAACAAGTGAAAGAAGTCCTCTTTCCCACTCTTCTTCCCCCCCCCACCTACCCGGTAGGTAAGTAGGGGCCTCGGTTTCTCTATTTGCTATGAGAAACCTACACAAGTAAATTCCGATTTCGTGCGCGATCCCAATCGTGGACTTTCACAATTAAGTCGATATGGGGTTTATCCTTCATGTTATTTAAAAAATAAAGGTGTCGCCTTGAAATGCCCTCGAGGACCTGGTTTTTTTTTACCCGTTTTTTCTCGCTCGCATTTTCTAGGTTAACATCCCTGTAAATTTCTTCCAATTTGGTTTCGGGCAGCATACGATTTCGACAGGATCTCAGAACATTCTTCACATATGTGCATGAGTTCAAAAACTAAAGTTCATGATTTCGGGAAAAAAATGAGAGTAATAGTGTATCTCGGTAATGCAGCAAAATATGGTCATGCCATTGTAGATTGTGATTATTTTTTCTCCCGTTGCAACGCACGGGCACTTTTGCTAGTATTAAAAAAGGCATTAAGCCTTCAGGGGTGTCGAAGTCTACTTCATCATCCACTGACAACGTGTCGCGAGCAAAACTCACGGCGACTCTGGGTCTCCATCTCAGCGGAGCAAACTTGTTGAAGCCCACGAGCTTGTATAACCAGTGGGTAGGAAGTAGTTAATGTAGACCAATAGACGCCGATGGCCACCGTTCGTAGCAAATCACAACCCTAGGGAAGAAAACGCTGGAGAGGCCTCGTAGAACGCCACATTTTCGGCTAAACGGAGCTAGGGAACACAAAATCTCACACCCTCCCTGACAAGACGATGGTGCTTAAACTTCGTCGGTTGGAAGAGAACTAGATGACTAAGATACACATTCGCGTCGTCCGCTCTGAGGAACGGCATCACCAAGACCAATCCACAGACAAGAGAAACAAACTCATATAACAAGATTTGGGGACATGTCATCCTTCACACGCCTCTCGAGATACGAACAAGTGTCGCAGGAATGAGGTGCAAGGTGGGGACACTTTATTCCACTTCATCGACGACGCCACCGAATCACCACTTTTGATCGGAGATAAAACCTAAATTTATTTCTATCCATATCGCCACCAAAATGAAGACTTAGGGTCCACTGTCCCCCTCGTCGCCGAAGCGACATAGAGAGAGAGAGAGAGGGGCTCGCTGGGGAGGTTGGTAAATTGGTCATTGCATGTGTCTCCTAGCTCGCGAGAGCGGGTTGGGGAATAAACGATGCACTCGTTTGTTATAAGGAAACAAGTAATTTTGTGCACTCCCCTCTTTGAGAAAGGCTAGCGATCATATTTTTGTTTACTACTTATAGTTGAATTGTCTAAATTTGGAAGCTTAGCTAAAATTCTCAGATTATGCATACAACCCGGTGGTGGAGCTAGGAATTTCTTGCTTGGTATTCTTTGGCATTCATTTGTGCAATACAATAGCAATATGACAACAAATATATAACAAGCTAGCAGTAGTATACAAAAAAATCAGCAATGGTATTCCATAGAAGTCCAGGGAAAACCCCTGGCTCCGCCACTAATACAACCCGATGTTAATGGCCTGAATAAAATTTTCAGAGAGAGAATTAGCAATTGAGAATAAATTATTTGAGAAGGACAAGGTATAAAAATATAAACTGGGTAGCCATTAGAAGTCAGCAAGTATATAATTGATTAAAAATTATTCAAAATTTCAGACTGCGTCCATGACTTCATAATAAGGACATGGATACTCAAATTAAGCATGACAATTGAGGCAAAAAAAAGTGGCGTGCCTAGGCGTTGGGTGTAGGCCTACCTTGGCAATAGAAGGAGGTTTAAGCGTCCAGCGGGTTATGCGTCGGGCAACAAGGTCCTCTTGCAAGCAATCGGCCTCATTCGACAAGTAGTTATCCTATCTAGCAAGGAATCAACCTCTTTCGGCAGAGAAATTGATGTCTTTGACGTGAAATCAAGGATGGGGAGAGAGAGGAGAGAAGAGATGAGTTCTCTGTCGTGGATCATACTTGTCGCCAGCCCTACTACTCATTGTTGCTGCTTCTCCACAAAGATATTATTTGTGGTGACTGCTCCTGATTTGCGTAAGGAATTTCTTAATAATGACCACCAATTATCACTGACGGGTTTCTGTTTGTCCATGATGTGAAAGGATCGATATGGTTGTGTAAGTGCATCTAGTGACCCTTAGTGATTTTAGTGAATTGAGGATTTATAGGTTAAGGGACTAATGTGTTTGTGAGTGTACACAGGTTCTATAAGTCTCTGAGGAGTTTGATATTTCCGAAGAAAGTCAGCCCCTAAAAATGAATGTCTTCATTTGAAGACTTTGGTTTTCTTGAAGACTTTGAAAATGAGGAAACTGGTGTGACCGTGAAGATATTGATATCGATGCGAGGATTATGAAGCGTGGAGACTTTAGTTTTTGTAGTTTCATTTTCCTTTCTTGAATCATAGGAAACACCGTACTGTTGAAGGGGGTCAAGGTAATAATAAGGAAACATTTCAAACTGATGCTCATCTCAAAGCCTACACATTCCCTATCCTTCGAGTGAAGTCTTTGGAAATCTCATACAGTTCGGTCAATTCTTCAGTGACACAAATGAAGTTCTTCTGGTCTCTGAGGAATTTGTTCTGACCGAGGAGTTAGGAATTCGCCAGTGCGGATTGCCTACAAGTGATGAACATGATAGCTCCGAGGAATTTGAGAGCTCAAATTTTTTATCATTGTTGTGCTACGCGCCAGCTATCCCAAAATATCTTATCCACCTAACGGTCATATCATTGAAGGGCATTTATGTCTTATCATGTTGGGCTGCTCCCTGGCTATATATAGCCGCCCCCTTGAACACTAGCTGGTTGGCTACTCCGAGAGAAACTGAAACTTGTCATTTAGAGCATCCCATCTTTCGAGGACTTTGAGAGAAATCATCAGTGAGGAAAAACCCAAAACCCAAACACCTAAAACCCAAAGTGATTGAGCATCACTGAAGAGATTGTTCCTGTGTGGAACCGGCGCTTGTTACCTTTGAAGACCGTGCGTCTTCCAGATGGTTAGGCGTCAATGATCTAGAGCATCCAAAAGGAATTGTGGATCGCCGGGTGACCAAGTCTGTGAAGGTTTGGAAGTCACCTTGAAGACTTACCACGAGTGATTGGGCGAGGTCTATGTGACCTTGGCTCAAGTGGAATACAGTAAGGATTGTGTGTCCTGGGACTGTGTGTCCTTTGGTTTAAATACCAAGCCGCCCTAACTAGACGTACAACTATCACATCAGTTGGAACTGGTCTACCAAATATTTGTCTTCACCGAGCTACTGGTTCTATTTTCTCAACTCTTTTCATCGCTTACTTTTTGATGCAATTGATCGTTACCGTTTGAAGACTTTGACTGAAGACTTTCTTAATTTTCTCAATCCTATTTCTTCAGTCACTCTGTCCTCCGCTTGCTTATCCTGTTTACACGCTACATGTGCTCAGTGCTTGTTTCATTTCATCATGATGATTATGTTACTGTCTTGTTATGTTTGCATCTGAGTACTTATTCTGTTGCTTATAGTTCGTCACTTAGCTATTTCCTTAAGAAGTATTTCCACAGTGACGAATTTGTAAAAAACGCCTATTCACCCCCCTCTAGTCGATATAACGCACTTTCGATTGGTATCAGAGCAAGGCACTCCCTTATTCTCTGTGATTTGGTTTAACCACCTGGAGTTCTAGTTATGTCGACTGCAGGCATGATCAAAGTCTCGGCTAGGTGTCTTTCCCTCATGGGACAGACTACCCCTACTGGAAGAAAATAGTTCAGAGACCTACCTTCACTACAACTTCCTTTTGATTGCTCAAAAGATCGTTGAGGTTCTTCTCACCTTGTATACAAGACACAAGGCCTTTCTCAAGTTGCTTCTTTAACTTGGCATTCTCTTCAACAAGATGCACATGCTCGCAACATGGGTTAGTAGCATTTGCATTATCAATTAAAACCATGCGAGGAAAGGTAGCTTTCTCCTTGGTTAGCGAAAGTTGAAGTTGATCATGAGACTCTTTGAGGCTAGTATGTGAAGGAAATATGCCCTAGAGGCAATAATAAAGATGTTATTTGTATTTCCATAAATCATGATATATGTCTTTTATTCATACTAGAATTGTATTAACCGGAAACTTAGTACATGTGTGAATACATAGACAAGACGGTGTGTCACTAGTATCTCTCTACTAGACTAGCTCATTGATCAAAGATGGTTATGTTTCCTAGCCGTAGACATGAGTTGTCATTTGATCAATGAGATCACATCATTAGGAGAATGATGTGATGGACAAGACCCATCTGTTAGCTTAGCACTATGATCATTTAGTTTTGCTGTTATTGCTTTCTTCATGACTTATACATGTTCCTATGAATATGAGATTATGCAACTCCCGGATACCGGAGGAACACCTTGTGTGCTATCAAACGTCACAACGTAACTGGGTGATTGTAAATATGCTCTACAGGTGTCTCCGAAGGTGTTCATGGTGTTGTCATAGATCAAGAATAGGATTTGCCACTCCGAGTGTCGGAGAGGTATCTCTGGGCCCTCTCGGTAATACACATCATAATAAGCCTTGCAAGCAAATGACTAATGAGTTAGTCATGAGACGATGTATTACGGAACGAGTAAAGAGACTTTCTGGTAACGAGATTGAACTAGGTATTGAGATATCGACCATTGAATCTCGGGCAAGTAACATACCGATGACAAAGGGAACGATGTATGTTGTTATGCGGTTTGACCGATAAAGATCTTCGTAGAATATGTAGGAGCCAATATGAGCATCTAGGTTCCGCTATTAGTTATTGACCGGAGATGAGTCTCGGTTATGTCTACATAGTTCTCGAACCTGCAGGGTCCGCACACTTAACGTTTGATGACGATCGGTATTATGAGTTTATGAGTTTTGATATACCGAAGGTAGTTCGGAGTCCCGGTTGAGATTACGGACATGATGAGGAGTCTCGGAATGTCTGAGACATAAATATTAATATATTGGACGACTATATTCGGACTCAGGAAGTGTTTCGGGAGTTATCGGGTAAAATCAGAATGCTGGAGGGGGTTACCGGACCCCCCAGGGAGTATGGGCCATAGTGGGCCATTGAGGGAAAGAGAGGGGCAGCCCATAGGGCTGGCCGCACCCCCCTAGGTTTCCTAGTTGGACTAGGAAAAGGGGGGCCTCTCCTTTCCTTCTCCTCTCCCCTTTCCTTTCCTACTCCTAGTAGGAATAGGAAAATGGGGTTCCTATTTCTACTAGGAGTAGGAATCCTACTCCCTAGCGCGCCTACAAGGGACGGCCGGCCCTCCCCCTTGCTCCTTTATATACGAGGGCAGGGGGCACCCAAGAAGACACAAGAAACATTGTTCTAGCCGTGTGCGGTGCCTCCCTCCACATAAACACACCTCGGTCACACCGTTGCAGTGCTTAGGCGAAGCCCTGCGTCGGTAGCTTCATCGTCTCCGTCACCATGCCATCGTGCTAACGAAACTCTCCCGTGAAGCTCAACTGGATCAAGAGCTCGTTGGACGTCATCAAGCTGAACGTGTGCTGAACGCGGAGGTGACGTACGTTCGGTGCTTGATCGGTTGGATCGTGAAGAAATTCGACTACATCAACCGCATCACTAGACGCTTCCGCTTTCGGTCTACGAGTGTACGTAGACACACTCTCCCCTCTCATTGCTATGCATCTAGTAGATAGATCTTGCGTGATCGTAGGAATTTTTTTGAAATACTACGTTCCCCAACAGTGGCATCATCAGCAGGTCTATGCATAGATGATATGCACGAGTAGAACACAATGAGTTGTGGGTGATAATAGTCATACTGCTTACCAGCATGTCATACTTTGATTTGGCGGTATTGTGAGATGAAGCGGCCCGGACCGACATTACGCGTACGCTTACGCGAGACTGGTTTCACCGTTATGAGCACTCGTTGCTTAAAGGTGACTGGTGGGTGTGTGTCTCTCTCACTTTAGCTGGATAGAGCGTGGCTACGCCCGGTCCTTGTGAAGGTTAAAACAGCACATACTTGACGAAAAATCATTGTGGTTTTGTATGCGTAGGTAAGAACGGTTCTTGCTAAGCGCGTAGAAGCCACATAAAACTTGCAACATCAAAGTAGAGGACGTCTAACTTGTTTTTCAGGGCATGTTGTGATGTGATATGGTCAAGACATGATGAGTTATACGTTATTATATGAGATGATCATATTTTGTAAAGTTATCGACAACTGGCATGAGCCATATGGTTGTCCCTTTATTGTATGAAATACGGTCGCCATGTAATTGCTTTACTTTATCACTAAGCGGTAGCGATAGTCGTGGAAGCAATAGTTGGCGAGACGACAATGATGCTACGATGGAGATCAAGGTGTCGCGCCGATGACGATGGTGATCATGACGGTGCCTTGGAGATGGAGATCAAAAGCACAAGATGATGATGGCCATATCATGTCACATATTTTGATTGCATGTGATGTTTATCTTATTATGCTTCTTATTTTGCTTAGTACGGCGGTAGCATTATAAGATGATCCCTTACAAAATTTCAAGGTACAAGTGTTCTCCCTGAGTATGCACCGTTGCGAAAGTTCGTTGTGCCGAGACACCACGCGATGATCGGGTGTGATAAGCTATACGTTCACATACAATGGGTGCAAGCCATTTTTGCACACGCAGAATACTCGGGTTAAACTTGATGAGCCTAGCATGTACAGACATGGCCTCGGAACACTGGAGACCGAAAGGTCGAGCGTGAATCATATAGTAGATATGATCAACATAAGATGTTCACCATTGAAAACTACTCCATCTCACGTGATGATCGGACATGGTTTAGTTGATTTGGATCAAGTGATCATTTAGATGACTAGAGGGAAGTCTATCTAAGTGGGAGTTCTTTAGTAATATGATTAAATTGAACTTTAATTTATCATGAACTTAGTCCTGATAGTTTTTGCATATCTATGTTGTTGTAGATCAATGGCTCGAGCTACCGTTCCCTTGAATTTTAATGCATTCCTAGAGAAAGCTAAGTTGAAAGATGATGGTAGCAATTACACGGACTGGGTCCGTAACTTGAGGATTATCCTCATTGCTGCACAGAAGAATTATGTCCTTGAAGCACCGCTGGGTGACAAGCCTGCTGCAGGAGCAACCCCGGATGTTATGAATGTCTGGCAACACTACAAAAAATACACTTCCGTGATGATACGTGTTTGTCACAGTAGGTCACGTTTTCTGTCATGGATGTACATCCATGACAGAATCAAGATAGTCATACATGTGCTGTCGTAGAAGTGTTCCATGACATTACCAAAATTATCATCACGGAAGTGTCCACTTCCATGACGATAAATCGCGTCACAGAAGTGCTTTCGTCAAGGGTGACCGACATGTGGCATCCACCGTAACGCAACGCTGTTAAGCTATCGGGTCCGGTTTTGGATCCGATAACCCATTAACAGCCCTGACCAATAGGAATTTTCCACGTGTAAAATCATCATTGGCTCGAGGAAACACATGTCGGCTCACCGTTGGGACATATGTCATCCTCTCATTGGACCAAAAACGCCTATGATACGTCGACACGTGGCACGGCCCAACAGAGGCCCATTCATGTGAAAAGGACGGCCCGTTTGACTTGGTCAAAAAGTGGCGGGCCGGCCCACGGAAAGCCTGTTAACGGCCTATTCGCATATAGCCCATTTACAGCCCGCTAACCCAGGGCCTGTTACGACCTATCCGAATTAGGCACAGTAGCGTCATCTGGGCCATCCAATATCATTCCAACCCATTTTAAGTTTCGGCCCATGTATGGCCCATGACGTCTTTTGGCCCATATGAGGCCCTTTTGTAACTCTTGGCCCATTAACGACCCGTGGTGAAACTGGCCCGTAATGAACAGTGTATCACTTTGTACCCATTAACGGCTCATTAATCCATTGGGCCATTTGCAGCCCATGTTATCTTTCGGCCTTCTCAGGACCCATTTATTCTTGGCCCATTAACGGCCTGTGGTGAAACTGGCCCGTAATGAACAGTGTATCACTTTATACCCATTAACGGCCCATTAATCCATTGGGCCGTTTGCAACCCATGTTATCTTTCGGCCTTCTCAGGGACCATTTATTCTTGGGCTCATTTCCAGCATTCAGTTACTTACGACCCGTTACTGCCATTTTCTGCTTGTGGGCCAAATTCAGCCTGTGGTTATAGTCGGCCCGTTTGTGACCCGTTAATACGTTGGGCCGTTTTCATAGCGTCATCAAATACGGCCTATTAACGATGGCCCGTTATGGTCGGCGCATGAATGGACGACTCCAACTCTAGCCCGTTTACGGCCATAATGCGGTCTGTTTTTGGCCCATGTTTGGCCAGTCGATCATACGGCACGTCTAAGGCCCATTGATGATACGGCCCGTAGAAGGCCCATTGTTTCTACGGCCCGTAGGAAGCCCAGTGTCACTACAGTAAATATGTAGCCCATGGCTTGTTAAAGGCGAGAAACTACTATAGGTTTAGACCTGCTAATGGCCCAAGATGATTATAGGCCCACGTTTTGGCCCATATGAGTAAGGGGACGGCCTGAAGACCGACAACACTGAGATCCACTGAACCTTTCATCCTAAATTATAGCATACCGACCAAAGAATAAACCTAGACTATACAACAAAGAAATTATGGCATATTACATCCACTGGGAATCAAAGTTCGCTACCGGTGATAATAAAGCGCAACATGACTGCGGATTACATACACTGGGCATCAAAGGTCGCCACCAATGCATATAAACGTGCCGACAAAAGAATATACAAAACTGAGAGCACTTCAGAAGGCACTAGACCTAGCAAGCTTAGGCCCCGCAAGTAGCCGAACAAGCTGATGAGACCTCAGTTGTGTCAATGATAGATGCTTCATCCCTAGCTGTATGGCACCATAGTGCGCAAGGCAGTCCCCCGAGATCTTCATTACATCTTTGACTTCAAGTCGAAGCTGAGCTGAAGCAAGCCTTTCTGATTTAAGTTGAGACTGAAGAAGTCAAACTGATTGAGGCAACGACTGCATAGAGGTTGTCTCACACCAGCTGGTGAGTAGCTTCAACTCATTGTCTTCATCAAGACAGGACCTTGGGGTCATCTCGCTGTCCTCAAGATGGTTTGGCTCACTATCTTTCCTAAAGTTCTGCCTGGCATAAGAGATACGACTCTGAAAGAGAAACAAGGAGACACGTAATAGGTTTCAGAAAATTATAAGCAAATAAATGGATATGTTCTGCATAAGGAACATGTTTTTACAACTAAAATTTAAAACTGGTAGTTGTTGCAAACATCCAATCAGATGTAAACAGCAGTGGAGGAAATGATGCCTATCCAAATCTATACTAGAACAAAGTTTGAAGGCTTGAGAAGGATGAACTTACATTACATGTTAACACGGGATGGACAAAGCCCTTCTCCATGTTGATGGAAAGACAATTCAAATAATTCCCCAAAGAAAATTATTTATAAGCGTTGCCATTATTCTAAATTTTGCAAAGAGTAAATATAGATCAAATAATATTGGAAGAAACAGAGGATAATGAAGCTCAGGTGCAGACTGATGATACATAATCAAATAGCAATTAATTAAGTACATCGTTACAAGGCAAAATTTACTGACAAGAGGAATGCAGACATCAACGTGTGAAGTGGCATTGGCTTTATTCAACATTTTGGTAAGAGTAAATGTAGATATGATAATTTGGAGAAAGTGGAGGGCAGGGCTGATAAGATGCAGAGTAATGCTAGACAATCAACTATCTCGCGATGCATGTACAGTAATACCACCACTGTACGTTATTAGTTGTCGCTCAAATGGATGTATCTAGCACTATTAAGTTCTAAATACATCCAATTGATCAACAATTAATTCGATACAGAGGGAGTACATGACAACATGTACTTACATGAGCAATCCAAAACTTCATAACCATTGTGTTCTACATTTATCTAAGAGTAAATATAGATCTTATCATTTCAAGCAAAGGAAGGATAAAGAAGCGAATATTTACAGTGATGCTACATAATCAAACAACAATGAGTGTAAGTATGCTGACAAAGGGCAAGAGGTACTTGCAAGAGCAATGCAGAGCCCAATATTGTCGTGAGATCCTATGATCCTTTGAGCAAGGAGATTCATCAGAAATTAGTTTTGATACAAGAGAGAAGGTAAGGCACATGCAAAAATTTAGGAGTTCAAATTTTGAATTGATATCATAGACAGTACCTGACGCTGGGCTGTCAGCAGTTCTAATAGGGGTTTGGCCACTAGAGTAGGGGTAAATTCTGTTACAGTTGGGCCTATGTTTTCTGTGGCTGCTGATCTATCTGATTTAACAGGTATCACTACCTTTTCCAAATACCTAGTTTGTACTCCTCCAGGATCTGCAATCACCCTCTTCCTTTTGGACATCTATTACGAAAGAACAACATTTGACTGGAAAACATAGTATGACGACACATGGAATAGGTACAAAAAATGGATAGGTATGGCATATACTCATATATGATGCTTAAACTAAGCAGATGGTGTAACAAAGTAGAAGTAATGCAAGAGGTCAGATGCAAAATATGTGCGACCAATACAACCTTGCCAAGTTAGAGCATGCACCTTGATGGGTGAATAAGATAGGCCATCCTCCACCATGCCAAGTTTGTTAGCCAGTGGATTGTTCTGCAATATTCCTCTTGTGCGCCCATTCTCATATTCATTTTGATAATGTTCAACACCTGACATGCATGAAAACATAAAAACAAGTGAGATTATCTTTGTAATGTAGAAGTGATTCTAATCCAATACTTCCTCTCTGTAAACCCCTTTGTGCTATCTCTGCAATTCTTCTAAGAGGTGTAATTTGGTGTGTGCATTAATATAATGTGGCCTACTACTCAAAATATGAGAGCTCCAGAAGTGATGATACTTCATAGATGACAGCTTCAACATATAGTAAAGAAGAACAAGTCGACCTGACCTGACAGATTAAAAATATACTAAGGGAGAATAACTCGACCTGACCAGTCGACCGCAAGAGAAGAGGATCATCTTAAAGAAGAGCAGAAGAGCAAGCAGATTGAAGATATTACAAGTCTTTCTGTACAATGTCGGTTGGCCACCCATGATGGACCAGAGCGCATAGAGAAATACTATTCCTTCCGGTCTCTCCATATGTGGCTCACATGGATTTCGAAACTAAAGTACGAACATTTAGCTGACCAATTAAACATCTCCTAGTTTTACTAATATCAGCATAATATCAGATTTGAATTTGTACAACTAAGCTTGTTTAGCTCGATGGGTGGAGCAGTGCTATTACGACACGAACCACGTAGGTTGATCGTGGTCATCATAAAATGGGGAAACCGTAAGCATGATGAGTATAGTGTTGACCGTGGCAGTGCGATGGCAGATTTGAAGCTGCAAACCGCACAAAGGGTAGTTAGCAACCGATACTTGCTTTGAAATAACAACTAAGATTTGGTATGGACAAGAAATTACAGTCAACAAGTGACAAGGAAATGCAATTCTGCTGTCTCTCTATATGTCGCGACATGCATTTGGAAACTCAAGTGGGACCTTTAGCTAACCAATTAAATGTGTCTGTTAACTAATATCAGTATCATATCACAATCATATTTGAACAACTAGGCTTTGGAATTTTGAGTGTTGTGTTGTTTAGCTTGAAGGGTGGAGTAATGCTAGTATGACAGAAAGCACCTACGCAGATCATGGTAGAGTGGATAAAAGGGGAAAATCCTAAGCGTCAAGAGTAAAATCAGGAAAGTGGAACTAGCTGGACCAGTGGGTGGCGCACATGCTTTTCGAAATGAATATAGGAACATTAGGTGACCAATTAAACATTCTCTGTTTTAGTAATGTGAGCATCATATCAGATTCGTATTTCAACACGTAAGCTTTGGAATTATGAGTGGCATGTTGTTTCGCTTGATGAGTTGAGGTCTTGAGGAGCAGTGCTAGCACGACACGAAGCAGTGAAGCACCTACGATGATGATAGTGAATATAAAGGGGGGAAACCATAAGCTTTACGAGTATAGTGACCGTGACATGGCGGATCTGAAGGTGCAAACCGGACAAAGCTACTTCGCAACCAATGTTTGCATTCAACTAGCCACTATGATTTGGTACGGACAAGAAAAGTACAGTAAACAATTTAAGATCTATTTTCCGGGTGAGATCAATAACTTAAGCACATATGGAAGAGTATCACCTCTCTTGCAACGCCGTGTAGGCCCCTGCTGATATGTTGAGGGTGCTGCGGGTGCGATGGCTGTCGGTGGTGGGGAAGAAGACTTTAGATGGAAGACGGCCGGGTTGGGGGATAAATCCTGTTGTCGTGGACGAGGCGGTCGTAGGAGCGGCAACGGCAAAGTGCACGACGACACCGATGAAGCGAGATGAAGCGATGAAAGGATCCTGGTCCGGCGCCGTGGATGAGACACATCCATCTCTTGCAGTGGACGACGGGGTAGGGGTAGCGGCTCCGGCAAGGTGGAGGATGGGGTGGCAGGCGGAGGAGGCTAGCCGTAGTGGGGAGGTTGTCGTGGCATCGATGGTGTATGAATGGGTAAAGGGAGGGGGAGGGGTGGATCTCAAACTTTGGGACGCGCTTGTCTGAAATGTGGCAAAGTTACGAACTTATCCCCCGTTTAAAATTTCGGACATCACATCGGTTGGGGATGGGACGGTAATCTCGCATCTCCCAAATAATTGCCGGTAACGATTTAGGGCAAGGAGAGGGTGTTTTGCCGCCCACGGTGTATGAACGGGGCTGACAGGTAGGGCGGTTGTGTCACGTCTGAGGGAAGTTACACATTTGCCCCTATTTAAAATATTATCCTACATCGATTTCGGACGGGGAGAGTTTGTTTTGCCGCCCATCGTGGATGAATGAGGAAATGGAGGGAGAGACACATGTCTTTCAGACAAGCTTGAATCAAATGTGTTTTGCCGCCCACGTTTGGCGCCCATCGTGTCTGAATGGGCTCAGAGGCCGTCGTGTCATGTCTCATTGAAGTTACTAGTCTACCCCTCTCGACAGCAGTGTAAATCTGATCGATAAGGATGTCAAGTGTCAGGGTAGACAGTAATTTCCATCTCGCAAACACTTGCTTCGGGCAGCCCACAAATGATAGTGGGTGTTTAGCCGCTTCGTTCAAAACTTGGGAGAATTAGCATTCACGTTTGCCCTGGGCCCTGGCAACTAAATCAAAATCCATTTTTTATTCAATTACGAATATCCACAGATAATTCTACGTTTTGCTATTTATTTCTTCAAAACCACAACAAAGATTTTTTCCACCTTTATATATGATTATGATTTAGAAATGCCGTGATCTTCGAATTTAGTAGGTTGGATACACTTTGAGTCAAACAATTATTTCATCCAATACAATATGCTCACAAGAAAAACAGTTCACCTTATGTCAATCATACAAGTACCGAGGATTACCTCACCTAAAAAATCCGGATCATTACACCACATGGACAACATAGGGGGTCTTACAACATAATCCATTCAGAGACATGACACAACATGCAAGTACAACAATCTAATGACAATTTCAACTGCTATCTAAAGAAGAACTGGGATTACCCTGGGCTTCAGATAGCAGAAGCAGCAGGACCTCCTCCGTCCTCAAATGCAACATTCTTACTTCCTCCAATTCTTGGGTTGCTTGCATAATGCGTGCAGCTAATTGCGTAATTTCCAGCTTCAAGATTGAGATTACCTCATTCATGGCAGCCACACCATCTTTTTCTGCCTCTAGTAGAGCCTCAAGAACTATAATATATGTGCTCAGACTGCTCTCCGACGGTGTTGCCTCTGAACTGCTACCATCTGGTAACATGGATGGTGCACTGCTTCCACAAATAGATTCCGGGGTTGTACATTGTGTCCTAGCGTGAACGGCACCGTGAAAGGTTTCCGCTGGACATAAGTAAGAGATAGTTATCGCATGATCCAGGCAGTAAGCTTACATGGTAAACGACATATGAATTATTGCCGAGCATGGCAAGCTATATTTAAATGGTTCGAAGCAGCATTAGCCAAAAGGAAATTAAAATGGTAAGATGAAAACTTGAAAGGGAGTACCGCTATATTTAAGTTGCCAAGGCATCTAAGCAGTTGAAATAATCTGAGAAAGCACTTAACAGTGTGGCCTCGTATAAACTACGAAGACAGTCTTGTGATGAAGTTCAGAGGAAAATTTAAGGACTCAAATGAACTAGGCATGCATTTCTTTACGATAGTACATCAGGCACTGCTGACATACTGGCCAACTCACGTATAGCGTAACAAGTAACAAACAAGCATTCGAATCAAGCAATACAGCAAAGCAGACAACTAAACTATTTGTTATTATGTAGGATTACAGGTTGAGGGCACAAGCCAAGAATGCAGCCCACACACATTACATTTCACATGTACTAAAACACACTGGCTTACCATATGTTGCTGTGAAGCCTCGCTGCTTTGCAATGTTCTTTGAAGATATCGTCAGCATCCCGTGGTTGCAAATCTACTTGTTGTAGTTTATTATGCACCCTCTATTTAGGTAAAATTAATTTTAATCGCATGCACTGGTTCGAATTGATCATCAATGGTTCATCTAAACTAATGAAATAAGGGTGTGTGCATACACGACAATATATCTGCTTCCCTCTATTTTTATGCTTGTTCGAGGTGCCAGCCCAAAAAGAACAAATATTTTGCATGATGGGGTTGGCAGCTCCATAATTAATAGAAGCATCAAATTAGTCATGCAACTTGGGAAGATCAAGAACACACAGAAAAGTAATGAACAGAGGCTCGTAGCAGTGATGTAATAGCTAGCATCAGAAAATGTATGGTAAAACGAACAGAAACCAGCGGAACCACGTGCTAATTTGCTGATGTGTAATTAAGCATAGAGAACATGAAGCAGTCTGATGGAACCAAGAGGTGGCATCAGAACAACACCATTATCATAAATATAGCATGCAAGAAGTAAAATAGTAGGCAGTGATATCTAGGAAGTACAGTAATACTTAGGACAAAACTAAAGCATATTAACTATTTGTGCACTGGTATGTAATTTAGCACATGTAACATGTTCACTGCGAGAAGTATGGCCCTACAGGTGCAAGCAGAATAACGCGTTTGATAACCCTCAACCGTAAGGGATCGAGATAGTCTTCGCGGGTAAGAATAACCCAATTTATTGATTCGACACACGGGGAGCCAAAGAGTATTTATAAGCTTTAACAGTTGAGTTGTCAATTCAACCGCACCTGAAATATACTAACTTGCAACAAAAGATAAGTGGTAACAGTGATATGATAGTGATGATAGTAATAGTAAAAGTAAACAGTAAAAGTATATAGCAGTAGTAAATGGCAAAAGTAGCAACTAGTGACAAGCAAGGTTTAAAGTACTGTAGGCTAGGGAGATGGATGGTTGGGCGTTGCATGGATGAGATAGATTCTAACTTGGGGCACGGCACACGGAAAAGCAATGATCATCTAGGCAAATATCAAACATTAGGCATGTATCCCGTAGGTAGTTGTACGTGCTTGTAATAAGAACTTGCACAACATCTTTTGTCCTACCATCCCGCTACGAACGGGGCCAAAAGGAACTAATGGATATTAAGGTGCTCCGGTCAAAGAGCACCGGAACAAAGCAATGAACTCAATGGATACATGTAATCCTCAAACTACGAACCATCCCCTTTGGTGTCCCAAGCTGTCACTTTTGGGATCGCCGGTTCCGAATCGTAACAGGTGCATACAACTCATAGATAGGATCAAGAACACAAATATATTCATGCAAACACATATGGTTCAGATCTGAAATCATGGCACTCGGGCCCTAAGTGTCAAGCATTAAGAATAACAAGTTGTAGCAAAGATGATAAACACCATACTAGATGATAGGCAACATGCCCCCAACAATCTGACGAACTATTACATGATCTAACTCATCCAATCCCTATCATCCCCTTCGCCTACAGCAAGGGAATTACTCACACATGAAGGGGGAAGTCATGGAGGGATGATGGAGTGGTGGTGATGATGACGATGGCGACGATCTCCCCTCTCCGGAGGCCAAATCAACCTCCAGATTAGCCCTCCCGAAGAAGAACAGAGGGTGGCGGCGGCTCCGCGACGAAAAACAGCGAAAGAACTTCCGATCTGGGATTTCTGCGTCGGGAGGAAAAATACGGGCTAAAGTAGGGCACCAGGGGGTGTGGGCCCCACCCAGGCGCCCCCCCAACGCGGCCCAGGGGGGGGCGCCCACAGGGCGCCTGGGCACCCCCTGGCCCCCTCTGGCCCCACTTCTGGCATTTGGTTTCTTCGGGTGCGTGGATTTTTCATGATTTTTCGTGGATTTTTCTGAGATGCTTAAAAATCCGTTTTCCTGCACACAAATAAACCATACAGGCAGCTCTGCTGAAAACAGCGTCAGTCCGGGTTAGTTTAGTCCAAATCATGCAAGAATGAGGTCAAAACAATATCAAAAGTGTTTGGAAAAGTAGATACGTTTGAGACGTATCAACTTCCCCAAGCTTAGCATATTGCTTGTCCTCAAGCAATTCAGTTCAATGAACTGGACGCGACAAAGAAAACTTTGACAAACTCTTTTGCTTCATTAGATGTATATAAGCATGTACTACGAAAAGAGTTCAGCGAGTATTAAAACAGTACTTATGAGAACAATGCAAGGAGCAATCCTTCTTTCGAGTGACCAGTCACAAATAATTAAGAGTAAATAATATATTACTGAGAATCAAGACAAGATCACATTGCACATAGCTTGAGCATATTAAGGTGGTATCTCGCTAGCCTCCATGAGCGAAGCAAAACATAAATGCAGAGACTCCTCCAGAGTTTTAAAGGAGACTAGAGCTAAGAATTTCAGAATAAATCATATCACAAGTATGCAGAAGACAATGTAATACTTTGGGACAATGCACATTACACTCAGAATGACAATTATGCTCTCCTAGTCAGTGCTTTGAAGAAAGAAGATGAGACTCTCGAACCGTGGCTTTTATTGGCAAAGTTGAAAACCCGTGATCGGAAACAAAAACTAAACATGTACCAGAGCTCTTGGTTTTAAAAACAGAAGTAAATATGTTTTGAGAGGTGCATATTTCGTCAACGAATGCTAGCAGATAACTCAATCACTTTTTAAGCTAGACAAGTCTCGAGGAACGGCTCCCGCATGAGGACGATCACATCCTCTTAATCTCCTTTGTTTATCACTGCCAAAGTTTTCTGATTTCTCATGAACAAAGCGTGAAGGAGGGTTTGTTTGTTATATTATCTGTTCGAGCCGGGCGCACTCAATGCCAGTTCCTTTTCATATTAGGGGTTTGCACATTATGCATGCAATCCAGGGGTGAAACTTGTCCAACTTAAAAAGATTATGAATTAACTACTACTTCCTCATGAGCTAAAACATAGGCACAAAAAGAGAAGTGCTTTTGATTAATTTCGAGATGGTACATGAAAGTCTTCGTTAGGAATGGCAGGTAAATACCATGTATAGGATGGTATAGTGGACTCATATGGCATAACAGGTTTAGAGGTTTTGGATGCACAAGCAGTCATTCCGCTTAGTACGGGTGGAGGTTTAGCAAAAGACTGGGAAGCGACCAACTAGAGAGCAATAACGGTCATAATCATGCAGAGCGACAAAGCAACATTGAATCGGGCATGAAGGTGATATAACTATTCTAAAACTCAAAGATCATCAAGGCAAAGTAGACTTTTAGTCTTAAGCATGTGTAAGCATGTGCCAAGTCAATCCAAAAATTCTCTAAAGGGAAATACCACCTTAGTATACCAGACTATGAACAGTGCAATGCATGTAGATCATTTCAATAACACATTATATACTCTAGTTATTCGAGACTAGCCACAAGGAAAGCATGAACCACTTGAAGAGCATTGTAAACATAGCACTATGTCGCTACAAGCTGGTCTATAGATCATAAGTACAGGCATATGTACAAAAGTAGAAACAATAAGAGTTCATACCGGTCTTCCTTGTTGCTTCCTTTCAGTCGATCTTCGTCATTACTGCTTGTCACTTGCACGATCGAACGTAGGAAATATAATCAAATGCCATCACGGACTCGAGCTGATCTCTGAAAACAAAGCAAACTGAAGAGAGAAAGGAAATCTTTTTGGGTTTTTCAAAAGTTGAATAAAAAGCAAAAGAAAGAGAAAATCTTTTTGTTGTTTTTGCAAAGAGAGAAATAAAGAAGAACGAGCAAAAAACTTCAAAAAGATCAAAGCAAATAAAACGGATAATACAATGAAAAAGTGAGAAGGGCACATACTCCCCCAAGCTTAGGCTTTTGGCCTAAGTTGGTAGCAGCTACTGCCCCCAGGAGCCTCCTGCTCCAGGGGTATGGTGGTGAGACCAAGGGTCGTAGAAGGACGCTAGCGCGTACACCGAACTCCTCGGAGTCTCCCACGAGGAAGGTTCCGAACGCTAAGCAGAGGAAGACCCTTCACCAAATTCGGTGGCGGTCTCTTCCTGAAAATGTGGTATCTCACCGTGCCTCTCCTCGTCGGGCACAACCCCCTCCATGGGGTTATGGAACTGATGCTGGACCATGAATTCATCGAACTGGACAACATCAAAGGACCATCCGTTCCTACGAGAAAAATCAAACAAAAGAGGTGCAGGTAGACGGATCTCGCGTTCCGTGGTAGTTCCGAAACGCAAGATATAAACAAGGTTATCAAGCTCAGAACCCATGGTAACAAACTTATGCCTTTTCATAGCAGCAAGATCAAAGCTTAAATAAGTAAAAGGAGTATCATCAGGGTGTGGGGTGCCTCCAAGATGCTCTAAGATAAGTGTGGCATAAATGCCACCGTATAAGTCCCCCTTGTTACCGTTCATAGCAAGGCGTCGAGCAATTAAGGTACCAAGATTATAATCAGACCTCCCTGAGAGGGCTGCTGCCAGGATAGCAATATCCGGAGCAGAAATGCTGCTCGTGTTGTCACGAGCTAACACCCCTCTAGCAATATAATATGCAAAATACCTGAGGTGAGGAGACAAGATACTGGAGATCTTCGACCGATGAATATCCCTCGTACCCATGCTGCAGAGAGAGTTGATGACGGTTTTCAGCTCGGAGGGCTGAGTGGCCATCCTTGCCGTCCTCCCAACGTTTGGCACACCTATTACTTCACAAAAATTTCCCAGAGTCATGGTGATAAGATCATTATAAATTTTAAACTCAATAGCACCTGAATCAGGATTATATCTAAAACTGTTAATGAAACCGGAGGTGAGTTTCTGATACTGAGTAACACGGCTGGTGACGAGCCGTGTCAAACCTGCATTAGCACAAAGATTATAAAACTCATCCTTGATTCCCGCATCTTGCATGAATTCATCACATGGATATGTCATTGCACGTGCTGGACTTGCATCTTCCAACAACTCCAGGGGCACATGATCCTCATTATAGCTCACCCTAGCAGTCGATGGTGAAGCTGCAGCTCTAGTGACTCGATCGGAGTGTGCGGGCCTCCTCTTCTCAAGCCATCCTTTTGCCCTTCCTAACAAACTCATTTCAGTGAGTATCTTCTCAAAATTTCAGCTCAAATGATGGGCTGTAGAGAGAGATCGAAGAATCGCCTCCAAGAACAGCAAGAACAGCAAGAACAAGACCAGAACTCGGGTTTTTGGAAAAAGAGAGAGAGAGGGGAAGAAGAAGTACCTGGAGGGGGGTCCCGTGGGCCCCAGGCGCTCTCTGGGCGCGGCCAGGGGCTGGGCCGCGCCAGCTGGCCGCCTGGGCCACTGGTGGCCCCCCCCTGGCTGGCCCCAGGACTTTCCGGGTCTCTCCTGTTGTGGAAATTTTTAATATAATTTTTCTGGAATTTTTCTGAAAACTTCACTGTTGAAATTTTTTCGAAGTTCGAAAAGCTGCGAAACTCTCTGAAAACTTGAAGCAGTTAGTAGTATTGTGAAGCTTCAAAAACATAGATACTTGGTACAGCAAGTAGAACAACACTAAAAAAAATGAAAACATAGCAAGCTCAACTTTTTATCCATATAAAACACGTTTACTAGTAAGGTTGATCAAGTCTTACCAACAAACAAGCGATATATAGAGCAAAAAGTCTCACCTCCTACAAAGTAATCACTGAACTTTTACCTTGATGGACATTGTCCCTACCATGATAGTTTTGTATTTGTGAGGCACATGTTGTGGACAGTCCCATTCTCCAATTTTCACGGTCTCGATATTCTCTATAGAGTTGAGGGCATGCCTCCTGTCGGTCTTCTTTGGAAAATATACCGTGTGTTCTTTATCATTCACATGAAAGGTAACCTTCCCTTTGTTGCAATCAATAAAAGCACCTGCGGTGTTAAGGAAAGGTCTACCAAGAATAATGGACATGCTCCCATCCTCGGGCATGTCGAGCACAACAAAATCAGTAAGGATTAAACAATTAGCAACTTCAACTGGAACATCCTCACAAATACCTATCAGAACAGCGGTTGACTTGTCAGCCATCTGAAGGGAGATATCTGTAGGAATTAGTTTCTCTAAACAAAGCCTCTCGTAAATAGAGAGAGGCATAACACTCACTTTCGCTCCGAGATCACATAAAGCAGTTTTGACATAATTATTCTTTATGGAGCAAGGAATGGTGGGTATACCTGGATCACCGAGCTTCTCAGGAATCTTTCCACTGAAAGAATAATTAGCAAGCATAGTAGATATTGCATCATTAGGAACTTTTCTTTTGTTAGTGACAATATCTTTCATATATTTTGAGTAAGGAAGTAACTTAATAGCATCAGTCAAAGGAATTTGAAGAAAAAGAGGTTTAATCCATTCACAAAACTTATTGTAATGCTCTTCTTCTTTAGATTTGATGGACTTACCTGGAAAGGGCATGGGTTTCTGTACCCATGGTTCTTTCTCCTTCCCATGTTTTCTTGCGATGAAGTCTTCTTTAGTGTACCTCTTACGTTTGTCAGGTGCTTCTTCTTCTCGAACTTCAGGCGGATCATTCTTCTCATTATCATTACCTTCAGGTTCAGCACCGTCTTCAGTCTCAGCATCGGAAATAGATACACTGTTGGGATCAATAGCTGGCTCTTCATCTGCAATAGGATCATTAGAATTGTCAGTCTCTTTATGTTTCTTCTTCTTATTTGGAGAGACAACAATTTCTTCTTCCTGCATTTGAGAATCTTGCTCGATTCTCTTCGGATGTCCCTCTGGATAAAGAGGATCTTGAGTACTAGTTCCCCCTCGGGTCTTAATCCCAAAAGCCTGCAATTTATCTTGTTTGGCATTGTTAGCAAGCAAATCTCTTTGCACATTAGAAATTTGATCAAGCTGAGTTTGAACCATATGAAAATGCTTCACAAGACATTGAACATCATTAACTATTCTATCTAAAACACCAAGCAACTTTTTGATAGCAAGGGAATTATCATGCAACTGACTTTCTATCCTCTCATTAAAATGATTCTGTTTCATAATAAAATTATCAAACTCACCTAAACATTGATCAGGAGGTTTACCATGAGGGATGTCACTTGCGTTGAAATCTAAAAGAGAGTGTACCTCTACCATAGGAGGGTGAGTAGTAGGCTCACACAGCTTCTCAATAGGGGGTAGATTCTTCACGTCTTCAGCTTTAATACCTTTCTCTTTAATAGACTTCTTTGCTTCTCGCATATCCTCGGGGCTTAGAACAAACATGCCCCTCTTCTTTGTTGGTGGAGGTGGTTCAGGGACGGACCAATCTTCATGGTTTTTGGCAATCCTGCCCATCAGATCTTCCGCATCGTCCGGTGTTCTTTTCCTGAAAACACAACCAGCACAACTGTCCAAATAGGACCTAGATTCATCAGTTAGACCAGCATAGAATATATCAATTAATTCATTCTTAGGAATTTCATGTCCTGGTCTAGCCCGAATCAGACCGCAATACCTCCCCCAAGCTTTAGGGAGGGACTCATCCTGCAACTGTTTAAAGTTATAAATTCTTTGTAAAGCAGCATGTTGCATGTGAGCAGGAAAGTACTTATCAACAAAAGAGTGAGCTAAGTCCTGAGGACTCTTAATAGAACCGCATGGGAGTGAATCATACCATGCTTTATCACCTTCCTTCAACGAGAAAGGAAGAAGCTTGGTCACATAAAAGTAGCGTATCTTTTCATCTGTGGTAAACAGGCTACCTAACTCACCAAGTTTAGTCAGGTGTGCAATAGCATCATCATTTTCTCTGCCATAAAAGGGGTCAGCTTCAACCATAGGTATAAGTGAAAGATCAACAGAGAAATCAAAATCAGGATCATCAATGCATATAGGAGATGTAGCAAACTCAGGATTAGGAACGGTTTTGTTTTTCAAAGAGTGTTTTTCAAATATTTTCTTAACAACTTCAGGGTCAGAGCCAGCAAACTCTGTCAGTTCCCTGCATAGATCTTCATCAAGCATATAGTAATCATCATCAAGGAGCCTCTCTTGGAGTTTACTCAAATCTGGATAATCATAAGTTTCACCAATAGGGTAGCGAGTAACAGGAAGTTCAATTCCATATTTTTCAGCAGCAAGAGTAATTTGTTTCTCAAGAGCATAACCAAGCTAACTAATATCATCATCAAAAGTAGTAGAAGCATCATCAAGAGTATCAGACATAATGACAGATTCAGTAGGAGCATCATGTGGTGGTGGTGAGGCAAACTTACTCATAACAGAAGGTGAATCAAGCGTAGCACTAGTGCTCAGAGCAGTACCTCTTCTTGTAGTAGATAGTAAGATCGGAACCTTGGGGTCTCCTTTCTTACCCATAGTGAATAAAGTGCAGCAGGTAGAATACCTCAAGTAGACTTGTAAATATTGCTATGCTCCACGGCAACGGCGCCAGAAAACGGTACTTGATAACCATCAACCGTAAGGATCGAGATAGTCTTCGCGGGTAAGAATAACCCAATTTATTGATTCGACACACGGGGAGCCAAAGAGTATTTATAAGCTTTAACAGTTGAGTTGTCAATTCAGCCGCACCTGAAATATACTAACTTGCAACAAAAGATAAGTGGTAACAGTGATATGATAGTGATGATAGTAATAGTAAAAGTAAACAGTAAAAGTAGATAGCAGTAGTAAATGGCAAAAGTAGCAACTAGTGACAAGCAAGGTTTAAAGTACTGTAGGCTAGGGAGATGGATGGTTGGGCGTTGCATGGATGAGATAGATTCTAACTTGGGGCACGGCACACGGAAAAGTAATGATCATCTAGGCAAATATCAAACATTAGGCATGTATCCCGTAGGTAGTTGTACGTGCTTGTAATAAGAACTTGCACAACATCTTTTGTCCTACCATCCCGCTACGAACGGGGCCAAAAGGAACTAATGGATATTAAGGTGCTCCTGTCAAAGAGCACCGGAACAAAGCAATGAACTCAATGGATACATGTAATCCTCAAACTACGGACCATCCCCTTTAGTGTCCCAAGCTGTCACTTTTGGGATCGCCGGTTCCGAACCGTAACAGGTGCATACAACTCATAGATAGGATCAAGAACACAAATATATTCATGCAAACACATATGGTTCAGATCTGAAATCATGGCACTCGGGCCCTAAGTGTCAAGCATTAAGAATAACAAGTTGTAGCAAAGATGATAAACACCATACTAGATGATAGGCAACATGCCCCCAACAATCCGACGAACTATTACATGATCTAACTCATCCAATCCCTACCATCCCCTTCGCCTACAGCAAGGGAATTATTCACACATGAAGGGGGAAGTCATGGAGGGATGATGGAGTGGTGGTGATGATGACGATGGCGACGATCTCCCCTCTCCAGAGGCCAAATCAGCCTCCAGATTAGCCCTCCCGAAGAAGAACAGAGGGTGGCGGCGGCTCCGCGACGAAAAACAGCGAAATAACTTCCGATCTGGGATTTCTGCGTTGGGAGGAAAAATACGGGCTAAAGTAGGGCACCAGGGGGTGTGGGCCCCACCCAGGCGCCCCCCGGCGCGGCCCAGGGTGGGGGGCGCCCACAGGGCGCCTGGGCACCCCCTGGCCCCCCTCTGGCCCCACTTCTGGCATTTGGTTTCTTCGGGTGCGTGGATTTTTTGTGATTTTTCGTGGATTTTTCTGAGATGCTTAAAAATCCGTTTTCCTGCACACAAATAAACCATACAGGCAGCTCTGCTGAAAACAGCGTCAGTTCGGGTTAGTTTAGTCCAAATCATGCAAGAATGAGGTCAAAACAATATCAAAAGTGTTTGGAAAAGTAGATACGTTTGAGACGTATCAGCGTCTCATGAAAAACTGAATGATGCCCTGAAGAAATTCAAAGGTGCGGTGCTTATGCTAAGAAAGTGAACGTAGGCGCCGGCCGTTGGATAATAGTACCTGATTCTCGGCGGCGTATGGGTATCGTTGGCATACTTGATAGCTAAGCATCGTCGATGGTGCTCGTGCTGCGGTTGAGTTTGGGCGAGCTGTCGCCGTCGCTGAAGCGGCTCCGGTGCTATGGTTGCGGCGCGTGTCGACATACAAGGAAGCTCATCTGTGGTAGGTGAACAGTTGCACGATAAAGAGAAAAACCGAAGGAGTACATATCGAAATAACCCGATGAGGCTGCGCGTCGGTAAAGCAAGGCCGGTGGAGTTGAATATGGCATCCGTGGAGCTAGTCCGGTGAAGTGGACGAAGGCTTCGGCGGGCGCGTTGTACAATGCTTTTGGTGAGGCGGATCTGTTGTGGCGGACGAGGGCTTGTATGAAGGGCCAGCGAAGGGACGGACGAGGAAGTCAGTGAAGGGCCTACACTGTGGTGGACGAGGGCGCCGGTTAAGCAGATCCGGGGTGGTGGACCATGATGGCGGTCAAGGAGATCTGGAGCGGTGTACAAGCCAGTCGCTGAAGCGCCTCCGGTGAAGTGGTGAGTTGGAAGTTGGGGGTTCCAAGGTGCAGAAGGTAGATCCGTCGGGGTGTGAGGTCCACCGCTGTGGCTGAGGACTAGATTCGGCGGCTTGCCGTGGTTGGGGGGATCGGGGAGGGGGAGGGGAGGGGCTCTGGGGAAGAATGTTGGGGGCAAAGAGGGGAAAACAATGGAGTTACCAAAGCAGCCCTTTTCCATTCATGTGGCAGGGGTAAAACAGGAATATCGCATGGCTAAACTTTCGGGCGCGAGGTATTTCGATGTGAGCGGGAAGTTTGAAAGCTTTTGGCACCTAAAATTATATTATGCTCTTGTACGACCGACTATGATATCATGGTCGAGAATTTGTTTGTTTTGCACGCAAAAAAGTGCAAGTTTTGAAAAAACAATGTCTCCAACTCGAAACTTAGATTGTCCATTCAATTCAAATATGGATCATTGAGCTACTACAAGCAAATACCATCATATAGGTCCAATTCAAATGAAATTCCAAATGTGTTTATCCTAAATATGATGACAAAAGCAAAAATGTGTATGTGTATGAATAAAGTGGATGAATATAAAGTTTGAACATGCCCATATGTGTATATCTCTAGGTTTGATATATGAATTTGAAATCACGAAATCCCGGCTTAAAAATGTACCTCCATTTAAATGAATTACAAAAGCTAATGATGGAGTCGAATTCCAAAATTCCAATCTTAGGTTTGTAATTCTGGTACATCAAAGTATTTCACTCATGTTCAAAAGTATCGTTATCTCATAGTCCAAACTGTGAAACAAATTGATCAACCTTGAGTGCACACACTATTGACCATGTATATCTCAATTACGCTAAAGTCCCTCAAATATAGACACCTCACTCTTTATCTGAAGCCAATCCCCTCCCCCTCATCGCCCCCCCACACAGAAGTCGTTCTCTCCCCCAAACACCAACACACGAGCACATTAACACCCCTCTCTCTTCTAAAGTTCGGACCCCAATATAGGTCTCTATCACTTTGTCTCTTGGGCATGCACACATCTCTTCCCCCACTCTCTAGCTAGGTCACCCAGCATCTCTCTTTCCCAAGCACACGCACTATGTAGAGTGTACCTTTCTCATACACACAAAACGTTGCCCCCAGACATTTATCTCCATAGTTATGTGGTTCTCGCACACTCACCTCACACACAACCCCCACTGCAAAACAAGCACACTTTGTCTCCTTGTGCACCACTCTCCTCTTTCTATCTCTCCCACATGCGAACCCGCCCCAGCTCCTCCCTATATATATATATATATATATATATATATATATATATAGGAAAATGGTTGTGTACTCCTGGGAGTACGTACTCCCGCTCCTCATATACCATATAGATAAATCTTTTATACCTCTTTATTATTTTTAATATACTTCATTAGTAATTATTAGATACCTCAAAATGATTTTCATGAAAAAATTCATGCGAGTCTACATATTTTAAATGTTTACGTATATACTGATGTGTTTGTACGTGAAAAAGATATATTACAAAAAGTACGTCGCAGATGATATTTTTTCAACAAAACTCGTATTGAGGTATCTTAGAATATTTAATGAAGTATATTGAGAATGATAAAGAGGTATAATTAATGCGTATATGAGGTATACTGAGGATGGGAATACATACTCCCAGGAGTACAAAAAAGGAGTCCTATATATATATATATATGTATATATATACAGCCGGTCTATTCTCATAACATTATGAGAATAATATTCTCATAACACTTCCAAACTGCATTGCAGAATTGCATTGGAGAACTATGTGCACTGCTTCCGTCTTCTGCTGTGCACCACATAGAGGTGCAGCAGGAAACGTTCATCTAGCATCCTCTCTGGCTAGTTCCACTGATTTGTGGTGGTTTATTCGCGCTTGCGCTGATTTAATTTGCGGTTAAGCACTGAATTCTGCGAGAAAACGACGGAAATCCTTGGATTTTGGCGGATCTGCGTCCGTTCGTCCGCCTTTCTCTGTTTCTCTGTTCTCCCCAGTGCGGATCGAAATTGCTGCGTTTTGTTTGTATGTTCTGATGTTTTCGACATTTTACGGGCTGCTTTTGATGTCATCCGTATGAATTGGAGCGGATTAAGTTGTTATTTTGGAAGAATTTTAAGTTTTCTGTCCACGTTTTTTCGCGGCGCGACTGGCTCTGGTCGTTTATCAAAAGATGTTCTTTTGAGTTTTTTTGCATTGTATAGTTGTTAGAACTGCATCGCAGGCTGTGTGTTTCGTCTGTGAATCGCGGCCAAGAGCGGTGGACTGCAGTAATATGCAAATGCGCGTTGAATTTTTTGTAGTGCGGCGAACTGCATTATTATGCAATACGAGCCTGTATGAACTGCATCACAGCCACGATTGCGTGGGGGTACTAGTTTTATAAGTTTTTTTCGATTGGTCAAGCGAGGCGGACTGCTTTTTTTGCGTTGCTTCTGGTGTATTTTATTTATGAGAATTCTGAGCAGAAGTGAAGTGCTCTTTTTTATATATAGTTTTTCATGTGCAGCAGCAATTGAAGAACATGCATTCTGGAAACCCCCACCGAGCTTTTCCTCTTTTTCATGTGCACAAGTGAACTATAGTTTTTTTAATAAAAGAGCACTGCATCAAACTTCTTTAACAGGAGCAGTTTTTGTGAAAGAATTCTCTATGTGAACTGCTCTGATAGTTTTGTTTTTTTATGTGTATCCTAGCTACATCAGCGGTTTTGAAGCAATGTACATAATGAAAACAGAGTACTGAGAACTGCATATATTTGATAGATAGAAACTACGGTTCTGGGGTCATGATTAACATACTACATCTTGAAACAAACTAACGCAACATAAGCAAACATTGTCCGAAAGCAAACTAGAACGAAAGCAAACTAATCTACATATGCAGAAGGAAACTACATCGAGCACTTGCGACAGGAATCGTTGGGTTTCAGCATCTGTTCTGCTTCACCAGTTCCACCCGTTGGAGTTGGAGGTGGAAGTTGATGCTCCCTTGCCCCACGGCTTCCAGGAAGACCTCGGGCGCTTCCTGGTCTTCTCTGTTTCAGCGCGCGCGAGGCCCTTCTTCATGGTGCTGATTCTGTTCCATATCTCGAACGCAGCGTAGGCGTCCTTGGCAGCATACTCGACGTGCTTGGTGCTGAGAATGGAAGTCCACAGGCTGTGGTCGTGGTCTGTCATCTTCGTCTTCATGTCTGCGTACTCGTCGTCGATGATCGCAGCAGCTACATCGCCCAGCGAGTCCAGTGGCTTTGTTCCATCAGGCACCCTCCAGTTCGTCTGGATGTCGACGAAGTTGGCGACGTGGAGGTCGCTGGCCGCGAGCTTCTGCTTGTCCTGCTCGATGGCGAAGCCAGCGAACTCGAACCTAAGGAAAGTGAACCGCAAGTTATACCTTTTCGGAACTGCATACACGGGCATATAGAACTGCAACGCGTACCCGGCATAGAGAATTGCTTACCTTGGGTCGTCGAGGAACCTGTCGAAGGGGACGCATCTCTTGCCCAATGTACCACATACCTGGAAAACAAGCACTGGCTGGTACTTGCCGATGGATAGCTGAACCACGGCCGCCCTGCGGTGGTCGGGCGTGTACTCCACGTCGATGCCGACGATCTTCTGGCGACGCCGCTGCAGAAGTGTCTTGAACTCTTCGACGTACGTCGCCATGGCGGCGACGTCGGTGGTGTAGACCACCTTCAGCTTCGTGTTCCCGTGCGCATGCACGGCGTCGTAGGTCCTACTGAAGCCCATTGCTGCAAAGACGGCGAAGAGGAGGAGGAAGGCGCAGCGTCGTGTGTGTTTGTGCGGACGGTCTGTTCGACGGACCGCGGGATTTAAATGGGAGCGGCAGGAACTTCTGCCGAGGCCACGATCTCGTCTCCCAACCGTGGTGGCGATCGTGGGTTCGTGATGATCGTTGCAGTTCGTGCGACGTGCAACCGCCGGGATAGAGGATGGGTGGGGGGCGCGGGCGCTTCGGCCGATAGTGGGCGCATTTATTTTAGGGCAGGCGAACCGAATCGTCAGCCGTAAGCGAACTGCATCGATTCAGAAGCGGAATCGTCCGCCTAAGCGAACTGCAACGCTTCAGAAGGCGAGGCGGTTTACGGTAAGCGAACTGCATCGTGTTACACAACCGAGACGTTTTTTTATTTATTTTCTATGACCTGTGGGCCTGTCGGACGGTCTTTTATTCATTAAGTCTCTCTTTTCAGCCCCCTTGCCCGCCTCCACTTCCCTCTCCCCCGTGCTCGCACAGAAATCCCCCCTGCCCTCGTGCTCCCGTGGTGTAGAGCGACGACGCCCGCAGCCACCGGCGACCGAAGGGGCTCACTCGTGGTGGTGGGCGACGACGCCCGCAGCCGCCGCCGTCCGTAGGGCGCTTACTCCGCCGTTGCCGTCCGCACCCGCCTCGTCCCGCAGTCACTTCGTCCCACGGTGAGCCCCAAATCGCCCCTAATCCGGTCCAGATCTTGTGCTAGGGTTATTTTTCGTGCCAGCATTCTCTTCTTAAGGTTGTTTTTGTATGCTTGAAATTGCAACCCCCTATGGTCTGAAAGTTTTCCCCTGCCTGAATTTGGTGTTTGTTGTCTAGGTTTAGGTTTTAATTATCATCCCCTGCTGATCGGAGGCACAGTATGGCTTCTTCCTCACCAATTGATGCGTCACCGGTTAGAACGACTTCTCCATCTGGTAATTACATTAAACTGAATTGCAGTTTTCATTCAGGGTCAATTTAGTTGTTTTTTGTCGAACGAAATAGTGTACTGCATCTTAGATCCCTTTTTAGTAAGGCCTTTTTTTAAGACACGCGAGGCAAACTGATTTGAACTGCGTCAATTTAATTGTTTTTTTTACTTTTTTGGAAGGACATTAAGTTAGTTGTTGTGTTTTTTATGTTAAACATAAACTGCTAAAAGAGCACTGCATTTTGGACACTGCTTTGTATTTTTTTCCCTATCCACTATGCGGTTTTTGCGAAATCGATACGATCTGCAGGAAGTTTTAGTTCTTGCCTCTCACAGAACTGCATGTTTTTGTTTTGTTTGGCATATCTAAGCGCACTTCTTTTTTTTATATGCGGTCAATTGGTCACTTTGGACGAATTAGTGCACTGCATCATAAAACCCTGGGCCAATGTGCACTTTTTCTGACACGCGCGAATATGATATTCAAGTGATATGAACTGCATTTTTTTAGGTTTACTGTTTTTATGTTTTTGATTGTTAAACATAAAACTGCTGGAAAAGTGCACTGCATTTCTGCATTTTTTTTGTTTTTTCCAAGGTGATATGAGCTGTATTAAGTTTAGCTCATCATGTCACAGACACATCTTTTCTTATGTTTTTTCTCACCCACAGTTTTATCTCCTGGTGGGTCAGGGGGTGGTGGCGTTAACTATCTGATTACACGTTATTTCACAGCCGATGTTGTCGGTGGCGGTACGTCCGATTAGGTCAACATTCCACCTGAGTTGATTGAAACCCAGTCGCAATCTGTTGATGGCACAGAGCCAGTTACACAGGACTGGATGGTCCCTGATCAGATTGCAGCCGACGTTGAGAGGAGAAGGCAGAAAGCTATTGCGCTTGGTAATACTTTCGTGAAGGCTCATAGGGTGAAGGAAGGAAAGTTAGGGGAGGGTAAGGAGATAGGAAGGAGGATTGCTGATTCAAAGAAGTCTGCTAAATTTGTCCATGCAAAGAATCCTGTGAAGAGGAAACTGAACACTGTCGCAGAGCAAGGTTTAAGTTCTCCACGCCGGAGCCCGCGTGTTGATTACTCAAAGAGACCTAATTACGCCGAGGTTGATGTGGGTGGGAGTCATGGAAAGCGGAGACGCGCGGACGATCACTCTGGTGTTGATTGTGAGCGTCGATCTAAGCTTGCGCGGGAAACTGCAGCTGAAGAAGCTCTGGACAGTGATTCTGATGAGGGGGATGTTGATATTAGTAAGGTATACGCTGTTTATTTACTTTTTCTCTTGTTTTTTTAAGTTGTTTTTTGCATGAGTTTTTGCTGATGTGAACTGCATTTTTTATTCTTTTTGTGTTTTTTTTGTAGGCTGCTAAGAGTACGAAGAGGAAGAGGTCTGAAGACGATACTGCGCACGAATGGCGTTTCAACAAGACTGTTCGTCTGTCCATTCCAAACGTAATCAAAGCTGTCGCTTTGCTGGGTGAGGTGCACAGAACTTTGGTGCGGCAAGCAGGTTTTGGCATTGTCTTTGACCTGAAATTAGAGAAGAATGTTTCTCGTGTTTTGATGTGCAAGCTGATGGGAAAGATTGACCCCGACACGATGAGACTGGACTGTGGGCCAAACAAGGTTCTGGAAATCAATCGCGAGGCTGTCCATCACATTTTCCACTTCCCTATGGGTTCTAACACTGCTCCCAGGCCTGCTGCCAGCGGCCACGATGATTCGCTGACTAACCTGAAGGATGAACTCGGGTTCAACCGTTCTAGGAGCATAGATGCGAAGGACCTACTTACCTTACTTCGCACGCTGGCTGCGGACCCAGGGAAGGTTGATAAGACGGTGAAAGTTTTTTTTCTCATTGTCTTCCAGTGCTTGCTTTGTCCTAGCCCCGCAACTCGGTTATCCAGGGTAGCTGCTATGGTTGAAAACTTGGATATTGCATCTATGGCTAGCATGGATTTTTGTCAGCTTGTTGTCGACGAGCTGCAGGCCGCTGTGTACAAGTGGAATTCTATAGGGAGCAAGCAGAACTGCGCTGAGGGTTGCACCATCGTCCCCCTGTTCATGTACCTGGATTCCTTGAACCTTCGAAAAGTATCGGTGATGGATAAACGCACTCCGCGTGCCGCAATACTATCCCATGTGCTGTTGAAGAAGATTCACAACGCCGACATCGTTTTCAGGGGAAAGATTCACCTGGACTCTTACAAGTTTGGCAAGCTACCGGTGAGTGCATACCATCCTTTGTTTTTGTCTTTATTCCTTTTTTTTCGCGCATGCTAAAATGTCAACCTCTTATGTACTTTTCTTTGTGAACTGCATCTCTTTTTTTTTTGTTAATTTTTTCAGTGGAAGGCGGAAGCGGACATTGTGTATAAGCGGACTGCAGTTGCGGAAGCCCCTGAAATGTTTTGTGAGCCTCTTGCTAGGGCTGCTCCAATTCGACGGGGTCGTGGTTTTGCTAGGGCTGCTGCTGGAGGTTTTTCCGGACATGCTTCTGGTGATCGCAATAGATTTGTGCAGGTCGATGAGCTTCTCGATAGGGTCATCAATATAACTAGTGATTTCCCAACATCCGGTTCCAAGATGAGGAATATTGCCGGTTTGTTTCCTGAAGGCAAAGGCCCTTCTGAAGCAGAAATCGAGGCCGCTCATAACTTTGACTGTGGGCAGCTTGAATTCCTTAAGCAGGCTGTAACGAATATCAGATCTTCATTCGTTCAGCTTAAGCAGTCTCAGGATGACAGGTGTGCTGCGTACGAGCAGGAAGCGGATGCAATCGTGAATGAAATGAACAGGCATGAAGATGTTGTCCGGCCTTCTCTGCCCGACCCCGCAGATGTGGATGTATGTCTTTTTTCCACATGTGAACAGTTTTTTTTACCCATATTTTGTTATCTATTTTTTCTGTGCGTTTTTGTTGCATTGACTATTTGTTTTTTCTATCGTTTTTGTTCTTTCCCCAGTGTGTCGGAGAATCCTCCAAGGCTAACGCTGGTCGTGTTGATGAGCACCAGGACCACGACGGTGTTGATTCTGATCACTTGTTTGATAGGCCATTATCGCCCGTTGACGAAGCTGTCAAAGACAATCCTATTGATGAAGTGGTCATGGACAAGGTTTGATTTGTTCCTACCATTTTTTTTTGCTACAGTGAACTTCATTGTTTGATTTTTTCATGTAGTGTCCAAAACAAACAAAAAATTTTTTTTTGCACCAGCAGTGGCAGCGAACTGCATTTTTTACCTTTTTCTTTTGTATTTTTTGCGCACCAGAAGTGGTAGTGCACTGCAGTTGTTGTCTAGAGAAGAAGCATCATCTTTTTTTGTTAGCAGTGAACTGCATGATCTGGTGTTTGTTTTGTAGTTGTAGAACTGCAGATTTGGATAATAGTTTTATTTATGTTTTAATGTTTTTTAGGTTGCCGAATCAAATGTGGAGATACATGGGAAGGAGGCAGATGGTGACGACGCTGGCAAGGAGGAGGAGGCTGACAAGTGTGAAGAGATGGAAGGCGACGACGCTCCCCTGGTGAGTATAGAGAATTTTTTCATTTTTTTTGTTTTATTTTTCGTGGTAGCTTCATGGTCCGTTTTTATTAGTGAACTGCATTCCAGCTTTTTTTGTGTAATATGTTTTATTTTTGTTAACTCATCAGAACTGCGGATTAAATGTTGAAATCCAAGCGGAGCGGATCATTGGGGATGATAACGTGGAAGGGAGAGGAGGGCAGGAGCCTGATGCGGAGGTTGATAAGGCAGAAGGTAGAGAAGGAGGGGAGTGTCCCGTCGAGGCTGATAAGGCACAAGAGAGAGAGGGGAGGGATGACATTGTGGATTGTGATAAGGATGAAGAGAAAGAAGGAGCTCCTGGTGTTACAGTTGAAGTTGCAGAAGAGACAGAAGGAACTCGTAGAGTCGGATTTGACGATGCCGGGACATCCGCCGGCATCGATGTTGTTGTTGGGCCTACTATTTTGTTGGTTGGCGACGAGGTGCCTGATAAATTTTGTGTGGTCCCTCGCGCCTCCGAGCAATCTGTCGGCAATCTGGCTTTCCCAGCCGATACAACCAAAGCCCCAGCCGAGACAGTTTCGATTGATTGCGAAGAGGAACAGCCAAGACTTTCTCAGGACATGAGTAATCAAGCGCTGCTTGACGATGATATTACCGGGCTGGAGCACTTGACGCTCAGCGAAGATGTATACGAGCAGCCGCAGGAAGTTTATTCTGAAACCGAAGGTAAGCGAACTGCATTATTTTTTGTTCTTTTTCCCGGTGTCGAAATGGACCGTGTGTGTGTTTATAATCTGATATCATCCCCCACCCTGTATGCAGATGAGGAATTACCTGTTGTTACTCCATCAAGTATTGATCCAGCTCTTATGAGGAGATACAATGAGTTGTATGACGCTGTTACGAGGGCTAGGAGGGACAAGAAGAAGCAGTATGATATTTTATGTCTTACGCGGCCGGTTAATTAATATGTTATTTTTTCAGGGACGCCCCCATCTTATCAATTTTTGCTGTGCTTTTTTCTTCTTGTCTGAAGGCATCTAGTTGCGTTCAAGGGAGAGTTTGATGATATTACTATCGGCCATGTCGGCGATTCTTTTTGGTCGTATGGAACGCTGAGCACGCGCCTCGCAAACATTGGCGTGTCTATGCTAGCTGAAAGGTTCAAAGGATCTCAAACTATGATTGACCCGTACAACCTATGCGTAAGCATTTTTCATTAATTTATATTTTACCCCCCTCGTCCAATTTTTATTTGTGCTATAACCACTTTTCATTAACTTTCTGGTTTTGTCTTTTTTGCAGAATTCCATTTGGAACGGCGGTGCCACAAATAGGGCTTTGAAAAAGATGTTTTCTTCAAGCGCAGAGGAACGTGTGGACAAGAAAAACTTGGTAACGCATCTTGACCATTTTTCGTCATCTTGAAAATAAGTTTTCTGTTTTTTCTATTTTTTCTCATCTGTTTTTGTTTTATTTCTTTTTTATTTATTTCAGATTATGTTTGCAACATTCGACCCTCCTCCCGCAACAGTGAAGGACGCGATAGGCCACTACTGCTTGGTCACTTTGAACCTGCGAGAGAAGCGTTTTGAGCTTCTCGACTCATTGAACGAAGGAGACTGTGCTGCTGCAAGTGTTGTCTTCAGGAAAATGGTCAGGAACATAAAAAAAGTCTGGAAAGATGGCAGTGCAAGCTGCGACGAGCCGTTGAACCCTCCCACCCTGGATGGCTATGCGCTGACTCATATTAATGTCCCGCAACAGGGAAACGGGTTTGTACCTGTTCTGCTTTTTTCTTTTTCCTCCATCATTTTTTTTCTTGTGTAAGTGAGCTGCATTGTTTTTACTAAATTAGAAGCACCTTTTCCCTTTTTGAGCGAACTGCATTACTATCTGTGTTATTTGTTGTTCTTCCTCGGTAATCTTTTTGTGTGTATGGAGCTGCATTGTTTTACTAACATCAGTAGCACTTTTTATTACTGAGTGAACTGCATTGTTAATGTGTTTTGTGTTGTTTTTTCTTTTTGCAGGCATGATTGTGGATTTTACATGTTCCAGTTCATGCAGACCTGGGATGGTGAAACGATTGCCAAGTTTGGGAAGGAGCACATTGGCTACATCAGGAAGGCGATGCTCTATAGTTGGCTGACCTCGTCGCATTGCTGTCTGGACCTGACATCACTTTTAATTTTTAAAGAAGGTTATTACATTTTTTTTGAGTCACACACCTTTTTTTATTAAGTGAACTTCATTGGTACAGAGAGGGTAGGTCGACTACTTTTGTTAAGCTTTTTTAGCAGAACCCCATTTGTGTGTTTAAAAACGACTTTTTGTTTAGGGAACTTGATGATTCTTTTTCACTACTTTTGCTCATTATCCAATTTTTTTTGTTTTTGTGCAGGCTTTGATGAAGGCGCACACCAAGGTGGTATTTCCTTGTTTGAAACTCAGGTTCATACTCCAACTATTCAGAAAGTTGTCCTTGATGAACCTCCCGTCAAGGTCGTGAAAGAACCTGTGGGTAAGATGTTGAGGAGTGACGCCGGCACTTCGAATGAGAAAGCTCTTGAGAAATCTCCTTTCAATGTCAAGCATGGGAAGAAATCCGCGAGCCCTCCGAACGCTGAAGATAGCGATGATGATTTTGAGAGGCCACCACCAGTGCCTAGGAGGACCAGGAGCGCAGCTGTGGAACCCCCGACGGACAGCGAGGCACTAATTCTATCAAACAGGAGGCCTGTGTAGAAGCCATCAAAGTTTCGATCTCCTGTAGAGAAGTTGAATCCTGCGAGATTCAGCCATCTTGTGGAGATGAGGAAAGTCTTGCAACTCATCACGAGCACACAATTCAGGAAGAAATACAGCGAGTCAGTTCTTTTTTCGTTGGTTTTTTATATTTTTTTGATTTTTAATGTGTGTAACGTTGTTTTTCTGTGTGTTTTGCTTTTGTGCTACTAACCCCCCCACCTTTTTGCCGTTTCTTTTTGTGCAGGTCCGTGCTTTTCCTGCACAGGAATCCTATCGAATTCTACACCGTGACTGTGGACTACATGTTCTTAACTTTCACCAAAGCTGGTTTTATGGACTCGGAATTGATGGATCATATCATCAGGTTCTGGAAGAATGACGAGAGTATGAATGTGGTTTATCGATCTGGCGAACGCGTTCTGCTTTCCCCTTTGTTTATCATGGTATTTATCTTTTTTTTTCTTTTTTTTCCTGCTCTAGTGAACTTCAGCAAATAGTGTATAATAATTTGTTTTTAGAATGTACTGAACTGCATACATTTTTTTTGTGTGTCTTAACCGATGCATCTTAAAACGAAACAAATTATGGTGAGAATTTGTGAACTGCATACTGTTTTTTAGAGAAGCGTGATCCGTTTTTTTATTAAGCGTCGGAGCGAATATATTTTTAAGGTGAACTGCATTAACTTTTCTTTTGTGAATTACCCACACGCAGTATGTGCTTCAAATGAATGATCACGCGGATAGAGATGTAGATGGAAATGTTGTGTTGCCTTTTGTCAACAGCAAGTTCAACGTCGAAGATGCAGCACAGCAGTTCGAACTTTATGTGCGTGAAGACGAGAACCTTCTTGATTGCAAATTAGTAAGTTATCAGATTTGCTTTTGTTCAGCCTTTTTGTATTTATTTTCTCTCCAATTTTTTTACAGTAATCCCTTTTCACTGATCGATTCCATAACAATTTTGATGAAACAAAATCAGATTCTGTTACCACGGTTGAAATACCAGCATTATTCGCTATACACGATGAATAGGCACCGCGAGACCCTTGACATTCATGACACTAGGAGGTACAGCGGACCGGCTAATCAAACGACGCGGTGGCATAAGTCTGATTACCACAGCGACCGCACTGAAATGGTAAAAAATTTCCCTTTTTCTCCTTTCTTTGTTTTTTTTTTCATGCGTGGGCGTGTTCAACAATTTTTTTTGTGATGTGTTTTTTTATTTTTATTTATTTTTTCCACCAGATGATCAGGATGACTGCATTGTTGAAGAGGGTTTATGGAGAAAAAGAGTACAAGAGAAAGGAGTCGGTAGACTGGGTCGGTGTTTCAAAAAAAGCTAGCTATTTGGGCTCCCCTGAGCAGGGCCCGAACGAGTGTGGCTTTTATGTTCTGAAGATGGCTCAGTATTACGACGGCAAAACCTTTGTTGTGAAATTCGGAAAGCGTAGTGTAAGTATCTTCTTTTTAACAAAGCAATATCTCCTCATTCCTTGATATTTTTTTTGTCAGTTTCTCTTTTTCGTATATGATGTTGTATATTTGTTTATTTTATTTTTTTCTTCATCGGAGGAAGCTGTTATTCAGGATTGGAAGGCTGAGTTTTTGTTCCAGATTCTGTTCCACCCAGAAAACTTGGTCGTTGTCACCGAGTTCCCGGAGGATCTAAGAAATCTCTGCATTTCTCTTGGCTTCTCTCCAAGATTGGTTTCGAAGGAGCAGGATGAGGCATAAATGAGAGCAGATCTTTTTTCTACGTGTGTTGATGTCTTGTTCGTGTGTGCTCCAGAACTTTATGTAAACAGCAATGTATGGTCGCCGTGTGTAGTTCTCGATGCCCAAAGCTGTAAACACCACGCTGTGTGCTTTTGTATATATCGGTCTAGTTAGTTTTTGTGTGTGTTTTTTTTTGGTGGCACATGGTGACAATGTCAAATATGTGCATAATGGAGCTTTCAGCCAACTCCTCCTTGTGAGTTGTAACATGTTCGCAGCGCACTGCGTTATCTCATATGATTAGCAGCCAAGTTTTTTTTTAAATATATGCATCCGCACTGCATCTCACCTTATCACATGGGACTGCAAAGACGAATTCAACGTGTTTGTCGTCGAGTTTCAAAATTCATTCGCACTGCAGCCAAGTTTTTGTTTTTCACATTTTTTTTGCACTAAGCGCACTGCATTGTGTACTCAAAGCGTACTGCAGTACAAGCTTTTAAACGCGACGCACGCACTGCAGTGTACGCGAATCCTAGTCTGACTCTACATTTTTTTGTCTTCTAACTGCATTCTGTATTGATTCATGGTCATGTCAGGTTCTATACGACGAAGAGAACTGCATTCTCCAAATGACATTCCGATCTCAGAGTTCTTATACAGAAGAGAACCGCATTCTGAGATCTTATTTTCTTTTTCGTACAGAAGAGAACTGCATTTTATCAAACATATTACAAGTTAATATGTTTTTTAAAATGTAAAACTTGCATATGTGTTGATCTACGCCCTTTTTCCCAGTGTTTCTTCTCAGATTGTGTACTGCAGTTCGCATCCACGACGAATGCGATGTAGTAGTCATCTTTTGCAGTTCGCTTCCGCCTGTCATGCATGAATGAGGCAGGCGGCGGATCCCTCCGGTGGTCTTGGGGCGAAGGTGAGGTGCGCCGTCGCTTCCTAAACGCCGCCGCAGAAATATCGTCGCCGGCGGACTGCATTGCCGGTCGTTTCGGCTCGCTATCCGTGGTGCTTGGCGCGGAAAAAGGCGGGGAGGTGTGGGGGGTGGCCGCCGGCCGCCGGGGCGGTGGCGCGGAAGAAGGAGGGGAG
>LR738714.1:60909717-60924214 GCA_902687465.1 Secale cereale | reverse complement strand
CGCGCCCCCCTGGGCCGTGCCGGGGGGGCGCCTGGGCCCCCCGAAGCTCATCCGGTGCCCCCCTTTGGCATATATTTAGAGGGACCTCCGAAACCCTCAAAATAGGACTTCTTTTCGCGATCCCATCTCTGTTCCGCCGCCGCCGCTTCCAAGATCGGGAGCACCAGGAGAACTCTTCCCGGCACCCTGCCGGAGGGGAGGATCACCACCGGGAGCTTCTCCACCACCATGGACGCCTCCCGGATGACTCGTGAGTAGTCTCCCTTGGACCATGAGTCCATGACCAGTAGCTATGTGATGTTCTCCTCCCGTTTTTGTGCTTCACTAATTAGTCCTCGTGAGCTGCCCTACATGATCGAGGCACCTATGTAATCCTTATGCTGTTGCTATGTTGAGTTTGCTGGGATCCGATGGATTATGAGATTATGTTCAGATTGATTTTGAGTAATATATTTGATCCACCTCTTTTATATTTTAGTTCATAAGTAATTCTTGCATGTTCTCCGTTGTTATTTATTGCTTTGGCCGAGTAATAGGTAGTGACTCCAAGAGGGAACGTTATGCTCGATTGTGGGTTCATGCCCCTCGATGACTAGCTTGAGTGACAGAAACATGAGTCTAGGGGATGTGCTGTTGCCACAAGGGGGAAAACAACGGTGCTTGTGCCCGCGGGTGCAAGGATTGTTTACTTTACGCAAAGTTCTTTTAATGCAGTTGTCTGTTGCATTGAGTTTACACTATGGGTGGGACTCGCAACTTAATACCAGCGAGATGTTCTGGATAGATATCTCAAGGTGGATGATTAGTAGTAGATATTGATGGATTTCGGTCTACTTACTTTGGCGTACCGCCCATGCTTTGAACCTCAACCTTTCTTGCAATGTAGTCAGCATTGGTTTGCGTTCGTGGTCCTGTCAATTGCCCAGCTGTAATTTGTTTACCTCACATAGCTGTTTTATCGTCTTTTGGGAGAGAGACATCACTAGTGAACATCATGAGACTCCGGTCCATATTACCATCATTGATCACATCCACTATTTACTTTTCGCTATTTACTTACTATCGCAAAAACTATCTATCACTACTATCATTGCTTTTAATCCTTTGTGAACTACAAGGCAGGAGAGATTGACAACCTCTCTGTACTCGTTGGGAGCAAAGTTATTTGTATCTGTGTGCAGGTCCACGTTGATTTCTACTAATCTGGCGCCGTAGCAATTGACACCTACTTGTTGAACCTAGGAGTCTCTCGGGAATCGATCCTTGGCATCTTTGCTAGGGGAAAACACTTCTACTTACTGCATCTTACACCTTCCACTTGGGGTAACCAACGAGGGGTTCGAGGCCCATCAGTGCTTCGCATGTAAAAGTACAGTGGTTGCTTTGTTTATTGCCTCAACGAAATATGGCGTCGCAGCAAGTAGAAGCATCGATGCCCTGAAATTTTTATATGGCATCGGCTGGGCAATGTAGGACACCGGTGCCAAATGTTCAAAAAGTGAATTTGGCACCAGTTTTGGCCTACATAGTGGAGGGCCTAAGTAGGCCAGCTACGTAAGAGGAGCGGTTGAATAGAGGATAGAGAGTACCCACTAGGCCACTACGTAGGTGTACTTTCCCTGCGTTGATAGTACAACGATGCTTCTAGAAAACAATAGTACCCTCCACTTCTAACTGTAGCTCCTTGGCCCTAAGATTCAAGAGTTCAAAACTGGTGCACTATATTATACAATACATAGCACTAGTAGTACCCTCGCACTACTAGTTGAGAAAGTAGTACTAGTACTGCTACAGTACGAGTACGTACTCCTCCGTCACTTAATGTAAGATGTTTTTTGACACTAGTTAGCGTGTACAAAAAATAGCAAAAACATACCCAAAATTTCTCAATCCACGCCAAAAACTACTACCTAGTGCCAAAAATTTCTTACTAATGCTATTATTTACAGTATAATGCAATCCCATAATGTCCCATAATGCTAGTACTAGTAGTAAATAATAGCCTCACCCCCTCGCTACAGTTGGAAGGGACGAGGCCCTGCGGTTACTACACTCTTATCTCCTCCTCACCAGTTCCCCTCCCCCCGAAGAGAAGGCAGTTCGTCGCTGCTCCCATGGATTCGCCAGGCGGTTCTCCTCCTCGTCGGGGCTGGGAGACCTTGGACGACGATCCTCTGGGAGAAATCACACTCCGCTCCGGCGTCCTCACCGTCGCAAGACTCGATGCTTCCTGCACCAACTTTTTCAAGACGGTGCTTAAAATGGCTTTGGAAAAGGCCATGCGTGTTGGTCTTCCATGCGTCGTCGAGGAGAAGGTTCTTCTATGGGACAATCCTTCGAACAGTCCACCGCTCCCTAGCCATGGTTGCACGTTGACTCCACTAGAGTTGCCGATGTTGAGAGGTAGTCGGATTTTGTCCGATGAGCAGGTCAGTAATGGAGTTTGATCATGTAGTACTTAGTTATTCCATTTCCATCCCGCAATTTCTCCGCTGCCCACCGTGTTATATATAGGTCTGGGTCGGTGCCAACGAATATTGGCTTGCATACCTCCGGCCGGATACCACCATCATTTTGCACAACATCCACAGCAGTGCGGCCGTTCCGGTAGACCCCTTCTCCACCATTGGGATCGGCCTTCCGGACTGGCTGGGCTTGAATACGTATGATGATGCCTACATGAGATTGAAGAAGATAGCAATTGTGAACCCGCCGACAAAGCGACACGGCTACGACGATTACTATCTCATCGCGGTGTTCGACATAAGGATTGCCATCAATGCAAGAGGCACTAACGGCAGAGGCTGGCGCATGTTGACGGCGGCAGATTTGTACCCCTACACGTTCGAAGCCGCCGTGCGCCATCTAGGCTGCATCTTCGCGGTGACAAGCCAGGGGACTTGTTTCATCTGGTTGCCATCCTACTGTATGAGAGATTACAAACGGAATGCACAAACCATCATTTCCATCCCTAACGGTACTCCATTATTTTGCAGGGACCAGTCATCCCGCGATCAAAATAAGATCGCCGATCCTGGATGTGCATTTGCATCCGCGATTCGATCTAACCTGGAACCTTGTAGCTGGGTATGGCATATTGGGATCAACTATATTAGCAGTTGTTGTTGGAAATATGCCCTAGAGGCAATAATAAAATGGTTATTATTATATTTCCTTGTTCATGATAATTGTCTGTTATTCATGCTTGAATTGTATTATCCGGAAACAGTGATACATGTGTGAATACATAGACCACAACGTGTCCCTGGTAAAACCTCTAGTTACTAGCTCGTTGATCAACAGATGGTTACGGTTTCCTGACCATGGACATTGGATGCCATTGATAACGAGATCACATCATTAGGAGAATGATGTGATGGACAAGACCCAGTCCTAAGCCTAGCACAAGATCATGTAGTTCGTAATGCTAAAGCTTTTCCAATGTCAAGTATCTTTTCCTTAGACCATGAGGTTGTGCAACTCCCGAATACCGTAGGAATAGTTTGGGTGTGCCAAACATCATAACGTAACTGGGTGGCTATAAAGGTACACAACGGGTATCTCCGAAAGTATCTATTGGGTTGGCACGAACCGAGACTGGGATTTGTCACTCCGTATGACGGAGAGGTATCTCTGGGCCCACTCGGTAGGACATCATCATAATGAGCTCAATGTGACTAAGGTATTGGTCACGGGATGATGTATTACGGAATGAGTAAAGAGACTTGCCATGACGAGATTGAACAAGGTATCGGTATACCGACGATCGAATCTCGGGCAAGTACTATACCAATAGACAAAGGGAATTGCATACGGGATTGATTGAATCCTTGACATCGTGGTTCATCCGATGAGATCATCGAGGAGCATGTGGGAGCCAACATGGGTATCTAGATCCCGCTGTTGGTTATTGACCGGAGAGTCATCTCGGTCATGTCTACGTGTCTCCCGAACCCGTAGGGTCTACACACTTAAGGTTCGGTGACGCTAGGGTTGTAGAGATATAAGTATGCGGTAACCCGAAAGTTGTTCGGAGTCCCGGATGAGATCCAAGACGTCACGAGGAGTTCCGAAATGGTTCGGAGGTAAAGATTTATATATAGGAAGTCCGTTTTCGGCCATCGCGAGAGTTTTGGGGGTCACCGGTATTGTACCGGGACCACCGGAAGGGTCCCGGGGGTCCATCGGGTGGGGCCACCTATCCCAGATGGCCCCGTGGGCTGAAAGGGGAAGGGAACCAGCCCATAGTGGGCTGGTGCACCCCCTTGGGCCTCCCCCTGTGCCTTGGGTTGGAAACCCTAGGGGTGGGGGGCGCCCCACCTGCTTGGGGGGCAAGTCCCCCCCTCTGGCCGCCGCCCCCCCTAGGAGATTGGATCTCCTAGGGCCGGCGCCCCCCAGGGCCCCTATATATAGTGGGGGGGGGAGGGAAGGGCAGCCACACCCCATGCCCTGGCACCTCCCTCTCCCTCCCGTGACACCCGTTCCTCCTCCCGCAGCGCTTGGCGGAGCCCTGCTGGAATCCCACTACTTCCACCACCACGCCGTCGTGCTGCTGGATCTCCATCAACCTCTCCTCCCCCCTTGCTGGATCAAGAAGGAGGAGACGTCGCTGCTCCGTATGTGTGTTGAACGCGGAGGTGCCATCCGTTCGGCGCTAGGATCATCGGTGATTTGGATCACGACGAGTACGACTCCATCATCCATGTTCTCTTGAATGCTTCCGCTCGCGATCTACAAGGGTATGTAGATGCACTCCCCTCTCCCTCGTTGCTAGATGACTCCATAGATTGATCTTGGTGAAGCGTAGATTTTTTTTGATTTCTGCTACGTTCCCCAACAGTGGCATCATGAGCTAGGTCTATGCGTAGTATCTTGCACGAGTAGAACACAAAGCAGTTGTGGGCGTAGATTTGTTCAATTCTCTTGCCGTTACTAGTCCTATCTTGATTCGGCGGCATCGTGGGATGTAGCGGCCCGGACCGACCTTACACGTACACTTACGTGAGACAGGTTCCACCGACTGACATGCACTAGTTGCATAAGGTGGCTAGCGGGTGTCTATCTCTCCCACTTTAGTCGGATCGGATTCGATGAAAAGGGTCCTTATTAAGGGTAAATAGAAATTGGCATATCACGTTGTGGTTTTGGGGTAGGTAAGAAACGTTCTTGCTAGAAACCTATAGCAGCCACGTAAAAACTTGCAACAACAATTAGAGGACGTCTAACTTGTTCTTGCAACATGTGCCGTGTGATGTGATATGGCCAAAAGGATGTGATGAATGATATGTATGTGATGTATGAGATTGATCATGTTCATGTAATAGGAATCATGACTTGCATGTCGATGAGTATGACAACCGGCAGGATCCATAGGAGTTGTCTTATTTTATTGTATGACCTGCGTGTCACTGAATAAACGCCATGTAATTACTTTACTTCATTGCTAACCGTTAGCCATAGTAGTAGAAGTAATGTTTGGCGAGACGACTTCATGAAGACACGATGATGGAGATCATGGTGTCATGCCGGTGACGATGATGGTCATGGAGCCCCGAAGATGAAGGTCAAAGGAGCAAAATTATATTGGCCATATCATGTCACTATTTGATTGCATGTGATGTTTATCATGTTTATACATCTTATTTGCTTAGAACGACGGCAGTAAATAAGATGATCTCTCACTAAAATTTCAAGAATTGTGTTCCCCCTAACTGTGCACCGTTGCTAAGGTTCGTTGTTCCGAAGCACCACGTGATGATCGGGTGTGATAGGCTCTAACGTTCGCATACAACGGGTGTAAGCTAGATTTACACACGCAATACACTTAGGGTTCACTTGACGAGCCTAGCATGTACAGACATGGCCTCGGAACACGGAAGACCGAAAGGTCGAACATGAGTCGTATAGAAGATACGATCAACATGAAGATGTTCACCATTGATGACTAGTCCGTCTCACGTGATGATCGGACACGGCCTAGTCGATTCGGATCATGTATCACTTAGATGACTAGAGAGATGTCTATCTGAGTGGGAGTTCATTAAATTGTTTAGATGAACTTAATTGTCATGAACTTTATCTAAAATCTTTACAATATGTCTTGTAGATCCAATGGCCCATGCTCATGTTACCCTCAACTTCAACGCGTTCCTAGAGAAAACCAAGCTGAAAGATGATGGTAGCAACTATACGGATTGGGTCCGTTACTTGAGGATTATCCTCATAGCTGCCAAGAAAACATATGTCCTTGAAGCACCGCTAGGTGACGCTCTCGCCCCAGCGAACCAAGACGTTATGAACGCTTGGCAGTCGCGTTGTGATGATTACTCTTTGGTTCAGTGCGGCATGCTTTACAGCTTAGAATCGGGGCTCCAAAAGCGTTTTGAGCACCACAGAGCATATGAGATGTTCCAAGAGTTGAAAATGGTTTTCCAAGCTCATGCCCGAGTCGAGAGATATAACGTCTCCGACGCATGCTACAGTTGTAAAATGGAGGAGAATAGTTCTGTCAGCGAGCACATACTCAAATTGTCTGGGTTGCACAATCGCTTGTCTCAGTTGGGAATTAATCTCCCAGACGAAGCGGTCATTGACAGAATCCTTCAGTCCCTCCCACCTAGCTACAAGAGCTTTGTGATGAACTTCAATATGCAAGGGATGGAGAAGTCCATTCCCGAAGTGTATTCAATGCTGAATCAGCGGAGGTGGAGAACTGGAGATCAAGAAAGAGCATCAAGTGTTGATGGTGAATAAAACCACTAAGTTCAAGAGAGGCAAGGGTAAGAAGAACTTCAAGAAGGACAACAAAGGAGTTGCCGCGCTCGGTAAGCTAGTTGCCGGGAAGAAGCCAAAGAATGGACCCAAGCCTGAGACTGAGTGCTTTTATTGCAAGGGAACAGGTCACTGGAAGCGGAACTGCCCCAAATACTTAGCAGATAAGAAGGCCGGAAACGTCAAAGGTATATGTGATATACATGTTATTGATGTGTACCTTACCAGCGCTCCTAGTAGCTCCTGGGTATTTGATACCAGTGCAGTTGCTCATATTTGTAACTCAAAGCAGGAGCTGCAGAATAAGCGGAGACTGGTGAAGGACGAGGTGATGATGCGCGTCGGGAATGGTTCCAAGGTCGATGTGATCGCCGTCGGCACGCTACCTCTACATCTACCCACATGATTAGTTTTAAACCTTAATAACTGTTATTAGTACCAGCATTGAGCATGAACATTGTATCTGGATCTCGTTTAATGCGAGATGGCTACTCATTTAAATCCAAGAATAATGGTTGTTCTATTTATATGAGAGATATGATTTATGGTCATGCCCCGCTGATCAATGGTTTATTCTGAATGAATCTCGAACGTGATGTTACACATATTCATAGTGTGAATGCCAAGAGATGTAAGGTTGATAATGATAGTCCCACATACTTGTGGCATTGCCGCCTTGGTCATATTGGTGTCAAACGTATGAAGAAGCTCCATGCAGATGGACTCTTGGAGTCTCTTGATTATGAATCATTTGACACGTGCGAACCATGCCTCTTGGGCAAGATGACCAAGACCCCGTTCTCCGGAACAATGGAGCGAGCAACCAACTTATTGGAAATCATACATACTGATGTGTGCGGTCCAATGAGTGTTGAATCTCGCGGAGGCTATCATTATGTTCTCACCCTCACAGATGACTTAAGTAGATATGGGTATGTCTACTTGATGAAACACAAGTCTGAGACCTTTGAAAAGTTCAAGGAATTTTAGAATGAGGTTGAGAATCAACGTGACAGAAAAATAAAGTTCTTGCGATCGGATCGTGGAGGAGAATATTTAAGTCACGAATTTGGCACACACCTAAGGAACTGTGGAATTGTTTCACACTTGACACCGCCTGGAACACCTCAGCGTAATGTTGTGTCCGAACGTCGTAATCGTACTCTGTTGGACATGGTGCGATCTATGATGTCTCTTACCGACTTACCGCTATCATTTTTGGGTTATGCTTTAGAGATTGCCGCATTCACTTGAAATAGGGCTCCGTCTAAATCCGTTGAGACGACACTGTATGAACTTTGGTTTGGCAAGAAACCTAAGCTGTCGTTTCTGAAAGTTTGGGGTTGCGATGCTTATGTTAAGAAACTTCAACCTGAAAAGCCCGAACCCAAATCGGAAAAATGCGTCTTCATAGGATACCCAAAGGAAACTATTGGGTACACCTTCTACCTCAGATCCGAAGGCAATGTCTTTGTTGCCAAGAATGGATCTTTTCTTGAGAAGGAGTTTCTCTCGAAAGAAGTGAGTGGGAGGAAAGTGGAACTTGATGAGGTGACAGTCACCCCTTCCGAACCGGAAAGTAGCGTAGCGCAGGAAGATGTTCATGTGGTGCCTGCACCGACTAGGGAGGAAGTTAATGATAATGATCATGAAGCTTCAGATCAAGTTACTACTGAACTTCGTAGGTCCACAAGGACATGTTCCGCACCAGAGTGGTACGGCAACCCTGTCATGGAAATCATGTTGCTAGACGGTGAACCTTCGAACTATGAAGAAGCAATGGCGGGCCCGGATTCCAACAAATGGCTTGAAGCCATGAAATCCGAGATAGGATCCATGTATGAAAACAAAGTATGGACTTTGGTGGACTTGCCCGATGATCGGCATGCCATAGAAAATAAATGCATCTTTAAGAAGAAGACTGACGCGGATGGTAATGTGACCATCTATAAGGCTCAACTTGTCGCTAAAGGTTATCGACAAGTTCAAGGGATTGACTACGACGCGACTTTCTCTCCCGTAGGGATGCTGAAGTCCGTCCGAATCATGTTAGCAATTGCCGCATTCTATGATTATGAGATATGGCAAATGGACGTCAAAACGGCATTCCTTAATGGCTTCCTCAAGGAAGAACTGTATATGATGCAGCCGGAAGGTTTTGTTGATCCTGAGAATGCTAACAAGGTATGTAAGCTCCAGCGCTCAATCTATGGGCTGGTGCAAGCATCTCGGAGTTGTAATATTCGCTTTGATGAGGTGATCAAAGCGTTTGGGTTTATACAGACTTGGGGAGAAGCCTGTATTTACAAGAAAGTGAGTGGGAGCTCTGTAGCATTTCTCATATTATATGTGGATGATATATTGCTGATGGGAAATGATGTAGAACTCTTGGAGAGCATAAAGGCCTACTTGAATAAGTGTTTTCCAATGAAGGACCTTGGAGAAGCTGCTTACATATTAGGCATCAAGATCTATAGAGATAGATCGAGACGCCTCATTGGTCTTTCACAAAGCACATACCTTGATAAGATATTGAAGAAGTTCAATATGGATCAGTCAAAGAAAGGGTTCTAGCCTGTAATGCAAGGTATGAGATTGAGCACGACTCAATCCCCGACCACGACAGAAGATAGAGAAAAGATGAGTGTCATCCCCTATGCCTCAGCCATAGGTTCTATTATGTATGCCATGCTGTGTACCAGACCTGATGTGAACCTTGCCATAAGTTTGGTGGGATGGTACCAAAGTGATCCCGGTATGGAACACTGAACAGCGGTCAAGAACATCCTGAAGTACCTGAAAAGGACTAAGTATATGTTTCTCGTTTATGGAGGTGACGAAGATCTCGTCGTAAAGGGTTACGTCGATGCTAGCTTCGACACAGATCTGGATGACTCCAAGTCACAAACCGGATACGTGTATATTTTGAATGGTGGGGCAGTCAGCTGGTGCAGTTGCAAGCAAAGCGTCGTGGCGCATTCTGCATGTGAACCGGAGTACATAGCTGCTTGCGAAGCAGCGCAGGAAGGAGTCTGGATGAAGGAGTTCATCACTGACCTAGGAGTTATTCCAAGCGTGTCGGGCCCGATGACTCTCTTCTGTGACAACACTGGAGCTATTGCCATTGCCAAGGAGCCCAGGTTTCACAAGAAGACCAAGCACATCAAGCGTCGTGTCAACTCCATCCGGAATTATATTCTAGATGGAGACATAGATATTTGTAAAGTGCATACGGATCTGAATGTCGCAGATCCGTTGACTAAACCTCTTCCACGAGCAAAACATGATCCACACCAGAACTCTATGGGTGTTCGATTCATCACAATGTAACTAGATTATTGACTCTAGTGCAAGTGGGAGACTGTTGGAAATATGCCCTAGAGGCAATAATAAAATGGTTATTATTATATTTCCTTGTTCATGATAATTCTCTGTTATTCATGCTTGAATTGTATTATCCGGAAACAGTGATACATGTGTGAATACATAGACCACAACGTGTCCCTGGTAAACCTCTAGTTACTAGCTCGTTGATCAACAGATGGTTAAGGTTTCCTGACCATGGACATTGGATGTCATTGATAACGAGATCACATCATTAGGAGAATGATGTGATGGACAAGACCCAATCCTAAGCCTAGCACAAGATCGTGTAGTTCGTAATGCTAAAGCTTTTCCAATGTCAACTATCTTTTCCTTAGACCATGAGGTTGTGCAACTCCCGGAGACCGTAGGAATACTTTGGGTGTGCCAAACGTCACAACGTAACTGGATGGCTATAAAGGTACACAACGGGTATCTCCGAAAGTATCTGTTGGGTTGGCACAAACCGAGACTAGGATTTGTCACTCCGTATGACGGAGAGGTATCTCTGGGCCCACTCGGTAAGACATCATCATAATGAGCTCAATGTGACTAAGGTATTGGTCACAGGATGATGTATTACAGAACGATAAAGAGACTTGCCATGACGAGATTGAACAAGGTATCGGTATACCGACGATCGAATCTCGGGCAAGTACAATACCAATAGACAAAGGGAATTGCATACGGGATTGATTGAATCCTTGAAATCGTGGTTCATCCGATGAGATCATCTAGGGGCATGTGGGAGCCAACATGGGTATCCAGATCCTGCTGTTGGTTATTGACCGGAGAGTCGTCTCGGTCATGTCTACGTGTCTCCCGAACCCGTAGGGTCTACACACTTAAGGTTCAGTGACGCTAGGGTTGTAGAGATATAAGTATGCGGTAACCCAAAAGTTGTTCGGAGTCCCGTATGAGATCCCGGACATCACAAGGAGTTCCAAAATGGTCCGGAGGTAAAGATTTATATATAGGATGTCCGTTTTCGGCCATCGGGAGAGTTTCGGGGGTCACCGGTATTGTACCGGGACCACCGGAAGGGTCCCGGGGGTCCACCGGGTGGGGCCACCTATCCCGGAGGTCCCCGTGGGCTGAAAGGGGAAGGGAACCAGCCCATAGTGGGCCGGTGCACCCCCCTTGGGCCTCCCCTTGCGCATAGGGTTGGAAACCCTAGGGGTGGGGGCGCCGCACCTGCTTGGGGGGCAAGTCCCCCCCCTCTGGCCGCCGCCCCCCTAGGAGATTGGATCTCCTAGGGCCGGCGCCCCCCCAGGGCCCCTATATATAGCGGGGGGGGGGGGGAGGGAAGGGCAGCCGCATCCCATGCCCTGGCGCCTCCCTCTCCTCCCGTGACACCCGTTCCTCCTCCCGCAGCGCTTGGCGAAGCCCTGCTGGAATCCCGCTACTTCCACCACCATGCCGTCGTGCTGCTGGATCTCCATCAACCTCTCCTCCCCCCTTGCTGGATCAAGAAGGAGGAGACATCGCTGCTTTGTACATGTGTTGAACTCGGAGGTGCCGTCCGTTCGGCGCTAGGATCATCGGTGATTTGGATCACGACGAGTACGACTCCATCATCCACATTCTCTTGAACGCTTCCGCTCGCGATCTACAAGGTTATGTAGATGCACTCCCCTCTCCCTCGTTGCTAGATGACTCCATAGATTGATCTTGGTAAAGCGTAGAATTTTTTTGATTTCTGCTACGTTCCCCAACAGTTGTTACCTATGGTACCACTGATGTGCAACATGGTCACACAAACCACGATCGGACCGTCACGTTCTACCCAGGTATTCCATTTTTTAACCCTCTCGTATTCTCTTTCATTGTTGTACTAGTACTCTACTTACGTACTAGTAGGAGTACTTTTTACCTTGGAGGACACGTATAGGGCCCTTGAAGACTTGAACCCACTAGCTGCCACCATTTTTGTTTTTCCATGTCTTACTATCTCATCCATGTAGCCAAGAGTGGCTATATATAATAAGCCAGTTATTTTACTTCCTCTATACCGGAGTGGTACTATTTGCTACACAGTATTACTGACCACCATATTTGAGCACAACATTATTATGCATGGACCTTGACTATGTACGTCACCATGTGTCCAGATCTAAGATGCCGCGTGTACCAGATGAACGGCGCTGAGTTCGACCCCCGTGATGCTACGTGGGTGCCGAGGAACACTCTTGGAGAGTACTCGCTTTTCATTGGGGATAGATACCCCATTGTGAAGCGGATGCCACCTTCCGTGCACGACATGGAAGGCCTGCCGTACATGAAGCATGGTTGTGTCTTCAGTGCGCACCGCCGGATGCACGACATGCTGGGACACGCTATCCCTGATTTATGCCGCTTCAGCTTGGATGAGTCTCCATCGTGTGGAACTGGACTAGAAAGCTGCGACAATGATTCCCGTTGCCCACCGCTATGGATCGTGCCATCCATGAAGAACACCTGGGACTGGAACCTGGAGGAGGACATGTAGCCCATCTATAACGTGTAAGTGGAGTACGGTAAATTGTGAACGGTAGCGCCATGAATATATGTAGACTAGTCGTGCACAAATTTATCACATGAATTGGAGATGAACTTGTGTGGCATACTGGCGTTTGTCCTTTAGAATTTATTACTAGTAAATGTGTTATGTGTACGTGCAACTTGTGTGGTTGTTGCACGGGCTCCAACACACTCTTTGAGAAAAAAAAGGTGGCACAGCTTTGGATATACGTGACGTGGCGGCATCATACAGTAGCATCATTCGCTATAGTTGTACTCCGTGTAGTACACTCCTACTAGGACGACAACTCCTATAAAACCTTGCGCTTGGCTCTTTGCCTCTTCGGGAGGTTCAACAGTTCTTACTCGTGGGAACCTTGCACTTGGCTCTTCGCCTCTTCGGAAGGTCCAACAATGATGATACTACAATACATATTATCCTTCTGGCAATCTGACACCTATTGAACTGTTGCACGTCCACCGCGAGGACGAGGGCGAGGGAGAGGGAGAGGGCGCTGTAGTCAAAACCCTCTCCTCGTCCTGCGAACCACCGCGCGCGTGGGCGAGGGAGAGGCGTAGTAAGCAAGCTTCTCCTCGTTCGGCGAGTTGACGGGACACATCAAAGCAGTACTAGTACTAGTCCATACTGCGTCCTTTCCGGTTAATATGGCTTAATTTGAAATGAGAAAAATACACTGGCAGTCAACGTATGTAACAATACGCTCTTTACGGTCACTATATATAGTTTTGCGGTGATTATACGATCACTAGCTCATCGTAGAGTGCCTGTATTGCACCCTACTAACCGACCACATAGTCGACGTGGCACTTTCTTGACTGGTTAAATTGTCACCTGGTTTTTGGGTCCCACCTGTCAGTTGGCAGAGCAAAGAAATCAGCTAAAAAACAAAGAGTGTAGTACATCAACACTTCCAATGCATTTAGCCTTTAATCTAAATCGATATTGATTGACTAATGCACCAACTTGTGCTCTAGGTATAGGCTACATGTCTATCCTTAATTACAGCATGCAACGACCTTCATTTAATCTTCTTCTCTCAATGGTCGCATGCACACATAAGTCTGCTACTTTTGGGCGTTAATTATGCCCTGGTCAATGTGTAAATCTTTAAATGTACAGTCTTTCATAGACGTAGGGAGTAGGTTGAGCACTTGAGCACGTGTGTGTTGCGTCGTGTGCTGTGTGCCGCATGGGTGCGTGAGTGTTGTGTGCGTCCATATGTACGTGTGAGTGTTGCATGTTGCATGCATGCATGCATGCATGGGGCTTACTCCCTCCCATTGACATGTTCATATTTCAAGCTTCCTTTGTTCCCTCCATATGGTGATACTCCCTCTGTTCCCAAATACGGAGTATTTGTCTTTCTAGATATTTCAACAAGTGACTACGTACGGAGCAAAATGAGTGAAGTGAGCGTAGAGGCATAGGGATAATGTAGAAAGGAAGTCTTCACGATCCATTATTCCCCATCTCTCCATCTCGGTCAGAGAGAACTATTCAACAAATCTTCGCAGTGAAGTGGCAATACACGCTGCAGCAGATGGGACACTTAATTAATAAGCTGAACCAACGTGCTGGTTGATACGTCCAAAATGTATCTATAATTTCTGCTTGCTCCATGCCACTTTTGGGTGATATTGCTATGATATTCATACACTTTTGATCATATTTGGACTAACCTACTAATCCAGTGCACCCCGGTGCCAGTTTCTGTTTTCGGCTGTTTTTGTATTTCAGGTTTTCACGTTACGAGAAATGCCAGGAAAAATCCAGAAAAATTATATAAAAAATCAGCGTTCCAGAACCTACCTGGCGCCCGAAGGGCAGCCGGGGTGGGGGGGG
>LR738714.1:60868256-60904303 GCA_902687465.1 Secale cereale | reverse complement strand
GGGGCGCCTGGCCCCCCCGAAGCCCGTCTGGTGCCCCCCTTTGGCATATATTTAGAGCGTCCCTCGAAACCCTCGGGACGGGGAACTCTTTTTCGCGATCTCATCTCTGTTCCACCGCCGCCGCCGCTTCCAAGATTGGGAGCACCAGGAGAACTCTTCCCGGCACCCTGCCGGAGGGGAGGATCACCATCGGGAGCCTCTCCACCACCATGGACGCCTCCCGGATGAGTTCTGAGTAGTCTCCCTATGACCATGAGTCCATGACCAGTAGCTATGTGATGTTCTCCTCCCGTTCTTGTGCTTCACTAATTAGTCCTCGTGAGCTGCCCTACATGATCGAGGCACATATGTAATCCTTATGCTGTTGCTATGTTGAGTTTGCTGGGATCCGATGGATTATGAGATTATGTTCAGGTTGATCTTGAGTAATATATTTGATCTACCTCTTTTATATTTATGTTCATAAGTAATTCTTGCATGTTCTCCGTTGTTATTTATTGCTTTGGCCAAGTAATACGTAGTGACTCCAAGAGGGAACGTTATGCTCGATTGTGGGTTCATGCCCCTCGATGACTAGCTTGAGTGACAGAAACATGAGTCTAGGGGATGTGCTGTTGCCACAAGGGGGAAAACAACGGTGCTTGTGCCCGCGGGTGCAAGGATTGTTTACTTTACGCAAAGTTCTTTTAATGCAGTTGTCTGTTGCTTTGAGTTTACACTATGGGTGGGACTCGCAACTTAATACCAGCGAGATGTTCTGGATAGATATCTCAAGGTGGATGATTAGTAGTAGATATTGATGGATTTCGGTCTACTTACTTTGGCGTACCGCCCATGCTTTGAACCTCAACCTTTCTTGCAATGTAATCATCATTGGTTTGCGTTCGTGGTCCTGTCAATTGCCCAGCTGTAATTCGTTTACCTCACATAGCTGTTTTATCGTCTTTTGGGAGAGAGACATCACTAGTGAACATCATGAGACTCCGGTCCATATTACCATCATTGATCACATCCGCTATTTACTTTTCGCTTTTACTTACTATTGCAAACATTATCTATCACTACTATCATTTGCTTTTAATCCTTTGTGAACTACAAGGCCGGAGGGATTGACAACCTCTCTGTACTCGTTGGGAGCAAAGTTATTTGTATCTGTGTGCAGGTCCACGTTGATTGCTAATCCGCGCCGTTAGCAGTTGACACCTACTTGTTGAACCTAGGAGTCTCTGGGGATTCGATCCTTGGCATCTTTGCTAAGGGAAAACACTTCCACAACACTGCATCTTTCACCTTCCACTTGGGGTAACCAACGAGGGGTTAGAGGCCCATCACTGGTGTTACTAAATCAGCCTTACCTAGTACTGCCATCATGTTTGCCAGTAGAGCACGCTTCTGTCCTCCATTAACTGACATATGGGCCCTCTTGTGGTAGACACATATGTCATCGGTGTAACTATTTACACTCCGAAGGATGGTATATCCTGGTAGTAGTAGTAGAATTGAGATTTAATGCACTTTCTTCCCCATCTTCCACTCTTCTTCCTCCTCTCTTCTTCTTCCTCCTCTCTTCCCCATCATCGGCCACACACCATTTCCCCCCGCTCTCTGCTCCCCCGCCCGTGCTATCTTCCTTGGTAGCTCGCGCGTACCATATCCCCCCGCTCACTGCTCGGCCACACGAGGAGAAGCTTCTTTGCTCGCCCGCCCAAATCCACTTCCCCGCTGGCTCGCAGGCACCGAAAACCCCAATGGCAAAACCGACTGACACGCAGAGCCGCGACTGGAATTCCCTCCCCGATGTTCTCTTGGAGCAGATCAGTAATCGTATGGACCTACTCAGCACCGTCCGTCTGGCCGCATGCTCGGTGTCTTTGTACCGTCTACTCGTCTGCAACTGGCTGGCTCTTTTCAAGACACCCTGCTTGCTGATGCCCGATCCTTGCAGGAGGCCCAATGATACGTCTCCAACGTATCTATAATTTTTGATTGTTCCATGCTATTATTTATGAAGTCTTGGATGTTTAATGGGCTTTGTCATACACTTTTACATCATTTTTGGGACTAACCTACTAACCCAAAGGCCCAGTCCAGATTGCAGTTTTTTGCTTGTTTCAGGGTTTTGTAGAAAAAGAATATCAAACGGAATCCAAACGGAATGAAACCTTTGCGAGAGATATTTTTGGAGAAAATCACGCACGAGAGACTTGAGAACCACGTCAGGGGAGCCACGAGGTGCCCACGAGGGTGGGGGGCGCGCCCCCTTTCCCAGGGCGCGCCCCCTGCCTCGTGGGCCCCTCGAGCGTCCCTCGGTGTCCTCCTTCCTCCTATATAAGTCTACGTACCCCGAAACTATCGGCAACAGAGAGAAAGCCCTAATTCCACCACCGTAACCTTCTGTTCCTGTGAGATCCCATCTTGGGGCCTGTTCCGGAGCTTCACCGGAGGAGGGATCCATCACGGAGTTCTTCTTCGTCATCATCATCGCCCTCACCATGAGTTGTGAGCAGTTTACCACAGACCTTCGGGTCCATAGCTAGTATCTAGATGGCTTCTTCTCTCTCTTTGGATCTCAATACAAAGTTTTCATCGGTCTTCGAGGAGATCTATTCGATGTAATCTCATTTTGCGGTGTGTTTGTCGAGATCCAATGAATTGTGAGTTTATGATTAAGATTATTTACGAGAAATATTTGGTTCTTTTCTGAACTCTTTATGTATGCTCATAATATCCTTGGAAGTCTCTTCGTATTATTGGTTTGGTTTGGCCTATTAGATCTATAGTTCTTGCAATGGGAGAAGTGCTTGGCTTTGGGTTCAATCTTGAAGTGTCCTTTCCCTGTGATAGTAGGGGCAGCAAGGCACGTATTGTATTGTTGCCATCGAGGATAAAAAGATGGGGTTTATATCATATTGCTTGAGTTTATCCCTCTACATCATGTCATCTTGCTTAAGGCGTTACTCGGTTCTTATGAACTCAATACACTAGATGCATGCTGGATAGCGGTCGATGTGTGGAGTAATAGTAGTAGATGCAGGCAGGAGTCGGTCTACTTGTCTCGGACGTGATGCCTATATACAATGATCATGCCTAAATAGTCTCATAATTATTCGCTTTTCTATCAATTGCTCGACAATAATTTGTTTACCCACTGTAGAATATCGCTATCATGAGAGAAGCCACTAGAGAACACTATGGCCCCCAGGTCTATTCTCAACATATCAATCTACATCTACTTTACTTTTTACGCTTTTACTTTCTGTTCTTATAAACAAAAAATACCAAAAATATAAACTATGATCTCTATCAGTTCTCACTTTCGTAAGTGATCGTAAAGGGATTGACAACCCCTTATCGCGTTGGCTGCGAAGTTCTTATTTGTTTGTCCAGGTGCGAGGGACTCGCGCGTGGTCTCCTATTGGATTGATACCTTGGTTCTCAAAAACTGAGGGAAATACTTACGCTAGTGTGCTGCATCTCCCTTTCCTCTTCGAGGGAATACAACACAAGCTCGAGAAGTAGCAAGAAGAATTTCTGGCGCCGTTGCCGGGGAGGCTTATGCAAAAGTCATATACCAAGTACCTATCACAAACCCTTATCCTTCGCATTACATTTTTGCCTCTCGTTTTCCTCTCCCCCACTTCACCCTTGCCGTTTTATTTGCCCTTATTCTGTCGTGTGTTTATCGTTCGCTTGCTTCTTGTTTGCCTGTGTGTGTTGGATTGCTTGCTTGTCACTATGGCTCAGAACAATACCAAATTGTGTGACTTCTCCAGTACCAACAATAATGATTTTATTAGCACTCTGATTGCTGCTATTACCGATGCTGAATCTTGTGAGATCAATGCTGCTTTGTTGAATCTTGTCATGAAAGATCAATTCTCCGGCCTTCCTAGTGAAGATCCCGCTACCCATCTGAACAACTTTGTTGATTTGTGTGATATGCAAAAGAAAAGGGATACGGATAACGATATTGTTAAATTGAAGTTATTTCCGTTTTCTCTTAGAGATCGTGCTAAAACTTGGTTTTCCTCTTTGCCTAGAAATAGTATTGATTTGTGGAATAAGTGCAAAGATGATTTTATCTCTAAGTATTTCCCTCCTGCTAAGATCATCTCTCTTAGAAACGATATTATGAATTTTAAGCAACTAGATCATGAGCATGTTTTACAAGCTTGGGAGAGAATGAAACTAATGATACGTAATTGCCCCACACATGGTTTGAATCTATGGATGATTATTCAGAACTTTTGTGCTGGCTTGAATTTTGCTTCTAGAAATCTTTTAGATTCGGCCGCAGGAGGCACTTTCATGGAAACTGCCTTAGGAGAAGCTACCAAACTCCTAGATAATATTATGGTCAATTATTCTCAATGGCACATCGAAAGATCTACTAGTAAGAAAGTGCATGCTATCGAAGAAATTAGTGTTTTGAGTGGAAAGATGGATGAACTTATGAAATTATTTGCTGCTAAGAGTGCTCCTTCTGATCCTAATGATATGCCTTTGTCCACTTTGATTTAAAATAACAATGAATCTTTGGATGTGAAGTTTGTTGGTAGGAATAGTTTTGGTAACAATGCTTATAGAGGTAATTTTAATCCTAGGCCTTTTCCTAGTAATTCCTCTAATAATTATGGTTACAACAAATCTTATGGAAAGATGCCTTCTGAATTTGAAACTAGTGTTTAGGAGTTTATGATCCCGCAAAAGAATTTCAATGCTATGGTTGAAGAGAAATTGCTTAAGATTGATGAATTGGCTAGAAGTGTGGATATAATTACGCTTGATGTTTATTCTTTGAAACTTAGATCTATCCCACCTAAGCATGATATCAATGAGTCTCTCAAATCCATGAGAATTTCCATTGATGAATGCAAAGAAAGAACCGCTAGGATGCGTGCTAAAAAGAGAATTATATTAAAGCATGTTCTTCTAGCTATCATGGAAATAAAGTTAAAGATATGAAAGTTATTGATGTGTCTCCTATTAGATCCTTGTTTTCTAGTATAAATGTTGATGAAGATAGGATTGGAGATGATTCTGCTTTAAGATGTCCCAATGATTGAGAGTTTTTAGATCTTGATGCTAAAATTGTTAAAAGTGGGAGTGAAGAGATTAAAACTTTGCATAGTGATGAACCCACTACTTTGGATTTCAAGGGATTCAATTATGATAATTGCTCTTTGATTTATTTTATTTCCTTGTTTCAATCCGTACTAAATTCTCCGCATGGTTATAGTCAAAATGAAGCTTTCACCAAACACATAGTTGATGCTTTGATGCAATCTTATGAAGAAAAACTTGAGTTAGAAGTTTCTATCCCTAGAAAGCTGTATGATGAGTGGGAACCTACTATTAAAATAAAAATAAAAGATCATGAATGTTATGCTCTGTGTGATTTGGGTGCAAGTGTCTCCACTATCCCAAAAACTTTGTGTGATTTGCTAGGTTTACATGAGCTTGATGATTGTTCTTTAAATTTGCATCTTGCGGATTCCACTATTAAGAAACCTATGGGAAGAATTAATGATGTTCTTATTGTTGCCAATAGGAATTATGTGCCCGTAGATTTCATTGTTCTTGAGATTGCAATCCTTCATGTCCTATTATTCTTGGTAGACCTTTCCTTAGAACGATTGGTGCAATTATTGATATGAAGGAAGGAAATATTAGATTCCAATTTCCATTAAGGAAAGGCATGGAACACTTTCCTAGAAAGAAAATCAAATTACCATATGAATCTATTATGAGAGCCACTTATGGATTGCCTTCCAAAGATGGCAATACCTAGATCTATCTTGTATCGTGCCTAGCTAGGGGCGTAAAACGATATCGCTTGTTGGGAGGCAACCCAATTTTTTTGTTTTTGTTTTTGCTGTTGTTAGGGAATAAATATTGCATCTAGCTTTTGTTTAGATGTGGTTTCATGTTTTGTTTAGTGTTTGTGCCAAGTAGAACCTTTGGGAAGACTTGTGTGAAGTTTATGTGATCTTGCTGTGAAAAACAAAATCGTTAGCGCTCACGAGAATGATCATCAGATTTTACTGGAGTGTGATATTTAGTTGATTATTTTTGCAGATGATTAATAGACAAATTCCTCACGTTTACCGACTTAGTTTGAATTTTTGGAGTTACAGAAATATGCGAAACCTGCAGATTACTACAGACTGTTGTGTTTTTGACAGATTCTGTTTTTCGTGTGTTTTTTGCTTATTTCAATGCATCTATGAGTGGTATTGGCAAGTATAAACCATAGAGAAGTTGGAATACAGTAGGTTTACCACCAATATAAACAAATAATGAATTCATTGCAGTACCTTTGAGTAGTGATTTGTTTTCTTATACTAACGGAGCTCACGAGAATTTTTGTCTAAGTTTTGTGTTGTGAAGTTTTCAAGTTTTGAGTATTGCTTTGATGGACTATGGAACAAAGAGTAGCAAGGGCCTAAGCTTGGGGATGTCCATGGCACGCCAAGTAAAATTCAAGGACAATCAAAAGCCTAAGCTTGGGGATGCCCCGAGAAGGCATCCCCTCTTTCGTCTTCATCCATCAGTAACTATACTTGGAGCTATATTTTTATTCACCACATGATATGTGTTTTGCTTGGAGCGTCTTGTATAATTTGAGTCTTTGCTTGTTAGTTTGCCACAATCATCCTTTCTGGACACACCTATTTGAGAGAGTTAAATATGGCCTAGTAATTGTTAGAACACTCTATGTGCTTCACTTATATCTTTTGAGTTGAATAGTTTTAGCTCTAGTGCTTCACTTATATCTTTTAGAGCACGGTGGTGGTAATATTTTGTAGAAATTGTTGAACTCTCATGCTTCACTTATATCTATTTGATAGTCTATTAAAACAGCATGGTAATGTGTTTAGGCTAAAAAACTAGTCTTCACATGATAGACATCCAATATCAATGTAGTAAAAAAAACTTTCACACTAAGTGCATTGAATATGATGAGATGTTAGATGCTTGATAGTTGTCTTGAGATATGAGGATATTGATATTAGAGTCATGCTAGTGGAGTTATTATGAAATTGAGAAATACTTGTGTTAAGGTTAGTGATTCCCGTATCATGCAAGTATGGTGAACCGCTATGTGACGAAGTTAGAGCATGAGGTATTTGTAAAGTGCCAACCTTTGTGTGGAGGTCGGGGGCGCGCGATGGTTAACTCCTACCAACCTCCCCCCTAGGAGCATGCGTTGATTGCTTTGTTTTGATGACTCGTAGATTTTTGCAATAAGTATATGAGTTCTTATGACTAATGTTGAGTCCATGGATTATACGCACTCTCACCCTTCCACCATTGCTAGCCTCTCTTGTACCGCGCAACTTTCGTCGGTACCATACACCCACTATATATCCTTCCTCAAAACAACCACCATATTATTCCTCCAAACAGCCACCATACCTACCTATCATGGCATTTCCATAGCCATTCCGAGATATATTGCCATGCAACTTTTCACCGTTCCGTTCATATGACATGCATCATATTATCATATTGCCATGCATGATCGTGTAGTTGACATCGTACTTGTGGCAAAGCCACCTTGCATAATTTTTCATACATGTCACTCTTGATTCATTGCACATCCCGGTACACCGCCGGAGGCATTCATGTAGAGTCATACTTTGTTGCAGTATCGAGTTGTAATATCGGGTTGTAAATCAATAAAAGTTTGATGATCATCATTATTAGAGCATTGTCCCATGTGAGGAAAGGCTAATAAAAAAAGAGATGGCCCAAAAAAATATAGAGGGGGGCTAAAAAAAAGAGAAGCCCTCCAAAAAATGAGAGAAAAGAGAGAAGGGACAATTGCTACTATCTTTTTCCACACTTGTGCTTCAAAGTAGCACCATGTTCTTCATGATAGAGAGTCTCATGCTTAGTCACTTTATATACTAGTGGGAATTTTTATTATAGAACTTGGCTTGTATATTCCAACGATGGGCTTCCTCAAATGCCCTAGGTCTTCGTGAGCAGGCAAGTTGGATGCACACCCACTAGTTTCTTTTGTTGAGCTATCATACATATTTATCTCTAGTGCATCTGTTGCATGGCAATCCCTACTCACTCACATTGATATCTATTGATGGGCATCTGCATAGCCCGTTGATACGCCTAGTTGATGTGAGAGTATCTCCCTCCTTTTTTCTTCTCCACAACCACCTCTATTCCACCCATAGTGCTATGTCCATGGCTCACGCTCATGTATTGCGTGAAAGTTGAAAGGTTTGCAAAATAGAGTATGAAAACAAGTGCTTGGCTGAAATCGGGGTTGTGCATGATATGAATATTTAGTGTGATGAAGAGGGAGCATAGCCAGACTATATGATTTTGTAGGGATAACTTTCTTTAGCCATAGTATTTTGAGAGGACATGATTGCTTTGTTAGTATGCTTGAAGTATTATTATTTCTTATGTCAATATAGACTTTTTATCTTGAATCTTTTAGATCTGAACATTCATGCCACAATTAAGAGAATTACATTGAGAAACTATGTTGGTTAGCATTCCACATCAAAAATTCTTTCTTTATCATTTACCTACTCGAGGACGAGCAGGAATTAAGCTTGGGGATGCTTCATATGTCTCCAACGTATCTATAATTTTTGATTGTTCCATGCTATTATTTATGAAGTCTTGGATGTTTAATGGGCTTTGTCATACACTTTTATATTATTTTTGGGACTAACCTACTAACCCAAAGGCCCAATCCAAATTGCTGTTTTTTGCCTGTTTCAGGGTTTTGCAGAAAAAGAATATCAAACGGAGACCAAACAGAATGAAACCTTCACGAGATATATTTTTGGAGAAAATCACGCATGGGAGACTTGAGAACCATGTTAGGGGAGCCACGAGGTGCCCACGAGGGTGGGGTGCACCCCCTTCCTAGGGTCCGCCCCTGCCTCGTGGGCCCCTCGAGCATCCCCTGGTGTCCTCCTTCCTCCTATATAAGTCTACGTACCCCGAAACCATCAGCAATAGAGAGAAAACCCTAATTCCACTGCCGTAACCTTCTGTTCCCGTGAGATCCCATCTTGGGGCCTGTTCCGGAGCTCCGCCGGAGGAGGGATCCATCACGGAGTTCTTCTTCATCATCATCATCGCCCTCACCATGAGTTGTGAGTAGTTTACCATAGACCTTCGGGTCCATAGCTAGTATCTAGATGGCTTCTTCTCTCTCTTTGGATCTCAATACAAAGTTTTCCTCGGTCTTCGAGGAGATCTATTCGATGTAATCTCTTTTTGCGGTGTCTTTGTCGAGATCCGATGAATTGTGAGTTTATGATCAAGATTATTTACAAGAAATATTTGGTTCTTTTCTGAACTCTTTATGTGTGCTCATAATATCCTTGCAAGTCTCTTCGAACTATTAGTTTGGTTTGGCCTACTAGATCTATAGTTCTTGCAATGGGAGAAGTGCTTGGCTTTGGGTTTAATCTTGTGGTGTCCTTTCCCAGTGATAGTAGGGGTAGCAAGGCACGTATTGTATTGTTTCCATCAAGGATAAAAAGATGGGGTTTATATCATATTGCTTGAGTTTATCCCTCTACATCATGTCATCTTGCTTAAGGCGTTACTCTGTTCTTATGAACTCAATACACTAGATGCATGCTGGATAGCGGTCGATGTGTGGAGTAATAGTAGTAGATGCAGACAGGAGTCGGTCTACTTGTCTCGGACGTGATGCCTATATACAATGATCATGCCTAGATAGTCTCATAATTATTCGCTTTTCTATCAATGGCTCGACAATAATTTGTTTACCCGCCGTAGAATATCGCTATCATGAGAGAAGCCACTAGAGAACACTATGGCCCCCCGGGTCTATTCTCAACATATCAATCTACATCTACTTTACTTTTTCCGCTTTTACTTTCTGTTCTTATAAACAAAAATACCAAAAATATAAACTATCATCTCTATCAGATCTCACTTTCGTAAGTGACCGTAAAGGGATTGACAACCCCTTATCGTGTTGGCTGCGAAGTTCTTATTTGTTTGTCCAGGTGCGAGGGACTCGTGCGTGGTATCCTACTGGATTGATACCTTGGTTCTCAAAAACTGAGGGAAATACTTACGCTACTGTGCTGCATCTCCCTTTCCTCTTCAAGGGAATACAACGCAAGCTCGAGAAGTAGCACCCAGACACCGACTTGACGATCCTATGGAGGTTGCCATGGTGCCTCTCGACATGCTACCACTACCTGTACACCTGTCCTTCATGCGCGGCCACTACTGGGCGGGCATGAAGGCCAACTGGATCGTCCTCATCCACTAATCCGGTAGTCCGTGGCGTCTCATGGATATCTACACCCAGCGAGAGATCACCCTTCCATCTTTGGATACCGCCGCCATCGAGCCTCGCGGCCCGCCGGACACTCCTGCCTACTACGCACGAGACGCGTAGAGCTTTTGGCTCGACCTCTGTTTGCTGAAGGTTGTAATCTGCGAAGTGCCCACACCATCAGAAGAATACATGGATTACAAGCTCATTGCCGTGTTCAACATGGGATTACTCTATCTGGAATCCGGTCGCCATACATGGTTATGGCTCATCGTCGATCCTCTTTACCGAACACTTCTGTCTGATGCTATAGTGCAGGATGGCATCATTTATGCGGTCGACGCACAGATTGGCTGCCTATACTGGTGGAATCTATCGTCGTGTAATTGTTCTATCTCATATTATCTTTACCTTAAGAATACGACTGCCTGTTCATTGTTACAAATTTAGAATATATAGTATGTCTATAACCACATCACTGCTATATGTTCCTCTCATTTCCTAGATTTTTATGACCACACATGTTATTGTTAGAGTTGATATGAGAACAATTGGTATCTAATGATTGTTAGAATAGATATTATGAGTATAACCTCATGATTGCTATATGTTACTCTCATTTCTAGGATTTTTATAACAACGCATGTTATTGCTTAGAGTTGATATGATAACTGTAGTAAGTGCTATGGTAGAATATGAGTAGGCCCTGTCATATCTGTTTTCCTCTCATTGTTACATGATGTTTGAACCATGATATACTACTAGAATATGAAAGCCATTGGCTTATTTTTTTAACTTGGGGTATGATTATGACCACGACATTGCAATTCTTTGTCTATGATATGTGTCACTGTTATAATAATCTTAATTCCACACATACTCTGAACATGATTGTTTATTTTTGTCCTTTTGGTCTCCAATTTGGATTGTTGCAGCAGATGCAAATGCGTTGGCCTTCATGATTCCAGGACCTGGAATCATACCAGCCGATGGGTGGTGGTTTATCGCTCGTTCAGCTGACGGTGGTCATTTGATGCTCATTTGCACGTACCAAATTGACCAAACCATTTCATCAAACCGCATGCAGTACAATGCCTGGGGCGTTCGTGACATTGATGGCTATGGCTGCTTCGTGTTCGAGAAAGATCCCAGCTCCGTTGGGCCAGGCGTATTCAACTAGAGGTGGGTTTACAACCTCGGCAACCACTCCATGTTCCTCGGGCTCAATTATCCGATCATCCAACCAATCGTCGATCATATCACCGACGATGATTACCGTGCTATGCAACTTCCATTCGCCAGGGGGGCTGTGTTTACACATCATACCATGGGTTTCATGAATCACCATATCCCGAGATTCGTCGACACAGCTTGTTGCCAGATAATCTTCAGTGTGTTAAATGCATCAAGCTTCCATGCGATGGATGGCTTTTGCAAACCCGACATGCGGCGATGTGGTTCATGCCAACAGCAAATATGCACAATTTGATTCGTACTGATATGTAGACTAAGCCATGTATTCTGCTGCTGTAGCACGACCCTCTTTTGTTGGATATTATGTACTGTTGTTAGTTTGAAGCACTCCTCTGGTTTGAAGGATAAATACCTTTCTGGATCAAGTGCATCCTAACTCACCTGCGCAGGATGTACTGATAATGATGATGGAGATGTTGTGCAATATATATATCACTTAGGCTTCAAGTGCGTACTTGTTAGTTAAATCTATGGTTAAAATGTGACACTAAATACGACTAGTAAGTAGTATAGTAGCACTACTAGTATACGTCGGTCAAATTATTCATCATGTCCACACATTGAATTGACGTGACAACACGCTGCGCGTGAGGGGACACAAGAATCCCGATGGCGTGTTCGGGTATTCTGGACTTTAGATTTGGAGTACCACTTATCTGTCGAAATCTTTCACCATTCACTTAAAACAGTCGATTGATCATACATTGAGTATCATATAACTGGAATTAACCCATGCAAGTCGAAGAAGGATTGGCCGGTGCTGCCGGCTGGCGTCAAGTTCGATCCCACGGATCAGGAGCTGATCAAGAACCTTGAGGCCAAAGTGAGTGCTGACAACGTGGGATCTCACCCTCTCATCGATTTGTTCATACCAACCATCGACAGCGAGCACGGCATATGCTACACCCATCCTGAGAAACTTTCAGGTAAGACACCGATCGGCCGTCTACTTGCACAAACATATTCCTTTGTTTATAGCTCTATTTTTCTTTTTAGACGCATACCTGGTGAAGCAATTACAATTTGACAGTTAATAAAAAGTGAAACAAGTGACTGCAACATGCCAAAGATGTTATGAAAATACCAACTACGTACACTAAAACTTGTATTCGACAATACTTGCAGGTATCACACTGAGTGGCCTAAGCAAGCATTTCTTCCAGCGCAATTCCAGGGCGTTCAAAAGGGGCACATGAACACGTGGCAAGATACAGTCGGAGTGCGGCATGCACGCGATGTGGCACAACACCGGCAATACCTTCCGGTGATGGTCAACGGCCGGCAGACGGGCAGCAAAAAGGTTCTGGTGCTGCACACCAACAAGAACTTCGACCAGTAGAGGACCAACTGGGTGATGCACCAGTACCACCTCGGGGACCTGGAGCAAGAGAAGGACCGGTTGCTGGTCCTCTGCAAGATTTTCTACCAGACGAACACTAGGGCCATGAGTAAAAAGATTATAAGTTAGTTTGGTATTGGTACTTGTACTACCTTGTCGCTCGCAAGTTGGTATTGTTGTTAATGATCTTTTGGTATGAACTTGGCATTTGCTTCCAACCATCATGCCGAGGGTCGACGTGGATATAAAGCTGAATCATTTGTTTCGAAACAAATTTTCACGCACCTGATTTTTATTTGATGGGTAGCATAAGCACCTGCCGTTCGAATTCCCAGTTCTCCAAAATTTTCAAAACAAGTGCATGCTCTTATTATCACGATAAAAAGACAATGTCCCTGCTGCATCCCAGTTATCAATCTGTACTTGCAGAATTCTCTCGTTTATTGAGCACGTATATTGTTTTTTCAGGTCGAGCAAGTTTCAACTGGACTGGGCTGTAGACTGCCTAGGCTTGGTTTCGTTTTTAACAGGCCTCGCCCATGAGGACAACGGGGCACAAAGATCCAGCAGGTATCTACTGGCCTTTGGCCCGCCAGCGTTAGTTATATTTTGTCTTATAACATCCGCAGGCACTTTTTTACCGAATCAAACACACAGCCCAGTTCTATTTTCCTCTTGAAACGCATGTCCTACATCCGTTTTCTAATCTCCACCTATAGTTTTACTAGTTCATATGCACGTATCATTATATTGAAAATACATAAAATTCACTTTTCATATTTACATCCTTATTTTTGTTGTTGTTTTCCCTCCCAACGCTGATTTTTTTACCACTGGTTTTCCCTTAAACCAACACAATTGTCCCACGTCTTATTTGCTTACAAAAACAAAACGATTTTGTTTGGCAAATCAATAAGTTCTTAAAAACTGTTTATCATTTCGGGATTACAAAAGTTCGGACTCCACCGAAATATGTGAAATAAGGTTGAAATTTTTGACCGTGGTCCTCGGCAGAAAATGGGCTGTAATTAATTACTTAAGAATTCGCAAATGGGCTACAAATTATTAAAAAATAGCAAATGGGCTCTATGTTGTCTACCATAGATTTGGAGGCTGACTTGTGGGCCTACTAAGTTCATGTGTACACAAGGTTTATCAAAAAAGAAACTTAGTCAACAATCGATTGTACTAGCGTCCGACCATTAGATGTCAATCTAACGGCAATCATGCTTCTTCAGTCTCTGATCTTACTGCCCCAGCCGCCCAAACCAGCGCCGTCGGAACAGCCTGCTTCCGCCTCCCGTGGCTGGCTGTGCTGCCTGGCAGGCCTCACGGCCCCATCATATACTTGCATCCCTGGCCTGTCTATCCCTCTACTCACCCACACCTCCTGTTATTTTCCGGCGACGGCAGCCGAACCAGTGAACCCTCGTGCTCTCCACCGCGTGGGCAGCCACTGTCGTGTCTTCCCTAGCTCCATGTCGTTCCCTTTGTAGGCCTCGCCGTCGTCCACCGCCCTGATGCTCTCTGCGCGGTGTGGTCAACGTGGTCAACGAACGACATCCATCGGAAGTGGACTGTACGTGGAGAGGCTGACAGCTGGGTCCACGGCCGCACACAAGGAAATGCCTCATTATTACGCGCAAAATAATGATTCCTCCACCTGACATCTGGGACCCGCCGGAAGGGCCTCTGTATTTCGCGAAAAAATGTTCCCTCCGCTGACAGGTCGGACCCACCAACTATATCTTTGCACGCAAGGAAGTGCCTCCTTATTGTGCAAAAAAAAATGAATACCCCCTGCCAGCTGGGACCCACCATGGTGGGAGGCTGACTTGTGGGCCTACTAAGTTGACGGGGACGGAGGGCTTTGTCAACTTAGTCAATATGAACGATTCTAGCTCCGGTGACCGTACGATGTCCATCCAACGGCCTTAGTGCTTCTTCAACCTCTAGTCTTCTTGCTCCAGCCGCCCAAAGCAGCGCCGGTCGTGCCGCCTGCTCCTGCCTTCCGTGGCCGGCTGTGCTGCCACGGAGGCCTCACCGCCCCCATACTACTCCCACCGCTGGCCAAGCCATCGCTCCACTCACCCACACCCCCTGTTATTCTACGGCGACGACAACCTCACACCACAGCCGAACCAGTGAACCCTCATACTCCTCTTCGCGTGGGCATCCACTGTCGTGTCTTCCCCAGCTCCGCGCCGTCCCCTTCCTAGGCCTCACCGTCGTCCACCGCCTTGGTGCTCTTGGCGCGGCGTGGTCAATGTGGTCAACGACCGACTTACATCGGAAGAGTACTGTACGTGGAGAGGCTGACAGCTCGGTCCACAGCCACATCCCAGTTTTTTTGTGATTTGCCAAGTAAGTCGCTTTGTGAGGCCTGTTGGGCTGCAAATCTTTCAAGACGAGGAGAGCTTCATTCAGCTAGCTGAGAAAATGGCCTATCCGTAATGAGAAATGGGTTGTACATTTTTAAAACACATCAAACCGACAATTAGTTTCAAATTTCTTTTTTTCATTTCGAGATTTTAAATTGCATTGATTTTTATGCATGGACAATTTGTTGGATTTTATATTGATATACATTTATTTTTAAAATCAGTTTGAATGTGACTCAAAATTTCGGGATTAAAAATAGTTCGCACCGCACCGAAATATGCAAAATTTCGTATAATTTTTTAACCGTGGCCACAATATGGGCTGTAATGCTAACAAAAAGAATATGGGCTCCAAAAAAACCTTAAGAATTAGCAAATGGGCTGTAAATTATTAGAAATAATGGCAGATGGGATGTATGATGTTTTCCACAGATTTGAGGCTTTCCTAAAAAAAGGTTGACGCACAAGCAGTGACTATTGGATGTCCATCCAACGGCCGTCGTGCTTCTTCAATCTCTGCTCTTCCTGCTCCAACCGCTCAAACAAGCATCGGCGGGACTTCCTGCTCCCTCCTCCCTGCGGCCGGCTGTGCTGCCGCGCAGGCCTCACCACCCCATCGTACTCCCATCGTTAGCCTAGCCATCCCTCTACTCACCCACACCTGCTGTTATTCTCCGGCGACGGCAGACAAGCCAGTGAACCCTTGTACAGTCATACTCCCCTCCGCGTGGGAAACAACTGCCGAGTTTTCCCTACCTCTGCATCATTCCCTTCCTAGGCCTCGCCGTCGTCCACCGCCCTGGTGCTCTCGGTGTGGCCTGGTCAACGTGGTCAACGACCGACATGCATCTAAAGTGGACTGTACATGGAGAGGCCGACAGCTGGGTCCACGGCCGCACGCAAGGAAATGCCTCCTTATTACACGCAAAATAATGATTCCTCCACCTGACATCTGGGACCCACCGAAAGGGCCACTGTATTTCACGAAAAAAACATTACCGCCACTGACAGCTTGGACCCGCCAGCTATATCTTCGCACGCAAGGAAATGCCTCCTTATTACGCACAAAAAAATGAATACCCCCTGCTAGCTGACTTGTGGGCCTACTAAGTTGACGGGGACGTAGGGCTTTGTCAACTTAGTCAATATGCATGATTCTAGATCCAGTGACCGTACGATGTCCATCCAACGGCCATAGTGCTTATTCAACCTCTGGTCTTCTTGCTCCAGCCGCCCAAACCAGCGCCGACCGTGCCTCGTGCTCCTGCCTCCCGTGACCGGCTGCGATGCGGTGGAGGCATCACCGCCCCCTACTACTCCCACCGCTGGCCAGTCAATCCCTCTACTCACCCACACCCCCTGTTATTCTACGGCGACGGCAGCCTCACACCGCAGCTGTAATGTCTAGTATGAGATTATACCTCCCACGTGTCGAGGCACGACTTAAAGGTATAAGCTCATACTAGAATGATCTCAAGTATGGTATCTTTGCACGACTCATGTAAAAGAGGGATGAAATTGCAAAAGAGTAGTTGGCTTACACTTGCCACGTCACACAATACATTACATAAACAATCACCATCCAAATAACATCACAGTCCGACTACGGACCAAGATCCAAATGAAAGATACCATAAATAAAGCCACAAGGTCCGAATCGCCCCTAGTAGAAGCCACTACTGATCCTCTGGGTAAGACACATAGTATCACCCACGTCTTCATCGAACTCCCAGTATAGCTCTGCGCCATCACCTGTGTAGTTCACCATGGTACCTGCATCTGGTGTTGTGTAGAATCTATGAGCCACGGAGGACTCAGCAATCCCGTTCCCGGGTAGCAAAACTATCTAAGCCTTGGGTGTGGAACAAGGTTGAAGAACAAGGTTGCAGCTGCACTAGCACTAGCTTACGTGTTTAGAGTGAGAAGAGAAGTGCCACGAGCGTCAAAGTGATCACGAAGTGATCCTATCTAAGCACGTCATTCATAACCCCACCGTGTTCACTTCCCGAACCCCTTTCGGAAAATGACCGTCATGGTTACTCACGCTCGTAGTGTATTACGAACATGGTGTCAAGTTTTCTACAACCAGATATTAACAAATTCCTATCTGCCACATAACCGCGGGCACGACTTTTGAAAGATCAAACCCTGCAGGGGTGTCCCAACTTAGCCCATCACAAGCTCACGATCTGCAGAGTCGCAACTCCAAGGCGGGAAGACCCGAGTATTCTCGGAATCCCATGCTCAAGATATTCCGATTAAGGTAAAACTAATCCAGCAAGACCTCCCGGCGTGCCGACACCCTGATAGTAGCCTCGCGTATCTCGTCTCAGGCCACGACCGGATGGGACATCCTATGGGTTTTTACTAGCCCTTGAGTTTCCTTAAGGTGGCCTCGCAGCCTGCCCAGTTTGGACCAACACTCATGTGGAGCACTGGCCCGGGTTGTTGATTAAGAAAAGGGTTTATAACTCCCTATGCAAGTTTTAGTTGTTAGGCAAATGTAAAACCAATGTCGGGCCTTGCTGGAAAAGCTTTAGCGCTAAGCGGGTTATCGAGGGGGGCCCATAAACTCCAACCGTGTTAGGGACGCAAAATCAAGGAACATAACACCGATTTAAACGGTTCCTAGGGAGGCATGAGTGGAATAAAACACCAAGCAAGAGGCTTAGCCTTCCACCCATTACCAATATATAGATGATTTGGTTTAACAGATTATATAGTGTGATATCCCAACAATAACTTCATCATGAAGCAAGAATCTACAAATCTTCTCCTTGCAACTAACAATGCTATAAGAGGGGCTGAGCGAAGCTTACGTAGCCAATCAAAGGTTTGCTGGGTTGGATGGTTAGAGAGATTCATGGCTACAATATGAGGCTGACAAACAAACATGGGCATCGAGGCAATAATCTAAAGAGCGAGACATCTAGCAATATGCAAATATAGTAATGATATCTGGGTCAGGTCATCTTGCCAGTTGAGTCGTCGATGGGATCGTAACCTTACTCCTCACACTCAACCTCGGTAGGACCCTCATACTCGGTCTCGGCTCCCGGCTCTACTCAACACAAGAACACAACATGGCACAATATCAAACATGGTGCAATGCACAATCAACATGATGCAAGTATGATGATGCATATGCATGTGGAAACACTTGAGCCTAAGGAGAAGATGACTAAGAAGGCCTCATCTTGGAAAACCAAGCGTGCCATTGGATAGAGGGGAAGATTTCGGTTGAAATCGATATAAAGATCGCCCGAAACGGACACACGGTTTGCAAATGGCAATCAAAACAATATTCACACAAAGCTGCAGTTTACAGCCACATGGCATGTTTGGAGCAAGAAATAATTATGCTACAGCACTGAAACATGGAGACAAAGGGCATGTACATGAAGTAGACATGTTACTCAACAAGCATGAACTTAGAACACACCCAAAAACCTACTGGAACACAATTAACCAAGCATGGCAAGTTGCAATAAAATTACCCAGACTTAGTCAAAATCTCGGAAGGCAAAAACATCATCACGATGCTGCCTTCGGAGGCACAAAACAACATGCATATCAACTCCACTAAGTATATAAAGATCATGGACATGTAATAGACATATCATACAGCAAACAACTCCATTGGAGCAACTCCATAGGAGGCATGGATCAATAGCAACAAGCTACACCAAATTGATCATGCTGATAAAAAATCTGACAGGTATAATTTATAGCAACTTGAGAGCAAGAAATAAATCAGCTATAGCAGACCATATGTGCAAGTGAGGGCATGGATGGATAGAGCATAACATGGACAACAAGGAATGATCATTTGACATACTAAAACATGCATGGATTTGAGTGGGGCATCAAGCAAACATAGCATCAGGTTAAGACAGATTCCAGACTTAGCAGTTTTTTCACTAAGTATAAAACAACAACATTGGCATGGCATGTTTACAAGCTTGTTTAAGTCACCTCAAGGCATATCATGGAAAGTGGATTGCACCACATCAAAGACCATATGATGGTGCTTCTAAAACGTATTGACATGTGACATGAGGACAAACACATCAATAACAATGAGCTCTCCAAATCAGCATCTCATAACAAGTTTCAGCACTTAACAACCACATGCACTTTTGCAACAGAGATTAACATGGCAATATGACACCTAACATGAATGCTACAGCAACCATCATGTAGAGCACTTCAAAATGAACATTTTGACATATCATATGCTCCATTTGGATAAACATGCACAAAGTTATCATATCTCAAACATGGCAACAAAATTACAAGTAACAGCAGTTTTAAACATATAGCACTCTTGCCACGATGATTAGGTCATCAAGATGAACTCAAACAAGCATGCCACAGTGGAACAAATGAAGAGTATATCACCACGATCATTTTGACATATTATTTGCATCATTTGGATAAGCACACAAAAAGTTACAACCATGCAAAGTATGCATCAGACAACAAGTTTCTGGGACTTCGCAGTTTTTTATACCTAGAAAACGGGATGGTGGGATCCCGGGGATGAGGGGATCCAGGTGGGGCGTTTGGATGGAAGGCTCGGTGGATCTGATCCACCCTCCTAGTGGATCTGGATCCGAAGCGGATCCGGGTCGGGGCGGATCTGGCGGGTCGGGCGACGGGGAAGATGGGCCCACCCGGCACCGGCGAGGGTTGCGGCCGGCGGCGGCCGGAGGCAGCTGGCCGGGGAACGGCCGACGGTGGAAGCGGAGGGCCACGGCGGCCGGAGGCTGGCGGTGGAGAAGCTGGGGCGGCCCGCGGTGGAGAAGTCGGGCGGCGGGTGGCGGCGGAGCCGCGCCGGCGGCAGCGGCCGGGCGCGGTGAGGTGGCGGCGGGCGGAGTGGATCTGGCGCGGCGGCGAAGTGGGCCATGGGGGCCGGCCTCGGGCCCGGTGGGCCCGCTCGGATCGGCGGACGGCGGATCTGGCGGGCGCGGCGTGTCCGGCGCGGAGCGGACACGTCTGCTGTGACGCCCGGGTAATCTAGCTACAGTAAAACTCTGCTAATGATGCCACGTCACCACGATTACTGTTGCTAATCTCGCGTTAGTCGGAACCGAATCAAATTCAAATTAAAAATCAAGCAAACAATACAAGTTTTGAAATATTAAAACTAAAATGTTTGGAGTGAACCAAATAATGCATAAACAATTATGGTGGAGAAACCAGACTTATATAAAATGTTTAAATACTCTAAAATGAATAAAACAGTAGCTAAAACAAATAATTAAATGCCATCTATATTGGTAGAATACTAAACTATATTATTTTGGGGTGATACTTTTTGTGGCTGTGGCATAAGTTGTAACATCAATTTAGGTGCCACTTGGTATTTTATTAAAACTAATAAATAGGAACTAAAAGAAAACAGAAGAAAAAAAAAGGTAAAAGAAAGCAAGATAAAAAAAATCAAAGCGAAAAGAAAAAAAAACTGGCAGCCCTGGGCCTCGGCCCACACCCAGCCAGCCCCCTGGCCTATAACCCCCATTCCCCCAACTGAACCCTAGAGCCCAACCCCACTCCACCACGATCCCTACCCTCTCCCTCCAGCGCCGCCACAGGAGAGGCGCTCGACCCCCTCGTCCTCTGCCACTCGTGCCCGACGCCCCACAATGTCATCGTCGCGGCCACCGTCGTCTCTGGCGTGCGGGAGCACGTCCAGGAGGTCCGACATGGCCGGATCCGTCCGTTCCGTGGACCAGCTCAAGCCGGGACAGCCCGTGTGCTCGCCATCGAGCCCTTCTCCGCCGCGGACGTCACCAACTCATCGTCGTTGCCACTGCTTCGGGCTGCCTCCGACCTTCTAGCCTCGCCCACAAGAACCGGAGTGAGCTCTCCCTCGGGTCCTCCTTTTAGCCCTTCGATTTGAACGTTGTAGTCTGCCATCTCCGTCGAGCCCGAATCCCCGTGTACGCGTACATACGATTACTGTCGATGTTGTCCCTGCTACCTCTTGTCGTTGCTGATGTCCCGTGCTCGCCCGCGCTGTTGACTGCTGCCTTGCGCCGATGCTGCTCGCGTACTGCTGCTGGCGCTACCTACAACTGCTCTGCTTGCTGCAGCCCACGCCTGGCCGTGTAAGGCCGCGCGCCCGCGCCACCGCTGCTCTTTGCTGCTCCTCCTAGCTGATGCCGCTGTCGCTGCTGCTCCGTGCTGCCTCTCCTGCTACCTGCTGCTGTGCTGCTTGCGGTTGCCGCCGCTGCGTGCTCTGCCTGATACTGCTAACTGCTAGCGCTGCTCTAAGCTGCTGCCGGTGCTGCTTATGCTGCCAGCGTTTCTTGCTGCTGCTCATAGTGCTAGCTGCGTTGCTGCTCTGTATTGCTACTAATACGTGCTAGCCATGGCAAGCACCAAGCACAGCCGATGCATTGCTTGCTGGCTCAATTAGTAGGGATGTTAGTTTAGGCTAATTTAAGTGTTAATTAATCTAAGCCAAAGGCATGTGGAGCCCCCACCACTAATTAATCTAATATACTAGAATACTTTAGTTACTGACTGTGACATGTGGGACCTTCCCATTAATCAACCAATTTATTTAGTCTTTAAATAAATATTGAGACAATGACACATGGGACCAACTTATACTGTTCATATATTGACCAGTCAATCTGTGACTTGGTCAACCCTACCCCTCTGGCCCCACTGTCATACACTTTGGCTAGATCAGCACTATGTGACGAAAGCATTTTTACTATTTAATTTCGAAATATAATTAAATCCAGAAATGTCAGAAAATCATAAAACTTTAGAAAATAATATCTTTTAAACCGTAACTCGGATGAAAATACTTTGTACATGAAAGTTTCTCAGAGCGACGAGACGAATTCGAATACGCGGTCCGTTCGTCCGCCACGCATCTCTATCATACCGAACATGCAACATTCCCCTCCGTTTCATCTGCCCGAAAATGCCTAACACCGGGAATACTTTCCCGGATGTTATTCCTCTTCGCCTGTATCACCGAGCATCGCGTTAGGCCACACGTAGCACCGCGTATTTCCATGTTATGCTTTGTGATGCTATTGTTTGCTCTGTTATTTATTTGTTTTCCCTTCGTTGCTTATTTTCGGTAGACTCCGATACTGTGATAGACCCCGAGACCATTGATGCTTCGGTGTTCGACTACGGCTACGCTTTCGAAGATTCCTTTCATCTGCAGGGCTTCCAGGCAAGCCCCCCCCCCTTGATCACCAGATATCGCCTATTCTCCTCCCTCTTACTCTTGCATTAGTTTACTACTGTTGTTGATTCGATAACTCCTATTCTGATGCATAGCCTGTCATTGTTGCTACCACTGTTGATACCTTTACCTGTTATCCTAATGCTTAGTATAGGATGCTAGTTCTCCATCAGTGGCCCCCACATCCTTGTCCGTCTGCCATGCTATACTATCGGGACGTGATCACCTCGGGTGGTGATCACGGGTATATACTATATACATACTTTACATGATACATGATGTGACTAAAGTCGGGTCGGCTCATTGAGTACCCGCAAGTGATTTGATGTGGGGGCTGAAAGGACAGGTGGCTCCATCCAGGTAGTGGTGGGCCTGAGTTCCTGACGCCCCCCGAGTGGATCATTGTGGCGGAGCGACAGGGCAGGTTGAGACACCCAGTGGAGAGGTGGCCTGGCCCTGGTCGTTGTCCGCAGTTGTTTCATAATAACACGCTTAACGAGGTTGGATATTTGATCTGAGTCTGGCCATTTGGTCTATACGCACTAACCAGCTGCGTGGGAACAGTTATGGGCACTCGGCGTCGTGGTATCAGCCGAAGCCTTTTTGACGTCAGCGACTTAGCGGCGCGCGCCGGATTGGACTGGAAAGCCTACTCTGGTATTAGGAGAGGCTATGTCTGCTTACCGGCCACGTACGCAACGTGCAGGTGTGCGTTGGGCGATGGGCCCGGACCCCTGCGCGCCTAGGACTTAGACCGGCGTGCTGACCTCTCTGCTGTGCTTAGGTAGGGCTGCGACGTGTTGATCTTCCGAGGCCGGGCATGACCCTGGAAAGTGTGTCCGGCCAAATGAGATCAAGCTTGCTGGGTTATGTGGTGCACCCCTGCAGGGAAGTTAATCTATTCGAATAGCCGTGTTCCTCGGTAAAAGGACGACCCGGAGTTGTATTCCGACCTCATGACAACTAGAACCGGATACTTAATAAAACACACCCTTACAAGTGCCAGAGATAACTCGGTGGTTGCTCTCTCACAGGGTGATGTGCGGGAGGATCACCGAGTAGGTTATGCTATTCGATGTTACTTGGTGAACTTACCATCTACTCCCTTCTACTGCTGCAAGACGGAGGCTGCGAGAAGCGAGGATACTTGTTACTTTCCAGCTACCCTCATCTTCTGCTGCAAGATGGAGGTTACGAGAAGCGTAGTCTTTGATTGGATTAGCTATCCCCCTCTTATTCTGCTTTCTGCAGTTCAGTCCACATATATTACCCCTTTACACAGATATCATTGCATATGTAGTGTAGATCCTTGCTTGCGAGTACTTTGGATGAGTACTCACGGTTGCTTTTCTCCCCCTTTTCCCCTTTTCTCCCTTCTTCTCGGATGACGCAACCAGATGGTGGAGTCCAGGAGCCAGAGGATCCCGATGATGTTTCTACTCGGAGTTCGGCTTCGAGGAGTAGTTAGGAGGTCCCAGGCAGGAGGCCTTGCCTTTTCGATCGTTGCTATATTTGTGCTAGCCTTCTTAAGGCAAACTTGTTTAACTTATGTCTGTACTCAGATATTGTTGCTTCCGCTGACTCTTGTGTTTCCGAGCTTTTGTATTCGAGCCCTCGAGGCCCCTGGCTTGTAATATAAAGCTTGTATTATTTAATTTGTGTCTAGAGTTGTGTTGTGATATCTTCCAGTGAGTCCTTGATCTTGGTCGTACACATTTGCGTGCATGATTAGTGTACGGTCAAATCGGGGGCGTCACAAGTTGGTATCAGAGCGAACTGCCTGTAGGAATCCCCCTTTCCAACTCCTTGGCCGAAGTTGAGTCTAGTCTTTGAAAAACAAATTTACTAACTTGTTGTGTGGCTTACGGGTCCACATCACCATTGGGTGGTATTAGGATATTTTACTCCTCGTCTATACTCTGGGACTCTTATCTCTCTACTATTCGGGATAAATGAATTTTGCTAAATCTAACATTAGGATCTCGTTATCACTTTCACCCGGAGAGCACCTTATGTTCGATGATCGTCTGCTGCACTAGAAGACCCTGAAGATACTCTTCCCTGTTAACCCGAGAACTTGTGTTCATCGCCTTTGTAATTCACTGCCACCGATAGATCACTATGGATACCTGCATGCACTTGTCATACTCATGATCATTCCCCGTCGCTCTTGTTGTTACAAGAGGCCTCGAAATATTCTCCGTTGTCTCGAGAATCCTTTGAGTTTATTGTCTTGCCGTTTTGTTTCGCGTGAAAACCCTTACGGTTATTTCGTCACATTTATCGGGGATCCGTGCTTCGCAATTGTTCATGTGTCTCACAAAATTCTTCAGAATACTTTTCGATGTTTCGAAAATCCTCTGCAGGCTGTTACTCTTGAAATTCTTGCCTGCTTGCATTATGGATAATTCCATATGACTAGTAGTCTTCGTTAACATCCCTTGTCTTAGCCATTTTGAGCCTATTGATTCAATATGTGCGTATGCACGTAGTCATCAGGTTATCCTCTTTAAAATTATCCTTCCGGCTCAGGCGTCATTCCGGACATGAGTTGGTTCTCGGCAATTCAAACCTTTATTGATTGTCCAACTAAATGTTTTCAACTTGTCCATTCTTGATCAGAGCGTCTCCTTCTGATCCTTCATTTTGGAAACCATAATTTCTTTCTATTTAAGCATCAGACTAATCAGGTGATTCTTGAATCTGATGCCTCTGCATTCTTTCTTCCTATGAGTGAGTACTGATACTCACACCAGCTTCGTTGTGGGTCGCCCAATCCATTGTTGGATTGTTATCCGACAGCGTCTTCCATATTCAATCACCTTGTGAGTTCTTCCCCTGATACATAATGCCTTTGATGGGTTGTATCCTCTACTTGGCCAACCATGCTCTGCTTTCGAGCTTGAGTATCTACTTTTGAAACTTGTGGTATATGTTACTAAGACGCCCGATGGGTTGAACCTATGCCTTCCCCTAATCCGTGAGAACCAAAAAGTTTTCACAAGTCATACTCTTCCGGTGTTCTACAAGATAAAATTCCAACACTACAGTTTTATCAAAGCGAGAGGTGAATGAAATGATATGCATTAAAGAAGTGGGAGTCGACCTTGAACTTGTGTTCATGCCCATGAAAATGATGTAGACCGTCTCGGAAGCTTCTTGCAAAATGATTATCCAGCTGTATGATTCTTTCGGTATTCTTCAATTGATTCCTTACAGTTATGGTTCCGACCATGCTGTCCTTATCTAATATATCTAATGGGAATTCATTCCAGGCCTCGTCAATTTTTGACAAGGTTAAAGCATCTACTGTCATAGGTCAATGACCTAGTTCAACTTCTATCGTGTTCTACCTTCGAGTTTTACCCCCTGATATCTTGAGGATATCGTGCCTTTGCACTACACCTTTTGGACTTTTGATGAAGTAATACCTTTGCTTGTCGTAATCACTCTACGGGTTCTAGGTTGCCGTCAACCGAGGACACCGTTTAGTAAATCAAATCCGCTCTAAAAATTCAACACCCCTAGTAGATGTTACTGGAAATTTTTTTTAAACTCAATCTGGTTTTATTCCTAGGCTATCGGGTACATCCCTTGTCTAGCTATCTTTGACTGTGCTACCTCGTCCTCCTTTGGTGCACGAATTCTTCAGAATGTGGGCACGACTTAAGTCGAGCTTTCAACATCATGTTGCTTGTCTTGAGAGGCAACTTTGGTTCCGAGCTTTCATCTTATATATTGATCCGTTAACTTGCCAGTTCGTCATTCCCTTGCTTGTTGCCGTTGTTGTTTGATTGCATCCTCTTGAAACATCCCGACAAATGTGTCGGATCACCTTCAACACTTTGACTACTTATGAGATGTCAACTGAGTTCGTGATGAGAAATACCCTCCTTGCCCTCGATGATTTTTAATATCATCGACAACACCCTTGACTTCCTTTCATCGCGAACTTGTCCACATTATAATTGCAACTTGCTCTCCAGGTAGTGTTGTGTTCTGCCTTGAAGTATTAATGTCTTTTATGTCGAGAATGTTGTGGGAATTGCTCCGCCTCTTAGAAATTCTCGGTATGATGATACTTCTCACCATCACCATTCTTCCTTGGTCCCCGTGTTGTTTTTAACCGAGATACCAATATGCTAACGATGCTGCTTGAGTTCTGTACTTCTAGCAACCCTATTGCTTTGAAGTCAACGATCGACAGTTCGTTCTTCGACTGTTGGCTATTAAATCGTCACTCTAACATTGATCTTGCTGCCTAAGGTCATATTTTGGGCACACCTTCCAACTATTGATTAATGGTGTATGTTTTCCTCGAGCATACAACATTATACCATTTGAATTGACAAGTGTCATCTTCTTGTTCACATTATTGTGGAAATCCATCCGTTTGGAATTCTCGATAAATTGACGCTGAGCCCATCAGCCACCTACTCATCCTCTCCTTGGTTAAATGATGAACTATTGTTTTGGGAAACTGCTCCCATAGTTCATTTCTCGAGAATCTTGCAATTTCATTTCGTCGATTTGTGATGCACCTCTTCTTCTGAACATCCCGAGTCTGAGGTAAAACGACACCAATCAGATCTGAATCTCGGTCAGATAAGATGGTTGGGACAACTTTCCAGTAGTTATAATATTGGTCCTTTGATGACTCGGTAATATGATGTCATGCCTAGCACCCTTGCTGGAGGACCTATTATTATAATCTCTTTTGCAAGAATAACCATTCTTCCAGGAGGAAATTATAAGACTTATTAAATAAGTTGTTCCTGATGAATCCTTTGTGTATCCAAGTCTGAGCCTTGATTGAAAAACCATATCATTGCTACCTCGAAGCATGACTATGATACCCCGCTCATCAACAAGAACATTGGAGGCGCAATGCTAAATGTTTCTTGGTCAGTTATCCAAACACTGTTGTATGGGTAACATCTTGATTAATCCTTGCCTCTTTATCTGAATGGTTGGATACTTGCTCTCCAACCCTGTATGTCATGTTCTGCTTGTCCACGGGAAGGATATACTCCAAATAATTGTGTGTAATCACAATTTTCCTTTCCATTTGTTTGTTTAACCTTTCTTTGATCTACATATAATCTAAGCAGTAATAATACTCTGCTTATGTAAACACCTCGTTGTACAACTCTGTCAGTACGACCTTGATTCTATTGTTAATAACATTCCAGTACTACCGGTGGACGAAAACTTTGCCTACCGGTCCGCCTCGTTACAATGTGCAAGAAAATGGTTCTCTTCATTCCACGTCCTTGGTACCGACATTGTTGCCAACTTAGCTGACAAACTATCCTCTGACATGCCTTGCTTTATGTGCAAGATGTCATCGCCCTTCCTACTGTTAACCGACATGGTGGGCCCATAACCCACAGGTCCACGGGATCGAAACCTGACTCTTCTGTACAACCTTGATTCTAAAGTATCCTTTACACTTGGCTCGTAAGTAATTCACGAGCTAAATAGTATATCATGTTTCATCTTGGTATCAAACACATTATTTGTTCCCATTGTTCAAGCCCTGATTCCAGCTTCCGTCTAGGCATCGAATGATTGCCTACCCTTTTGAAACTTTGGTACCATCGTATATTGCACTCAACGTATTCACTAAAATACAACTCATGGGGTACCTCGTGTATTTCCCATTGAGTTCACCGTCAGATGCCCAACTTTGTGGAGAGGCGTTCTTTCGGAGTTTTTCCCCCTGGTCGCGTTCGTAGGACGATAGAGATCCCGAAGAAAGGATGATGACTTCATCATAATGCCCTAATGCAGCGAATTGAAGACATCAACGATATGGATCAACCTCTTTGATGAGAGCAACAAGAACAAGAAGATTCGTTAGAATTTCGAAACCAATTCCTTTCCTCTTACACCACCTCTTAAATCTCGGGACGAGATTTCTTGTAGTGGAGGAGAATTGTGACACCCGGGTAATCTAGCTACAGTAAAACTCTGCTAATGATGCCACGTCACCACGATTACTGTTGCTAATCTCGCGTTAGTCGGAACCGAATCAATTTCAAATTAAAAATCAAGCAAACAATACAAGTTTTGAAATATTAAAACTAAAATGTTTGGAGTGAACCAAATAAGGCATAAACAATTATGGTGGAGAAACCAGACTTTTATAAAATGTTTAAATACTCTAAAATGAATAAAACAGTAGCTAAAACAAATAATTAAATGCCATCTATATTGGTAGAATACTAAACTATATTATTTTGGGGTGATACTTTTTGTGGCTGTGGCATAAGTTGTAACATCAATTTAGGTGCCACTTGGTATTTTATTAAAACTAAAATAAATAGGAACTAAAAGAAAACAGAAGAAAAAAAAAGGTAAAAGAAAGCAAGATAAAAAAAATCAAAGTGAAAAGAAAAAAAAACTGGCAGCCCTGGGCCTCGGCCCACACCCAGCCAGCCCCCTGGCCTATAACCCCCACTCCCCCAACTGAACCCTAGAGCCCAACCCCACTCCACCACGATCCCTACCCTCTCCCTCCAGCGCCGCCACAGGAGAGGCGCTCGACCCCCTCGTCCTCTGCCACTCGTGCTCGACGCCCCACAATGTCATCGTCGCGGCCACCGTCGTCTCTGGCGTGCGGGAGCACATCCAGGAGGTCCGATGTGGCCGGATCCGTCCGTTTCGTGGACCAGCTCAAGCCGGGACAGCCCGTGTGCTCGCCATCGAGCCCTTCTCCGCCGCGGACGTCACCAACTCATCGTCGTTGCCACTGCTCCGGGCCACCTCCGACCTTCTAGCCTCGCCCACAAGAACCGGAGTGAGCTCTCCCTCGGGTCCTCCTTTTAGCCCTTCGATTTGAACGTTGTAGTCTGCCATCTCCGTCGAGCCTGAATCCCCGTGTACGCGTACGTACGATTGCTGTCGATGTTGTCCCTGCTACCTCTTGTCGTTGCTGATGTCCCGTGCTCGCCCGCGCTGTTGACTGCTGCCTTGCGCCGATGCTGCTCGCGTACTGCTGCTGGCGCTACCTACAGCTGCTCTGCTTGCTGCAGCCCACGCCTGGCCACGTAAGGCCACGCGCGCGCGCCACCGCTGCTCTTTGCTGCTCCTCCTAGCTGATGCCGCTGTCGCTGCTGCTCTGTGCTGCCTCTCCTGCTACCTGCTCCTGTGCTGCTTGCGGTTGCCGCCGCTGCGTGCTCTGCCTGATACTGCTAACTGCTAGCGCTGCTCTAAGCTGCTGCCGGTGCTGCTTATGCTGCCAGCGTTTCTTGCTGCTGCTCATAGTGCTAGCTGCGTTGCTGCTCTGTATTGCTACTAATGCGTGCTAGCCATGGCAAGCACCAGCCGATGCATTGCTTGCTGGCTCAATTAGTAGGGATGTTAGTTTAGGCTAATTTAAGTGTTAATTAATCTAAGCCAAAGGCATGTGGAGCCCCCACCACTAATTAATCTAATATACTAGAATACTTTAGTTACTGACTGTGACATGTGGGACCTTCCCATTAATCAACCAATTTATTTAGTCTTTAAATAAATATTGAGACAATGACACATGGGACCAACTTATACTGTTCATATATTGACCAGTCAATCTTTGACTTGGTCAACCCTACCCCTCTGGCCCCACTGTCATACACTTTGGCTAGATCAGCACTATGTGACGAAAGCATTTTTACTATTTAATTTCGAAATATAATTAAATCCAGAAATGTCAGAAAATCATAGAACTTTAGAAAATAATATCTTTTAAAGCGTAACTCGGATGAAAATACTTTGTACATGAAAGTTGCTCAGAGCGACGAGACGAATCCGAATACGCGGTCCGTTCGTCCGCCACACATCTCTATCATACCAAACATGCAACATTCCCCTCCGTTTCATCTGCCCGAAAATGCCTAACACCGGGAATACTTTCCCGAATGTTATTCCTCTTCGCCTGTATCACCGAGCATCGCGTTAGGCCACACGTAGCACCGCGTATTTCCATGTTATGCTTTGTGATGCTATTGTTTGCTCTGTTATTTATTTGTTTTCCCTTCGTTGCTTATTTTCGGTAGACTCCGATACTGTGATAGACCCCAAGACCATTGATGCTTCGGTGTTCGACTACGGCTACGCTTTCGAAGATTCCTTTCGTCTGCAGGGCTTCCAGGCAAGCCCCCCCCCTTGATCACCAGATATCGCCTATTCTCCTCCCTCTTACTCTTGCATTAGTTTACTACTGTTGTTGATTCGATAACTCCTATTCTGATGCATAGCCTGTCATTGTTGCTACCACTGTTGATACCTTTACCTGTTATCCTAATGCTTAGTATAGGATGCTAGTTCTCCATCAGTGGCCCCACATCCTTGTCCATCTGCCATGCTATACTATCGGGATGTGATCACCTCGGGTGGTGATCACGGGTATATACTATATACATACTTTACATGATACATGATGTGACTAAAGTCGGGTCGGCTCATTGAGTACCCGCAAGTGATTTGATGTGGGGGCTGAAAGGACAGGTGGCTCCATCCAGGTAGTGGTGGGCCTGAGTTTCTGACGGCCCCCGAGTGGATCGTTGTGGCGGAGCGACAGGGCAGGTTGAGACACCCAGTGGAGAGGTGGCCTGGCCCTGGTCGTTGTCCGCGGTTGTTTCATAATAACACGCTTAACGAGTTTGGATATTTGATCTGAGTCTGGCCATTTGGTCTATACGCACTAACCAGCTGCGTGGGAACAGTTATGGGCACTCGGCGTCGTGGTATCAGCCGAAGCCTTTTTGACGTCAGCGACTTAGCGGCGCGCGCCGGATTAGATTGGAAAGCCTACTCTCGTATTAGGAGAGGCTAGGTCTGCTTACCGGCCACGTACGCAACATGCAGGTGTGCGTTGGGCGATGGGCCCGGACCCCTGCGCGCCTAGGACTTAGACCGGCGTGCTGACCTCTCTGCTGTGCTTAGGTAGGGCTGCGACGTGTTGATCTTTCGAGGCCGGGCATGACCCTGGAAAGTGTGTCCGGCCAAATGAGATCAAGCGTGCTGGGTTATGTGGTGCACCCCTACAGGGAAGTTAATCTATTCGAATAGCCGTGTCCCTCGGTAAAAGGACGACCCGGAGTTGTATTCCGACCTCATGACAACTAGAACCGGATACTTAATAAAACACACCCTTACAAGTGCCAGAGATAACTCGGTGGTTGCTCTCTCACAGGGTGATGTGCGGGAGGATCGCCGAGTAGGTTATGCTATTCGATGTTACTTGGTGAACTTACCATCTACTCCCTTCTACTGCTGCAAGACGGAGGCTGCGAGAAGCGAGGATACTTGTTACTTTCCAGCTACCCTCATCTTCTGCTGCAAGATGGAGGTTACGAGAAGCGTAGTCTTCGATTGGATTAGCTATCCCCCTCTTATTCTGCTTTCTGCAGTTCAGTCCACATATATTACCCCTTTACACAGATATCATTGCATATGTAGTGTAGATCCTTGCTTGCGAGTACTTTGGATGAGTACTCACGGTTGCTTTTCTCCCCCTTTTCCCCTTTTCTCCCTTCTTCTCAGATGACACAACCAGATGGTGGAGTCCAGGAGCCAGAGGATCCCGATGATGTTTCTACTCGGAGTTCGGCTTCGAGGAGTAGTTAGGAGGTCCCAGGCAGGAGGCCTTGCCTTTTCGATCGTTGCTATATTTGTGCTAGCCTTCTTAAGGCAAACTTGTTTAACTTATGTCTGTACTCAGATATTGTTGCTTCCGCTGACTCTTGTGTTTCCGAGCTTTTGTATTCGAGCCCTCGAGCCCCCTGGCTTGTAATATAAAGCTTGTATTATTTAATTTGTGTCTAGAGTTGTGTTGTGATATCTTCCAGTGAGTCCTTGATCTTGGTCGTACACATTTGCGTGCATGATTAGTGTACGGTCTAATCGGGGGCGTCACATCTGCCCGGCACGGAAATCGAGGCAGGGCTAGAGCTAGGAGGAGGCTAGGGTTTTTGCCCGAATTTTGGACGGGGGAGACGTTTTTATAGGCATAGGGAGCTAGGAATGTCCAAATGGGGTGCGGTTTTCGGCCACACGTTCGTGATCTGACGACCGAGAGAATGGGAGTGGTTGTGCTGGGTTAGTGGGCTGTTGTGGAGGGGGTCTTGGGCCAAAAGGAAGAGGTGCTTTTAGCCCACTAGGTTAACCGTTGGAGTACCAAACGAACTCCAAACGCGATGAAACTTGACAGGAGGCCTACACGTACCAAAACAACAACGCACGACAAGTCTCACCTCATTCCAGGAACGTTACACGGCCATACACGAAAGAAGGACTCGGGGGTGCCACGGGCACGTGTGTGAGTGTCGGAACTCGAAACGGACAACGGGAAGAGGCGAGTGGAACCGGGTGCAAGTGACAACACGAATGCAATGCAATGCACATGATAACATGACATGGATGAAATGCACACACGCACACGACAAAATGAAGAAACCCGAAAAGAAAGAAGAGCCCAAAATGGAATTGATGAAGTCAACATTTCATATATTGCCATAAATGGAAGGTGTTACATCTGGGGTGTTACAAACTCTCCTCTACTACGAAAAGATCTCGTCCCGAGATCTAGGACTGGAAGAAGGAAGGGTACTCGGAACGAAGGTGATCTTCTCGTTCCCACGTAGCTTCTCGGTCGGTATGGTGTGACCACTTAACTTTCAAGAACTTGATTGACTTGTTGCGGGTCTTGCGCTCAGTTTCTTCAAGAATAACAACAGGGTGCTCACGGTAAGATAAGTCTTGTTGAAGATCAATATCCTCGAACGGAATGGTGCGCTCAGGTGTCTTGAAGCACTTGCGGAGTTGAGACACGTGAAACACATCATGAACATTTGCAAAGTTGGAGGGGAGCTCAAGTTGATAGGCTAGATCGCCTCTTATGCCAAGAATCTTGAAAGGGCCCACGTATCTAGGAGCAAGCTTTCCTTTGATACCGAATCTTTGGGTTCCTTTCATAGGAGAAACACGTAGATAGACATGATCCCCAATGTCGAAAGCCAAATCACGATGCTTGCCGTCATAGTAGCTCTTTTGAAGCGACTGAGCGGCCTTGAGATTCTCACGTATGACTTTGCACATTTCTTCGGCTTCTGAGATCAAGTCATTGCCAAGAAATTGACGTTCACCAGTCTCGGACCAGTTGAGAGGGGTACGCCACTTTCTGCCATAGAGGATTTCAAAAGGAGCTTTGTCGGCACTTGCTTGGAAACTGTTGTTGTAAGAGAACTCGGCAAACGGGAGACAATCTTCCCACTTCATGCCAAAAGAGATGACACAAGCTCTGAGCATGTCTTCGAGGATCTGGTTCACTCTTTCGACTTGACCACTAGTCTGAGGGTGAAACGCAGTGCTGAAACGAATCTTAGTGCCCATGGCTGACTGAAAAGAGTCCCAGAACTTGGATGTGAACAAACTTCCACGGTCCGAGGAGATAACTTGAGGAATGCCATGCAACGAAACAATTCTGGAAGTGTACAACTCTACCAACTGAGCTGCATTGATGGATTCTTTGACGGGAAGGAAGTGAGCTACTTTGGTTAGCTTGTCAATCACAACAAAGATAGCATCATTCCCCTTCTTGGACTTGGGAAACCCAGTGACGAAATCCATTTCAATGTGGTCAAATTTCCACTCGGGAATAGGTAGAGGTTGAAGGAGACCGGCTGGACGTTGATGCTCTGCCTTCACTCTTCTGCAGACATCACATTCATTCACGAATTGGGCAATCTCCCTTTTCATGCGAGTCCACCAGTAAGATTGCTTGAGGTCTTGGTACATCTTAGAACTTCTGGGATGAATCGAGAGGAGGGAGTCATGTGCTTCGTTCATTATGAGCTTCATGAGATCACCCTTGGGAACCACAATTCTGACCTCAAAGAACAATGTGTCTTTCTCATCAACACGATAGCACTTGTATTTGGGAGTACCCTTTGCAATACCATGTTTCACTTTCTACACCATAGCATCACTTAGTTGGGCCTCACGGATCTGATCTTCCAAGGTAGGAGCAACTTGAAGGTTTGCAAGAAAGCCTTGCGGAACAACTTGGAGGTTGAGCTTCCTGAATGATTCACAAAGCTCAGGCAAGAACGGCTTGAGAAGGAGACTGTTGCAATATGCCTTTTGAAGGAAATACGCCCTGGAGGCAATAATAAAGTTATTATTTATTTCCTTATATCATGATAAATGTTCATTATTCATGCTAGAATTGTATTAACCGGAAACTTAGTACATGTGTGAATACATAGACAAAATAGAGTGTCCCTAGTATGCCTCTACTAGACTAGCTCATTGATCAAAGATGGTTATGTTTCCTAAACCATAGACATTAGTTGTCATTTGATCAACGAGATCACATCATTAGGAGAATGATGTGATGGACAAGACCCATCCGTTAGCTTAGCACTATGACCGTTTAGTTTTGCTGCTATTGCTTCCTTCATGACTTATACATGTTCCTATGACTATGAGATTATGCAACTCCCGTATACCGGAGGAACACCTTGTGTGCTATCAAACGTCACAACGTAACTGGGTGATTATAAAGATGCTCTACAGGTGTCTCCAAAGGTCTTCGTGGTGTTGGCATAGATCAAGAATAGGATTTGTCACTCCGAGTGTTGGAGAGGTATCTCTGGGCCCTCTCGGTAATACACATCATAATAAGCCTTGCAAGCAAATGACTAATGAGTTAGTCACATGATGATGTATTACGGAACGAGTAAAGAGACTTACCGGTAACAAGATTGAACTAGGTATTGAGATACCGACGATCGAATCTCAGGCAAGTAACATACCGATGACAAAAGGAACAACGTATGTTGTTATGCGGTTTGACCGATAAAGATCTTCGTAGAATATGTAGGAGCCAATATGAGCATCCAGGTTCCGCTATTGGTTATTGACCGGAGATGAGTCTCGGTCATGTCTACATAGTTCTCGAACCCGTAGGGTCCGCACGCTTAACGTTTGATGATGATCGGTATTATGAGTTTATGAGTTTTGATGTATCGAAGGTAGTTTGGAGTCCCGGATGAGATCGGGGACATGGCGAGGAGTCTCAAAATGGTCAAGACATAAAGATCAATATATTGGACGACTATATTCGGACATCGGAAAGGTTCCGAGTGATTCGGGTATTTTTCGGAGTGCCGGAGAGTTACGGGAATTCGCCGGGGAGTATATGGGCCTTATTGGGCTTTAGGGGAAAGAAAGAGAGGAGGCTGCGCACCCCCCAAGGCTAGTCCGAATTGGACTAGGGGGAGGGGCTGCTGATACGTCCAAAACGTATCTATAATTTCTGCTTGCTCCATGCCACTTTTGGGTGATATTGCTATGATATTCATACACTTCCATACACTTTTGGTTATATTTGGACTAACCTACTAATCCAGTGCACCCCGCTGCCAGTTTCTGTTTTCGGCTGTTTTTGTATTTTAGGTTTTCACGTTACGAGAACTGCCAGGAAAAATCCAGAAAAATTATATAAAAAATCAGCGTTCCAGAACCTACCTTGCGCCCGAAGGGCAGCCCGGGGGGGGGGGGGGG
>LR738714.1:60762153-60868169 GCA_902687465.1 Secale cereale | reverse complement strand
AGGGCTCCAGGCGCCCTGGCGGCGCGCCCCCCTGGGCCGCACCGGGGGGGCGCCTGGGCCCCCCGAAGCCCGTCTGGTGCCCCCCTTTGGCATATATTTAGAGCGTCCCTCGAAACCTTTGGGACGGGAACTCTTTTTCGCGATCTCATCTCTGTTCCGCCGCCGCCGCCGCTTCCAAGATCGGGAGCACCAGGAGAACTCTTCCCGGCACCCTGCCGGAGGGGAGGATCACCATCAGGAGCTTCTCCACCACCATGGACGCCTCCCGGATGAGTTGTGAGTATTCTCCTTTGGACCATGAGTCCATGATCAGTAGCTATGTGATGTTCTCCTCCCGTTCTTGTGCTTCACTAATTAGTCCTCGTGAGCTGCCCTACATGATCGAGGCACATATGTAATCCTTATGCTATTGCTATGTTGAGTTTGCTGGGATCCGATGGATTATGAGATTATGTTCAGATTGATCTTGAGTAATATATTTGATCTACCTCTTTTATATTTATGTTCATAAGTAATTCTTGCATGTTCTCCGTTGTTATTTATTGCTTTGGCCAAGTAATACGTAGTGACTCAAAGAGGGAACGTTATGCTCGATTGTGGGTTCATGCCCCTCGATGACTAGCTTGAGTGACAGAAACATGAGTCTAGGGGATGTGCTGTTGCCACAAGGGGGAAAACAACGGTGCTTGTGCCCGCGGGTGCAAGGATTGTTTACTTTACGCAAAGTTCTTTTAATGCAGTTGTCTGTTGCTTTGAGTTTACACTATGGGTGGGACTCGCAACTTAATACCAACGAGATGTTCTGGATAGATATCTCAAGGTGGATGATTAGTAGTAGATATTGATGGATTTCGGTCTACTTACTTTGGCGTACCGCCCATGCTTTGAACCTCAACCTTTCTTGCAATGTAATCAGCATTGGTTTGCGTTCGTGGTCCTGTCAATTGCCCAGCTGTAATTCGTTTACTTCACATAGCTGTTTTATCGTCTTTTGGGAGAGAGACATCACTAGTGAACATCATGAGACTCCGGTCCATGTTACCATCATTGATCACATCCGCTATTTACTTTTTGCTTTTATTTACTATTGCAAACATTATCTATCACTACTATCATTTGCGTTTAATCCTTTGTGAACTACAAGGCCGGAGGGATTGACAACCTTTCTGTACTCGTTGGGAGCAAAGTTACTTGTATCTGTGTGTAGGTCCACGTTGATTGCTAATCCGCGCCATTAGCAGTTGACACCTACTTGTTGAACCTAGGAGTCTCTGGGATTCGATCCTTGGCATCTTTGCTAAGGGAAAACACTTCCACAACACTGCATCTTTTACCTTCCACTTGGGGTAACCAACGAGGGGTTAGAGGCCCATCAGCTGCGCCCCCTCCTTCCTTCTCTTCTCTTTTCCCTTCCTTCTCTCCTACTCCTACTACTTGGAAGGGCTCCTAGTTCTACTAGGAAAGGAGGAATCCTACTCCCGGTGGGAGCAGGACTCCCGTAGGGCGCGCCATAGAGAGGGCCGGCCCTCCCCCTCCTCCACTCCTTTATATACAGGGGTAGATGCACCCCATAGACATACAAGTTGATCAGTTGATCTCTCCCAACCGTGTGCGGTGCCCCCCTCCACAGTAACACACCTCGGTCATATCGTTGCAGCGCTTAGGCGAAGCCCTGCGACGGTAACTTCATCATATCCATCACCATGCCGTCGTGCTAACGAAACTCTCCTGTGAAGCTCAACTGGATCAAGAGCTCGTGGGACGTCATCAAGCTGAACGTGTGCTGAACGCGGAGGTGCCATATGTTCGATACTTGATCGGTTAGATCGCGAAGAGGTTCGACTACATCAACCGCGTCACTAGACGCTTCCGCTCCCGGTCTACGAGGGTACGTAGACACACTCTACCCCTCGTTGCTATGCATCTAGTAGATAGATCTTGCGTGACCGTAGGAAAATTTTGAAAATACTACGTTCCCCAACAATGGCATCATGAGCCAGGTTTATGCGTAGATGATATGCACGAGTAGAACACAAGTGAGTTGTGGACGATACTAGTCATACTGCTTACCAGCATGTCATACTTTGATTCGGCGGTATTGTTGGATGAAGCGGCCCGGACCGACATTACGCGTACGCTTACGTGAGACTGGTTCTATCGACGTGCTTCGCACACAGGTGGCTAGCGGGTGTCAGTTTCCCCAACTTTAGTTGAATCAAGTGTGGCTACGCCCGGTCCTTGTGAAGGTTAAAACATCACATACTTGACAAAATATCGTTGTGGTTTTATATGCGTAGGTAAGAACGGTTCTTGCTAAGCCCGTAGCAGCCACGTAAAACTTGCAACAACAAAGTAGAGGACATCTAACTTGTTTTTGCAGGGCATGTTGTGATGTGATATGGTCAAGACATGATGTGTTATACGGTTTTGTATGAGATGATCATGTTTTGTAAAGTTATCGGCAACTGGCAGGAGCCATATGGTTGTCGCTTTATTGTATGAAATGTAATCGCCATGTAATTGCTTTACTTTATCACTAAGCGGTAGCGATAGTCGTAGAAGCAATAGTTGGCGAAACGACAACGATGCTACGATGGAGATCAAGGTGTCGTGCTGGTGACGAAGGTGATCATGACGGTGCTTTGGAGATGGAGATCAAAAGCACAAGATGATGATGGACATATCATCTCACATATTTTGATTGCATGTGATGTTTATCTTATTATGCTTCTTATTTTTCTTAGAACGACGGTAGCATTATAAGATGACCCCTTACAAAATTTCAAGGTATAAGTGTTCTCCCTGAGTATGCACCGTTGCGAAAGTTCATCGTGCCGAGACACCACGTGATGATCGGGTGTGATAAGCTCTACGTTCAAATACAACGGGTGTAAGCTAGTTTTGCACAAGAAGAATACCTGGGTTAAACTTGACGAGCCTAGCATATGCAGATATGGCCTCGGAACACTGGAGATCGAAAGGTCGAGCGTGAATCATATAGTAGATATGATCAACATAAGATGTTCACCACTGAAAACTACTCCATCTCACGTGATGATCGGACATGGTTTAGTTGATTTGGATCACGTGATCATTTAGATGACTAGAGGGATGTCAATCTAAGTGGGAGTTCTTTAGTAATATGATTAAATTGAACTTTAATTTATCATGAACTTAGTCCTGATAGTATTTGCAAATTATGTTGTAGATCAATAGCTCGCGTTATAGCTCCCCTATGTTTTTGATATGTTCCTAGAGAAAATTAAGTTGAAAAATGTTAGTAGCAATGATGCGGACTAGGTCCGTGATCTGAGGATTATCCTCATTGCTGCTCAAGGTAATTATGTCCTTGATGCACTGCTAGGTGACATACCTATTGCAGGAGCAGATGCAGACGTTATGAACGTTTTTGACAAAAGCTCGGTATGATGACTACTTGATAGCTTAGTGCACCATGCTTTACGACTTAGAACCGGGACTTCAAAACTATTTTGAACACCACAGAGCATATAAGATGTTCCAAGAGTTGAAATTAGTATTTGATACTCATGCCCGTGTCGAGAGGTATGAGACCTCTGACAGTACTTTGCCTACAAGATGGAGGAGAATAGCTCAACCAGTGAGCATATGCTCAGATTGTCTGGGTACTACAATTGCTTGAATCAAGTGGGAGTTAATCTTCCAGATAAGATAGTAATTGACAAAGTTCTCTAGACACTATCACCAAGTTAGTAGAACTTCGTGATGAACTATAATATGCAAGGGATGACGAAAGTAATTCTCGAGCTCTTCGCGATGCTGAAATCGGCGAAGGTAGAAATCAAGAAACATCATCAAGTGTTGATGGTTAACAAGACCACTTATTTCAAGTAAAGGGCAAAGGGATAGAAGGGGAACTTCAAGAAGAATGAAAAGCAAGTTGTCACTCCCGTGAAGAAACCCAAAGCTAAACTCAAGCCTGAACTAAGTGCTTCTACTGCAAAGGAAATGGTCACTAGAAGTGGAACTGCCCTAGATACTTGGTGGATAAGAAGGATGGCAAACTGAGCAAAGGTATATTTGATATACAGATTATTGATGTGTACTTTACTAGTGTTCATAGCAACCCCTGGGTATTTGATACCGGTTCAGTTGCTAAAATTAGTAACTCGAAACGGGATTGTAGAATGAACATAGACTAGTTAAAGGTGAAGTGACGATGTGTGTTGGAAGTGGTTCCAAGATTGATCATCATCGCACACTGCCTATACTTCCGGAATTAGTGTAGAACCTAAATAAATGTTATTTGGCATTTGCGTTGAGCATGAATATGATTTGATCATGTTTGTTGCAATACGGTTATTCATTTAAAGTCATAGAATAATTGTTATTCTGTTTACATGAATAAAGCCTTCGATGGTCATACACCCAATGAAAAATAGTTTGTTGGATCTCGATCGTAGTGACACACATATTCATAATATTGAAGCCAAAAGATGCAAGGTTAATAATGATAGTGCAACTTATTTGTGGCACTGCCGTTTAGGTCATATTGGTGTAAAGCGCATGAAGAAACTCCACAGTGACGGACTTTTGGAATCAATTGATTATGAATCACTTGGTGCTTGCGAACCATGCCTCATGGACAAGATGACTAAAACTCCGTTCTCTGGAACAATGGAGCGAGCAACAGATTTGTCGGAAATCATACATACTGATGTATGTGAACCGATGAGTGTTGAAGCTCGCGTCGGGTATCGTTATTTTCTGACCTTCACTGATGATTTAAGCAGATATGGGTATATCTACTTGATGAAGCACAAGTCTGAAACATTTGAAAAGTTCAAAGAATTTTAGAGTGAAGTAGAGAATCATCATAACAAGAAAATAAAAAGTTTCTATGATCTTATCGCGGAGGCGAATATTTGAGTTACGAGTTTGGTCTTCATTTAAAACAATGTGGAATAGTTTCACAGCTCACGCCACCCGGAACACCACGGCGTCATGGTGTGTCCGAACATCATAACCGTACTTTATTAGATATGGTGCGATCTATGATGTCTCTTACCGATTTACCACTATCGTTTTGGGTTATGCTTTAAGGACAGCTGCATTCACGTTAAATAGGGCACCATCTAAATCCATTGAGACGACGCCTTATGAACTGTGGTTTGGCAAGAAACCAATGTTGTCATTTGTTAAAGTTTGGGGCTGCGATGCTTATGTGAAAAAGCTTCAACCTGATAAGCTCGAACCCAAGTCGGAGAAATGTGTCTTCATAGGATACCCAAAGGAGACTGTTGGGTACACCTTCTATCACAGATCCGAAGGCAAGATATTCGTTGCTAAGAATGGATCCTTTATAGAGAAGGAGTTTCTCTCGAAAGAAGTGAGTGGGAGGAAAGTGGAACTTGATGAGGTAATTGTACCTTCTCCCGAATTGGAAAGTAGTACATCACAGAAACCGGTTCCAGTGATTCCTACACCAATTAGTGAGGAAGCTAATGATAATGATCATGAAACTTCGGATCAATTTACTGCTGAACTTCGTAGATCAACCAGAGTATGTTCCGTGCCATAGTGGTACGGCAACCCGGTTCTGGAAATCATGTTACTAGACCATGATGAACCTACGAACTATGAGCAAGCGATGATGCGCCCATATTCCACAAAATGGCTCGAGGCCATAAAATCTGAGATGAGATCCATGTATGAGAACAAAGTGTGGACTTTGGTTGACTTGCCCAATGATCGGCAAGCCATCGAAAATAAATGGATCTTCAAGAGGAAGACCGATGCTGACGGTAATGTTACTGTTTACAAAGCTTGACTTGTTGCGAAAAGCTTTCGACAAGTTCATGGAGTTGACTACGATGAGACTTTCTCAGCAGTAGCGATGCTTAAGTCTGTCCAAATCATGTTAGCAATTGCCACATTTTATGATTATGAAATCTGGCAAATGGATGTCAAAACTGTATTCCTGAATGGATATCTTAAAGAAGAGTTGTATATGATGCAACTAGAAGGTTTTGTCGATTCTAATGGTGCTAACAAAGTGTGCAAGCTCCAGCGATCCATCTATGGACTAGTGCAAGCATCTCAGAGTTGGAATATACGCTTTAATAAGTTGATCAAAGCATATAGTTTTATACAGACTTGCGGTGAAGCCTGTATTTACAAGAAAGTGAGTGGGAGCACTACAGCCTTTCTGATAAGTATATGTGAATGACATATTGTCGATCAGAAATGATGTATAATTTTCTGGAAAGCATAAATGAGTGTTTGAAAGGAGTTTTTTCAAAGAAAAACCTCGGTAAAGCTGCTTACATATTGAGCCTCAAGATCTATAGAGATAGGTCGAGACGCTTGATAAGTTTTTTCAATGAGTACATACCTTGACAAGTTTTTGAAGTAGTTCAAAATGGACCAGTCAGAGAAGGAGTTCTTGCCCGAGTTGTAATGTATGAAGTTGAGTAAGACTCAAAGCTCGACCTCGGCAGAAGATAGAGAAAGAATGAAGGTCATTCCCTATGCCTCAGCCATAGGTTCTATAAAGTATGCCATGTTGTGTACCAAACCTGTTGTGTACCTTACCATGAGTTTGGCAAGGAGGTACGAAAGTGATACAGGAGTAGATCACTGGACATCAGTCAAAATTATCCTTAGTTACTGGATGACTAAGGAAATGTTTCTCGATTATGGAGGTGATAAAGAGTTCGTCGTAAAGAGTTACACCGATGCATGATTTATACTAATCCAGATGACTCTAAGTATCAATCTGGATGCATATTGGAAGTGGGAGCAATTAGCTAGAGTAGCTCCATGCAGAGCATTGTAGACATAGAAATTTGCGAAATACATACGGATCTAAATGTGTCAGACCCGTTGACTAAACTTCTCTCACAAGCAAAACATAATCACACCTTACTACTCTTGGGTGTTAATCACATAGCGATGTGAACTAGATTATTGACTCTAGTAAACCCTTTGGGTGTTAGGCACATGGCGATGTGAACAATGGGTGTTATTCACATAATGATGTGAACTATCGGTATTAAATCACATGGAGATGTGAACTAGATTATTGACTCTAGTGCAAGTGGGAGACTGAAGGAAATATGCCCTAGAGGCAATAATAAAGTTATTATTTATTTCCTTATATCATGATAAATGTTTATTATTCATGCTAGAATTGTATTAACCGGAAACTTAGTACATGTGTGAATACATAGACAAAATAGAGTGTCCCTAGTATGCCTCTACTAGACTAGCTCATTGATCAAAGATGGTTATGTTTCCTAAACCATAGACATTAGTTGTCATTTGATCAACGGGATCACATCATTAGGAGAATGATGTGATGTACAAGACCCATCCGTTAGCTTAGCACTATGATCGTTTAGTTTTGGTGCTATTGCTTCCTTCATGACTTATACATGTTCCTGTGACTATGAGATTATGCAACTCTCGTATATCGGAGGAACACCTTGTGTGCTATCAAACGTCACAATGTAACTGGGTGATTATAAAGATGCTCTATAGGTGTCTCCAAAGGTGTTCGTGGTGTTGGCATAGATCAAGAATAGGATTTGTCACTCCGAGTGTCAGAGAGATATCTCTGGGCCCTCTCGGTAATACACATCATAATAAGCCATGCAAGCAAATGACTAATGATTTAGTCACGGGATCATGTATTACGGAACGAGTAAAGAGACTTGCCGGTAACGAGATTGAACTAGGTATTGAGATATCGACGATCGAATCTCGGGCAAGTAACATACCAATGACAAAAGGAACAACGTATGTTGTTAAGCGGTTTGACCGATAAAGATCTTCGTAGAATATGTAGGAGCCAATATGAGCATCCAGGTTCCGCTATTGGTTATTGACCGGAGATGAGTCTCGGTCATGTCTACATAGTTCTCGAACCCGTAGGGTCCGCACGCTTAACGTTTGATGACGATCGGTATTATGAGTTTATGAGTTTTGATGTACCGAAGGTAGTTCGGTGTCCCGGATGAGATCGGGGACATGACGAGGAGTCTCGAAATGGTCGAGACGTAAAGATCGATATATTGGACGACTATATTCGGACATCGGAAAGGTTCCGAGTGATTCGGGTATTTTTTGGAGTACCGGAGAGTTACGGGAATTCGCCGGGGAGTATATGGGCCTTATTGGGTTTTAGGGGAAAGAAAGAGAGGAGGCTGCGCACCCCCAAGGCTAGTCCGAATTGGACTAGGGGGAGGGGCTGCGCCCCCTCCTTCATTCTCTTCTCCTTTCCCTTCCTTCTCTCCTACTCCTACTACTTGGAAGGGCTCCTAGTTCTACTAGGAAAGGAGGAATCCTACTCCCGGTGGGAGTAGGACTCCCCTAGGGCGCGCCATAGAGAGGGCCAACCCTCCATGTCAGGGATATTACTAGCAGGTATAAACCGACTAGTGTAAACCGGATTATGATAATATAGTTGTATAATTGTAATACCCAGTAAAGGTTACGGGCCATGAAGGCTTAGGGCCCATGTATAGAGTTACGATTCGTAAACCGCCTGATCATGTAACTTGAGAGACAAGGAAGAAAGAGCAGAGACCGAGGCGGACACAAGTATGAGCCGGCCTCGGGACTCTGCAAACCGGACCGGGCGTCGCCTCTATATAAAGGGACGACCGTGCGACGGTTCAAGGACAAGAAACAACCCGTCGAGACACAGGCAAGCAATCCGCTCCCTGTTCATCGACGCCCAAGCAATACCAAACCAAACTAGACGTAGGCTTTTACCTTCCTCGAAGTTGCCAAACTAGTATAAACCCTCTGTGTCCTTTGTGTGCTTTTAACCCCTTCAAGCTAACCCGTGCGATGGTTCCTCAACTAAGTCCGTTAAACCGGACATCTGCCGTGTTAATTCCACGACAGTTGGCGCCCACCTTGGGGCCTCCGCATGATGGTTTCGAGGTCTTGAAGGGCAGCTTTAAAGGTCTCAAGGGTTACGCGGTCGGCCGGATGACCAAGAGTCGCCGCGGCCGGATCTACATCGACGACGCAGGCTGGGGACCAGAAGCCGATTCAATCGAATACGGGTACCGGGTTCCCTTCGGCGGTATCCACGTCTTCATCGGCAAGATTGGTGAACCGGGACCTGGGCCGGACGTCTTCCCCGACATCGTCAAGCCGGCTCAGCGTGCGAGATCGGCCCGGATTCAGCCTGCCATGAAGCGCGTTTTCGTTGGAGCAATACACGGAGTCCAAGCCAAGGACGGATCAGATTCCGGTGGCGAGACAGTTGTCTATTCCGATGATGGGTCCTCATCCGGAGAGACTGAATCCCTGTATCTGTTGCGGGACGGCCGGTCGGAGGGTGTGTCTGACGGAGACAGTATTCCGGACCACTTTGATCTGCCAAACCGGGTGGCAGTGTTTATGGCCGGATCACAGCATACGCCGCAGCCCACGGTGACCGGAGCGTTCACAGCCGGAGCAGGGGGGAGCGGGCAAGCTCCCTCGGCCGCTGACGCTCTATCAACCTTGGTAGAGGAGTTGACAGCACGGGCAGTAGCAGTGGTGGCTCCCGCAGACAAGGCGCAACATGATGCAGAAATCCAACAGCTAAGGGGCCGGATCGAGCAAGCAAGAGAGGATCTGAAGGCAGAGAAATCTATGATAGCAACAAGACAGGCAGAGCTGGACTCCTAGGCTTTTCAGTTAAGGATGGATCAGGCCTCTATACAGGCAGTGAGGGATAGAAGGCACCAGTCTCGTTTACCGCCGGTCTATGAGGCGATGAATCTCTTCGGGACGCCAGGAGCGGGGGCTAGCAATGATCCGGAGGTAAACCGGAGGACGGCTCCAGTGAGGGGGGAACCAGTTCGACAGCCCACTGCGGAGCAAGATCGCCGGGTTACGTCCACACCTCACATCCCCACTCCTCCGGGTCATTATTCAAACCCTTTAGATAATATTGTTGCTGCCGCTTCACGTCTGGCCGCTTTACCCATTGAGGGGACATCCCCCGTAGCGATGGAGGCACGCAGGGTTAAGGATCTGCTTAACACGGCGTTAACACAGCAGCAAGCATACTCTCATAGTAGGGAGAGGCTTCATTCAACACCCCGCCATAGCTGGAGCTATACTAGGCATTGGGAGGAACCAGAGGTATCCAGTAGTGAACGGAGGCGACACCGTCAAAGACAAGATAATCCGGCGGGCGCAGATGCACAAGCTCAGGGGGCACAGGACCGGGTTAGATCTGCAGCTCGTGAGGAGGTCCGCCAAACGACGCCGGTTCACACAACCACAGCAGAAACAGGAATCACGACGAGTTCTTTCGGGGTGCAGTGTCTTATTCCCGCTTTACGGAGCGTGAAGTTGCCCAAGGATTTTAAGGGTCCACGTAAGGTGCCTAATTACACAGCAGATTTGGCCCCGGAGGCTTGGGTCGAGAGTTACGAGATGGCCATGGAGATGCTGGACGTGGATGAAGCGGCTTGCGCGAAATACTTTACCATGATGCTTGAGGGTACAGCCCGGACCTGGCTAAAGGGTTTACCCTCTAATTCCATCGGATCATGGGGAGAGTTACGCCGCCAGTTTATCAAAAAATTCAAGGATACATGCAAGCATCCAATGTCAGTGGTGGATCTGGCGGCCTGTATACAAGGAGACCAGGAGCCTACAAGTGCATGGGTGCGGCGAGTATCAGAAATCTTGCACTCTTCGAACAGTATCAACCCCAGTACGGCAATAGTAACGCTGGAAAACAATGGCCGGTTTGAGTCTCTGAAGTTAAAACTAGGACGGCTCAAACGGGATTGTAATGACATGGGAACTCTCATGAGCGCTCTGGTGAAGTACGGGGACTCTGACAACACTATGTATCCAGAAGCGGATGGAGATAAGATAGGAAAAGCCAATAAGCCCGGTAAACCGGCACAGGCTAATCCGGTTGGAACAAGCTTCTTAGGCAAGCGAAAAGCGGAGGGTGGCTCCGATTTCGTGGCCAATACCCAGGTTCAAGGGGGCTTTCAGCGCAATAAGGCTAAACCACCTCTACAAACCGGCGGAGGGCCCGCTAGCTGGGAGCAAGAGTTGAATGAGCCTTGCCCGAAACACGGATCAAAGGAACATCCAGCTAAGCACACTATAGGAGAATGCAAGGCCACGATGGAAGCCATGAGCCGGTTCAGATCTAACAACATGCCACCAGGCGGCGGATCAGGCCCCGGGTTTTCGGTCCGGGTCACCAGGGGAACGGCTCCGGATCAGGGTATCGTGGCAACAACAGTGGTTATAATAACCAAGGCAATAATCAGTATGGTCAGGGCAGTTACAATAACCAAGGCAATCAGCAGCATGGTCAGGGTGGTTATCATAACCCAAATAACCAACAGCAGGGCCAGGGTAATCACAACAACCAGGGTAATCAGCAGCGTCAGCAGCAGCAGTAGTCCGGATATCAGAGTAATCCGAAGGAATTGAGTAGCGGGCAGTATCATGTGTTCACTACGAGTTTGTGCAAACGGGATCAGAAAATCATAAAGCGGGCGGTCCATGCGGTTGAACCGGCAACACCACAGTTCCTGCGCTGGTCGGAGCAACCTATTGTGTGGAGCCGAGAGGATCATCCGCCGCGAGTTGATAATCCAGGCCATTTGGCCTTAGTGGTGGCACCACAGGTGGGTGGTTACAAATTCACCAAGGTCCTTATGGACGGTGGCAGCAGCATCAATATCTTATATTATGAGACTTTCCGTCGCATGGGGTTGACGGATAAGAAACTAAGACAGTCAAACACGGTGTTTCATGGAGTGGTGCCAGGTAAATCAGCTTACCCAGTTGGGAAAATTGACCTAGAAGTTACCTTTGGAGATGAGCAGGATTCCAGGTCGGAGATGATAACCTTTGAAGTTGTCAAGATCCGGAGCCCCTATCATGCTCTGTTTGGAAGATTGGTTTATGCCAAGTTTATGGCCAGGCCGTGTTATGTTTATCTACAGCTCAAGATGCCGGGTCACAAAGGAACAATCACGATTCATGGAAGTCGCAAGATTGCATTGGAGTGTGAAGAAGGAGACGCTGCTTACGCGGGAGCAGTATGCGCTACGGAGGATTTGAAGTTTTACAAGGACAATGTTGATCCGGCAGATATGTCACCGTTGAAGAAGCCAACTACCGAGCATGATCCGGCATTGAAGTTTAAGTCTGCAGAGGAGACCAAGCAAGTTGACTTTGTGCCAGGCGTATCATCCAAGTAGTTCACTATCAGCGCTAACCTTGATCCTAAATAGGAAAGCGCGCTCATCGAGTTCATCCATGAGAACCGGGATATCTTTGCATGGAAACCTTCTGACATGCCAGGTATACCGAGGGAACTCGCTGAGCACAGTCTTAACATTGATCCGAAGTTTAAACCGGTCAAGCAGTATCTGCGCCGCTTCAACGAAGAAAGGCAAGGCTATAGGAGAAGAAGTGGCCAGGCTTTTGGCCGCATGGTTCATAGTTGAAGTTTTTCACCCGGAGTGGTTGGCTAATCCGGTGCTGGTGTTAAAGAAAAATGGAAAGTGGAGAATGTGTGTAGATTACACGGACCTAAACAAGGCTTGTCCAACCGATCCTTTTGCTCTCCCTCGTATTGATCAGATCATTGATGCTACAGCGGGATGTGAGCGGCTAAGTTTTTTGGATGCATATTCAGCGTATCACCAGATCAAGATGGTAGTTAAAGATCAGGAGAAGACGTCCTTCATAACCCCTTTTGGTGCTTTTTGCTATGTTTCTATGCCCTTTGGGCTCAAGAGTGCCCAAGCAACTTATCAGCGTTGCGTACAGAATTGTCTTAAGGGGCAGATAGGGAGGAATGTTCATGCCTATGTGGATGATATTGTGGTGAAATCAAGGAAGGAGGAGACGCTGATAGAGGACCTCAAGGAGACCTTTGACAATCTTCGAGCCTATAAAATGATGCTTAATCCGGAGAAGTGCGCTTTCGGTGTTCCGGCGGGCAAGCTCCTTGGATTTTTGGTGTCAAACAGAGGAATAGAAGCCAATCCGGAGAAGATCAAGGCAATTACATCTTTGACTAAACCGGCTTGCATTAATGATGTTCAACGTATCGCCGGCCAGATCACAGCATTGAGCCGGTTCATCAGCCGTCTGGGGGAGAAGGCGATTCCGCTTTATCAGATGCTGAAAAAGACGGACCGGTTTATATGGACCGATGAGGCAAACGCTGCGTTTGAGGATTTGAAGCGGCAACTGGCACAACCGCCGGTCCTTGCTGCCCCTGTTGATAATGAGCCGTTGCTGTTATATGTCGCCGCCAATGCACGGGCAGTCAGCGTGGCAATCGTGGTTGAGCGCAAAGAAGTAGGAAAGGAATACCCGGTTCAACGTCCGGTCTATTATGTCAGTGAAGTTCTCATTGAATCCAAGCAAAGGTACCCGCATTGGCAGAAGGTGGTATATGGTGTGTTCATGGCAAACCGGAAGTTGAAACATTATTTCCAAGGCCACCCAATAACTGTTGTTAGTTCAGCACCGTTGGGGGATATAATCCAGAACAGGGAAGCTACTGGCAGAGTGGCGAAGTGGGCCATTGAGCTTAGCCCACACGAATTGAAGTATGTGCCATGGACCGCTATCAAATCCCAAGCATTGGTGGATTTTATCAATGATTGGACAGAACTGCAAACGCCAGAGGAGAAGCCGGATTTTACGTACTGGACGATTCACTTTGACGGTTCAAGGCAGTTAGAAGGCTCGGGGGCTGGAGTTGTTTTAACTTCCCCGCGAGGGGACAAGTTTTGTTATGTCCTCCGTTTATTGTTTCCTTGTACTAATAATGCAGCAGAGTATGAAGCATTGCTTCATGGCTTACGGATGGCCAAGGAGATGAACTTGAGCCGGGTCAAGTGTTTTGGCGATTCAGATTTAGTGGCACAGCAAGTATCCGGCAAGTGGGATTCAAGAGATCCTCTCATGGCAGCTTACAGATGAGAAGTTGAAGCAGTCGCAGGATATTTCAAAGGGTATCAGGTGGATCACATAGACTGGCGAAAGAATGAAGCGGCCGATGCTCTGAGCCGGCTGGGTTCGCAACGTAAACCGGTGCCACCGAATACTTTTTTGGATGAACTGCACAGTCCGTCAGTTCAGGTACCATCAGAGGAAGATCTGGCCGTTCCTGATCCGGAGGCACAGCTTGTTGCAGCACTTCATGTTATTCCGGATTGGACGCTGCCATATTTGGCGTATTTAAGCTGGGGAGAGTTACCGGACGACGAGATCGAAGCAAGACAGATAGTCCGACGTTCCAAGTCCATGACACTTGCAAACGGAGAACTTCACCATCGCAGTGTTTCTGGAGCGTTTCAATGGTGCGTGTCATCTGAGGAAGGTTGTGATATTCTGCGTGAGATCCATGAAGGGGATTGTGGTCATCATGCCGGTTCAAAATCCTTGGTGGCTAAAGCTTTTCGACATGGGTTTTATTGGCTGACAACCCATGCTGATGCAGCGGATCAAGTCCGGAAGTGCGATGCTTGTCAGAAATTTTCACGACGTGCTCTTGTTCCGGCACAGGAGCTCCGGATGATACCGATTACTTGGCCGTTTGCAACTTGGGGGCTTGATATGGTTGGGCCTTTCAAACGATCCCAGGATCAAAAAACTCATCTACTGGTTGCTGTGGACAAATTTACAAAATGGATTGAGGCAGAGCCTGTGAGCAAGTGTGATGCGGCAACAGCGGTTAAATTCATCAAAAAGGTAATTTTCCGGTTTGGTTTTCCACACAGCATCATCACAGACAATGGCACCAATTTATCTAAGGGAGAGATGGAAGAATTTTGTCAACGCGAGCATATTCGACTAGACGTATTTTCTGTAGCTCATCCTCAATCCAATGGCCAAGCTGAAAGAGCAAATCAGGAGATTTTGCAAGGTATCAAGCCCCGGCTTATGACTCCCCTGCAAAGAACACCAGGGTGCTGGGTTGAGGAGTTACCTTCTGTCCTCTAGAGCATCAATACTACGCCAAACCGGTCCACAGGTTATACACCTTTCTTTATGGTGTATGGTGTTGAAGCGGTCCTTCCAACTGATATCCGTCATGACTCGCCACGGGTGACGGCTTATGTTGAAGCGGCCAATGAGCAGGCAAGACAAGACAGTTTAGACCGGCTGGATGAAGAACATGACATAGCAGCAGCACGGTTCGCAATTTATCAACAGGACTTGCGCAGATATCACAGCCGCCGGATCAAGACCAGGACGTTCCAGGAGGGAGATTTGGTACTCCGGCTCATCCAAGATCAAACAGATATGCACAAGTTATCCCCGCCTTGGGAAGGACCCTTTGTGGTCAGCAAGAATCTGCACAACGCTTCATATTACCTGGTGGACGTTCGAGAACACAAAGACTCACGGACATCGGAAGAGGAGACAAAGAGGCCATGGAACATCGCCCTCTTGCGGCCCTACTATACCTGAGCCATGAGCTCTGCTGTATCCTATATGATTAATGAATAAACTGGCACCTTCGGTAAACCGGGGGATCAGCCTTTTTCCAATATAAGTGTCTTATGGTGATAACCATCTACAACTTATGTTTCGTATTATATGTCATATTTTAAAAATGCTTTGATCGATCTATCTAGTTGTGCAGGACAATTGCCGTATATGTACTATGGAGCTGTGATCACTAAAGGGCTTCCTGTTCAAACATAGGTCGTATTCGAACCAAAGAGAACATAGACAAACTCACCGAAGGGCTTCCTGTTCAAACATAGGTCATATTCGAACCAAAGAGAACATAGCCAAATTCACTGAAAGGCTTCTTGTTCAAACATAGGTCGTATTCGAACCAAAGAGAACATAGCCATTCTGTTCAAACGTAGGTCGTATTCGAACCAAAGAGAACATAGCCATTATGTTCAAACATAGGTCGTATTCGAACCAAAGAGAACATGGCAAAGGCCAGTAGGGGGCAGGATCGTATCCGAATCCTAGCTTAGCCCCTATGGTCCGGTTTGTATGGTCGTATTCAAACCATAAGCTCAATGGATCATATTCGAATCCATTGCTTGGCTAAATTTCTAAGGCCAGTAGGGGGCAAGATCGTATCCGAATCCTAGCTTAGCCCCTATGGTCCGGTTTGTATGGTCGTATTCGAACCATGAGCTCAATGGATCGTATTCGAATCCATTGCTTGGCTAAATTTTCAAGGCCAGTAGGGGGCAGGATCGTATCCGAATCCTAGCTTAGCCCCTATGGTCCGTTTTACTGATCGTATTCGAATCAGAAGTTTTGATTTGGAGCCTGGCAGCTCGCAAAAAGCCTCGACTACATGGTTTTATTTGCAAACTTGTATTTCTTGTATTTCTGTTTTATGGTTCTTTGATCCGGAGTGGGACAACTCCAGAGTTGACCACGTATCTTCAAAAATCTGGACAGAGCTCCAGCATGATCTAAACCGGTAGCTTCTATAAAACCGGAATTATTATTGGGTCTATCACAAAGGCTCCCTCGGAAAACTGCAAAGTTCGCCGGATTAAGAATATCAAGCATACTTAATCACAGGTATGAAGTTATTTCTGGTATAAACAAACACTGGTTTCATATATTTTGTGAGCAATTTAATTGGTCCAGCGGTAAACCAGTAGGACATCTTTTAAGTGTTATCTATGCAGAAACAAATAATATGCAAGATAAACCATATCAGACAAGATTCAAGTTGGCAGATACCAAAGCAAAGTTGGGACATCCGGATCAAAATGGACAATATTTTAATCTATCCTATTACAAGGCACAATAGGCCTGAGCGGATTAAAGTCTTTCCAGCAAAATGAGATTGCAATTACAAAGATAAACTATGTGGCCTAGGCTTCCTCCTGCTGCGACGGCTGAGGATCAACTTGTTCCGGAGCTTCTTCCTCTTCTTGAAGCGGCTGAAAGTCAGGGACGCACCAATTGATTTTCGTTAAAGCGCGGAAGTACATCTCTTCCGTAATAAGTTCAGACGGATCAACATCTGGGGCGAAAGTATGGGGGCACACTGGTAGGATTAGATTTACGGTATCATAAAGCGGCCGATCCACCCGCTCGTTCTGTAAATCATACCCCGGATGATACCTGGTCAAGTCTGATTCGGCCGCAAGCTTGCTAGTGAGAGGGCGCATCTCCTTAGTCAAATCGTGCAGGTCTTTGGCAGTGAAAGCTGATCCGTCTTCTTTAGTGCTGGGGTACCCGTTCAAGGCTTCTTCCGGATCAAAATCTAGAACCCACGCTTTTGCTCTGGTGAGCGCCATGAGAGAACCGGCTCGGGCAACAGACTTCTTCACTTCCTCCAAGCGTGCTGGCAAGACAGAAAGTTTCTCTAGTGTGCCTTGGATAGTGGTGGGGGCCGGTTTCTTGAAAGACATTGCGCTTATAATCCTTTGAGCGCCGGAATACAGCTGCTCGACCAGAGTATAAGACGCCTTGAGTTTCTTCCGTAAATCATCCCCAAGGTGGGTAACGCGGCGCCCTACATAAGATCATTACAGTTAAACAGGACCGGAATACAGATTGCAAGGATGAAAGCATGCGTGCAGATTAAGTACTTACCGAAGACGACATAAGTCATCAGTTCGATTTGCCGTTTTAAACCAGGCAATTCTTCTGTCACCGGATTAAGAGCTTCTTCAGCATCTTTTGCTCTTTTCTCCAGCGCGTTCTTTTGCACTTCAAAGGCTGTCCGCTCCTCTTCAAAATATTTCTTCAGCTGTTTAGCAGTAGTTAAGTTCAGCGCCAAGTATTTCTTGGCCTTAGCAGCAGCAGATTCAGTTTCAGCAAGTCTGTTCCGGAGTTCAGTGATTTCTTCAGCCCTCCGGTTCAAATCAGCCTGCAAGGGAAATCAAGTGGAATAAGGGCAAAATTCAGACAAGTCTCAAGCACATAACCAAGTTATCCACTTGACACTTGGGGGCTAATGGGCAGTTGAAGCATCAAACAGTAGCAATTCAAAACAAGTCTCAAGCACACAAACAAGTTGTCTACTTGACACTTGGGGGCTAATGGATAGTTGAAACATCAAAGGAAAAATTCAGACAAGTCCCAGGCACATAAACCGAATTATGCTCCTGGCACTTGGGGGCTAATGTAAGATCATTTGCTCGAATTGGAAGTACCGGTTCACCTTCTAAACACAGCTAAACCGGAACTTGGGGGCTACCATGATATAGACAGAAACACAACAAAGGCAAAGACAAAGGACAAGGGAGATACCTCGTATTTTTCCTTCATCATGCTGATTAAACCCGCTTCATAATCCCGACCAGTATGAAGCCGGTTCAAATACCCGGAATAGAGCTCCTTGACACTCAGCTCGGCAAAACTAGACAACTCTTTGCTTCATTTGCCCTTTTCTTGATGGAGTTTCTCCGCTTTAGCTGTATGCTTAGCTAAAACATTGGGCTCAGCAGGAGCCGTGTAAGCTGTACCGGTTACTTGAACATCCGGAGAAGGAGCAGCTGCCGGTGGTGGAGTAGCAGTGTGAACCGGGCTAGCGGGAGCCGAGCTAATCCGAGGAGGGTTGGCCCAGGCAGGACTTGCCGGTTCATGGACGTTTTCAGTGTTGGGATTCTCAGGAACGGTGGCATAAGTGTGATCCATGGAAGCAGGATCTTCAAGCTGAATTGTGGGCTCACCTTCCGGAGGGACGGTGGTATCCGGATCAACGGCCGGATCGTCAGTGGTAGTCTCAGCAGCCGTTTTGCTGGCCTTGGCCTTTTTGCTAGGCTTAGGCTTGCTGAAAGAAATTGGAAAAGAAGTCAGAACTATAAAGCAAATGCAAAGATAAACCGGATAAGACAAAGGACTTACCGAGGGACTCTCTTCAGAGCTGGGACTTGTGTGGCAGTGGATTCGCCAGAGGAAGATAAGGGAGTCTCCTGATAATTAGGGTCAGACGGTTTAAGCGGTTAGCGTATAAGCCCGGCCTTGGGATGAAGAAGAGTTGGAGAGAGTATAACCTCAGAGCGGCGCCTCCGAGCCGGAGTAAGAGATATTCCGGACGATTCAACTACAAGGCCACTATGGCGTGTAGCCCGGCGAGCTTCATGTTGTTGTTTCTTCAAAAGAAAATTGGGGTCCAGTTGAGCGTAAGGATGAGAAAATTGATATTTCCGGACTACCCGACGAATTTTTGGTCGAGGCGGTTCTGAATCTGAAGAAAGAGTGATTACCTCAGTTTCTGCCGCTTTATCTCCTTCAGCCAAATCCTATGAAAGGACACCGTTAACACAAGTCTGGATAAAAGTAAAAAAAATCATAGCCGGATTAATTCATACCTCAGAGTCCGGATCATCGTCTTCAGCATGTGAACCGGAGCCAGCAGCCGCCTTTTTCTTCTTGATAACGTAAGTTTTTCGGTGTGGCTGTTTGCCTGCCTTTTCCTGAGGTTTCCTTTTCCAGAAAGGATCATCGGCCTGTCCAAAAGATGAAAGATAATTGGAAAACGATTTAAATGAACGGATTACAAACATACGGAAGAGAGTAAGACTTACTGCAGGCAGCTTGTTCTTCTTATAGTACGGAGCCAATCCGGTTTTGCTACATTCTTCCAAAGAGACGTTGAGCATCTTCTTGGCAGATTCAATGACCTCCGATTCAGAAAGCGTTACTTTGGAAAACCGCTGAGGATCATCCGGCTTTCCGAAATACTTACACATCAAACTGGAGCGTGGGCTCAAAGGGAGGATACTCCAGGTAAGCCAGCAGCGCATAAAATCAATTCCGGTTAATCCGTTGGCCATAAAGGCCTTGAGCTTGGCGAGTTGAGAAGCAAACCGGGGCCGTTCTGAGGAGCTGAGACGCTGCGGCAAAGGGTGATCTTCAGGGAGACGATGCTCGCGATAACCCGGCAGTGGGTTTTCTCCTTCAGGTGAAGTGTCAAGGCAATAGAACCAAGACTTGTTCTTTTCTTTCGGGTGTGTATGGAGAGCGGCATGAGGAAAGACTGCATCTCTTCTCTTTTGGATGTTGACCCCGCCCAATTCTTGATGAGGACCGCCAGTAAATTCAGTTCGCCGGTTCAAATGGAAAAAATCCCGGAACAAGTTGACTGATGGCTCATCTTGCAGATACACCTCTGAGAAAACTTGAAAATCGCAGATGTTTGAAATAGAGTTTGGACCTATGTCCTGAGGGTGAAGTTGAAAAGCGGCAAGCACGTCCCGGAAGAATTTCGAACCGGGAGGAGTAAAACCTCGGGCCATGTGATCAAAGAAGACAATAACCTCCCCTTCTTTTGGAGCAGGGGGGCATTCATTTCCTGGGGCCCGCCATTTTAAAACTGACTAAGGGCCCAGAGTGCCGATCGCAGCAGCATTGACTAAATCTTCTTCCGTAATGACGGAACGGACCCAGTCGCAAGCAACAAACTGTTTGGCAGCCATAGTAGCAGAATGAAAGTGCTGAAAGGAAGAAGTATAAAATCCGGATTATTCAAGTACGGATGTATAAACCGGATCACATATGCAAAGTCACGCCGACAGTTTAGACAAGGGACTAATGACATTGCTAACCCGACAGTAAGCAGGAAACGCACTACTACCGGTTCATGATAACAAAAGAGAGGAGCTAAACCGTCGCGTTCATTGTTGATGCATTACAGAAGCAATATATGACTGACTAAACCGGCGAATATAGTACAGATCTATAAGGATGAAGAAACAAGTTTCTACGGAAAGCTAAGATAAAATAGATCTGAGCGGTAAGAAAAAGAGAAAACTTATGCATGTCTATTACAGAAAGAACTGCAGGGGTCTTATACAGTTCAGAACGAATCTAAAGGATTGAATCTAATGCCAAAATCTGAGCATAAAGCAGCGGAGCGGAAGCAAATTTCGAAGACAAAATTTAAAGGTTGAAAACTACTTCGAACATGGCATCTAGGACGAACAGATGAAGCTTTTTCTAGGTCTAATGGCGGAGGAATAGGAAGAACCCTAAGGCTACAAATCTACAGCAAGGGAGAAAGAATACCTGAGGTAGCAGGAAGCGGCGGCGGAGTTATCCGGTCGCGTTCAGGTTGATGCGGCGGCCGGACTTGCTGGCGACGGCGAGCTTGACGGACGACGGCGGAAGTTTGAGCTCGGACGATAGAGGAAGAAGACGATAGGAAGGAGATGGAGAAGAGATGCGGCGGTATTTATAAAGGGGGAGAGATGAAATGGCAGGCACGAGATTTGAGGAAGTGAGAGATTGGATAAAGATTCCCTGTCGCCTCGATTCTCGGGTTGGCCTTTAAACAAAAGTAATAGACAGCTGCGCGCGTTAAATGCGGAAGTGATGTCACGGTCGAATTAAGTGATTTCCAAGGATGACGTCACCGCCGGTTTACAAAATTGTGAAGATACAAGAAAGAAGATTATACAAGACTGGGAAGACTGATGTGAACAAGTTCAAATCATTCTGGGGCCTAATGTCAGGGATATTACTAGCAGGTATAAACCGGCTAGTGTAAACCGGATTATGATAATATAGTTGTATAATTGTAATACCCAGTAAAGGTTACAGGCCATGAAGGCTTAGGGCCCATGTATAGAGTTACGATTCGTAAACCGCCTGATCATGTAACTTGAGAGACAAGGAAGAAAGAGCAGAGACCGAGGCGGACACAAGTATGAGCCGGCCTCGGGACTCTGCAAACCGGACCGGGCGTCGCCTCTATATAAAGGGACGACCGGGCGACGGTTCAAGGACAAGAAACAACCCGTCGAGACACAGGCAAGCAATCCCTCCCTGTTCATCGACGCCCAAGCAATACCAAACCAAACTAGACGTAGGCTTTTACCTTCCTCGAAGGGGCCGAACTAGTATAAACCCTCTGTGTCCTTTGTGTGCTTTTAACCCCTTCAAGCTAACCCGTGCGATGGTTCCTCAACTAAGTCCGTTAAACCGGACATCTGTCGTGTTAATTCCACGACACTCCCCCTCCTCCACTTCTTTATATACAGGGGTAGAGGCACCCCATAGACATACAAGTTGATCAGTTGATCTCTCCCAACCGTGTGCGGTGCCCCCCTCCATAGTAACACACCTCGGTCATATAGTTGCAGTGCTTAGGCGAAGCCCTGCGATGGTAACTTCATCATATCCGTCACCACGCCGTCGTGCTGACGAAACTCTCCCGTGAAGCTCAACTGGATCAAGAGCTCGTGGGACGTCATCAAGCTGAACGTGTGCTGAACGCGGAGGTGCCGTACGTTCGGTACTTGATTGGTTGGATCGCGAAGAAGTTCGACTACATCAACCGCGTCACTAGACGCTTCCGCTCCCGGTCTACGAGGGTACGTAGACACACTCTCCCCCTCGTTGCTATGCATCTAGTAGATAGATCTTGCGTGGCCGTAGGAAAATTTTGAAAATACTACGTTCCCCAACACCTTTCTGCTCAAGGCATCTGCAATGACATTGGCCTTGCCAGGTGTGTATTCAATGCTTGGATCATACTCTTGGATCATCTCAACCCAACGAGTCTGGTGAAGGTTCAGGTTCGGCTGTGTGAAGATGTACTGTAAGCTCTTGTGATCGGTGAAGATGTCCACTTTTCTTCCCAACAGAAGGTGTCTCCACGTGATCAAGGCATGTACCACTGCTGCTAGCTCGGGATCATGTGTGGGGTAATTCTTCTCATTTGGTTTCAACTGACGAGAAGTGTATGCCATAATCTTCTTGTCTTGCATGAGAACACCACCAAGTCCTTGTAAAGAAGCATCACAGAATACTTCATAGGGCTTGGACTCATTCGGAGGAGTAAGAACCGGAGCAGAAATGAGATTCTCTTTGAGTGTTTTGAATGTCACATCACAATCAGGAGTCCAGTTGTACTTGACATTCTTCTGCAACAGGTTGGAAAGAGGCTTGGCTATCTTGGAGATGTTCTCATCGAACCTTCTGCAATAGCTAGCGAGACCAAGGAAGCTTCGGAGTTGGTTGACGTTCTGCGGGGGTTCCCAGTTGACAATAGCTTCAACTTTCTCTGGGTTGACAGAAATACCCTCAGCAGAGATGATATGGTTAAGATATAAGACTTTATCCAGCCAGAATTCACATTTGGAGAATTTCACATAGAACTTGTGTTCACGGAGCCTGTACAGAACCAAACGGAGGTGCTTGGCATGGTCTTCTTCATTCTTGGAGAATACCAAGATGTCATCTAGATAGACAAGAACAAATTCATTGGAGTAGGGGTTGAATATGAAGTGCATCATCCTCGAGAAGGTGGGTGGAGCATTTGCGAGGCCAAAAGACATGACCGTGTATTCATAGGAGCCGTAGCTTATTTTGAATGCGGTCTTGTGAATATCTTCTTCACGGATATGGGTCTGGTGGTAACCCATCCGGAGATCGAGCTTTGAGAACACCTTTGCTCCTTTGAGCTGCTCGAACAATTTATTGATATTGGGGAGCGGATACTTGTTCTTTATTGTCTTCTTGTTCAATGGTCGGTAATCAATGCAAAGGCGCTCTGTGCTATCCTTCTTCTTGACAAATAGAACACCACAGCCCCAAGGAGAAGTGCTAGTGTCAGGCCCAAGATGCGATTCTATCCCGATCACGGGACACTTACGTGATTGGGGCACAACCGCATTTCGGGCGCTTAGCAAGATGGATATCATTACATCGTACCATTACATACATACATGAGGGATACAACAATACATACAAGTCACATGAATACAACAACATCAATACAAGGTATCCGACTACGGATACAAACATGAAAAGCACTACGACATCCATCTGCTATCCCAGGCTGCCGACCCGGAACCTAACCCAAGACTGAAGAAGAAGAAGAAGAAGAAAGAACTCCAACACAACGACAACGCTCTCACGTCAAGTCATCGGAAACCTGCACCTGCAACTGTTGTTGTAGTATCTGTGAGCCACGAGGACTCAGCAATCCCATAACCATGGGTATCAAGACTAGCAAAGCTTAATGGGTAGGAAGAGGTAAAGTGGTGAGGTTGCATCAGGGGCTAAGCAATATATGGTGGCTAACTTACGAGTACCAGAATAAGATGAGCATCTACGCAAACGGTCGCAAACTAGTAATGATCGCTAAAGATCCTGAACCACCTACGAGTCAAACATAACCCCACCGTGTTCTCTTCTCAAAGTGAAAAGAGACAGTCACGGTTACTCACATAGTTGTGTGCTTTACTTCGGATCCTCTGTCAAGTTTTCTACAACCGGACATTAACAAATTCCAATATGCCACATAACCGCGGGCACGGCTTTCGAAAGATCATAACCCTGCAAGGGTGTCCCAACTTAGCCCATCACAAGCTCTCACGATCAGCAGAAGTAATAATAATATTATCACCCCTTATCTTAGGGACAGTTCGATCAGGCTCGGAATCCCGGTGCACAAGACATTTCGACAATGGTAAAACAAGTCCAGCAAGACCTCCCGGCGTGCCAACACCCTGATAGTAGCCGCGCGTATCTCGTCTCAAGCCACAACCGGATGGGACATCCTATGGGAGCCAGATACCTCGAGTTTCCCCGAGGCGGTCCCACAGTTCGCCTGTTTGGGACCAACACCATCAGCACTGGCCCCCCTGATATGTAGAAGAATCCCCGGGGACGCGACCCCCTATGCATTTTAATTAATTAATTAAGTTATTATTATGAGGCAAATTAAAACCAATGTTAGGCCTTGCTGGAAGAGTCTTATTCAAAGACGAAGTGTCAAGGGGTCCCCATATACCCAACCGTGTAAGGAACGCAAAATCAAGGAACATAATGCCGGTTTATCGGCTCCTAAGGTGGCATGAGTGGAACAAAACACCGAGCAAAAGGACAAGCCTTCCACCCATGCCCAATATATAGGTGTGTTAATAAATATAAGATATATTGTGATATTCCAACAACAAGATCCGACATGGATCAATCTTCATCTTCACCTGCAACTAACAACGCTATAAGAGGGGCTGAGCAAGCGGGTAACATAGCCAAACAACGGTTTGCTAGGAAGGTGTCAAAGGTTAGAGGTTTCATGGCAACAAGGAGAGGGGCTGACAATAATGATGGGTAGCGCGACATGTAACGATAGCATCGAGACAACTAAGCATGGCAATGATAGTAAAGGTATCCAAGGTGATGGTCATCTTGCCTGAGATCCCGCAAGGAAGAAGAATGTGTCCATGAAGAAGACGGAGAAGAAGCCTCGAAGAAGAACCACGTGAAGTCGAACGAATCCTCACGATCGCAACGGAACAAACACTAACGAGAAGAAGCAAGCAATACGGTAAACACACAACACAAGAACATGACAATATGCTCAACCAAGTATGATGCAAGACAAGTCTATGTACGATGCAATATATGGCAAGGTAGGAAGCACTCAAAAACAACACCAAACAACAAGTTTAAATGAGGCCGGAATCGACATATGCTAAAACCGGTAAGTCCTCACATGCATATTTTGAAATTTAGTCCAGATCTGAACAAACTTTAAGTTAAAGTGGTTAAACAGCAAGTTAACATGCACCAAGATTATCTACACGAAATTCTAGTCAAGTTTCATATAAAGTTTGTTTAATTCGGAGCTACGGCCTAGAAGATATGAGCAAAACAAGTCAAACAAGTCAACGGTGCAAGATGCACCCAAACATCAAGCAAACAAACTCCAAACATGTAAACAACATGATATTATGCTTCTACATGCAAAATCACACAAGTTTCATATAAGGCACACTCAAAACGGAGCAACGGGCTAAAAGATACACATGAAACAAGATATAACAACAAGCTGAAGTTAACAGACACATAGCAACTTTGGAGCAAGGTAAATATAAGCTACATCACCCAAACATCATAACAAGAAGCATGGATGTGAAGTAGACATGTTACTTAACAAGCATGAACTTAGAACACACCCAAAAGCTTGCTGGAACACATTTAAACAAGTATGGCAAGTTGCAATAAAATTATCCTCAAGTTAAAGTTGTTAAACAGCAGGTTATCATGCACCATGATGATCTACACGAAATTCTACTCAAGTTTCATATAAAGTTTGTTTAATTCGGAGCTACGGCCTAAAAGATATGAGCAAAACAAGTCAAACATGTCGACGGTGCAAGATGCACCCAAACATCAAGCAAACTAACTCCAAACATGAAAACAACATGATATTATGATTCTACATGTAAAATGACACAAGTTTCATATAGGGCACACTCAAATCGGAGCAACGGATCAACACATACACACGAAACAAGATATAACAACAAGCTGAAGTTAACAGCCACATAGCAACTTTGGAGCAAGGTAAATATATGCTATAGCACTCAAACATGATAACAAGAAGCATGGATGTGAAGTAGACATGATACTTAACAAGCATAAACTTAGAACACACCCAAAAGCTTGCTGGAACACAATTAACCGAGCATGACAAGTTGCAATAAAATTATCCAGACTTAGCCAAAATCTGGGAAGGCAAAACATCATCACGATGCTGCCTTCGAAGGCACAAAACAACAAGCATATCAACTCAACTAAGTACATAAAATTATGGACATGTAGTAGACATATCCTACAGCAAACAACTCCATTGGAGCAACTCCATATGAGGCATGGATCAATAGCAACAAGGTCCACCAAATGGAACATGCTGATAAAATCCTGACAGGCATAATTTATAGAAACTTGAGGGCAAGAAATAAATAAGTTACATCAGGTCATATGAGCAAGTAAGGGCATGAATGGATAGTCAATAACATGGACAACAAGACATGATCATTGGCCACTCCAAAACAAGCATGGATTTGACTAGGGCATCAAGCAAACATAGCATCAGGATATAACAGATTCCAGACTAAGCAGTTTTTTCACTAAGTATAAAACAGTTATGTTGGCATGGCATGTTTGCAAGCATGTTTAAGTCACCTCAAGGCATTTCATGGAAAGTGGTTTGCACCACAGCAAAGACCATATGATGGAGATTGTAAAACATATTGACATGTGACATGGGGACAAACACATCAATAGCAACGAGCACTTCAAATCAGCATCTCATAACATGTTTCATAACTTAATAGCCACATGCAATTTTGCAACAGAGATTAACATGGCAATATGAGACCTAACATGAATGCTACAGCAACCATCATGTAGAGCATCTCACAATGAGCATTTTGACATATCATATGCACCATTTGGATAAAGATGCACCAAGTTATCATATCTCAAACATGGCATCAAATTAACAAGTAACAACAGTTTATAACATGTAGCACTCTTGCATCAGAGATTAGAGCATCTAGATGAACTCAAACAAGCATGGCACAATGGAACAAAGTGTAGAGCATATCACCACGATCATTTTGACATATCATTCACTCAAAATGGACATACACACATCAAGTTACAGGCATGCAAAGATGCATCATATTATGCAAAACGCCCAGGGACTTAGTGGCAAAACTACCTCCTGGGGATGGACATGTCCGTGCCATATCGGACATGTCCGTCGGTGGGCGCACACGGGACCCATCTGTCAGCGAGACGGAGAGGAGAGGCGGACATGTACGGCTCCTCCGGACATGTCCGGCTTGGGCAGAGGCGCCATGGCCGTGGCTGGCCGGCGACGACGATGTGTGGGGCGACGGCGAGGCCACCCCGGCGGCGAGGACGACGACAGGTGGAAGCGGAGGGGTCGGAGGAGGTCGGGGAGTGGCCGGCGAGGCCAGGCGGCGGCGGACGACGCGGAGGGTCGCGGATCTGGCCGGCGGCGGGGGCTCTGGCGAGACTTGAGGTGGCGCGACGACGGAGGTTGAAGAGGCCGGCGGCGAGGTCCTGGGGGTCGGCGGCGGCCATACTCTGGCGGCGAGGTGGCGGGGTAGGAGGCCGGCGGCGGAGGTAGTTGCCTCGATTCCGGCCGGATCGAGCGTTGCGGAGGCGGCGGCGCATCGAGGGAGGAGCGGGGCGGTCGGGCGTGGCTAGCGGGCGCCTACGGGCCCGTGGCGCGGCGGCCGGCCCGGGTGCGGCCTGGGGCGGGATTCCCGTGGGCCTGGCGGCTGGGAGCCTGAGGGAGGCGCGGGCGACGTGGCTGGAGCCACGCGGGGGCGCGGGATTGGCCAGGGGCTGCCCAGGTGGCGGCGCTGGCCACTGGCGACACGCCAAGTGGTGAAGGGGTGGATGCCAGGCGCGGAAATCGAGGGAGGGCAGCGGCCAGAGGTGGAAGGAGGCTAGGGGTAGGTTAGGGTTCCATTTTTGGCATGGAGGGGGTGTTTAAATAGGCAGGGATTAGGTTTAGGGGGGATTTGGGGGCTTTTGGAGCCCTCCGATCACGATCCGACGGATCCGATCGCGAGGTGAGGTAGGATGGGCCTAGAGGAGGTTAGTGGGTTGTGTTGGAGGGGTTTTGGGGAGAGAAGAGAAGAGGCCCACGGGGGTTTTCGGAGACCGAAAACGTGTGACGTTTAGACCGGCTACTAGTGCCGCTATATATATCCGTTGGGCTATCAAACGGACTCCGAATGCGACGAAAATTGACAGGCGGTCTACCTATGCTATAATAAGACCACACGCGAAGTTTCATCTCATTCCGAGAATGTTTTCCAGCCACTTATAAAATAAATATTCGGAGGCGCCGCGGGCGCGTGTAAGTGTGTCTGGGCTCCGAACGGACAACGGAAAGGACGAGGGAACTCGGGCGGATGCAAGTTTTCAAAACATGCTGATGCAACACACATGATGACATGGCAAGATGCAACACACAAGCAGATGACATGGCAACGACAATGAATAACTGGCTGACACCTGGCGCATCGGTCTCGGGGTGTCACAACTAGGCCTGATTAGACCCATACGCTTTTGCTCATCGAGTTGTTTCTTCAACTCCTTCAACTCATCAGGGGAGAGCTTGTATGGACGCCGACATGCTGGCTCGGTACCGGGCTCAAGTTCAATGACAAATTCAACTTGACGATGCGGAGGCATGCCTGGAAGCTCTTCAAGGAAAACATCTTCATATTCATTGACCACCGGAATCTGAGAGATGTCATTAATATTGCCCTTGTCATTGAGAGAGAATAGCCTGATTGTGTTATCTCGAGAGGCGAAGATAATCACGTCTTCATCAGGATGAGTAAGCTTGACTTCCTTATTTGCACAATCAATGTGAGCATCATGCTTGGAAAGCCAATCCATCCCAAGAATAAGATCAATGTCGGAGTTGCCGAGAATAACCAGGGAAACCAGAAAGCGGTAATCACCCATATAAATAGATATATCCGGAGCATACGAGCTAGAAGACATTAACTTCCCTGGAGAAGTAACTTGCAACCTTTGAGGTAATGCCACTGTGCCCACATTGTGTTTGAATGCAAATGGATATGACATGAAAGAACATGATGCACCCGAATCAAACAAAACTTTAGCAGGTTTAAGATTGACTGGAAGGTTACCAAGTATCACATCTGAAGAATTCTCTGCTTGAGCTGCATTCATCAGATTCACTCTTGCTTGCTTTGGATTGTGCTTGACAATAGCAGTGCTGACAGGTGGAGGAGGCGGAAGGCACCTTGGGTTGGGACACTTGTTAGCATAATGACCCTTCTGAGTGCACTTGTTGCAAACCACTTCTGAGAGAAGACGGTGATAAGGAGCACTTGACTTCGAAGCTTGAAAGTGATTCTTGGACTGATTGCTTGGGTTGGGTGGGTGGGAGAAACCATGGCCACCAGAGTGCTTGTTGTTGTTGTTGTTGGGAGGGCGTAGCATTGGAGGAGGTGGAAACCAAAACTTCTACTGCTTTGCGACCACTTGGGAAGAAGAGGAGGAGTTAACAGCATCTCTGATTCTCTTCTTGGAAGCTTCAACCTTGAGCTGGGCTGCCTCTTGCTTAAGGGCCATGTTATAGAATTGATCAAATTCATCCGGCTCGGACAAGGTGAGAGCTAGTTGGAGTTCATCCTTCAGACCACCACGGAACTGATAAATCTTGCTCTTGGAATCTGGGATGTCTTGCTTGGCATAGCAGGCAAGGTTCTGGAACTTGACATTGTATTGATAAACGTACATGGTGCCTTGCTTCAGGTTGCGGAATTGCTCACACATGCCTTCGATGACACTAGTTGGAATGTGGTGAGAGCGAAAATCCTTGCAGAAGTCAGTCCACGAGATTTCACGTCCTTCTCTGGAATCTTTCTACTGCTACCACCAATCAGCGGCTTGGTCCTTGAGTTGGAAGGCGGCAAACTTGACATAATCCTCAGGTCTCACGTTACTGCACTCGAAATGCTTCTTGATATCGGTTATCCAGTCTTCAGCATCTAGTGGATCCACATAGTAACTGAACGCCTTCGATTGGTTTGCCAGGAACTGGTTGAGTGTAGCAAAGTGAGGTTGGTTGAACAAATTGCCTTGGCCTTGTTTCCCATGACCACCTTGATTTGCTTGGTTGGCTTGAAAGTTCTGCATCATTTGCATAAGCATCTGGGTATTCTGGTTTGTCGCTTGCATAATTGCTCTCCAGGCCTCAGACAGAGGAGGAGGGGAAGGAGGACGAGCAGGAACTTCTTCACCCTATGGGTTAGCGTTGGGAACCCTTTTAGGAGCCATCCTGAATGAGATGACAACTATTAGCCATTGATTGAAAATATAAAAGCTGAATCAATGGCTAGAAATTGCAACATAAGTCTTCACAAGAACATTCGAACAACATGAACGAATGTAATCCACAGTTTAATGGTACAACAATCTTCTCGAGAAGCCAGTTGGGAGAACAAAAGGTAAATAAAAAACAAGGAGCAGCTAGAACAAATACAAGATAGAGGTTTCGTTCGACATATTCGTGCTGAAAGCTTATGGAACGTGTTACAAAAGGGTTTTGCAATCCCCGGATCAGCATAGCCAAGGACCCTTTAAGATGCAACTCCCGATCGGAACAACGCCCATAAAACTACTTCACTCAATGTAGAACCCCAAACTCCATATCATGCATTCGTTGGAAGAATGCCTACGAACTACTAGATGAACCCACCTATTAATTTCCGAAAGTTTCCAGTTATGCAATCAGGTGTTGGGGATACAGGGGAAGCACCGCACACTCAACTCTAATCCTACATCCAGCTGTATCCATCCTTCAACACATAACCAGTTATCTCTGGAAACCATTTACCTCGGACCTTCGAAACGCATCTGCTATACAAGCTATGGCAATACTCCCGAACTACCTCCCCAGTACTGGGTGATGTCGGGGTTATCTTGCCACTAACCGCATAGAAGAGTTTTCCATGTCGGACGTCTTAAGTATTCCAGAACTGCTGCGATAGATTTGTGACGACAACACCTCGGAGCTCAACTCCCCGGGACACTGCCACAACCCCTAAATGTCGGGAGGCATCGATAACAATGTTCTCGTCGCAAAGACATCGAAACAATTCAAACAATACTCGCGTGATCCTAAAAAAAATTTAGTGAAATTTTGAGAGTAGAAGAGATAGAGTAATCGTCAGGAGTCCTCACCAGAGTGATAAAGGGATGAGGAGTAAAAAGAAATCCTACTCTCCGATATATATATATAGGACTTAAAACATTTTCTTGTGTGTTCCTAGACTCAACCGTCAACGATTCGATCAATCAGTGGGGGCTCCTAGGTCGGAGAAGGCTCTGATACCAACTTGTAATGCCCAGTACGAGATTATACTTCACACATGTCGAGGCATGACTTAAAGGTATAAGCTCATACTAGAATGATCTCAAGTATGGTATCTTTGCACGACTCATGTAAAAGAGGGATGAAATTGCAAAAGAGTAGTTGGCTTACACTCACCACGTCACATAATATATTACATAAGCAATCACCATCCAAATAACATCACAGCCCGACTACGGACGAAGATCCAAATGAAAGATACCATAAATAAATCCACAAGGTCCGAATCGCCCCTAGTAGAAGCCACTACTGATCCTCTGGGTAAGACACGTAGTATCGCCCACGTTCTTCATCGAACTCCCAGTACAGTTCTGTGCCATCACTTGTGTAGTTCACCATGGAACCTGCATCTGGTGTTGTGTAGAATCTGTGAGCCACGGAGGACTCAGCAATCCCGTTCCCGGGTAGCAAAACTATCTAAGCCTTGGGTGTGGAACAAGGCTGAAGAACAAGGTTGCAGCTGCATTAGCACTAGCTTACGTGTTTAGAGCGAGAAGAGAAGTGCCAAGAGCGTCAAAGTGATCACGAAGTGATCCTATCTAAGCACGTCATTCATAACCCCACCGTGTTCACTTCCCGAACCCCTTTTGGAAAATGACCGTCACGGTTACTCACGCTGGTAGTGTATTACGAACATGGTGTCAAGTTTTCTACAACCGGATATTAACAAATTCCCATCTGCCACATAACCGCGGGCACGGCTTTAGAAAGATCAAACCCTGCACGGGTGTCCCAATTTAGCCCATCACAAGCTCACGATCTGCGGAGTCGCAACTCCAAGGTGGGAAGACCCAAGTATTATCGGAATCCCGTGCTCAAGATATTCCGACTAAGGTAAAACTAATCCAGCAAGACCTCCCAGCGTGCCGACACCCTGATAGTAGCCGCGCGTATCTCGTCTCAGGCCACGACCGGATGGGACATCCTACGGGTTTTTACCAGCCCTTGAGTTTCCTCGAGGTGGCCTCGCAGCCTGCCCAGTTTGGACCAACACTCATGTGGAGCACTGGCCCGGGTTGTTGATTAAGAAAAGGGTTTATAACTCCCTATGCAAGTTTTAGTTGTTAGGCAAATGTAAAACCAATGTCGGGCCTTGCTGGAAAAGCTTTAGCGCTAAGTGGGTTATCGAGGGGGGCCCATAAATCCCAACCGTGTTAGGGACGCAAAATCAAGGAACATAACACCGGTTTAAACGGTTCCTAGGGAGGCATGAGTGGAACAAAACACCAAGCAAGAGGCTTAGCCTTCCACCCATTACCAATATATAGATGATTTGGTTTAACATATTATATAGTGTGATATTCCAACAATAACTTCATCATGAAGCAAGAATCTTCAAATCTTCTCCTGCAACTAACAATGCTATAAGAGGGGCTGAGCGAAGCTGACGTAGCCAATCAAAGGTTTGTTGGGTTGGGTGGTTAGAGAGATTCATGGCTACGATAGGAGGCTGACAAACAAACATGGGCATCGAGGCAATAAGCTAAAGAGCGAGACATCTAGCAATAGGCAAAGATAGTAATGATATCTGGGTCAGGTCATCTTACCTGTTGAGTCGTCGATGGGATCGTAACCTTGCTCCTCACACTCACCTCGGTCGGACCCTCGTACTCGGTCTCGGCTCCCGGCTCTACTCAACACAAGAACACAACATGGCACAATATCAAACATGGTGCAATGCACAATCAACATGATGCAAGTATGATGATGCGTATGCATGTGGAAGCACTTGAGCCTAAGGAGAAGATGATGAAGAAGGCATCATCTTGGAAAACCAAGCGTGCCATTGGATAGAGGGAAAGATTTCGGTTGCAATCGATATAAAGATCGCCGGAAACGGACACACGGTTTGCAAAAGGCAAACAAAACAATATTCACACAAAGCTGCAGTTTACAGCCACATGGCATGTTTGGAGCAAGAAATAATTATGCTACATCACTCAAACATGGAGACAAAGGGCATGGACATGAAGTAGACATGTTACTTAACAAGCATGAACTTAGAACACACCCAAAAACCTACTGGAACAATTAACCAAGCATGGCAAGTTGCAATAAAATTATCCAGACTTAGTCAAAATCTAGGAAGGCAAAAACATCATCACGATGCTGCCTTCGGAGGCACAAAACAACATGCATATCAACTCCACTAAGTATATAAATATCATGGACATGTAATAGACATATCATACAGCAAACAACTCCATTGGAGCAACTCCATAGGAGGCATGGATCAATAGCAACAAGCTACACCAAATTGATTATGCTGATAAAAAACCTGACAGGTATAATTTATAGCAACTTGAGAGCAAGAAATAAATAAGCTACAGCAGGCCATATGTGCAAGTGAGGGCATGGATGGATAGAGCATAACATGGACAACAAGGAATGTGTAAGTGGAATTTGGTAAGGAAAAATTTATATAGTGTGCTGAAATTTATTGTCACTTGTTACTATGGCTCATAATCCTTTGAGGGGCTTGTTCGGGGTATCTTCACCCCGACCAGAAGAGCAAAGAGTTTCTCCTCAACCTACTGCACCTACTTAAAATGTTTTCTTTGAAATTCCTTCGGGTATGATAGAGAAACTGCTTAAAAATCCTTTTACAGGAGATGGAACACTGCATCCCGATTTACACCTAATCTATGTGGATGAAGTTTGTGGATTATTTAAGCTTGCAGGTATGCCCGAGGATGTTATCAAGAAGAAGGTCTTCCCTTTATCTTTGAATGGATATGCATTGACATGGTTTAGGCTATGTGATGATATTGGATCATGGAACTATAATCGTCTGAAGTTGGAATTTCATCAGAAGTTCTACCCTATGCACCAGGTTCATCGTGATCGTAATTATATTAATAATTTTTGGCCTCGCGAAGGAGAAAGCATCGCTCAAGCTTGGGTAGGATTAAGTCAATGTTATATTCATGCCCCAATCATGAGCTCACAAGAGAAATGATTATTCAAAACTTTTATGGTCGGCTTTCTCTCGATAATCGCTCCATGCTCGATACTTCTTGCTCTGGTTCTTTTATGATGAAGACTATTGAATTCAAATTTGATTTATTGGAAAGAATTAAACGCAACTCTCAATATTGGGATCTTGATGACCCACAAGTGTAGGGGATCTATCGTAGTCCTTTCAATAAGTAAGAGTGTCGAACCCAACGAGGAGCAGAAGGAAATGATAGGCAGTTTTCAGTAAGGTATTTTCTGCAAGCACTGAAATTATAGGTAACAGATAGTTTTGTGATAAGAAAATTGGTAGCAAGTAATAAAAGGTAAAAGTAAATAAGGTGCAGGAAGGTGGCCCAATCCTTTTTGTAGCAAAGGATAAGCCTGGACAAACTCTTATGCGAGGTAAAGCGCTCCCGAGGACATATGGGAATTATCGTCAAGCTAGTTTTCATCACGATCGTCTGATTCGCGTTCGGTACTTTGATAATATGGTATGTGGGTGGACCGGTGATTGGGTGCTGCCCTTACTTGGACAAGCCTCCCACTTATGATTAACCTCTAATGCAAGCATCCGCAACTACAAAAGAAGTATTAATGTAAACCTAACCATAGCCTGAAACATATGGATCCAAATCAGCCCCTTACGAAGCAACGCATAAACTAGGATTTAAGCTTCTGTCACTCTAGCAACCCATCATCTACTTATTACTTCCTAATGCCTTCCTCTAGGCCCAAATAATGGTGAAGTGTCATGTAGTCGACGTTCACATGACACCACTAGAGGAGAGACAACATACATCTCATCAAAATATCGGACGAAGACCAAATTCACATGACTACTAATAGCAAGACTTCTCCCATGTCCTCAGGAACAAAAGTAACTACTCACAAGACATAATATTGTTCATGATCAGAGGGGTATTAATAAGCATAATGGATCTGAACATATGATCTTCCTCCAAATAAACCAACTAGCATCAACTACAAGGAGTAATCAACACTACTAGCAACCCACAGGTACCAATCTGAGGTTTGGGGTACAAAGATTGGATACAAGAGATGAACTAGGGTTTGAGAGGAGATGGTGTTGGTGAAGATGTTGATGAAGATAGCCCTCCCCAAGATGGGAGAGTTGTTGGTGATGACGGCGGTGACAATTTCCCCCTCCCGGAGGGAAGTATCCCCGGCAGAACAGCTTTGCCGGAGCCCTAGATTGGTTTCCGCATCGGTTCCGCCTTGAGACGGCGGCGTCTGGTCCCGAAAGCCTCCTTCTGATTTTTTCTAGGTCAAGACGCTTCATATAGGAGAAGATGGGCACCGGGGCCCTGCCGGCTGGCCCTCGAGGCAGGGGGTGCGCCCTGGGAAGGGGGGCGCGCCCCCCACCCTCGAGGCCAGCCGGTGGCCCCTTTCGTGGGTTTCTTTCACCAGATATTTTTTATATTTTCCGAAACAATGTTCTGTGGAGTTTCAGGGCTTTTGGAGTTGTGCAGAATAGGTTTCCAGAGTTTGCTCCTTTTTCAGCCCAGAATTCCAGCTGCCGGCATTCTCCCTCTTCATGTAAACCTTGTAAAATAAGAGAGAAAAGGCATAAGTATTGTGACAAAACATGTATGAACAGCCCATAATGCAATAAATATCAACTTATAAGCATGATGCAAAATGGACGTATCAACTCCCCCAAGCTTAGACCTCGCTTGTCCTCAAGCGAAAGCCGATATAGAAACATATGTCCACAAGTTTAGAGATAGAGGTGTCGATAAAAACAAAATACGGACATGAGGGCATCATGATCATTCTCATAACAACAACTTATATAAATATAGTCATATGATTCTTATGCTAAAGTAACAATTCATCCACAATATCAAGTATGCATCATAAACTTCATTGGAAACTAAAAAACTTTGGTCTCGGTCATTGAAGCAATTGCAATTTATCGTAACATCGGAAAGAGTCAATATAAGAGCTTTTCAGCAAGCCTACATACTCAACTATCATATAGTCTTTCACAATTTCTTACACTCACACAATACTTATGTTTATGGAGTTTTAATCGGACACTGAGAAAGATAGGGGCTTATGGTGTTGCCTCCCAACCTTTTACCTCAAGGGTAATGTCAACAGTAATAGATCATGAAAACTTACATCCAAGTGGGTATATATGTCAGGATCTTTCTAACACAACGTGCTCTCCAAAGGATAAAATGTAAAAAGGAAAGGTGGATTTCACCTTGACACTTATAAGACAAGAATAATAGATAGGCCCTTCGCAGAGGGAAGCAGAGGTTGTCATGTCTTTTTATGGTGGGATGCACAAAGTCTTAGCATAGAAGAACTTCGCTTTATATTGCCACTTGTGATATGGACCTTTATTATGCAGTCCGTCGCTTTTATTACTTCCATATCACAAGATCGTATAAAGCTAATTTCTCCCACACTAATAAATCATACATATTTTAGAGGATTTGCAACATGACAACTTACTTGGAAGGATCTTTCTCAATCCATAGGTAGGTATGGTGGACTCTCATGGCAAAACTGGGTTTAAGGATATATGGAAGCACAAGTAGTATCTCTACTTAGTGCGAGGAGTTTTGGCTAGCATGAGGGAGAAAGGCAAGCTCAACATGTTGGAAGATCCATGACAATATACTTTATTTCAGATATAAGAAGACACATCCCATTATGTTGTCTTCCTTGTCCAACATCAACTCTTTAGCATGTCATACTTTAATGAGTGCTCACAATCATAAAAGATGTCCAAGATAGTATATTTGTATGTGAAGCCTTTCTTCTTTTATTACTTCATATTAATTGCAACGATGACCAAAACTATGTTTGTCACCTCCCACCAACTTTTATTTATCATACTCTTGTATGTGAAGTCATTACTCCCCATAAGATCGATATGATCTCTTTGATACTCTTTGTGTTTTCTTTCTTTTTATCATGACCCAAGTGAGGGAATTAAGCCCTTGACTCAAACACTAATCTTTATTATATAGCTCACATCCTCGATTACAAAGGGTAAAGCTCACAAAGCAAAAGCTCACAACTAGATCATGCTAACTTTATTCTAATAGATCAAGATACTACCAAAAGGATCGAGCTAAGTAAAACGGTAAAGATAGGAGTGATGGTGATACGATGCCGGGGTCACTCCCCCAAGCTTGGCAGTTGCTAAGGGGAGTGCCCATACCCATATGATTATGTCTCCTTCTTTGGCGGTGGTGGTGTAATATTCTTGACGATGATACCCCTCAGGATACGATTCTCCTCCTCGAGCTTGTTAACTTGCCATTTTAAGGTCCATAATTTCCTTGCGGAGCTTGCCCGTGACGGCTAAAGCTCCTTTCACCCAAGGATGCTGCATAGCTGCGGGAGAACAAGTATCACTCTTTTTCATATTTTCATAAGAAAGAAACCTGACATTGGTAGGGAGGACTGGATTTGGAATAGCTGAGCTCTGTAATTCCCCTATTGTGAATCCAGCTTGAAATCGAGAGGTAACTTCTTGATCTTCCTCCATTGCATCTATCCTCTTCAAGTCAGCCTCCATCTCTTCCTCCGTTGATGGACCAAAGTGGTTGGCATCGCTGTTTGCTCTTGGGTCAAGTGTTGGATGAGACACCCGACTCTCTCCATCAGACTCATGAGAAGACATCTTGATCTTATCTGCGACAGAAATAGCTTGAAACAAAAAAACAGAGGATTTTTGCGTGATACAGAGGTCAAAACCTTCGGGAGTATATATAATGAATTTTCCCGAACAAAAGGAGTAACCCACAAGAAAACGGAGTCCAGGGGACACACGGGGTGCCCTCGAGGCAGGGGGGCGCGCCCTCCACCCTCGAGGGTGCCTCGTGTCTCTTCCGGACTGTAGTTTATTTTTCTATTTTTTCTAAATATTCCAAGGCAGAGAAAAATTACCTTTAGAACTATTTTGGAGTTGGTTTACTTACCATATCACATACCTCTTCCTTTTCGGAGGCCGAGTCGTTCTGGAAAGTGTCCCTTATGCATTCCTCTGGGGTTACGGTTTCAATAATATTGGTTTCAACATTTATAGGATTACTTGAGATATAATGTTTGATCCTTTGACCATTCACCACCTTCGGATTTGTGCCTTCGAAGTTGTTGATTTTTATGGCACCAGAACGATAGATCTCCTCGATAACGTAAGGTCCTTCCCATTTGGAGAGAAGTTTCCCTGCGAAAAATCTTAAATGAGAGTTGAATAGCATGACATAATCACCTACGTTAAACTCACGCTTTTGTATCCCTTTGTCATGCCATCTTTTAACTTTTTCTTTAAACAGTTTGGCATGCTCATAGGCCTGGGTTCTCCACTCATCGAGACAGCTAATGTCAAATAACCTCTTCTCACCGGCAAGTTTGAAATTGTAGTTGAGCTCTTTAACAGCCCAATATGCCTTATGTTCTAGCTTAAGAGGTAAGTGACATGCTTTTCCATATACCATCTTATATGGAGACATACCCATAGGATTTTTGTATGCAGTTCTATAGGCCCATAATGCATCATCAAGTTTCTTGGACCAATTCTTTCTAGACCTATTAACTGTCTTTTGCAAGATTAATTTCAACTCCCTATTACTTAGTTCTACTTGACCACTAGTCTGTGGGTGATAAGATGATGCAATTCTATGGTTGACATCATATTTAGCAAGCATCTTACGGAAAGCACCATGAATAAAGTGTGAACCACCATCAGTCACTCCAAACCTCGGAAATATAACTTCTTTAAGCATCTTAATAGAGGTGTTATGATTAGCACTACTAGTTGGAATAGCTTCTACCCACTTAGTAACGTAATCAACAGTGACTAAAATATGTGTGTACCCATTAGAGGCAGGAAAAGGTCCCATATGATCAAAGCCCCAAACATCAAATGGTTCAGTAACGAGTGAATAATTCATAGGCATTTATTTACGTCTACTAATATTACCAATTCTTTGACATTAATCACAAGATAAGACAAACTTACAGGCATCCTTGAAGAGAGTAGGCCAATAAAAACCGGATTGCAATACCTTGTGCGCAGTTCTATCTCCCGCATGGTGTCCTCCATAAGCTTCGGAGTGGCACTTGTGTAGGATCTGTTCCTGTTCATGCTCAGGTACACAACGTCTAATAATACCATCTACTCCTTCTTTATAAAGATGTGGGTCATCCCAAAAGTAATGTCTCAAATCATAGAAGAACTTTTTCTTTTGCTGGTATGTGAAGCTAGGAGGTATAAACTTAGCAACAATGTAATTAGCATAATCAGCATACCAAGGAGCAGTACGAGAAGTATTTATGACAGCTAGTTGTTCATTAGGAAAGCTATCATCAACAGGTTGTGGGTCATCAAGTATATTTTCTAACCTAGACAAGTTATCCGCTACGGGGTTCTCAGCTCCCTTTCTATCAATAATATGCCAGTCAAATTCTTGCAGCTGGAGAACCCATCTAATAAGTCTAGGTTTGGCATCTTTCTTTTCCATAAGGTATTTGATAGCAGCATGATCAGTGTGAATAGTTACTTTAGAATCAACAATGTAGGGTCTAAACTTATCACAAGCAAACACAACTGCTAAAAATTCTTTTTCAGTAGTAGCATAATTTCTTTGGGCACTATCTAGAGTTTTACTAGCATACTGAATAACATTCAATTTCTTATCAACCCTTTGCCCTAGAACAACTCCTACATCACAATCACTGGCATCGCACATAATTTCAAAGGGTAGATTCCAGTCAGGGGGCTGGACAATAGGTGCAGAGATCAGTGCTTTCTTAAGTATTTCAAATGCTTCTAGACAATCATCATCAAAGACAAAAGGAATATCTTTTTGTAAGAGATTAGTCAGAGGCCTGGAGATTTTGGAGAAGTCCTTAATGAACCTCCTATAAAACCCGGCATGACCAAGGAAACTTCGTATACCTTTGATGTCCTTTGGGCATGGCATCTTTTCAATAGCATCAACCTTAGCTTTGTCAACTTCAATACCTCTTTCAGAAATTTTATGTCCCAAGACAATGCCTTCATTAACCATAAAGTGGCACTTCTCCCACTTCAAGACAAGGTCAGTGTCTTCACATCTCTACAAAACTCGATCAAGGTTGCTTAAGCAATCATCCAAAGAAGTTCCGTAAACGGAAAAATCATCCATGAATACCTCAACAATCTTTTCACAAAAGTCAGAGAATATAGCCATCATGCATATTTGAAAGGTAGCAGGTGCATTACATAAACCAAAAGGCATACGTCTATAAGCAAAGGTACCGAAAGGACAAGTAAAGGTGGTCTTTTCTTGATCCCCTTTTGACACATGTATTTGAGAGAAACCAGAATAACCATCTCGAAAGCAGAAATGAGTATGTTTGGATAACCTCTCTAGCATTTGGTCAATAAATGGCAAGGGGTAATGATCTTTCTTAGTAGCTTTATTTAACTTACGGAAATCAATTACCATCCTGTAACCTGTAACTATTCTTTGCGGGATCAATTCATCTTTATCATTAGGGACGACAATCATACCTCCTTTCTCGGGAACACAATGGACATGACTTACCCACTGGCTATCAGCAACTGGATAGATAATACCTGCCTCTAGAAGCTTTAGTATTTCCTTCCTTAGCACTTCTTTCATCTTAGGATTTAACCGTCGCTGATGATCAATAACTGGTTTAGCATTTTCTTCCAATTTTATCTTGTGTTGGCATATAGTGGGACTAATGCCCTTAAGATCATCTAGAGTATATCCAATAGCAGCTCGATGCTTCTTTAGAGTTTTTAATAATCTTTCTTCTTCCTGCTCTAAAAGGTTAGCACTAATAATAACATGATATATCTTCTTTTCATCAAGATAAACATACTTAAGATTATCAGGTAAAGGTTTAAGTTCAAACACGGGATCACCCTTGGGTGGAGGAGGATCCCCTAGGATTTCAACATGCAAGTTGTTTTTCAATACGGGTCCCTGTTTAAAGAATATTTCATCTAGTTCCCTTCTCTCATTCATATGCATATCATTTTCATGGTCTAGCAAGTATTGTTCTAGAGGATCATTAGGTGGCACGACAATAGAAGCAAGACCAATAATTTCATCCTTACTGGGTGGTGCCTTTTCAAGGGGTTGTCTAAAGAATTTAGCAAAGTGAAAATCATGTGACATATCCCCTAATCCTATAGTAACAATTTCTTTCAAGAGTCTATCTTGGCATTAATAGTATTCAAGAAGGGTCTACCAATTATAATGGGGCAGAATGCATCTTGTGGGGAACTAAGAACAAGAAAATCAGCAGAGTATTTAAGCTTCCCACACAAGACTTCAATATCTCTATCAATCCCAACTGGTGAAATAGTATCTCTATTAGCGAGCTTAATAGTAACATCAATCCCTTCTAACTCAACAGGTGCAATATCATGCATAATTTCATTATACAAATCAAGAGGGATAATACTCGCACTAGCACCTACTTTGCATAAACCATGATAGCAATGATCTCCTATCTTGACAGAGATAACACGCAAGCCTACAACAGGTTTATGTCTATTCCTAGCATTGGGTTTGACTATCCTAGCAGACTCTTCTTGGAGATAAATAACATGTCCATCTAAATCTTCTACCAAGAGATCTTTAACCTTAGCAACACTAGGTTCAACTTTAATTTTCTGAGAGGGTGTAGGTGTTCTAGTATTACTCTTGCGAACAACAGTTGAAGCTTGACCATGATCCTTTATCCTAACAAGGAAAGGTGGTTTCTCAATATAAGCGGTAGGAATAACAGGATCAACATTATAAGTGATAGTCTTTTCTTCAACTTACTAGTTTTACTTCAATAGGGGGATGGTATTTAAACCACTTCTCCTTGGGGAGATCAACATGAGTAGCAAAGGATTCACAGAAAGAAGCTACTATCTCAGAGTCAAGTCCATATTTAGTGCTAAACTCACGGAAAACATCGGTATCCATAAAAACTTTAACACAATCAAACTTAGGGGTCATACCTGACTCCTTACCTTCGTCGAGATCCCAATCTTCGGAGTTGCGTTCAATTCTTTCCAATAAATCCCATTTGAAGTCAATAGTCTTCATCATAAAAGATCCAGAACAAGAATTATCGAGCATGGTGCAATTACTGAGAGAAAGCCGAGCATATTTTTTTTGGATGATCATCTTTCTTGAAAGCTCATGATTGGGGCATGAATATAACATTGACTTAATCCTCCCCCAAGCTTGAGCGATGCTTTCTCCTTCGCGAGGCCAGAAATTATAAATATAATTACGATCACGATGAACCTGGTGCATAGGGTAGAACTTCTGATGAAATTCCAACTTCAGATGATTATAGTTCCATGATCCCATATCATCGCATAGCCTAAACCATGTCAATGAATATCCCTTCAAAGATAAAGGGAAGACCTTCTTCTTGATAACATCCTCGGGCATACCTGAAAGCTTAAACAATCCACAAACTTCATCCACATAGATTAGATGTAAATCGGGATGCAATGTTCCGTCTCCTGTAAAGGGATTTTCAAGCAGTTTCTCTATCATACCCGAAGGAATCTCAAAGCAAACATTTTCAATAGGTGCAGTAGGTTGAGGAGCAACTCTTTGCTAATCTGTTCGGGTTGAAGATACCCCGAACAAGCCCCTCAAAGGATTTTGAGCCATAGTAACAAGTGACAATAAATTTCAGCACACTATATAAATTTTTCCTTACCAAAGGCGCTTCACTCCCCGGCAACGGCACCAGAAAATAGTCTTGATGACCCACAAGTGTAGGGGATCTATGGTAGTCCTTTCGATAAGTAAGAGTGTCGAACCGAACGAGGAGCAGAAGGAAATGATATGAAGTTATCAGTAAGGTATTTTCTGCAAGCACTGAAATTATAGGTAACAGATAGTTTTGTGATAAGATAATTGGTAGCAAGTAATAAAAGGTAAAAGTAAATAAGGTGCAGCAAGGCGGACCAATCCTTTTTGTAGCAAAGGATAAGCCTGGACAAACTCTTATGCGAGGTAAAGCGCTCCCGAGGACATATGGGAATTATCGTCAAGCTAGTTTTCATCACGATCGTCTGATTCGCGTTCGATACTTTGATAATTTGGTATGTGGGTGGACCGGTGCTTGGGTGCTGACCTTACTTGGAAAATCCTCCCACTTATGATTAACCTATAATGCAAACATCCGCAACTACAAAAGAAGTATTAAGGTAAACCTAACCATAGCCTGAAACATATGGATCCAAATCAGCCCCTTACGAAGCAACGCATAAACTAGGGTTTAAGCTTCTGTCACTCTAGCAACCCATCATCTACTTATTACTTACCAATGACTTCCTCTAGGCCCAAATAATGGTGAAGTGTCATGTAGTCGATGTTTACATGACACCACTAGAGGAGAGACAACATACATCTCATCAAAATATCAAACGAAGACCAAATTCACATGACTACTAATAGCAAAACTTCTCCCATGTCCTCAGGAACAAAAGTAACTACTCACAAGACATAGTATTGTTCATGATCAGAGGGGTATTAATAAGCATAATGGATCTGAACATATGATCTTCCACCAAATAAACCAACTAGCATCAACTACAAGGAGTAATCAACACTACTAGCAACCCACAGGTACCAATCTGAGGTTTGGGTACAAAGATTGGATACAAGAGATGAACTAGGGTTTGAGAGGAGATGGTGCTGGTGAAGATGTTGATGAAGATAGCCCTCCCCAAGATGGGAGAGTTGTTCGTGATGACGGAGGTGACGATTTCCCCCCCGTAGGGAAGTATCCCCGGTAGAACAGCTCTGCCGGAGCCCTAGATTGGTTTCCGCCTTGGTTCCGCCTCGAGACGGCGGCGTTTGGTCCCGAAAGCCTCCTTATGATTTTTTTCCAGGTCAAAACGCTTCATATAGGAGAAGATGGGCACCGTGGGCCTGCCGGCTGGCCCTCGAGGCAGGGGGTGCGCCCTGGGAAGGGGGGGGCGCCCCCCACCCTTGAGGCCAGCCGGTGGCCCCTCTCGTGGGTTTCTTTCGCCAGATATTTTTTATATTTTCCGAAACAATGTTTTGTGGAGTTTCAGCGCTTTTGGAGTTGTGCGAAATAGGTTTCCAGAGTTTGCTCCTTTTTCAGCCCAGAATTCCAGTTGTCGGCATTCTCCCTCTTCATGTAAACCTTGTAAAATAAGAGAGAAAAGGCATAAGTATTGTGACAAAACATGTATGAACAGCCCATAATGCAATAAATATCAACTTATAAGCATGATGCGAAATGGACGTATCAGATCTCGACGAAGGTAAGGAGTCAGGTATGACCTGTAATGCCCCGGATGTAATACTTTCCCTTTTGGGCAATATATAATATCTCCGGCTTCATCAATTCCTTTTCGGGTTCTTCGTCTTTTGGGTTTCGCCGTTTTGTCGTGTTGCGTGTGTGGCATTCATTCATATCATGTAGTCATGTGCATCGCATCGCATTTGTGTTGTCGGTTGCATCCGGTTCCACGCGTTCCTTCCCGTTGTCCGTTTCGCGTTCAGGAGCTCCCTCACGTGTCCGTGGCGTCCCCGAGGCCTACTTTGGTGTTTGGCCGTGTAATGTTACCGGTTTGGCGCGAGACTTGTCGTGTGTTGTTGTTTTGGTGTGTGTAACCCGCCTGTTAAATCTCGTCGCGTTTGGAGTTCGTTTGCTACCCCAACAGTTATTCTCGTGGGCTCAAAGTGCCTCCACTTTGAGGCCCAAGACTCCCCTCCAACAGCCCACCAAACCAACCCAAACCACTCCCTTCATCTAGGCCATCCAATTCTAATCGCGTGGCCGAAAACCACACCTCATTTGGACAACCCTAGCTCCTTGTGCCTATATATTTGTCCACTTCCCCAATTTTTGCACCAAATCAAGGAAACCCTAGCCCCTCTCCTTCCTCCACCTTCTTCCTCCAGCCACCTCGCCGGAATCTCACCGGATTTCTGCCACCTCGCCGGAGTTCCTCTAGTTCGCCGGAGCTCTCCATCTCCGCCGCCGCCGCGCCGCCACCACCTCTCCCGCCGGCCTCCTCTCATCTCACCTCACCGCCCCGCCCCTCAGGCCGCCGGCAGGCCAGGTTTCGCCGGATCCCGCGGCCTGGGTCCTCCAACCGCCGCTGATCGAAGTCCAGCGGGCAGCGCCGCCGCTCGGGCGAGGGAGCCGATCCCCTCGTCGAGCCAGATCGGAGCCGTCCGCCTGGGCCACTCCGCGTCGCCCCGCCTGGGCCGTTGACCTCCCGAGGCCTGGCCTCTCGTCCCCTCCAGGCCACGGGCCGGCCTCCTCCGCCCCTCCGCGCGGGCCGCTCCTCGCCGCGAGCTGGGCCGCCTGCCCGAGCCAGCAGGCCACGCCGCGCCAAGCCGATCCGGTCGCCTCCCTCGGCTGGGCCGAACCCCAGGCCGGTTCCCTCCAGTCAGCTGCGCCGCCACTTCGTCCGCTCCAGGCCCGTAGCCGCCAGATCCGCCGGGCCGCGCCGATCCGCCGCGGGCCCGAGGCCCGTGTGACCTTTTTCAGATCTGAGGAGGTTGACCTCTAAATCCTCCAAGTCCCCTGATGTTTAATCTCTGATGCAGTTTTCAAACGTGGATAACTTTGTGTGTGATGCTCCGATTTGAGTGAATGATATGTCAAATTGTTCGTGGAGACTTGTACTACATTTCATTCCATTGTGCCATACATGTTTGAGTTCATCTAGATGCTTACAAATCTGTTGCAAGAGTGCATATTGTTATAAACTGCTGTTAGTGTTGTTTTTCATGCCATCTTTGCATAGTGATAACTTGGTGCTCGTTTATCTGAATGATGCAAATGACATGTCCACGTGTTCATCTTGTCATGCTCTACATGTTAAATGCTAAAGTTTGCATGATAGATTTAATCTTGTCATGTTTATCTCCGTTGCAAAGTGCTATGTGGCTGTTTAGTTGTTAAACTTGTTATGAGATGTCATTTTGAGGAGCTCATTGTTATCATTGAGATTGTCCCCATGATGCATGCTTAGGTGTTTTGGAATCACCATCATATGTACTTTGATGTGGTGCTTACCACTTGCCATGTTTAGTTTTGAGGTGACTTAAACTTGCTCTCAAAGATGCCATGATGAAACTGCTGTTTTAACACTTAGTGAAATTTCACTAAGTCTGGAATCTGTAATTTCCAGATGCCATGTTTGCTTGTTGTTCTAGGCCAATCCATGATAGTTTTGGGGTGACTCTTGATGATTCCTTGCTGTACATATTGTTGGCTATCCATTCATGCTCTCACATGCTTATTTGAGTGGTTGTAGCATATTTAACTTTTGCTCCAAATTTGCAATAAAATACTGCTGTCAGGATTTTGTTGTCAAGTTCAATATGTCATAGCTTGTTGCTATTGATCCGTGGCTCCTTTGGGGGTGCACCAATGGACTTATTTGCTGTAGGATATGTCTAGTTTATGTTCATTCTCTTTTCCATGATGTTTGAGTGCTGTAGCTTATTTATCTAGTGCTCCGAAGTTGCTATGTGGCTGTAATTTTCAGCTTGTGCATATTTCTTGTTTCGGGCGTAACTTTTAGCCCGTAGCTCCGTTTTCAGCAAGTCTTATATGAAACTTGGTTGATTTTTCATGTAGATTCATAATATCCTATTGTTATCATGTTTTGAAGTATTTTTCTTGAGTGCAATTTTCCATGCTCCTTGTGCTCCCATAGTGCATAAGTCATGCATCCATCATTTTTGTGTGCGCATTGCATCTTGTTGATTCGTGCCTTGTGTGGTTGTGTTGATTAGAGCCGGAAGCTGAGACCGAGTTCGAGTACGAGCACGAGGTTACTACCGAGGTTGAGCACGAGGACCCCTCTTACGATCCGAACGACAACTCTTCAGGCAAGATGACCGAACCCCGATAACATTACTATCTTTGCCTATTGCTAGAAGTCTCGATCTATAGTTTTGCCTCGATGCCCATGTTTTCCTGTCAACCTCCTATTGTAACCATGTTCATGTCTAACCACCCTACCTATGCAAACCGTTGAATGGCTAAGTACGCTTCGCTCAGCCCCTCTTATAGCATTGTTAGTTGCAGGTGAAGATTGAAGATGTTTGCTTCATGTTGAAGTTTGTTGGGTTATATCACACTATATAAATGCTTAAATGAAATCATCTATATATTGGCAATGGGTGGAAGGCTAAGCCTTTTGCTTGGTGATTTGTTCCACTCATGCCGCTAGGAACCGTATAAACCGGTGTTATGTTCCTTGATTATGCGTTCCTCACACGGTTGGGGTTATGGGGCCCCCTCGATAAACCGCTAAGTGCTAAGTCTATTCCAACAAGTCCCAACATTGGTACTATTTGCCTAATAACTAATAAACTTGCATAGGGAGTAATTAACCCTCTTTCTTAATCAACAACCCCGGGCCAGTGCTCCACATGAGTGTTGGTCCGAAACGGGGAGCCTGCGGGGCCACCACGAGGGAACTCGAGGTTTGGTAAAAACCTGTAGCTTCACCCATCCGGTCGTGGCCTGAGACGAGATACGCATGGATACTATCAGGGTGTCGGCACGCCGAGAGGTTTTACTGGATTAGCCTTACCTTAGTTCGGAGTATCTTGAGCACGGGATTCCGAAAATACTCGGGTCTTCCCACCTTGGAGTTGCGACTCCGCGGATCGTGGGCTTGTCATGGGCCAAGTTGGAACACCCCTGCAGGGTTTTGAACTTTCGAAAGCCATGCCTGCGGTTATGTGGCAGATGGGAGCTTGTTAATATCCGGTTGTAGAAAACTTGACACCATGTTCCAATACACTACCAGCATGTGTACCGTGACTGTCATTTTCCAAAAGGGTTTTCGGGAGATGAACACGGTGGGGTTATGTTTGACTTGATTAGTTTAGGATCACTTAGTGATCATCTCTCGACCGAGGCACCTTCTCTTCTCGCTCTCTGATGGCTTATCGCCCCTCGTTGGTTACCCCAAGTGGAAGGTTTGAGATGCAGTGTAGCGGAAGTTTTCCCTTGGCAAAGATACCAAGGATCGATTTCCCCTGAGACTCCAAGGTTCAACAAGAAGGTGTCAACTGCTAACGGCGCCAGATACTTAGAAATCAACTTGGACCTGCACACAAATACAAATAACTTTGCTCCCAACGAGTACAGAGAGGTTGTCAATCCCTCCGGCCTTGTCGTTTACAAAGGATCAAACGCAAGAGATAATGGTGATTGGTATTGCTGCAACTAATAAGTAAAAGCGGAAAATAAATAGCGGATGTGATCAGTGATGGTAATATGGACCGGGGTCCCATGATGTTCACTAGTGATGTCTCTCTCCCAAAAGACGATAAAACAGCTATGTGAGGTAAACGAATTACAGCTGGGCAATTGACAGAATTATGTGCGCAAACCAATGCTAACTATGTTGCAAGAAAGGTAGAGGTTCAAAGCATGGGCGGTACGCCAAGGTAAGTAGAACGAAATCCATGTGCATCTACTACTAATCATCCACCTTGAGATATCTATCCAGAACATCTCGCTGGTATTAAGTTGCGAGTCCCACCCATAGTGTAAACTCAAAGCAACAGACAACTGCATTAAAAGAACTTTGCGTAAAGTAAACAATCCTTGCACCCGCGAGTACAAGCACCGTTGTTTTCCCCCTTGTGGCAACAGCACATCCCCTAGACTCATGTTTCTGTCACTCAAGCTAGTCATCGAGGGGCATGAACCCACAATCGAGCATAACGTTCCCTCTTGGAGTCACTACCTACTACTTGGCCAAAGCAATAAATAGCAACGGAGAACATGCAAGAATTACTTACGAACATAAATATAAAAGAGGTAAATCAAATATATTACTCAAACACAATCTGAACATAATCTCACAATCCATCGGATCCCAGCAAACTCAACATAGCAACAGCATAAGGATTACATATGTGCCTCGATCATGTAGGGCAGCTCACGAGGTCTAATTAGTGAAGCACAAGAAGGGGAGGAGAACATCACATAGCTACTGGTCATGGACCCATGGTCCAAGGGAGACTACTCACAACTCATCCGGGAGGCGTCCATGGTGGTGGAGAGGCTCCCGGTGGTGATCCTCCCCTCCGGCAGGGTGCCGGGAAGGGTTCTTCTGGTGCTCCCGATCTTGGAAGCGCGGCGGCGGCGGAACAGAGATGAGATCGCGAAAAAGGGTTCCGTCCTCGAGGGTTTCGGGACGCGTGTTAAATATATGCCACAGGGGGGCATCAGCGGAGGCCTGGGGGGCCCAGGCACCACCCCGGCTCGGCCAGGTGGGAGGCCGCGCCACCAGGGCGCCTGGAGCCCTGGTGGCCCCCCTCCGGCCCTACTTCGGCCGTGCGGAAGCTTCCAGAATGCTGATTTTTTATATAATTTTTCCGGGATTTTTCTGGCAGTTTTCGTGACGGGAAAACCTGAAATACAAAAACAGCAGAAAACAGAAACTGGCACTGGGGTGCACTGAGTTAGTAGGTTAGTCCAAATATGATCAAAAGTGTATGGAAGTGTATAAATATCATAGCAATATCACCCAAAAGAGGCATAGAGCAAGCAGAAATTATAGATACATTTTGGACGTATCAACATCCCCAAGCTTAATTCCTGCTCGTCCTCGAGTAGGTAAATGATAACAAGAATAATTTCTGTGGTCACATGATATTAACCATATAGGACTTTTCATAGTCATATGACAAAAGCTTACTGAGACAAAGAATCTGTAGTAATTAAGTTGCCTTATGAGAAAATCACAAAGAACTGAAAGTTTTACAATATGATACTGAAACATCAAATAGATTTGTAATGAGCATGGTGTGCAAATATGATAAAGTGGTGTCTCGCTTGCCCCCTTTAGTGAAGCAAAACATAAATGCAGGGGCACCTCCAAGGTTTAAGTGATGACTAGATACAAGAATTTCAGAATAAACGATATCATAATCATGCAAAAGACAATGCTACTTTGGGACAATGCACATTACACTCAGAATGACAATCATGCTCTCAATAGTTGGTGCTTTAAAAGAAGGTGGAGACTCTCGAACCGTGGCTTTTGTTGGCAAAGTTGAAAACCCGTGGTCGGAAACAAAGACAAAACATGTACCAGAGCTCTTGGTTTTAAAAACAAAGGTAATAATTATGTTTTTGGATATGCATGTTTCGTCAACGAATGCTAGCAGACAACTCAATCACTTCTTGAGATGGACAAGTTTCGAGGAACGGCTCCCGAATGAGGACGATCACATCCTCTTAATCTCCTTTGTTTATCACTGCCAAAGTTTTCTGATTTCTCATGAACAAAGCGTGAAGGAGGGTTTGTTTGTTATATTAATTTTGAGCCGGGCGCACTCTTTGCCAGTTCCTTCTCGTATTATGGGTTTGCACATTAGACATGCAATCCCGGGGTGAAGCTTGTCCAACTTAAAAAGATCATGAATTAACTACTACTTCCTCATGAACTAAAACAGAGGCAAAAAAGAGAAATGCTTTTTTTTTGAATAATTTCGAGATGGCACATGAAAGTCTTCGTTAGGAATGGTAGGTAATTACCATGTATAGGAAGGTATGGTGGACTCATATGGCATAAATGGTTTAAATGAATTTGGATGCACAAGCAGTCAGTCCGCTTAGTACAGGTGGAGGTTAGCAAAAGACTAGGAGCGACCAACTAAAAGAGCAATGACGGTCATAATCATGCACAGCGACAAAGCAACATTGAATCAGGCATGGAAGTTATATCGCTACTCAGAAATAAAAGATCATCAAGGCTTGACAGACTTTCTTTACAGTCTTAAATATGTGTGAGCATACGCCAAGTCAATCAAAATAAATTCTTGAAGGAAGATATCACTAAACCATACCAAATCATAGGCAAACAAATCATGTTGGTACTCCAATAACACATTGGGAATCCCCCAGCTATTTGAGACTAACCATAAGAAAACATGAACTACTAAGCACCATTATGCACGTAGCATTTTTATCATAGACATATCGACCAATGCAACAGAAGCCAACTCTCTTAATAAGATAAGCATGATAAATAAAGAGAGTTCCAACGACCAACTAAACAAAAGCTCTTTAAAAAGATAAGCATGAAAACTAAGAGCTAAACATGATAGTAGCTATTAAAAGACAAAGAACATACACAGCAAAGATAGACATGAAAATTCTATGTTGTGTTCTAGGTTGAAGTGGAGCGTGTTTCTCTCCCACATAAAGAAAGCTGAGTTCCGACTCGTTATGAAAAGCTAAAGAAAACTAAAAAGGAAACTAAAAGCAAGACACTCCAAGCATAGCACATAACACATGAAGTGATAAAAATATAGTGGAACGAAAGACGAACTGATAATGTTGATGGAGAAGGGGATGCACGGGGGCATCCCCAAGCTTAGACACTTGAGTCTTCTTGAATATTTCTTGGGGGTGCATGGGGGCATCCCCAAGCTTGAGCGTTTGACACTCCTGAATCTTTTTATCATCTTCCCTCGCACACTTGAAAACTCCCTTCATACATAACTCATCATAATCTGATTAGCGAGGTTAGTACCCATAATAATATAATTGTTCCTTGCTGGAAATAAGGATATTCTTGAAGGTCTACTGTTTCTCAAGATTGCCAAAAGGTTTTTGCAAATAAAAAGCAAGCTCAAGGTTTGCAAAATGAAGGAAAGGCAAAACAGGACAGAATCTGTGAAAAACAGAACAGCAGGTAGTAAATGATTTTTTCGGGGCACTTTTGCAACTCTAATCAACAAACTCAGAACAGACGCCCGAAAGACAATTGTATAGAGCACGCTGTCGAAAAAATTCCGACCAAAAAGATGATCTGGTGATTTTATACAAATTTTGCTATCCAAGGACAGAATCTGTTTCCTGGACAGCACGTCACAACTTTTGAACTTTCTTACAATCAGAGGCTACACTTGGCACAAAACTGAAAAGTAAAGATACAATGATGATGCTACTGTAGTAACAACATCAAGACACAACAAAAGTAAAATAAAATTTTATTCATGTGGGCTGCCTCCCAAAAGCGCTTTCTTTTATGCCTTTAAGCTAGGCATAATGCAAAGAGATCAAGTTTTATCAAGAGTAAAAGAATAGCTAGCCCGTATAACGGACTCAAAAGGTAACTTAATATTCTTTCTACGGAAGTGTTCCATCCCTTTCTTGAGAGGAAATTGGAAATTTGTATTCCCCTCTTTCATGTCAATGATGGCACCAACGGTGCGAAGAAAAGGACGTCCCAAAATAATTGGACAAGAAGGTTCACACTCAATGTCCATAATAGTAAAATCAACGGGAACATAATTGTCATTGACAATGATAAGAACATCGCCAATCCTCCCCAAAGGTTTCTTTATGGAAGAATCAACAAGACGAACACCAAAAGAACAAGAATCAAAAGATTTCAGTTTAAGCATATCATATATTCTTTTGGGCATAACGGAGGTACTAGCTCCAACATCACATAAAGCATAGCAAGAGAAGTTATTCAACTTAATTTTAATCATAGGATCCCAACCATCTTCTAGCTTTCTAGGTATGGAGGCTTCTACTCTAAGTTTCTTATCCCTAGCTTTGATGAGAGCATTAGTGATATGCTCTGTGAAGGCAAGGTTAAGCGTGCTAGTGCGGGGATCTCTAGACATCTTGTGAAGGAAATCAATAACTTCGGTAAGACTGCAATTGTCAAAATCAAGGTCACTACTATCAAGTAAAGTGGTAGTGGTGTCCTTTAGGTTCACTTGTTTGGTAGTTTCTATGGTCATAGCATCACCATTAATAGGTCCAACGGGACCAGGAGTGCATTGGGTGCTAAGAGTTTGAATATCCTCAACGACTTGGATAGTAGCAACAGTGTGGTGGGTAGGAAGGTTCTTAATTCTATCTTCTTCCTCCCTTTCTCTAGCCCATCTCTCCTTAAGTTTAGCCAACATCCTAATGTTTTCATTAATTTGCACTTGAATAGCATTCATATGAGTGACCTTCCTCTCCTCAAGAGGAGAAGTTCTAATTTTAAGCAATTCTACCTCATGGGCTAAATTGTCTACCTTCGAAGAGAGATTATCTAGTTTGTTTAGTTTTTCTTCTACACTCTTATTAAAGGATTTTTGGGTAGTGATGAAATCTTTAAGCATAATCTCTAGTTCAGTAGTGGAGTTCTTGGTGCTAGGATAAGCATTGTTGTTCCCATAAGAATTAGAGGGGAACGGTCTAGGATTGCTACCAAAATTACTCCTATAAGCATTGTTATTAAAATTGTTTCTAGCGATAAAGTTCACATCTACTTGTTCTTGAGCAATCAAAGAATTTAAAGGAACATCACGAGGATCAATAGAAGATTTCTTCGAAAGTAGAGACATGATCAAGTCAACTTTTTCATTTAGGGAGGAAATCTCCTCGACAGAGTTTACCTTCCTACCTGTTGGAGCGCGTTCGGTGTGCCATTGAGAATAATTGGTCATCATATCATCGAGAAGCTTCGTGGCAGCACCTAGTGTAGTTGACATAAAGGTTCCTCCTGCGGCCGAATCTAACAAGTTCCGCGAGGTAAAGTTCAAGCCTGCATAAAAAGTTTGGATAACCATCCAAGTAGTCAAACCATGAGTAGGGCAGTTCTTGACAAGAGATTTCATGCGTTCCCAAGCTTGGGCAACGTGTTCATTATCCAATTGTTTAAAATTCATTATGTTACTTCTTAGTTGGATAATTTTAGCAGGTGGATAGTACTTTCCAATAAAAGCATCTTTGCACTTGTCCCATGAATCTATGCTATTTCTAGGCAAAGATTGAAACCAAATTTTAGCTCCTCCTCTCAAGGAGAAAGCAAAAAGCTTAAGCTTAACAATATTACCATCTATTTCTTGGTACTTTTGCATATCACAAAGTTCAACAAAATTGTTCAAGTGTAAAGCAGCATCATCTCCAGCACCGGAGAATTGATCTTTCATAACTAAGTTCAGTAAAGCAGGTTTAATTTCATAAGAAGGTGCTGAAGTGGCAGGTGTAGTGATAGGCGTGCAGATAAAGTCATCGTTGTTATGACTAGTGAAGTCACACAACTTGGTGTTCTCGGTGGAACCCATAGCAGCAAGCAAGCAAGATAACTATTTTTGTGATTTTCGATAAAAGATACTAAAGCAAAACTGAAAGGTAAACTAACAAGACTAAAAAGCAAAGGTAAAAGATAGCGTGCAACTCCCCTATCTTGAAGAGTGGAGTCCCCGGCAACGGCGCCAGAAAACTTTGCTTGATGGCTTATCGCCCCTCGTTGGTTACCCCAAGTGGAAGGTTTGAGATGCAGTGTAGCGGAAGTTTTCCCTTGGCAAAGATACCAAGGATCGATTTCCCCTGAGACTCCAAGGTTCAACAAGAAGGTGTCAACTTCTAACGGCGCCAGATACTTAGCAATCAACTTGGACCTGCACACAGATACAAATAACTTTGCTCCCAACGAGTACAGAGAGGTTGTCAATCCCTCCGGCCTTGTCGTTTACAAAGGATCAAACGCAAGAGATAATGGTGATTGGTATTGCTGCAACTAATAAGTAAAAGCGGAAAATAAATAGCGGATGTGATCAGTGATGGTAATATGGACCGGGGTCCCATGATGTTCACTAGTGATGTCTCTCTCCCAAAAGACGATAAAACAGCTATGTGAGGTAAACGAATTACAGCTGGGCAATTGACAGAATTATGTGCGCAAACCAATGCTAACTATGTTGCAAGAAAGGTAGAGGTTCAAAGCATGGGCGGTACGCCAAGGTAAGTAGAACGAAATCCATGTGCATCTACTACTAATCATCCACCTTGAGATATCTATCCAGAACATCTCGCTGGTATTAAGTTGCGAGTCCCACCCATAGTGTAAACTCAAAGCAACAGACAACTGCATTAAAAGAACTTTGCGTAAAGTAAACAATCCTTGCACCCGCGAGTACAAGCACCGTTGTTTTCCCCCTTGTGGCAACAGCACATCCCCTAGACTCATGTTTCTGTCACTCAAGCTAGTCATCGAGGGGCATGAACCCACAATCGAGCATAACGTTCCCTCTTGGAGTCACTACCTACTACTTGGCCAAAGCAATAAATAGCAACGGAGAACATGCAAGAATTACTTACGAACATAAATATAAAAGAGGTAAATCAAATATATTACTCAAACACAATCTGAACATAATCTCACAATCCATCGGATCCCAGCAAACTCAACATAGCAACAGCATAAGGATTACATATGTGCCTCGATCATGTAGGGCAGCTCACGAGGTCTAATTAGTGAAGCACAAGAAGGGGAGGAGAACATCACATAGCTACTGGTCATGGACCCATGGTCCAAGGGAGACTACTCACAACTCATCCGGGAGGCGTCCATGGTGGTGGAGAGGCTCCCGGTGGTGATCCTCCCCTCCGGCAGGGTGCCGGGAAGGGTTCTCCTGGTGCTCCCGATCTTGGAAGCGCGGCAGCGGCGGAACAGAGATGAGATCGCGAAAAAGGGTTCCGTCCTCGAGGGTTTCGGGACGCATGTTAAATATATGCCAAAGGGGGGCATCAGCGGAGGCCTGGGGGGCCCAGGCGCCCCCCCGGAGCGGCCAAGAGGGGGGCCGCGCCACCAGGGCGCCTGGAGCACTGGTGGCCACCCTCCGGCCCTACTTCGGTCATGTGGAAGCTTTCGGAACGCTGATTTTTTATATAATTTTTTCGGGATTTTTCTGGCAGTTTTCGTGACGGGAAAACCTGAAATACAAAAACAGCAGAAAACAGAAACTGGCACTAGGGTGCACTGAGTTAGTAGGTTAGTCCAAATATGATCAAAAGTGTATGGAAGTGTATAAATATCATAGCAATATCACCCAAAAGAGGCATAGAGCAAGCAGAAATTATAGATACGTTTTGGACGTATCAACATCCCCAAGCTTAATTCCTGCTCGTCCTCGAGTAGGTAAATGATAACAAGAATAATTTCTGTGGTGACATGCTATTAACCATATAAGACTTGTCATAGTCATATGACAAAAGCTTACTGAGACAATGAATCTGTAGTAATTAAGTTGCCTTATGAGAAAATAACAAAGAACTGAAAGTTTTACAATATGATACTGAAACATCAAATAGATTTGTAATGAGCATGGTGTGCAAATATGATAAAGTGGTATCTCGCTTGCCCCCTTTAGTGAAGCAAAACATAAATGCAGGGGCACCTCCAAGGTTTAAGTGATGACTATATACAAGAATTTCAGAATAAACGATATCATAATCATGCAAAAGACAATGCTACTTTGGGACAATGCACATTACACTCAGAATGACAATCATGCTCTCAATAGTTGGTGCTTTAAAAGAAGGTGGAGACTCTCGAACCGTGGCTTTTGTTGGCAAAGTTGAAAACCCGTGGTCGGAAACAAAGACAAAACATGTACCAGAGCTCTTGGTTTTAAAAACAGAGGTAATAATTATGTTTTTGGATATGCATGTTTCGTCAACGAATGCTAGCAGACAACTCAATCACTTCTTGAGATGGACAAGTTTCGAGGAACGGCTCCCGAATGAGGACGATCACATCCTCTTAATCTCCTTTGTTTATCACTGCCAAAGTTTTCTGATTTCTCATGAACAAAGCGTGAAGGAGGGTTTGTTTGTTATATTAATTTCGAGCCAGGCGCACTCTTTGCCAGTTCCTTCTCGTATTATGGGTTTGCACATTAGACATGAAATCCCGGGGTGAAGCTTGTCCAACTTAAAAAGATCATGAATTAACTACTACTTCCTCATGAACTAAAACAGAGGCACAAAAGATAAATGCTTTTTTTTTGAATAATTTCGAGATGGCACATGAAAATCTTCGTTAGGAATGGCAGGTAAATACCATGTATAGGAAGGTATGGTGGACTCATATGGCATAACTTGTTTAAAGGAATTTGGATGCACAAGCAGTCAGTCCGCTTAGTACAGGTGGAGGTTAGCAAAAGACTAGGAGCGACCAACTAAAAGAGCAATGACGGTCATAATCATGCAGAGCGACAAAGCAACATTGAATCAGGCATGGAAGTTATATCGCTACTCAGAAATAAAAGATCATCAAGGCTTGACAGACTTTCTTTACAGTCTTAAATATGCGTGAGCATACGCCAAGTCAATCAAAATAAATTCTTGAAGGAAGATATCACTAAATCATACCACATCATAGGCAAACAAATCATGTTGGTACTCCAATAACACATTGGGAACCCCCCAGCTATTTGAGACTAACCATAAGAAAACATGAACTACTAAGCACCATTATGCACGTAGCATTTTTATCATAGACATATCGACCAATGCAACAGAAGCCAACTCTCTTAATAAGATACGCATGATAAATAAAGAGAGTTCCAATGACCAACTAAACAAAAGCTCTTTAAAAAGATAAGCATGAAAACTAAGAGCTAAACATGATAGTAGCTATTAAAAGACAAAGAACATACACAACAAAGATAGACATGAAAATTCTATGTTGTGTTCTAGGTTGAAGTGGAGCGTGTTTCTCTCCCACATAAAGAAAGCTGAGTTCCGACTCGTTATGAAAAGCTAAAGAAAACTAAAAAGGAAACTAAAAGCAGGACACTCCAAGCATAGCACATAACACATGAAGTGATAAAAATACAGTGGAACGAAAGACGAACTGATAATGTTGATGGAGAAGGGGATGCACGGGGGCATCCCCAAGCTTAGACGCTTGAGTCTTCTTGAATATTTCTTCGGGGTGCATGGGGGCATCCCCAAGCTTGAGCGTTTGACACTCCTGAATCTTTTTATCATCTTCCCTCGCACACTTGAAAACTCCCTTCATACATAACTCATCATAATCTGATTAGCGAGGTTAGTACCCATAATAATATAATTGTTCCTTGCTGGAAATAAGGATATTCTTGAAGGTCTACTGTTTCTCAAGATTGCCAAAAGGTTTTTGCAAAGAAAAAGCAAGCTCAAGGTTTGCAAAATGAAGGAAAGGCAAAATAGGACAGAATCTGTGAAAAACAGAACAACAGGTAGTAAATGATTTTTTCGGGGCACTTCTGCAACTCTAATCAACAAACTCAGAACAGACGCCCGAAAGACAATTGTATAGAGCACGCTGTAGAAAAAATTCAGACCAAAAAGATGATCTGGTGATTTTATACGAATTTTGCTATCCAAGGACAGAATTTGTTTCCTGGACAGCACGTCACAACTTTTGAACTTTCTTGCAATCAGAGGCTACACTTGGCACAAAACTGAAAAGTAAAGATACAATGATGATGCTACTGTAGTAACAACATCAAGACACAACAAAAGTAAAATAAAATTATATTCATGTGGGCTGCCTCCCAAAAGTGCTTTCTTTTATGCCTTTAAGCTAGGCATAATGCAAAGAGATCAAGTTTTATCAAGAGTAAAAGAATAGCTAGCCCATATAACGGACTCAAAAGGTAACTTAATCTTCTTTCTTTGGAAGTGTTCCATCCCTTTCTTGAGAGGAAATTGGAATTTTATATTCCCCTCTTTCATGTCAATGATGGCACCAACGGTGCGAAGAAAAGGACGTCCCAAAATAATTGGACAAGAAGGTTCACACTCAATGTCCATAATAGTAAAATCAATGGGAACATAATTGTCATTGACAATGATAAGAACATCGTCAATCCTCCCCAAAGGTTTCTTTATGGAAGAATCAACAAGACGAACACCAAAAGAATAAGAATCAAAAGATTTCAGTTTAAGCATATCATATATTCTTTTGGGCATAACGGAGGTACTAGCTCCAACATCACATAAAGCATAGCAAGAGAAGTTATTCAACTTAATTTTAATCATAGGATCCCAACCATCTTCTAGCTTTCTAGGTATGGAGGCTTCTACTCTAAGTTTCTTATCCCTAGCTTTGATGAGAGCATTAGTGATATGCTCTGTGAAGGCAAGGTTAAGCGTGCTAGTGCGGGGATCTCTAGACATCTTTTGAAGGAAATCAATAACTTCGGTAAGACTGCAATTGTCAAAATCAAGGTCACTACTATCAAGTAAAGTGGTAGTGGTGTCCTTTAGGTTCACTTGTTTGGTAGTTTCTATGGTCATAGCATCACCATTAATAGGTCCAACGGGACCAGGAGTGCATTGGGTGCTAAGAGTTTGAATATCCTCAACGACTTGGATAGTAGCAACAGTGTGGTGGGTAGGAAGGTTCTTAATTCTATCTTCTTCCTCCCTTTCTCTAGCCCATCTCTCCTTAAGTTTAGCCAACATCCTAATGTTTTCATTAATTTGCACTTGAATAGCATTCATAGGAGTGACCTTCCTCTCCTCAAGAGGAGAAGTTCTAATTTTAAGCAATTCTACCTCATGGGCTAAATTGTCTACCTTCGAAGAGAGATTATCTAGTTTGTTTAGTTTTTCTTCTACACTCTTATTAAAGGCTTTTTGGGTAGTGATGAAATCTTTAAGCATAATCTCTAGTTCAGTAGTGGAGTTCTTGGTGCTAGGATAAGCATTGTTGTTCCCATAAGAATTAGAGGGGAACGGTCTAGGATTGCTACCAAAATTACTCCTATAAGCATTGTTATTAAAATTGTTTCTAGAGATAAAGTTCACATCTACTTGTTCTTGAGCAATCAAAGAATTTAAAGGAACATCACGAGGATCAATAGAAGATTGCTTCGAAAGTAGAGACATGATCAAGTCAACTTTTTCATTTAGGGAGGAAATCTCCTCGACAGAGTTTACCTTCCTACCTGTTGGAGCGCGTTCGGTGTTACAAGTTGGTATTTAGAGCCTTCTCCGACCTAGAAGCCCCCACTGATTGATCGAATCGTTGACGGTCGAGTCTAGGCACACACTGAAAATATTTTTGAGTCCTATATCAGAGAGTAGGATTTCTTTGCTTCTCATCCCCTTTCTCTCTGGTGAGGACTCCTGACGACTACTCTTGCCTCTTCTACTTTCAAAAATTGCACCAATTTTTTTTAGGAATCTCGCGAGTATTGTGGGATTGTTTCGATGTTCTTGTGACGAGAATATTGTTCTCGATGCCTCCTGACATTAGGGGTTGTGGCAGTGTCCCGGTGAGTTGAGCTTCGGGGTATTGTCGTCACAAGCATATCGCGGCAAGACTAAATACTTAAGACGGCCGACATCGAAAATCTCTCCTATACGGTTAGTGGCAAGATAACCCCGACATCACCCAGTACTGGGGAGGTAGTTCAGGAGTATTGCCATAGCTTGGTATAGTGGATGCTTTTCGAAGGTCCGACGTAGACAGTTTCCGAGAAAGACTGGTTATGTGTTGAAGGATGGATACAGCTGGATGTAGGTTTAGAGTTGATTGCGCGGTGCTTCCCCTGTATCCCCAACACCTGATTGCATAACTGGAAACTTTCGGTAATTAATAGGTGGGTTTATCCAGTAGATCGTAGGCATTCTTCCAATGAATGCAGGTTAGCGAGTTCGGGGTTCTACATTGAGTGAAGTGGTTTTATGACCGATGTTCCGATCAGGAGTTGCATCTTAAAGGGTCCTTGGCTATGCTGATCCGGGGATTGCAAAACCCTTTCGTAACGCGTTCATAAGCTTTCAGCACAAAGATGTTAGAACGAAGCTCCTAGCTTGTGTTTGTTCCATCTGTACCTTGTGTTTTTTCTTATTTACCTTTTGTCCCCTATGTGGCTTCTCGTGAAGATTGATGTTATCATTTAAGCTGAGAATTTCATTCGTTCCTCTTGTTCGAATGATTTCATTCGTTCCTATTGTTCGAATGATTCTTGCGAAGACTATGTTGCATTCAATCCGTTGTTTCAGCTTATACCTTCTTTCAATCAATTGCTGATTCGTGGTCATCTCTTTCAGGATGGCTCCGAAACGAGTTCCCAACGCTAACCCAGAGGGTGAAGAGGTCCCAGACCGTCCTCCTTCCCCTCCTCCTCCGTCTGAGACTTGGAGAGCGATTATGCAGACTACAAATCAGAACACCCAGATGTTGATGCAGATGATGCAGCAGATGCAAGCTAATCAAGCTAATCAGGGTGTTCTAGGGAATCAAGGCAATTTCTTCAACCAACAGCACCATGCTACTCTCAACCAGTTCTTGGCAATCAACCAAAAGCTTTCAGTTACTGTGTCGACCCTCTTGATGCTGAAGATTGGATAACCGATATCAAGAAGCATTTTGAGTGTAGTAACGTAAGGGAAGAGGACTATGTGAAGTTTGCAGCCTTCCAACTCAAAGACCAAGCAGCTGACTGGTGGCAGCAGTACAAAGACTCCAGGCCAGGTCGTGTGATCTCTTGGGAGGATTTCTGCAAGGACTTTCGCTCTCACCACATTCCAACAAGTGTCATCGAGGGTATGCACGAGCAATTCCGCAACCTGAAGCAAGGCTCTATGACTGTCTACCAGTATAATGTCAAGTTCCAAAATCTTGCCCGATATGCTAAGCAAGACATACCAGATGCCAAGAGCAAGATCTATCAGTTCCGCGGAGGTCTCAAAGATGAACTTCAACTTGCTCACACCTTGTTCGAGCCTGACGAGTTGGACAAATTCTATAACATGGGGCTCAAGCAAGAGGCAGCCCAGCTCAAGATGGAGGCTTCTAAAAAGAGGATTCGAGATGCCGTTCACTCCTCCTCATCTTCTCAAGTCGTCGCGAAACAACAGAAATTTTGGCTTCCTCCTCCTCCAGTGATTCGAGCTCCTTACAACAACTCCAACAACAACAAGAACTCTAGTGGCCGTGGTTTCTCCCACCCACCCAACCCGAGCAACCAGTCGAAGAATCAGTTTCAGTCTCAAGGTTCCAAGTCAAGTGGTTCTCATTTCCGTCCTCTCTCAGAAGTGACTTGCAACAAGTGCACTCAGAAAGGTCACTATGCTAACAAGTGCCCCAACCCAAAGCGCCTTCCACCTCCTCCACCTGTCAGTACAGCTATTGTCAAGCACATTCCCAAGCAAGCAAGGGTCAATCTGATGAATGCAGCGCAAGCGGAGAATTCTTCTGACGTGATTTTGGGTAACCTTTTAGTTAACTCTTTTCCAGCTAAAGTGTTGTTTGATTCGGGTGCTTCATGTTCTTTCATGTCTCAACCATTTGCATCCAAGTATAATGTTGACGTCCAAAGTCTGCCTGAGAAGTTGCAAGTCATTTCTCCGGGGAGACGTATGACTTCTAATATATTTGCTCCGGATGTTTCTATTCGCATGGGTGATTATCGCTTTCTGGCTAAACCGGTGGTTCTTGGTAATTCCGACATTGACCTCATCCTCGGGATGGATTGGCTTTCTCAGCATGATGCTCAAATTGACTGTGCACAGAAGGAAGTCAAGATTACTCATCCTGATGAAGATGTGATTATCTTCGCCTCCAGGGATAACACTATCAGGCTTTTCTCTCTCAATGATAAGGGCGAGATTAATGCCATCTCTCAAATTCCGGTGGTAAACGAATACCAAGACGTCTTTCCTGAAGAACTTCCAGGCATGCCTCCACACCGTCAAGTGGAATTCGTCATTGAACTCGAGCCTGGTACTGAGCCAGCATGCCGGCGTCCGTACAAGCTCTCTCCTAAAGAGTTGAAGGAATTGAAGAAGCAGCTTGATGAACAGGAGCGTATGGGTCTCATCAGGCCTAGTACGTCTCCTTGGGGCTGTGGTGTCTTATTTGTCAAGAAGAAGGATGGCACGGAGCGCCTCTGCGTCGATTACCGGCCATTGAACAAGAAGACAATAAAGAACAAGTATCCACTCCCCAACATCAACGAACTGTTCGAGCAGCTCAAAGGAGCTAAATTGTTCTCTAAGCTCGATCTCCGAATGGGCTATCACCAAATTCGCATTCGCGAGGAAGACATCCCTAAGACTGCCATCAGAACGAGCTACGGTTCCTATGAATATACAGTCATGTCCTTTGGTCTCGCCAATGCTCCACCTACCTTCTCGAGAATGATGCACTACATCTTCAACCCCTACACCGGCGAGTTTGTGCTTGTGTATCTGGATGATATTCTGGTATATTCCAGGAATGAAGAAGATCACGAAAAGCACCTCCGTCTTGTTCTTGACCGACTCCGTGAACATAAGTTCTATGCCAAGTTCTCCAAGTGCGAATTTTGGCTCGATAAGGTCTTGTACCTGGGCCATATCATCTTCGCTGACGGTATTGCGGTAAACCCCGAGAAAGTTGAAGCAATTGTCAACTGGGAAGCTCCTCAGAACGTCAAGCAACTCCGAAGCTTTCTTGGTCTTGCCAGCTATTGCAGAAGGTTCGTTGAGAACTTCTCCAAGATTGCCAAGCCTCTTTCTAACTTGCTGCAGAAGAATGTCAAATACTTTTGGTCTCCAGATTGTGAAGTGGCATTCAAAACTCTCAAAGAAAAGCTCCTCTCTGCTCCAGTTCTTACTCCTCCAGATGAATCCAAGCCCTATGAAGTATTCTGTGATGCTTCTCTTCAAGGACTTGGTGGTGTGCTTATGCAGGACAAGAGAATTGTGGCATACACTTCTCGTCTGCTGAAGCCAAGTGAGAAGAACTATCCCACGCATGATCTCGAACTAGCAGCTGTGGTACATGATTTGATTACGTGGAGACATCTGTTGTTGGGCAGAAAAGTCGACATCTTCACCGATCACAAGAGCTTGAAGTACATCTTCACACAGCCGAATCTGAACCTCCGCCAGACTCGTTGGGTTGAAATGATCCAAGAGTATGATCCCAGCATCGAATACACTCCTGGCAAGGCGAATGTGATTGCAGATGCTTTGAGCAGAAAGGCATATTGCAACAGCCTTCTTATCAAGCCATTTCAGCCTGAGCTTTGTGAAGCATTCAGGAAACTCAACCTCCAAGTTGTTCCGCAAGGTTTTCTTGCAAATCTTCAAGTTGCTCCTACCTTGGAAGATCAGGTCCGTGAGGCCCGGCTCAGTGATGCCATGGTGCAGAAGGTGAAACATGGTATTGCAAAGGGCACTCCTAAATACAAGTGCTATCGCGTTGATGAGAGAGATACCTTGTTCTTTGAGGACAGACTTGTTGTTCCCAAAGGTGATCTAAGGAAGCTCATAATGGAAGAAGCACATGATTCCCTCCTTTCCATTCATCCTGGCAGCTCCAAGATGTACCAAGATCTCAAGCAATCTTACTGGTGGACACGCATGAAAAGGGAGATTGCCCAATTCGTGAATGAATGTGATGTCTGCAGAAGAGTGAAGGCAGAGCATCAACGTCCAGCCGGTCTTCTCCAACCTCTTCCTATTCCCGAGTGGAAATTCGACCACATTGAAATGGATTTCGTCACTGGCTTTCCTAAGTCCAAGAGAGGGAATGATTCTATCTTCGTGGTGATTGACAAGCGTACCAAAGTCGCTCACTTCCTTCCAGTCAAAGAATCCATCAATGCAGCTCAATTGGCAGAGTTGTACACTTCCAGAATTGTGTCTTTACATGGCATTTGTGACGCCCGAGACCGACGTTCCAGAAGATTCCAGAAGATTCCAGATGTTTCGGGTTGCCCGTGTGTTCTTTTGTGTTTGTGTTATTTATTTTTTTGCATTGCATCATGTCATCATGCCATCATGTCATATTTTATTTTGCATCTCAACCTAAATAAATCGTGTGGACCTTCGGTCCATTTAAATCGAGGGAAGGTGTCTTCTCTTTATAACATATAAAAGCCTCTCAATATTTAGGGAGCTATATTTATTAATTATTCCATTGCTTCGGAATCACCATAACACACTTGCATAATTTCCCCATGTCTTTGCACTTCGAGTTTCACCTTCAAAAATCTTGCCAATAATTCTTTTCCGTTGTTTCGAGGCTCCTCCAAAATTCCGGACATTTTTGGACACTTCAATAATCTCGTCTTAGTTCAAACCTATTTGAATTATATTCAAATATGTTTGAATTATTTTTCCGTTCATGCCTTTCTTATTTTTCTCCGGTCGTGCTTATTTTTATGAGCCCGAGAAAAATATAATTCCATGTGCACTTTTTCCTAACTCCTCCTTCCTTTTCTTTTTTTCCTTGCTGCTTTCTGTGTTTTTTTTGGAAAACAGTAACAGTTAAAAATAAGAAGCCCAGCAACCTTTTTTTTTCCAGCCCAACCGCCCTCCGTTCCAGCTCCCAGCCGCCCCAGCCTCTTGGGCCTCAGCTTCCCTCACCTGGCCCGACTCCAGCCTCCAGCCCAGCTTCTCCCACCGAACCCTAGCGCATCGCTCTCTCCCTCTCGTCCCGACCCCCGCCGCCAGCCTCGATCTCGCTGTCTCCCGATCCCGTTTCTCTCTCCCTCGCCTCTCCTTCTCGCGAGCGCCCCATCCCCCTCGATCTTCCCCGAGCGCCTCGCTTCTGCGCGCCCTCGCCAGGTCGGTGACCGCGCGCCTGGCTCCCTCCAGGTCGCCACCCTCCAGCTTCGACCGCGGCCCGCGACCGCCCTGCCTCCTGCCTCCTTCGCCGCGGGGTTCCCCTGCCTCTTCCTCCCGATGCGCGCCTCGAGCCCGGCCCCCTGGCCCCGATGCGCCGCACCCCAGCAGTCCAGGGCCTCGGCCCCGTCCTCCAGCTCGCCAGGACCAGCGGCCGGCCTCCCGCGCCAGGACCGAGTCCCCTGGCCGAGCCCCGCGCGCCCCGGCCAGCACCTCGCCATGGCGCCCCTGCGGCTCCCTCTGCCCTGGCCGCCCCGAGCGCCCCCTCCGCGCCGTCCTTCTCCTCGTCGTCCACCCAAAGTCGCCCGTGCCTTGCTGCTGCTGCCCCACCTCCAGCAAGGCCGCCCCTCTCACCTCCGCGCCAGGCGTGCCAGCGACGCCGCGGCCAGGCCCCGCCTCGCCGTCGTCCAGCACCGGAACCCTGCTGCTGCCTTGCATCCTTGCTGCCTTTTCTTTGGTTGTCTTGTTGCTGCTGTTTGTCTCCAGGTTGCCATGAACAACTACGAGATCGTTAAACCGGCAAGTTCGACAAGTACCTCTTCGGAGACAAGAACAACTACGAACGAAAACGCCTCCGAGAACAAGTACCGCGACCGACTCGACAAGTACCTCTTCGGATGCGTCAAGTCCCGCTACACCATCATGCACGAGTACCACGACGAACGTTTGAAACGACAAGTACCCCTACACGGCGAAACGACAAGTACCACTACCGACGCCGGAGCCATCGGAACCCTCAAGTACCTCGACGACATGTACATCTACGACTCGAGACGAGACCGGCAAGACCGAACGGAACGAGTACATCTACCGTCGCCGAGTACCACTACTTCCTCTACCGTCGCCCGAGTACAACTACCGCCGACGGAACGGCTACTTCCTCTTCGGAAACGTGAACCACTACTTCCCACGACGACCTCGTGAACCACTACTTCCACTACGTCTCGAACCGCCCCGAAACGCACGCTTCAAAGGTATAACGAGACGACCCCGTGTGTGACTCGTGGATGCTTGTTGTGTTGTATGAAATGCTTCCCTTGTGTGCATCGTGCCCGTTCCGACCTTTTTTCATGTTCCTCGGTTGCCTCGTCACCAACTCGTGTGAACCCGGCAAACGGGATCGCCCACCTTTCATCTCGTTTGACTCGCTCACGCCATCTATCTTTTGCACCGGACTCTCAACGAGTTATCGGAACCGATATGTTGCGTTGCATCATTTTCGGATCGTTGCCGTGGCACCTTTTTCCTTCCACCGCGGTGACAATGCTTCTTATCTCTTATGTCAACTTTTAATAAAAATTGCATAAACTTGATCATGTCATCCGCATCATGTTAACAACCTTGAATGTTTAATTGTTGTTTGCTTATAATTATTAAACATGCTCATGGGGATTTTCCGGATATGTTGTTGTTATTTTCCGGCCCCATTTAAAATGTCTTAATAGTGTAGTTTTATTATGCTTCACCTCTTGCCATGTTAAAAACAATTTATCTTGTCTTGTAATTAAATGAGAGTCAACTAAATAATTAAATGTGGTGTTTCGTCAATATGCAACTCGTTGCATATTGATCTCCACTTAACTTGTAGTATTTGTTTGTGCACTTTGCCATGCCATGCTTATTTAAACCGGACATGCATCATGCTTGCTTGTGCATCGTATGCCATGTTTATGATATGTGTGTTTACCGTGTTGTTCTTTCTTTCCGGTTGCTTCTCTTGTTAGCTTCGGTTCGTTCCGGAGTTGTGAGGTTTCGCTCGTCTGTGTGGCTCCGTCTGCTTCTTGGATCCGTTCTTCTCCCTTGTGGAATTCCAGGCAAGATGACCGAACCCGGATACCATTACTATCTTTGCCTCTTGCTAGAGTATCGCTCTTTAGTATTTTGCCTCGATGCCCATGATCTTCTTGTCAGCCTCCTACTTGTAACCAATTGCCATGTTTAACCAACCTACCTATGCAAACCGTTGCTTGGCTAAGTACGCTTCGCTCAGCCCCTCTTATAGCATTGTTAGTTGCAGGTGAAGATTGAAGATGCTTGCTTCATGTTGAAGTTTGGTTGGGTTATATCACACTATATAAATGCTTAAAAATGAAATCATCTATATATTGGCAAGGGTGGAAGGCTAAGCCTTTTGCTTGGTGTTTTGTTCCACTCATGCCGTTAGGAACCGTATAAACCGGTGTTATGTTCCTTGATTATGCGTTCCTAACACGGTTGGGGTGTATGGGACCCCCTTGATAAACCGCTAAGTGCTAAGTCTTTTCCAGCAAGTCCCAACATTTGGTACTATTTGCCTCATAATAACAACTTAATTAATTAATTAAATTTGCATAGGGGGTCGCTCCCTCGAGGATCCTTTATTTCTACATAGCAGGGGGGCCAGTGCCGATGGTGTTGGTCCCAAACGGGGAGTCTGCGGGAACCACCACGGGGAAACTCGAGGATTGGGTCCTGTAGAATCGCCCATCCGGTCGTGTCCTGAGACTTAGATACGCGCGGCTACTATCAGGGTGTCGACACGCCGGGAGGATTTGCTGGATTAGCCTTACCTTAGTTCGGTTTAACTTGAGCACGGGATTCCGAGAATACTCGGGTCTTCCCACCTATGGAGTTGCGACTTGTGATGGGCCAAGTTGGAACACCCCTGCAGGGTTTGAACTTTCGAAAGCCGTGCCCGCGGTTATGTGGCAGATGGGAGCTTGTTAATATCCGGTTGTAGATAACTTGACACAATGTTTCTAATACACTACCAGCGTGTGTACCGTGACTGTCAATTTCCGAATAGGGATTCGGGAGTTGAACACGGTGGGGTTATGTTTGACCGGCTTTAGTTAGGATCACTTCGTGATCACCTCTCGACCGAGGCACTTCTCTTCTCGCTCTCTTTTACGTAAGTTAGTGCTAGTTGCTGCTGCAGACTCTTGTTGTTCCTTCACCTCTTATTCTTCTTCAGCCTTGGCCTCACCCAAGGCTTAAATAGTCTTGTTACCCGCGAACGGGATTGCTGAGTCCTCTGTGGCTCACAGTTACTTCACCACACCAGATGCAGGTTCAGGCGAGTTCGATGCAGGAGTTGGATCAGTTCTTCACTTGGAGCTCGATGAAGCTTGTGGCCGTTTGCTTGTGACGTTTCGATGTTCAGTAGTGGTTTCTACTAGGATTCGATCCTGACCTGTGGCTTTATCTTGTTTTGGTATCTTTCTTTGGATCTTCGCCCGTAGTCGGGTTGTGATGTTTTGAATGATGTATTGCTTATGTATTGTATTGTGTGAAGTGGCGAGTGTAAGCCAACTATCTCCTTTTGCAATTTAATCCCTCTTTTACATGAGTCGTGCAAAGATACCAAACTTGAGATCATTCTAGGATGGGCTTATACCTTTAAGTCGTGCCTCGACACGTAGGAGGTATAGTCCCATCTTGGGCATTACAAGTTGGTATCAGAGCCTTCTCCGACCTAGAAGCCCCCACTGATTGATCGAATCGTTGACGGTTGAGTCTAGGCACACACTGAAATGTTTTGAGTCCTATATATATCGGAGAGTAGGATTTCTTTGCTTCTCATCCCCTTTCTCTCTGGTGAGGACTCCTGACGATTACTATTGCCTCTTCTACTTTCAAAAATTGCACCAAATTTTTTTTAGGATCCCGCGAGTATTCTGGGATTGTTTCGATGTTCTTGTGACAAGGATATTGTTCCCGATGCCTCCTGTTACCAAGGAGTTGAGCTTCGGGGTATCATTGACACAAGCATATCGCGGCAGTAGTAAATACTTAAGACGGCCGACATCGAAAATCTCTCCTATACGGCCAGTGGCAAGATAACCCCGACATCACCCAGTACCGGGGAGGTAGTTCGGGAGTATTGCCATAGCTTTTATAGTGGATGCTTTTCGAAGGTCCGAGGTAAACAGTTTCCGAGAAAGACTGGTTATGTGTTGAAGGATGGATACACCTGGATGTAGGTTTAGAGTTGATTGCGCGATGCTTCCCGTGTATCCCCAACACCTGATTGCATAACTGGAAACATTTGGAAATCTATAGGTGGGTTCATCTAGTAGTTCTAGGCATTCTTCCAACGGATGCTCGATATGAAGTTTGGGGTTCTACATTGAGTGAAGTGGTTTTATGGACTTGTTCTGATCGGGAGTTGCATCTTAAAGGGTCCTTGGCTATGCTGATCCGGGGATTGCAAAACCCTTTTGTAACACGTTCCATGAGCTTTCAGCACAAAGATGTCGAACGAAGCTTCTATCTTGTATTTGTTCTATCTGATCCTTATTCCTTTTTATTTTCATTTTGTTCTCCAAGTGGCTTCTCGTCAAGATGATGTACCTACAGAATTCATTCGTTCAATTCTTTGTTCGGATGATATTGTGAAGATCATGTTGCATATCTACCCTTTGTTCTTGTCTTGATTCTGGTATTCGAGTTGCTTCGATGTCAAATGTGGATTCCATACCTTTTTCCTAATCGGTGTTCTCATATTTCTATGAGGGTGCTAGTCCTTCTTAACCATCGAGATTTTCATGTTAATCCTTTCCAACCGGTGTGCTTTCTCTTCAAGTTATTCAATACGGACGCCGTTGAGAAATCCGACGATTGTCTGTTTCATTCATCCCAAGTTGTCTTTGTTTTCCCCACCCTCCCACCCTTCTTCTTCTCGGAGCCAGAAATTCTCAGATGAAGTATCCATTTTATTCATGTGATATTTCTTCATTCTTTTCCTTCAATGTTCTTATCCGGTGATTATCGTGAAGATGCTCAAGAGCTTCAAGATCATCATTCTTCTGTTCTCTAATTCTTCCGGTGGATGTAATTCAAGCTTCCGTATTGATCATATCCGTGCCTCTGGTTTCACATGTTTTCACAATGCTTTCTTATTCCGGTGCACCAATTAATCATTCTCCTCTTGCTATTCATATCCGGAGTGCTGAAGATTCATAATTCCATTCTTAATCCATTCAAGCTATTTTGAGCTTTGTCTCCTTATTCAAGCCTTTTTAACTCAACCGGTGCAATATCTCTTAAGCAATCTTTTCCAACGGTGATTTCTTTGAGTGGGCCCTAACCCACAGGTCTTTTCCCAGGATCTTACCTGACTCTTCTTTTTCTGGAGTTATACTCAAATTCTTTTCAAAGTGTGACGTAAGAATGATCTCCATCAGTCACATGCCTTCTCCAAGATCGCTTCCAAATTCTTTTATTTCGTTGGTTCAACCTTTTTAATTCTTCATTCCGGAGTGCTCAACAATTCTTATGGCATTTCTCGTCTTCATTTTCAGCATTTGAAGACCGGAGAAGTGTTTCTCTTAATCTTGGCCCGTTCTCGTGAAGATTCGTGGTTCTAGCTCCATGCCATCCTCATTATCGTTTGATTGTGAGGAATTCTTTTATACCCATCCGAAGCATTTCATGAATTCTTCCTATTGTGATCCTCCGAAGGCCATCATTTCAGAAGATTTCTTCGTTCTCAGTTTTCAACTTCGTCCTCCAAATATTCTTCATTGATGCCTCTTCGTTCGTCTCCATATTTTTACGGTGGTTCATTCAAGTTTTTCTCTTCCTTGTTATCGTATTAATTCATTTGTTCTTTTCATAATCCTACCGGTGCTTTGTTGAATACTTATCCAAGCTTGTGCTAGATCTCTCTTTAATTCTTTGCAACGAGAATAAGTAGTATGCCAAATCCTTTGGTTGTCATCAATTTAATTTGATGAAGGATAAGCATATAGTAAACCTTATTCTTAGTTCCTCGAGTGTTTAATCTTTGTTTTCCGGAGCTTGTTCATCATATCATATTCTCAGTTCTAAGTTGTTCATCTTGTTTTCCGGAGTTCCAAGTATTTCAATTATATCATTTCAAGCTCCATCTAATTCATCGCAGGCCTTGAATCTTATTCTTTTCATTTTTTCACTTCTCATGTTTTCATTACCGGAGTTCTCATGGTGGTTCATCATGATTTAATTCATCCTCGAAGTCTTCATCAAGATTCTTGTTGGAGCTCAAGCATTCTTCATCATGCTTTCCAATTGCAATCCTTTCTACCTTATCTTTGAGATGGTGTTATGTCATTCTTGACAATTCCTTCATGTTTCATGATTCACGAGTTGTCAGGAACGAGATATTTAAAACCATCATTTTCCTTGTTAAGAAGATCTTTCCAACCATTCAATTTATTCGTTGGAGTTATCTTGGGTTGTATTTCACCTAAAGCCTTCCCTAAGGATTGTTGCTATTGTGGTGCTTATGAATGACCCAAGTTCTTCATTTTTCATTCCGGTGAAATAAGTTTTTTTCATATCCTTGTTGATCTCAATCCAATCAAATGTTCTCCTTAGTGGCTGGTTGTCACCTCTTAATTTTAAGATGTTTTCCATAAGTCCACAGCGAGCTTATTCTTTTGTTGTTGATTTTTTCCAACAACTCTGTTAAACCCTTCTCCCGTAAGGAGGTTTTCCTAATTCAATTTTGAGAGAAGTTGTCATTTTTCTTCTCCATTCTTTATTCTTTGATTTATATTCTATTCTTTCATTCCGGAGGCTTTGTGATGTTGCTCTCTCCAAACCATCATCTCGTTTTATCGAGATCATGTTCTCTCCCTTGCTTGTCATTTTAACCGGAGTGTTGTATTCTTCATTCAAGTTCCGTCTTTTATCTAGCTTTTCCTCTCTTTTCAACCGGAGTGCTGTCTGAATCTTTCTTACCCCTTGTGCCATCCTTTCAATTGTTTCGAAGGCTATATGTTGTTCATTTCATCAAATATCATTCCAACTTGGCAAGTTCATGTTCAATTCCTTCCATTTTCAGACGGAGTGCTGTCCAAATTCTTTCATTCTTATTCCTTGGCTATACCATTGCAGTTTCACATTCTTTTGGTTCGTAAGCTCTTGCTTCATGTCTTTCAACCTACAAGGTTCTTGTTAGGTTCCTTGTTCCTCTTTTCTAACGGAGTTTTCATCTTCGTTCATCTCCGTTGCATTCTTTCTTTCAACTTGTTTAACCTCTCAAGGTTCTTTGGTTTCACTCGTCTGTCAAAGAAGCAACTTTGTTTTACCTCTTCCTCTTCCGTTTTTACCCGGTGATATCTCTAGGATCTCGGGTCGAGATCCTCTGTTAGTGTGGGAGAGTTGTGACGCCCGAGACCGACGTTCCAGAAGATTCCAGAAGATTCCAGATGTTCCGGGTTGCCCGTGTGTTCTTTTGTGTTTGTGTTATTTATTTTTTTGCATTGCATCATGTCATCATGCCATCATGTCATATTTTATTTTGCATCTCAACCTAAATAAATCGTGTGGACCTTCGGTCCATTTAAATCGAGGGAAGGTGTCTTCTCTTTATAACATATAAAAGCCTCTCAATATTTAGGGAGCTATATTTATTAATTATTCCATTGCTTCGGAATCACCATAACACACTTGCATAATTTCCCCATGTCTTTTCACTTCGAGTTTCACCTTCAAAAATCTTGCCAATAATTCTTTTCCGTTGTTTCGAGGCTCCTCCAAAATTCCGGACATTTTTGGACACTTCAATAATCTCGTCTTAGTTCAAACCTATTTGAATTATATTCAAATATGTTTGAATTATTTTTCCGTTCATGCCTTTCTTATTTTTCTCCGGTCGTGCTTATTTTTATGAGCCCGAGAAAAATATAATTCCATGTGCACTTTTTCCTAACTCCTCCTTCCTTTTCTTTTTTTCCTTGCTGCTTTCTGTGTTTTTTTTGGAAAACAGTAACAGTTAAAAATAAGAAGCCCAGCAACCTTTTTTTTTTCAGCCCAACCGCCCTCCGTTCCAGCTCCCAGCCGCCCCAGCCTCTTGGGCCTCAGCTTCCCTCACCTGGCCCGACTCCAGCCTCCAGCCCAGCTTCTCCCACCGAACCCTAGCGCATCGCTCTCTCCCTCTCGTCCCGACCCCCGCCGCCAGCCTCGATCTCGCTGTCTCCCGATCCCGTTTCTCTCTCCCTCGCCTCTCCTTCTCGCGAGCGCCCCATCCCCCTCGATCTTCCCCGAGCGCCTCGCTTCTGCGCGCCCTCGCCAGGTCGGTGACCGCGCGCCTGGCTCCCTCCAGGTCGCCACCCTCCAGCTTCGACCGCGGCCCGCGACCGCCCTGCCTCCTGCCTCCTTCGCCGCGGGGTTCCCCTGCCTCTTCCTCCCGATGCGCGCCTCGAGCCCGGCCCCCTGGCCCCGATGCGCCGCACCCCAGCAGTCCAGGGCCTCGGCCCCGTCCTCCAGCTCGCCAGGACCAGCGGCCGGCCTCCCGCGCCAGGACCGAGTCCCCTGGCCGAGCCCAGCGCGCCCCGGCCAGCACCTCGCCATGGCGCCCCTGCGGCTCCCTCTGCCCTGGCCGCCCCGAGCGCCCCCTCCGCGCCGTCCTTCTCCTCGTCGTCCACCCCAAGTCGCATGTGCCTTGCTGCTGCTGCCCCACCTCCAGCAAGGCCGCCCCTCTCAACTCCGCGCCAGGCGTGCCAGCGACGCCGCGGCCAGGCCCCGCCTCGCCGTCGTCCAGCACCGGAACCCTGCTGCTGCCTTGCATCCTTGCTGCCTTTTCTTTGGTTGTCTTGTTGCTGCTGTTTGTCTCCAGGTTGCCATGAACAACTACGAGATCGTTAAACCGGCAAGTTCGACAAGTACCTCTTCGGAGACAAGAACAACTACGAACGAAAACGCCTCCGAGAACAAGTACCACGACCGACTCGACAAGTACCTCTTCGGATGCGTCAAGTCCCGCTACACCATCATGCACGAGTACCACGACGAACGTTTGAAACGACAAGTACCCTTACACGGCGAAACGACAAGTACCACTACCGACGCCGGAGCCATCGGAACCCTCAAGTACCTCGACGACATGTACATCTACGACTCGAGACGAGACCGGCAAGACCGAACGGAACGAGTACATCTACCGTCGCCGAGTACCACTACTTCCTCTACCGTCGCCCGAGTACAACTACCGCCGACGGAACGGCTACTTCCTCTTCGGAAACGTGAACCACTACTTCCCACGACGACCTCGTGAACCACTACTTCCACTACGTCTCGAACCGCCCCGAAACGCACGCTTCAAAGGTATAACGAGACGACCCCGCGTGTGACTCGTGGATGCTTGTTGTGTTGTATGAAATGCTTCCCTTGTGTGCATCGTGCCCGTTCCGACCTTTTTTCATGTTCCTCGGTTGCCTCGTCACCGACTCGTGTGAACCCGGCAAACGGGATCGCCCACCTTTCATCTCGTTTGACTCGCTCACGCCATCTATCTTTTGCACCGGACTCTCAACGAGTTATCGGAACCGATATGTTGCGTTGCATCATTTTCGGATCGTTGCCGTGGCACCTTTTTCCTTCCACCGCGGTGACAATGCTTCTTATCTCTTATGTCAACTTTTAATAAAAATTGCATAAACTTGATCATGTCATCCGCATCATGTTAACAACCTTGAATGTTTAATTGTTGTTTGCTTATAATTATTAAACATGCTCATGGGGATTTTCCGGATATGTTGTTGTTATTTTTCGGCCCCATTTTAAATGTCTTAATAGTGTAGTTTTATTATGCTTCACCTCTTGCCATGTTAAAAACAATTAATCTTGTCTTGTAATTAAATGAGAGTCAACTAAATAATTAAATGTGGTGTTTCGTCAATATGCAACTCGTTGCATATTGATCTCCACTTAACTTGTAGTATTTGTTTGTGCACTTTGCCATGCCATGCTTATTTAAACCGGACATGCATCATGCTTGCTTGTGCATCGTATGCCATGTTTATGATATGTGTGTTTACCGTGTTGTTCTTTCTTTCCGGTTGCTTCTCTTGTTAGCTTCGGTTCGTTCCGGAGTTGTGAGGTTTCGCTCGTCTGTGTGGCTCCGTCTGCTTCTTGGATCCGTTCTTCTCCCTTGTGGAATTCCAGGCAAGATGACCGAACCCGGATACCATTACTATCTTTGCCTCTTGCTAGAGTATCGCTCTTTAGTATTTTGCCTCGATGCCCATGATCTTCTTGTCAGCCTCCTACTTGTAACCAATTGCCATGTTTAACCAACCTACCTATGCAAACCGTTGCTTGGCTAAGTACGCTTCGCTCAGCCCCTCTTATAGCATTGTTAGTTGCAGGTGAAGATTGAAGATGCTTGCTTCATGTTGAAGTTTGGTTGGGTTATATCACACTATATAAATGCTTAAAAATGAAATCATCTATATATTGGCAAGGGTGGAAGGCTAAGCCTTTTGCTTGGTGTTTTGTTCCACTCATGCCGTTAGGAACCGTATAAACCGGTGTTATGTTCCTTGATTATGCGTTCCTAACACGGTTGGGGTGTATGGGACCCCCTTGATAAACCGCTAAGTGCTAAGTCTTTTCCAGCAAGTCCCAACATTTGGTACTATTTGCCTCGTAATAACAACTTAATTAATTAATTAAATTTGCATAGGGGGTCGCTCCCTCGAGGATCCTTTATTTCTACATAGCAGGGGGGCCAGTGCCGATGGTGTTGGTCCCAAACGGGGAGTCTGCGGGAACCACCATGGGGAAACTCGAGGATTGGGTCCTGTAGAATCGCCCATCCGGTCGTGTCCTGAGACTTAGATACGCGCGGCTACTATCAGGGTGTCGACACGCCGGGAGGATTTGCTGGATTAGCCTTACCTTAGTTCGGTTTAACTTGAGCACGGGATTCCGAGAATACTCGGGTCTTCCCACCTATGGAGTTGCGACTTCGCGGATCGTGGGCTTGTGATGGGCCAAGTTGGAACACCCCTGCAGGGTTTGAACTTTCGAAAGTCGTGCCCGCGGTTATGTGGCAGATGGGAGCTTGTTAATATCCGGTTGTAGATAACTTGACACAATGTTTCTAATACACTACCAGCGTGTGTACCGTGACTGTCAATTTCCGAATAGGGATTCGGGAGTTGAACACGGTGGGGTTATGTTTGACCGGCTTTAGTTAGGATCACTTCGTGATCACCTCTCGACCGAGGCACTTCTCTTCTCGCTCTCTTTTACGTAAGTTAGTGCTAGTTGCTGCTGCAGACTCTTGTTGTTCCTTCACCTCTTATTCTTCTTCAGCCTTGCCCTCACCCAAGGCTTAAATAGTCTTGTTACCCGGGAACGGGATTGCTGAGTCCTCTGTGGCTCACAGTTACTTCACCACACCAGATGCAGGTTCAGGCGAGTTCGATGCAGGAGTTGGATTAGTTCTTCACTGGGAGCTCGATGAAGCTTGTGGCCGTTTGCTTGTGACGTTTCGATGTTCAGTAGTGGTTTCTACTAGGATTCGATCCTGACCTGTGGCTTTATGTTGTTTTGGTATCTTTCTTTGGATCTTCGCCCGTAGTCGGGTTGTGATGTTTTGAATGATGTATTGCTTATGTATTGTATTGTGTGAAGTGGCGAGTGTAAGCCAACTATCTCCTTTTGCAATTTAATCCCTCTTTTACATGAGTCGTGCAAAGATACCAAACTTGAGATCATTCTAGGATGGGCTTATACCTTTAAGTCGTGCCTCGACACGTAGGAGGTATAGTCCCATCCTGGGCATTACAGCATTCCTCAAGTTATCTCCTCAGACCGTGGAAGTTTGTTCACTTCAAAGTTCTGGGACTCCTTTCAGTCCGCCATGGGCACTAAGATCAGGTTCAGCACTGCTTTTCACCCTCAGACTAGTGGTCAAGTCGAGCGAGTGAATTAGATTCTAGAAGACATGCTCAGAGCCTGTGTCATATCTTTTGGCATGAAATGGGAAGATTGCCTTCCATTTGCCGAGTTCTCTTACAACAACAGCTTCCAAGCAAGTGCAGGCAAAGCCCCATTTGAAATCCTCTATGGCAGCAAGTGTCGTACCCCTCTCAACTGGTCCGAGACAGGTGAACGTCAACTTCTTGGCAATGACTTGATCTCAGAAGCCGAAGAAATGTGCAAAGTCAGACGTGAGAACCTCAAGGCCGCTCAGTCACGTCAGAAGAGCTACTATGACGGCAAGCATCGTGATTTGGCTTTCAACATTGGTGATCATGTCTATCTCCGTGTTTCTCCGATGAAAGGAACCCAAAGATTCGGCATCAAAGGAAAGCTTGCTCCTAGATACGTCGGGCCTTTCAAGATCCTTGGCAAAAGAGGCGATCTAGCCTATCAACTTGAGCTCCCTTCCAACTTCGCCAATGTTCATGATGTGTTCCATGTGTCTCAACTCCGCAAATGCTTCAAGGCACCTGAACGCATGATTCCGTTTGAAGAGATTGATCTTCAACAAGACCTGTCTTACCGAGAGCATCCCGTTGCTATTCTCGAAGAAACCGAGCGCAAGACCCGCAACAAGTCCATCAAATTCTTGAAAGTCAAGTGGTCACATCATACCAACCGAGAAGCTACGTGGGAACGAGAAGATCATCTTCGTTCTGAGTACCATTCCTTTTTCCAGTCCTAAATCTCGGGACGAGATCTTTTTGTAGTAGAGGAGAGTTTGTAATGCCCCGGATGTAATACTTTCCCTTTTGGGCAATATATAGTATCTCCGGCTTCATCAATTCCTATTCGGGTTCTTCGTCTTTTGGGTTTTTCCGTTATGTCGTGTTGCGTGTGTGGCATTCATTCATATCATGTAGTCATGTGCATCGCATTGCATTTGTGTTGTCGGTTGCATCCGGTTCCACGCGTTCCTTCCCGTTGTCCGTTTCACGTTCCGGAGCTCCCTCACGTGTCCGTGGCGTCCCCGAGGCCTACTTTGGTGTTTGGCCGTGTAACGTTACCAGTTTGGCGCGAGACTTGTCGTGTGTTGTTGTTTTGGTGTGTGTAACCCGCCTGTCAAATCTCGTCGCGTTTGGAGTTCGTTTGCTACCCCAACAGTTATTCTCGTGGGCTCAAAGTGCCTCCACTTTGAGGCCCAAGACTCCCCTCCAACAGCCCACCAAACCAACCCAAACCACTCCCTTCATCTAGGCCATCCAATTCTAATCGCGTGGCCGAAAACCACACCTCATTTGGACAACCCTAGCTCCTTGTGCCTATATATTTGTCCACTTCCCCAGTTTTTGCCCCAAATCAAGGAAACCCTAGCCCCTCTCCTTCCTCCACCTTCTTCCTCCAGCCACCTCGCCGGAATCTCGCCGGATTTCTGCCACCTAGCCGGAGTTCCTCTAGTTCGCCGGAGCTCTCCATCTCCGCCGCCGCCGCGCCGCCACCACCTCTCACGCTGGCCTCCTCTCATCTCACCTCACCGCCCCGCCCCTCAGGCTGCCGGCAGGCCAGGTTCCGCCAGATCCCGCCACCTGGGGCCTCCAACCGCCGCCGATCGAAGTCCGGCGGGCAACGCCGCCGCTCGGGCGAGGGAGCCGATCCCCTCGTCGAGCCAGATCGGAGCCGTCCGCCTGGGCCACTCCGCGTCGCCCCGCCTGGGCCGTTGACCGCCCGAGGCCCGGCCTCCCATCCCCTCCAGGCCAGGGGCCGGCCTCCTCCGCCCCTCCGTGCGGGCCGCTCCTCGCCGCGAGCTGGGCCGCCTGCCCGAGCCAGCAGGCCACGCTGCGCCAGGCCGATCCGGTCGCCTCCCTCGGCTGGGCCGAACCCCAGGCCGGTTCCCTCCAGTCAGCCGCGCCGCCACTTCGTCCGCTCCAGGCCCGTAGCCGCCAGATCCGCCGGGCCGCGCCGATCCGCCGCGGGCCCGAGGCCCGTGTGACCTTTTTCAGATCTGAGGAGGTTGACCTCTAAATCATCCAAGTCCCCTGATGTTTAATCTCTGATGCAGTTTTCAAACATGGATAACTTTGTGTGTGATGCTCCGATTTGAGTGAATGATATGTCAAATTGTTCGTGGAGACTTGTACTACATTTCATTCCATTGTGCCATACATGTTTGAGTTCATCTAGATGCTTAAAAATCTGTTGCAAGAGTGCATATTGTTATAAACTGCTGTTAGTGTTGTTTTTCATGCCATCTTTGCATAGTGATAACTTGGTGCTCGTTTATCCGAATGATGCAAATGACATGTCCACGTGTTCGTCTTGTCATGCTCTACATGTTAAATGCTTAAGTTTGCATGATAGATTTAATCTTGCCATGTTTATCTCTGTTGCAAAGTGCTATGTGGCTGTTTAGTTGTTAAACTTGTTATGAGATGTCATTTTGAGGAGCTCATTGCTATCATTGAGATTGTCCCCATGATGCATGCTTAGGTGTTTTGGAATCACCATCATATGTACTTTGATGTGGTGCTTACCACTTGCCATGTTTAGTTTTGAGGTGACTTAAACTTGCTCTCAAAGATGCCATGATGAAACTGCTGTTTTAACACTTAGTGAAATTTCACTAAGTATGGAATCTGTAATTTCCAGATGTCATGTTTGCTTGTTGTTCTAGGCCAATCTATGATAGTTTTGGGGTGACTCTTGATGATTCCTTGCTGTACATATTGTTGGCTATCCATTCATGCTCTCACATGCTTATTTGAGTGGCTGTAGCATATTTAACTTTTGCTCCAAATTTGCAATAAAATACTGCTGTCAGGATTTTGTTGTCAACTTCAATATGTCATAGCTTGTTGCTATTGATCTGTGGCTCCTTTGGGGGTGCACCAATGGACTTATTTGCTGTAGGATATGTCTAGTTTATGTTCATGCTCTTTGACATGATGTTTGAGTGCTGTAGCTTATTTATCTAGTGCTCCGAAGTTGCTATGTGGCTGTAATTTTCAGCTTGTGCATATTTCTTGTTTCGGGCGTAACTTTTAGCCCGTAGCTCCGTTTTCAGCAAGTATTATATGAAACTTGGTTGATTTTTCATGTAGATTCATAATATCCTATTGTTATCATGTTTTGAAGTATTTTGCTTGAGTGCAATTTTCCATGCTCCTTGTGCTCCCATAGTGCATAAGTCATGCATCCATCATTTTTGTGTGCGCATTGCATCTTGTTGATTCGTGCCTTGCGTGGTTGTGTTGATTAGAGCCGGAAGCTGAGACCGAGTACGAGTACGAGCACGAGGTTACTACCGAGGTTGAGCACGAGGACCCCTCTTACGATCCGAACGACAACTCTTCAGGCAAGATGACCGAACCCCGATAACATTACTATCTTTGCCTATTGCTAGAAGTCTCGATCTATAGTTTTGCCTCGATGCCCATGTTTTCATGTCAGCCTCCTATTGTAACCATGTTCATGTCTAACCACCCTACCTATGCAAACCGTTGAATGGCTAAGTACGCTTCGCTCAGCCCCTCTTATAGCATTGTTAGTTGCAGGTGAAGATTGAAGATGTTTGCTTCATGTTGAAGTTTGTTGGGTTATATCACACTATATAAATGCTTAAATGAAATCATCTATATATTGGCAATGGGTGGAAGGCTAAGCCTTTTGCTTGGTGATTTGTTCCACTCATGCCGCTAGGAACCGTATAAACCGGTGTTATGTTCCTTGATTATGCGTTCCTCACACGGTTGGGGTTATGGGGCCCCCCTCGATAAACCGCTAAGTGCTAAGTCTTTTCCAGCAAGTCCCAACATTGGTACTATTTGCCTAATAACTAATAAACTTGCATAGGGAGTAATTAACCCTCTTTCTTAATCAACAACCCCGGGTCAGTGCTCCACATGAGTGTTGGTCCAAAACGGGGAGCCTGCGGGGCCACCACGAGGGAACTCGAGGTTTGGTAAAAACCCGTAGCTTCACCCATCCGGTCGTGGCCTGAGACGAGATACGCGCGGCTACTATCAGGGTGTCGGCACGCCGGGAGGATTTGCAGGATTAGCCTTACCTTAGTTCGGAGTATCTTGAGCACGGGATTCCGAGAATACTCGGGTCTTCCCACCTTGGAGTTGTGACTCCGTGGATCGTGGGCTTGTCATGGGCCAAGTTGGAACACCCCTGCAGGGTTTTGAACTTTCGAAAGTCGTGCCCACGGTTATGTGGCCGATGGGAGCTTGTTAATATCCAGTTGTAGAAAACTTGACACCATGTTCCAATACACTACCAGCGTGTGTACCGTGACTGTCATTTTCCGAAAGGGTTTTCGGGAGATTAACACAATGGAATTATGTTTGACTTGATTAGTTTAGGATCACTTAGTGATCATCTCTCGACCGAGGCACCTTCTCTTCTCGCTCTCTTTTACGTAAGCTAGGCTAGTGCTGCTGCAACCACTTATTCTTATTCTTTCTTCGGCCTTGTTCCACACCCAAGGCTTAAATAGTAATGTTACCCGGGAACGGGATTGCTGAGTCCTCTGTGGCTCACAGTTACTTCACCACACCAGATGCAGGTATGATGGTGAGCTACCCTGGTGATGGCACTGAGCTAGACTGGGAGTACGACGAGGAGCGTAGCCGTTACTATGTCCGTTATCCCGATGATCAGTAGTGGTTCTTCTACTAGGATTCGATCTAGACCTGTGGTTTAAGTTATGTTGGGTATCTTGACATTTGGATTTTACCCTTAGATGGGCAGTGATGTTTCTCTGAATGATGTTTGAACATGTAATGTATTTGGGTGACGTGGCGAGTGTAAGCCAACTATTTTTATGTTTTCCTTCCCCATTTTTACATGAGTTGTGCAAAGGTACCAAACTTGCGATCATTCCAGCATGGGATTATGTCTTTAAGTCGTGCCTCGACACGTAGGAGATATAGTCCCATCCTGGGCATTACATGACCCCTAAGTTTGATTGTGTTAAAGCTTTTATGGATACCGATGTTTTCCGTGAGTTTAGCACTAAATATGGACTTGACTCTGAGATAGTAGCCTCTTTCTGTGAATCATTTGCTACTCATGTTGATCTCCCCAAGGAGAAGTGGTTTAATACCATCCTCCTATTGAAGTAAAAGTAGTTGAACCTTTTAAAGTTGAAGAAAACACTATTACTTATAATGTTGATCCTATTGTTCCTACTGCTTATATTGAGAAGCCACCCTTCCCTGTTAGAAAAAAGTATCATGCTAAAGCTTCAACTGTAGTTCGTAAGAGTAATACTAGAACACCTACATCCTCTGAGCAAATTAAAGTTGAACCTAGTGTTGCCATGGTTAAAGATCTCTTGGTAGAATATTTAGATGGACATGTTATTTACCTCCAAGAAGAGTCTGCTAGAATGGCCAAACCCAATGCTAGGAATAAACATAGACCTTTTGTAGGCTTGCCTGTTATCTTTGTTAAGATAGGAGATCATTGCTATCATGGTTTATGTGACGTAGGTGGTAGTGCGAGTATTATCCCTCTTACCTTATATCGAGAAATTGTGCATGATATTGCACCTGTTGAGTTAGAAGGGGTTGATGTTACTATTAAGCTTGCTAATAGAGACACTATTTCACTAGTTGGGATTGTTAGAGATGTTGAGGTTTTATGTGGGAAGGTTAAATACCCTACTGATTTTCTTATTCTTAGTTCCCCACAAGATGAATTTTGTCCCATTATATTTGGTAGACCCTTCTTGAATAATGTTAATGCTAAGATAGATTGGGTGAAATATATTGTTACTGTTGGGTTAGGGGATATGTCTCATGATTTTAACTTTGCTAAATTTCGTAGACAACCCCTAAAGAATTGCCTAGTAAGGATGAAATTATTGGTCTTGCTTCTATTGATGTGCCTCCTAATGATCCCTTAGAACAATACTTGTTAGACCATGAAAATGATATGCATATGAATGAGAGAAGGGAAATAGATGAAATATTCTTTAATCAGGGACCCGTATGGAAAAACAATTTGCCTGTTGAAATCTTGGGGGATCCTCCTCCACCCAAGGGTGATCCCGTGTTTGAACTTAAACCTTTACCTGACAATCTTAAGTATGTTTATTTTGATGAAAACAAGATATATCCTGTTATTATTAGTGCTAACCTTTCAGAGCAAGAAGAGGAAAAATTATTGAGAACTCTGAAGAAGCACCGTGCTGCTATTGGATATACTCTGGATGATCTTAAGGGCATTAGTCCCACCTTATGCAAACACAAGATAAAATTGGAAGAAAATGCTAAACCGGTTATTGATCATCAGCGACGGTTAAATCCTAAGATGAAAGAAGTGGTAAGGAAGGAAATACTAAAGCTTCTAGAGGCAGGTATTATCTATCCAGTTGCTGATAGCCAGTGGGTAAGTCATGTCCATTGTGTCCCTAAGAAGGGAGGTCTAACTGTCGTTCCTAATGATAAAGATGAATAGATCCTGCAAAGAATAGTTAAATGTTATAGGATGGTAATTGATTTCCGTAAGTTAAATAAAGCTACTGAGAAAGATCATTACCCCTTGCCATTTATTAATCAAATGCTAGAAAGGTTATCCAAACATACTCATTTTTGCTTTCAAGATGGTTATTATGGTTTCTCTCAAATACCTGTGTCAAAAGGGGATCAAGAAAAGACCACTTTTACTTGTCCTTTTGGTACCTTTGCTTATAAACGTATGCCTTTTGGTTTATGTAATGCACCTGCTACCTTTCAAAGATGCATGATGGCTATATTCTCTGATTTTTGTGAAAAGATTGTTGAGGTGTTCATGGATGATTTCTCTGTTTACGGAACTTCTTTTGATGATTGCTTAAGCAACCTTGATCGAGTTTTGTAGAGATGTGAAGACACTAATCTTGTCTTGAATTGGGAGAAGTGCCACTTTATGGTTAATGAAGGCATTATCTTGGGACATAAAATTTCTGAAAGAGGTATTGAAGTTGACAAAGCTAAAGTTGATGCTATTGAAAAGATGCCATGCCCTAAGGACATCAAAGGTATACGGAGTTTCCTTGGTCATGTCGGGTTTTATAGGAGGTTTATTAAGGATTTCTCCAAAATCTCCAGGCCTCTGACTAATCTCTTACAAAAAGATATTCCTTTTGTCTTTCATGATTATTGTCTAGAAGCATTTGAAATACTTAAGAAAGCATTGATCTTTGCACCTATTGTCCAGCCTCCTGACTGGAATTTACCCTTTGAGATTATGTGCGATGCTAGTGATTATGTTGTAGGTGCTGTTCTAGGACAAAGAGTTGATAAGAAATTAAATGTTATCCATTATGCTAGTAAAACTCTAGACAGTGCCCACAGAAATTATGCTACTACTGAGAAAGAATTTTTAGCAGTTGTATTTGCTTGTGATAAGTTTAGACCGTATATTGTTGATTCTAAAGTAACTATTCACACTAATCATGCTGCTATCAAATACCTTATGGAAAAGAAAGATGCTAAACCTAGACTTATTAGATGGGTTCTCTTGCTGCAAGAGTTTGACTTGCATATTATTGATAGAAAGGGAGCTGAGAACCCCGTTGCAGACAACTTGTCTAGGTTAGATAATATACTTGATGACCCACAACCTATTGATGATAGCTTTCTTGACGAACAATTAGTTGTCATAAATACTTCTCGTACTGCTCCATGGTATGCTGATTATGCTAATTATATTATAGCTAAGTTTATTCCTCCTAGCTTCACATACCAGCAAAAGCAAAAGTTCTTCTATGATTTGAGACATTACTTCTGGGATGACCCACATCTTTATAAGGAAGGAGTAGATGGTATTATTAGACGTTGTGTACCTGAGCATGAACAGGAACGGATCCTACGCAAGTGCCACTCCGAAGCTTATGGAGGACACCATGCGGGAGATAAAACTACACACAAGGTATTGCAATCCGGTTTTTATTGGCCTACTCTCTTCAAGGATGCCCGTAAGTTTGTCTTATCTTGTGATGAATGTCAAAGAATTGGTAATATCAGTAGACGTCAAGAAATGCCTATGAATTATTCACTTGTTATTGAACCATTTGATGTTTGGGGCGTTGATTATATGGGACCCTTCCCTGCCACTAATGGGTATACACATATTTTAGTTGTTGTTGATTACGTTACTAAGTGGGTAGAAGCTATTCCAACTAGTAGTGTTGATCATAACACCTCTATTAAGATGCTTAAAGAAGTTATTTTCCCGAGGTTTGGAGTCCCTAGATATCTAATGGCTGATGGTGGTTCACACTTTATTTATGGCGCTTTCCGTAAGATGCTTGCAAAATATGATGTGAATCATAGAATCGCATCCCCTTATCACCCAGAGACTAGTGGTCAAGTAGAACTAAGTAATAGAGAGTTAAATTAATTTTGCAAAAGACAGTTTATAGGTCTAGGAAGAATTGGTCCAAGAAACTTGATGATGCATTATGGGCCTATAGAACTGCATACAAAAATCCTATGGGTATGTCTCCATATAAGATGGTATATGGAAAAGCTTGTCACTTACCTCTTGAGATAGAACATAAGGCATATTGGGCTATTAAAGAGCTCAATTACAATTTCAAACTTGCCGGTGAGAAGAGGTTATTTGACATTAGCTCCCTTGATGAATGGAGAACCCAGGCTTACGAGAATGCCAAGTTGTTTAAAGAAAAAGTTAAAAGATGGCATGACAAAAGGATACAAAATCGTGAGTTTAACGTAGGTGATTATGTCTTGCTATACAACTCTCGTTTAAGATTTTTTGCCGAAAAGCTTCTCTCTAAGTGGGAAGGACCTTACGTTATCGAGGAGGTCTATCATTCCGGTGCCATAAAAATTAACAACTACGAAGGCACAAATCCGAAGGTGGTGAACGATCAAAGAATCAAACATTATATCTCAGGTAACCCTATAAATGTTGAAACCAATGTTATTGAAACCGTAACCCCGGAGGAATACATAAGGGATACTTTCCAGAATGATTCAGCCTCCGAAAAGGAAGAGGTATGTGGTACGGTAAGTAAACCGACCCCAAAACAGCTCTAAAGGCAATTTTTCTACGTTTTGGAATATTTATAAAAATAGAAAAATAAGTAGCAATCCGGAAGAGACATGAGCCGTCCATGAGGGTGGAGGGCGTGCCCCCCTGCCTCGTGGGCAGCTCGTGTGCTTCCTGGACTCCGGTTTCTTGTATGTTACTCCTTTTGGTCGGTAAAAATTCATTATATATACTCCCGAAGGTTTTGACCTCTGTATCACGCAAAAATCATCTGTTCTTGTTTCGAGCTGTTTTCTGTTAGGGTTAACAAAGCCATGCACCATGTCGTCTCCCTCCTCCAACAATGAGGGAAACGATGCTTGGCTAATGAAGATAGATCTGAAGAGGGAAGGACCCGAGGAGATCAACAAGAAGAAGAAGATCAAGAAGGAGGTGGAAGATCTGGCTCCGGCATCGGGAGAAGAAGACATCCATCAATCTCTTCCCAAACTCTTTACCTCAACTGAGATTGAAGCTTTCAAGATGATTGAGTTAGCTCGAATTCAAAACAAGCATCTCACAAGTGAAAATATTTTGTTGAAGGAATATATAGCTGTACTCAAAGGTATTATCCGCAAGCTGGAGGATCTCCTATGCTCGATATATGATGATCCGGCGTCACTACTTTCAACCCCATCATCACCACCATCGAAGAAGGAGACGTAATCATATGGGTATGGGCACTCCCCTTGGCAACTGGCAAGCTTGGGGGAGTGACCCCGGTATCGTATCACCATCACTCCTATCTTTACCATTTTCTTAGTTCGATCCTTTTGGTAGTATCTTGATCTAGTAGAATAAAGTTAGCATGATCTAGTTGTGAGCTTTTGCTTTATGATCTTTCGCCTTTGTAGTCGAATCCGTGAGCTATATAATAAAGATTAGTGTTGAGTCAAGGGCTTGATTTCCTCACTTTAGTCATGATAAAAAGAAAGAAAACATAAAGAGTATCCAAGAGATCATATTGATCTTATGGGAAGTAATGACCTCACATATAAAGAGTATGATGAATAAAAGTTGTTGGGAGTTGACAAACATAGTTTTGGTCATCGTTGCAATTAATAGGAAGTAATAAAAGAAGAGAGGCTTCACATACAAATATACTATCTTGGACATCTTTTATGATTGTGAGCACTCATTAAAATATGACATGCTAAAGAGTTAATGTTGGACAAGGAAGACAACATAATGGGTTATGTTTTCTTATATCCGAAATAAAGTATATTTTCATGGATCATCCCACATGTTGAGCTTGCCTTTCCCCCTCATACTAGCCAAAACTCCTCATACTAAGTAGAGATACTACTTGTGCTTCCATACATCCTTAAACCCAGTTTTGCCATGAGAGTCCACCATACCTACCTATGGATTGTGAAAGTTCCTTCCAAGTAAGTTGTCATGTTGCAAACTCGCTAAAATATGTATGATTTATTAGTGTTACTTTAGGGATGCAGAAGACAATTCCCGAGCTCTTCGCTATGCTCAAAGCCGCGGAGGTAGAAATCAAAAAGGAGCATCAAGTGTTGATGGTTAACAAGACCACTAGTTTCAAGAAAAAGGGCAAGGGAAAGAAGGGAAACTTCAAGAAGAATAGCAAGACAGTTGCTACTCCCACGAAGAAACCCAAGTCTGGAGCCAAGCCGAAAACTGAGTGCTTCTACTTCAAAGTGACTGGACACTGGAAGCGGAACTACCCCAAGTATTTGGCGGATAAGAAGGATGGCAAGGTGAACAAAGGTATATGTGATATACATGTTATTGATGTGTACCTTACTAATGCTCGTAGTAGCACCTAGGTATTTGATACCGGTTTGGTTGCTAATATTTGTAACTCGAAACAGGGGCTACGGATTAAACGGAGATTGGCTAAGGACGAGGTGACGATGCACGTGGGAAATGGTTCCAAAGTCGATGTGATCGCCGTTAAGCATGCACATTATATATGGATCTTATTTATTGCGAGACGGTTATTCATTTAAATATGAGAATAATGGTTGTTCCATTTATATGAATAATATATCTTTTATGGTCATGCACCCTTGAAGATTGGTCTATTCTTGTTGGATCTCGATCGTAGTGATACGCATATTCATAATATTGAAGCCAAAAGATGCAAGGTTAATAATGATAGTGCAACTTATTTGTGGCACTGCCGTTTAGGTCATATTGGTGTAAAGCGCATGAAGAAACTTCATAGTGATTGACTTTTGGAATCACTTGATTAGGAATCACTTGGTGCTTGCGAACAATGCCTCATGGGCAAGATGACTAAAACTCCGTTCTCCGGAACAATGGAGCGAGCAACAGGTTTGTTGGAAATCATACATACTGATGTACGTGGACCGATGAGTGTTGAGGCTCATGGCGGGTATCGTTATTTTCTGACCTTCACTGATGATTTGAGCAGATATGGGTATATCTACTTAATGAAACACAAGTCTGAAACATTTGAAAAGTTCAAAGAGTTTCAGAGTGAAGTAGAGAATCATCATAACAAGAAAATAAAGTTTCTACGATCTGATCATGGAGGCGAATATTTGAGTTACGAGTTTGGTCTTCATTTGAAACAATGTGGAATATTTTCACAACTCACGCCACCCGGAACACCATAGCGTAATGGTGTGTCCGAACGTCGTAACCGTACTTTATTAGATATATGGTGCGGTCTATGATGTCTCTTACCGATTTACCACTATCGTTTTGGGGTTATGCTTTAGAGACAGCTGCATTCACGTTAAATAGGGCACCATCTAAATCCATTGAGACGACGCCTTATGAACTGTGGTTTAGCAAGAAACCAAAGTTATCGTTTCTTAAAGTTTGGGGCTGCGATGCTTATGTGAAAAAGCTTCAACCTGATAAGCTCGAACCCAAGTCGGAGAAATGTTTCTTCATAGGATACCCAAACGAAACTGTTGGGTACACCTTCTATCACAGATCCGAAGGCAAGATATTCGTTGCTAAGAATGGATCCTTTCTAGAGAAGGAGTTTCTCTCGAAAGAAGTGAGTGGGAGGAAAGTAGAACTTGATGAGGTAATTGTACCTTCTCCCGAATTGGAAAGTAGTACATCACATAAACTAGTTCCAGTGATTCCTACACCAATTAGTGAGGAAGCTAATGATGATGATCATGAAACTTCGGATCAAGTTACTGTTGAACTTCGTAGATCAACTAGAGTACGTTCCGCACCATAGTGGTACAACAACCTAGTTCGCGAAGTCATGTTACTGGACCATGACGAACCTACGAACTATGAGGAAGCGATGATGAGCCCAGATTCCGCAAAATGGCTTGAGGCCATGAAATCTGTGATGGGATCCATGTATGAGAACAAAGTGTGGACTTTGGTTGACTTGCCCGATGATCGGCAAGCCATCAAAAATAAATGGATCTTCAAGAGGAAGACCGACGCTTGACGGTAATGTTACTGTTTACAAAGCTCGACTTGTTGCGAAAGGTTTTAGACAAGTTCAAGGAGTTGACTACGATGAGACTTTCTCACCCGTAGCGATGCTTAAGTCTGTCCGAATCATGTTAGCAATTGCCGCATTTTATGATTATGAAATCTGGCAAATGGATGTCAAAATTGCATTCCTGAATGGATATCTTGAAGAGGAGTTGTATATGATGCAACTAGAAGGTTTTGTCGATCCTAAAGGTGCTAACAAAGTGTGCAAACTCCATCGATCCATCTATGGACTGGTGCAAGCATCTCGGAGTTGGAATATATGCTTTGATGAGGTGATCAAAGCATATGGTTTTATACAGACTTTTGGAGAAGCCTGTATTTACAAGAAAGTGAGTGGGAGCTCTGTAGCATTTCTGATATTATATGTGGATGACATATTATTGATTAGAAATGATATATAATTTCTGGATGTCATAGAAGGATACTTGAATAAGAATTTTTCAATGAAAGACCTCGGTGAAGCTGCTTACATATTAGGCATCAAGATCTATAGAGATAGATCAAGACGCTTAATTGGACTTTCACAAAGCACATACCTTGATAAAGTTTTGAAGAAGTTCAAAATGGATCGGTCAAAGAAAGGGTTCTTGCCTGTGTTATAAGGTGTGAAGTTGAGTAAGACTCAATGCCTAACCACTGCAAAAGATAGAGAGAAAATGAAAGTCATTCCCTATGCCTCAGCCATAGGATCTATTATGTATGCAATGTTGTGTACCAGACCTGATGTGTGCCTTGCTATAAGTTTAGCAGGGAGGTACCAAAGTAATCCAAGAGTGGGTCACTGGACAACGGTCAAGAACATCCTGAAGTACCTAAAAAAACAAAGGATATGTTTCTCGTTTATGGAGGTGACAGAGAGCTCGTCGTAAACAGTTACGTCGATTCAAGCTTTGCATTGATCCGGATGACTCTAAGTCACAAACCGGATATGTATTTATTTTATTGAACGGTGGAACTGTCAGTTGGTGCAGTTCCAAGCAGGGCGTCATGGCGGGATCTACGTGTGAAGCGGAATACATAGCTGCTTCGGAAGCAGCAAATGAAGGAGTCTGGATGAAGGAGTTCATATCCGATCTAGGTGTAATACCTAGTGCATCGGGTCCAATGAAAATCTTTTGTGACAACACTGGACCAATAGCCTTGGCGAAGGAATCTAGGTTTCACAAGAAAACAAAGCGCATCAAAAGATGCTTCAATTCCATCCGCGATCAAGTCAAGGAGGGAGACATAGAAATTTGCAAGATACATACGGATCTGAATGTCGCAGACCCGTTGAATAAGCCTCTTCTACAGGCAAAACATGATCAGCACCAAGACTCCATGGGTGTTAGAATCATTACTTTGTAATCTAGATTATTGACTCTAGTTCAAGTGGGAGACTGAAGGAAATTTGCCCTAGAGGCAATAATAAAGATGTTATTTGTATTTCCTTATATCATGATAAATGTATTTTATTCATGCTAGAATTGTATTAACCGGAAACTTAGTACATGTGTGAATACATAGACAAAACAGTGTGTCCTTAGTATCCCTCTACTAGAGTAGCTCATTGATCAAAGATGGTTATGTTTCCTAGCCATAGACATGAGTTGTCATTTGATCAACGAGATCACATCATTAGGAGAATGATGTGATGGACAGGACCCATCCGTTAGCTTAGCACTATGATCGTTTAGTTTTACTCCTATTTCTTTCTTCATGACTTATACATGTTCCTATGACTATGAGATTATGCAACTCCCGAATATCGGAGGAACACCTTGTGTGCTATCAAACGTCACAACGTAACTAGGTGATTATAAAGATGCTCTACAGGTGTCTCCGAAGGTGTTCGTGGTGTTGGCATAGATCAAGAGTAGGATTTGTCACTCCGAGTGTCGGAGAGGTATCTCTAGGCCCTCTCGGTAATACACATCATAATAAGCCTAGCAAGCAAATGACTAATGAGTTAGTCATGAGATGATGTATTACGGAACGAGTAAAGAGACTTGCCGGTAACGATATTGAACTAGGTATTGAGATATTGACGATCGAATCTCAAGCAAGTAACATATCGATGACAAAGGGAACGACGTATGTTGCTATGCGGTTTGACCGATAAAGATCTTCGTAGAATATGTAGGAGCCAATATGAGCATCCAGGTTCCGCTATTGGTTATTGACTGAAGATGAGTCTCGGTCATGTCTACATAGTTCTCGAACCCGTAGGGTCCGCAAGCTTAACGTTTGATGACGATCGGTATTATGAGTTTATGAGTTTTGATATACCGAAGGTAGTTCGGAGTCCTGGATGAGATCACGAACATGAAGAGGAGTCTTGGAATGTCTGAGACATAAAGATTAATATATTGGATGACTATATTCTGACTCCGGAAGTGTTCCGGGAGTTATCGGGTAAAACCGAAATGCCAGAGGGGGTTACCAGAACCCCCCCCCCCCCGAGGGAGTATGGGCCATAGTGGGCCATTGAGGGAAAGAGAGGGGTAGCCCATAGGGTTGGCCGCACCCCTCTAGGGTTCCTAGTTGGACTAGGAAAAGGGGGGAGGCGTGATACGTCTCCAACGTATCTATAATTTTTTATTGTTCCATGCTATTATTTATGAAGTCTTGGATGTTTAATGGGCTTTATCTTAAACTTTTATATGATTTTTGGGACTAACCTATTAACCCAGAGCCCAGTGCCAGTTTATGTTTTCTCCAATTTTAGGGTTTTACAGAAAAGGAATATCAAACGGAGTCCAATTGACGAGCCAATTTTTTATGATTTTTTGTGGACCAAAAGAAGCCCCCGAAGCAAAAGAGTTGGGCCAGCAGAGCCACGGGCTGCCCACGAGGGTGGAGGGCGCGCCCTGGGAAGGTGGTGGCGCCCTCCTATCTCTTGGACAGCCCAGAAGCCCCCCTGACGTGGGACCTACGCCAAAAATTCCTATAAATACTGAAACCTTCGAAAATTAACCTAGATCGGGAGTTCCGCCGCCGAAAGCCTCTGTAGCCATCGAAAACCAATCTAGACCAGTTCTGGCACCCTGCTGGAGGGGGTAATCCCTCTCCAGTGGCTATCTTCATCATCCCGGCGCTCTCCATGACGAGGAGGGAGTAGTCCACCCTCAGGGCTGAGGGTATGTACCAGTAGCTATGTGTTTGATCTCTCTCTCTCTCTCTCTCTCTCTCTCTCTCTCTCTCTCTCTCGTGTTCTTGAGATGGCACGATCTTGATGTATCGCGAGCTTTGCTATTCTAGTTGGATCTTATGATGGTTCTCCCCCTCTACTCTCTTGTAATGGATTGAGTTTTCCCTTTGAAGTTATCTTATCGGATTGAGTCTTTTAGGATTTGAGAACACTTGATGTATGTCTTGCACGTGTTTATCTGTGGTGACAATGGGATATCATGTGATCCACTTGATGTATGTTTTGGTGATCAACTTGCGGGTTCCGTGACCTTGGGAATCTATGCATAGGGGTTGGCACACATTTTCATCTTGACTCTCCGGTAGAAACTTTGGGGCACTCTTTGAAGTTCTATGTGTTGGTTGAATAGATGTTTCTGAGATTGTGTAATGCATATCGTATAATCATGCCCACAGATACTTGAGGTGACAATGGAGTATCTAGGTGACCTTAGGGTTTTGATTGATTTGTGTCTTAAGGTGTTATTCTAGTACGAATTAGATTGATAGTTACTACGGACTCTTGAATAGATCGATCGGAAAGAATAGCTTTGAGGTGGTTTCGTACCCTATCATAATCTCTTCGTTTGTTCTCTGCTATTAGTGACTTTGGAGTGACTCTTTGTAGCATGTTGAGGGCTAGTAATATGATCCAATTATGTTATCCTTGTTGAGAGAACTTGCACTAGTGAAAGTATGAACCCTAGGCCTTGTTTACTATCATTGCACTGCCATTTATGCTCACGTTTACCACTTGCTACCTTGCTGTTTTTATATTTTCAGTTTACAAAAACCTATATCTACCATCCATATTGCACTTGTATCACCATCTCTTCGCCGAACTAGTGCACCTATACAATTTACCATTGTATTGGGTGTGTTGGGGACACAAGAGAATCTTTGTTATTTGGTTGCAGGGTTGTTTGAGAGAGACCATCTTCATCCTACGCCTCCCATAGATTGATAAACCTTAGGTCATCCACTTGAGGGAAATTTGCTACTGTCCTACAAACCTCTGCACTTGGAGGCCCAACAACGTCTACAAGGATAAGGTTGTGTAGTAGACATCAAGCTCTTTTCTGGCGCCGTTGCCAGGGAGGTTAGTGCTTGGAGGTATATCTTTAGATCTTGCAATCGAATCTTTTAGTTTCTTGTTTTATCACTAGTTTCATTTATAAAAGAAAACTACAAAAAATGGAATTACGGTTACCTCATATGGTTCATCTTTTTAATATCTTTCGTGAAAATGATGGGAAGGAAAATTGTGCTCAAGTACTAGAAGAAGAATTTCATAGAATGCTTGGCATAAAATATGTGCATGATGAGCATGATTGCAATGTTGTTAGTGTGAATCCTTTGAATATCCATTATGCTAATGATATGCAAAGCCACAAGCTTGGGGATGCTATGTTTGATGAAGATGATATGTTTAGCCCCCCAAGTTTCGATGAGAAAATTTATTCGGATGAAAGCATGCCTCCTATTTATGATGATTATTGTGATGACAGATATGCTATAAAAAATAAAGATAATCATGATTTTAATTTTCAATTGGATTATGCTTCACATGATAGGTATTTGGTTGAATTTTCTCCTCCCACTACTATGAATGAGAAGAATTTTGCTTATGGTGGGAGTACTAAAATTTCTATGCAAGTAGATCATGAAAAGAAGGCTTTATGTGCTGGTTATATTGTTGAATTAATTCATGATGCTACTGAAAATTATTATGAGATAGGATCATATGCTTCTACATATTGCAATAATATCAAGTTTCCTCTCTATGCGCTTAAAATCTTGAAGTTATGCTTATTTTTCCTTCCTATGCTAGTTGATTATCGTTCCCATAAGTTGTTTGCTCACAAAATCCCTATGCATATGAAGTGGTTTAGACTTAAATGTGCTAGTCATATTCTTCATGATGCTCCCTTTATGTTTCAATTCTTATCTTTTATGCGAGCATCATTGAAATCATCATGCCTAGCTAGGGGCGTAAAACGATAGCGCTTGTTGGGAGGCAACCCAACTTTATATTTTTTGTTTTTGTTGCTGTTAGGGAATAAATATTGCATCTAGCCTCTGATTAGATGTGGTTTCATGTTTTGTTTAGTGTTTGTGCCAAGTAGAACCTTTGGGAAGACTTGTGTGAAGTTTATGTGATCTTGCTGTGAAAAACAGAATCGTTAGCGCTCGCTAAAGTAGTCTTCAGATTTTACTGGAGCGTGCTATTTAGTTGATTCTTTTTGCAGATGATTGGTAGACAAATTCCGCAAATTTAACAATTTAGTTTGAATTTTTTGGAGTTCCAGAACTAGGCGAAACCTGCAAATTAATACAGACTGTTCTGTTTTTGACAGATTCTGTTTTTCGCGAGTTGTTTGCTTATTTCAATGCATCTATGAGTAGTATTGGAAAGTATGAACCATAGAGAAGTTGGAATACAGTAGGTTTAACACCAATATAAACAAAGAATGAGTTCATTGCATTACCTTTGAGTAGTGGTTGGCTTTCTTATACTAACGGAGCTCACGAGATTTTTGTCTAAGTTTTGTGTTGTGAAGTTTTCAAGTTTTGAGTATTGCTTTGATGGACTATGGAACAAGGAGTGGCAAGAGCCTAATCTTGGGGATGCCCAAGGCACCCCAAGGTAAAATTCAATTACAACCAAAAGCTTAAGCTTGGGGATGCCCCGGGAAGGCATCCCCTCTTTCGTCTTCATCCATCGGTAACTATACTCGGAGCTATATTTTTATTCACCACATGATATGTGTTTTGCTTGGAGCGTCAATTTAGTTTATTTTGTTTTGCTTGCTGTTTGAATAATATCACAAGATCTGAAGTTCTTAAATGTTAGAGAGTCTTCACATAGTTACATAATTATTCAACTACTCATTGATCTTCACTTTTATCTTTTGAGTTGAATAGTTTTTGCTCTAGTGCTTCACTTATATCTTTTAGAGCACGGCGGTGGTTTTATTTTGAAGAAATAGATGAACTCTCATGCTTCACTTATATCCTTTTTAGAGTCTATTAAAACAGCATGGTAATGTGTTTAGGCTATAAAAGTAGTCTTCACATGATAGACATCCAATATCAATGTAGTAAAAACTTTCACACTAAGTGCATTGAATATGATGAGAAGTTGGATGCTTGATAATTGTTTTGAGATATGAGGATAGTGATATTAGATTCAAGCTAGTGGAGTTATTATGAAATTGAGAAATACTTGTGTTAAGGCCAGTGATTCCCGTAGCATGCACGTATGGTGAACCGGTATGTGACAAAGTTAGAGCATGAAAGTATCAACCTTTGTGTGCAGGTCGGGGGCGCGCTATGGTTAACTCCTACCAACCTCCCCCCTAGGAGCATGCGTTGATTGCTTATTTTGATGACTCGTAGATTTTTGCAATAAGTATATGAGTTCTTATGACTAATGTTGAGTCCATGGATTATACGTAGTCTCACCCTTCCACCATTGCTAGCCTCTCTTGTACCGTACAAATTTCGCCGGTACCATAAACCCACTATATATCCTTCCTCAAAACAACCACCATATTATTCCTCAAAACAGCCACCATACCTACCTATCATGGCATTTCCATAGCCATTTCGAGATATATTACCATGGAACTTTCCACCGCTCCGTTCATATGACACGCATCATATTGTCATATTGCCATGCATGATCATGTAGTTGACATCGTATTTGTGGCAAGGCCACCATGCATAATTTTTCATACAAGTCACTCTTGTTTTATTGCACATACCGGTACACCGTCGGAGGCATTCATATAGAGTCATACTTTGTTGTAGTATCGAGTTGTAATATCGAGTTGTGATGAATGTGTGATGATCATCATTATTAGAGCATTGTCCCATGGGAGGAAAGGCTAAATCTATAAAGACCCTCCGGAAAAAAAAATGAAAAAAAAGGCCAAAGAAAAAAAAAGGCCCAAAAAAAGAGAAAAAAGAAAAAGAAAAGAAAAAGGGACAATTGCTACTATCTTTTTCCACACTTGTGCTTCAAAGTAGCACCATGTTCTTCATTGTAGAGAGTCTCATGTTTAGTCACTTTCATATACTAGTGGGAATTTTTCGTTATAGAACTTGGCTTGTATATTCCAACGATAGGCTTCCTCAAATGCCCTAGGTCTTCGTGACCAAGCAAGTTGGATGCACACCCACTAGTTGTTTTTGTTGAGCTTTCATTCATATTTAGCTCTAGTGCATCCGTTGCATGGCAATCCCTACTCACTCACATTGATATCTATTGATGGGCATCTCCATAGCCCGTTGATACGCCTAGTTGATGTGAGACTACCTCCCTCTCTTTTTTTCTTCTCCACAACTACCTCTATTCCACCCATAGTGCTATGTCCATGGCTCACGCTCATGTATTGCGTGAAAGTTGAAATTTTTGAAAGAATAGAGTATGAAAACAAGTGCTTGGCTAAAATCGGGATTGTGCATGATATGAATATTTTGTGTGATGAAGAGGGAGCATAGCCAGACTATATGATTTTGTAGGGATAACTTTCTTTAGCCATAGTATTTTGAGGAGACATGATTGCTTTGTTAGTATGCTTGAAGTATTATTATTTCTTATGTCAATATAGACTTTTGTCTTGAATCTTTTAGATCTGAACATTCATGCCACAATTAAGATAATTACATAGAAAACTATGTTGGTTAGCATTCCACATCAAAAATTCTATTTTTATCATTTACCTACTCGAGGACGAGCAGGAATTAAGCTTGGGGATGCTTGATACGTCTCCAACGTATCTGTAATTTTTTATTGTTCCCTGCTATTATTTATGAAGTCTTGGATGTTTAATGGGCTTTATCTTACAATTTTATATGATTTTTGGGACAAACCTATTAACCCAGAGCCCAGTGCCAGTTTCTGTTTTTCTCCTGTTTTAGGGTTTTACAGAAAAGGAATATCAAACAGAGTCCAATTGACGAGCCAATTTTTTATGATTTTTTCTGGACTAAAAGAAGCCCTCGAAGCAAAAGAGTGGGGCCAGGAGAGCCACGGGCTGCCCACGAGGGTGGAGGGCGTGCCCTGGGAAGGTGCTGGCGCCCTCCTATCGCATGGACAGCCCAGAAGCCCCCCTGACGTGGGACCTACGCCAAAAATTCCTATAAATACTGAAACCTTCGGAAATTAACCTAGATCGGGAGTTCCACCGCCGAAAGCCTCTGTAGCCACCGAAAACCAATCTAGACCCGTTCTGGCACCCTGCCGGAGGGGGGAATCCCTCTCCGGTGGCTATCTTCATCATCCCCGCGCTTTCCATGACGAGGAGGGAGTAGTCCACCCTTGGGGCTGAGGGTATGTACCAGTAGCTATGTGTTTGATCTCTCTCTCTCTCTCTCGTGTTCTTGAGATGGCACGATCTTGATGTATCGCGAGCTTTGCTATTCTAGTTGGATCTTATGATGCTTCTCCCCCTCTACTCTTTTGTAATGGATTGAGTTTTCCCTTTGAAGTTATCTTATCGGATTGAGTCTTTAAGGATTTGAGAACACTTGATGTATGTCTTGCACGTGTTTATCTATGGTGACAATGGGATATCATGTGATCCACTTGATGTATGTTTTGGTGATCAACTTGCGGGTTCCGTGACCTTGGGAATCTATGCATAGGGGTTGGCACACATTTTCGTCTTGACTCTCTGGTAGAAAATTTGGGGCACTCTTTGAAGATCTATGTGTTGGTTGAATAGATGTTTCTGAGATTGTGTGATGCATATCGTATAATCATGCCCACGGATACTTGAGGTGACAATGGAGTATCTAGGTGACATTAGGGTTTTGATTGATTTGTGTCTTAAGGTGTTATTCTAGTACAAACTCTATGATAGATTGAACGTTACTACGGACTCTTGAATAGATCGATCAGAAAGAATAGCTTTGAGGTGGTTTCGTACCCTACCATAATCTCTTCGTTTGTTCTCCGCTATTAGTGACTTTGGAGTGACTCTTTGTTGCATGTTGAGGGCTAGTAATATTATCCAATTCTGTTATCCTTGTTGAGAGAACTTGCACTAGTGAAAGTATGAACCCTAGGTCTTGTTTACTATCATTGCACTGCCATTTATGCTCACGTTTACCACTTGCTACCTTGCTGTTTTTATATTTTTAGTTTACAAAAACCTATATCTACCATCCATATTGCACTTGTATCACCATCTCTTCACTAAACTAGTGCACCTATACAATTTACCATTGTATTGGGTGTGTTGGGGACACAAGAGACTCTTTGTTATTTGGTTGCAGGGTTGTTTGAGAGATACCATCTTCATCCTACGCCTCCCGCGGATTGATAAACCTTAGGTCATCCACTTGAGGGAAATTTGCTACTGTCCTACAAACCTCTGCACTTGGAGGCCCAACAACGTCTACAAGTAGAAGCTTGCATAGTAGACATCAAGGCAACCCCTCTCCTTTCCTTCTCCTCCCCCTTTCCTTTCCTACTCCTAGTAGGAATAGGAAAAAGGGGGTTCCTATTCCTACTAGGAGTAGGAATCCTACTCCCTGGCGCATCTACAAGGGCCGGCCGGCCCTCCCCCTTGCTCCTTTATATACGGGGGCAGGGTGCACCTAAGAAGACACAAGAAACATTGTTCTAGCCGTGTGCGGTGCCCCCCTCCATAGAAACACACCTCGGTCATACCGTTGCAGTGCTTAGGCGAAGCCCTGCGTCGGTAGCTTCATCATCTCCGTCACCACGCCGTCGTGCTGACGAAACTCTCCCGTGAAGCTCAACTGGATCAAGAGCTCATGGGACGTCATCAAGCTAAACGTGTGCTGAACGCGGAGGTGCCGTACGTTTGGTGCTTGATCGGTTGGATCGCGAAGACATTCGACTAAATCAACCGCGTCACTAAACGCTTCTGCTTTCGGTCTACGAGGGTATGTAGACACACTCTCCCCTCTCGTTGCTATGCATATAGTAGATAGATCTTGCGTGATCATAGGATTTTTCTTAAATACTACGTTCCCCAACAGTATGTACACTCTTCAAGACCTTGTGATCCTTGTCAAGCGTAACAAACTCCTTGAGTCTAGCATGGTCAACCACAAGCTTTGCCTCCTCGGAATTGAGCACACGAGAGACAACTAAAGCATGATCAAGATCTTTCTTTAATTTAGCATGATCATCGTTGTGTGACTCCTCAAGAGCCAAATGAAGAACATACTCTTACTCAAGAGCATTAGAGAGATCCAATATCTCATCGGCATAGTTTCGACTATGACCCTCCATTTTAGAAATGATCTCCTCGTGAGCCTCGATCATGTCGTTGTCTTCACCGAGTTGTTCCAAGAGAGCAACGAAGTGCTTCTTGGGTTTGCCCTTGAGTTTACTCATAAAAAATCGAATTCATTTTCCTCCTCCTCCGCCCCCTCACTCTCATCAATACAATTCGTCAATGAAGGATTATAAGTGATGGTAGAATTGATGTTGGGGGTTACCTTGTTGGTGGCCTTAGCCATGAGTCACTTGGCGGTGATGTTCTCATTTGGTGAGTCAAAGAGGGATGGTCGTGGAGTTGTTGCAATAGCAATGGTGGCCATAGTGACCATCTCATCATCTTCTTCTTCATCATCATCCTCAACATATTCTTCTTGGGCCACCAATCCTTTGGGAGGAGTCTTCTTGTTGAAGTTGTTCTTGTTGGGATAAGACTTGGCCTTGTCCTTTCGGATAAGCTTGCCTCCATTGTCTTCTCTTTTATCATATGGGCAATCTACAACAAAGTGACTCACATTGCCACAATTGTAGCATGTCCTCACTCGTTGCTTGCCCTTGAGGCCACTTGAATTGTTCTTGTTGAAGTTGGTACTTGATTTTTTCTTGTTGCCCCAAAATTGCCGTGATGCAAGAGCCATGTGCTCATGATAGGCATATTTGGTGTCTTCGGGGCAAGACTCATCTTCATCCTCTTCTTCCACACAAGCCTTGACCTTCAATGCAAGGTTGGGCTTCTTTGATTGTTGATCTCGCAATACCGCATTGTCAGCGGTCTTATCCAAGATTCTCATGGAAACAAACTCATCCAACACTTCACTTGATGACAAAGTGTGGAAGTCCGGTCTTTGGCGGATGACGGAGGACATGGCCTTGTGATAAGGCATCATGGCCTTGAGAAACTTGCGCTTGATCTAATTGGCATCCGTATCCTTTCTCCCATGATCTCGAAGTGAGACCGTAAGAGTGGTCAATCTCCGATAAAGTTCACGGGGATCTTCATCTTCGATCATGGCAAACTCATCGGCTTCATCTTGCACAACTTCATAGTTTGAGCGTTGAATGCTTGCGCTTCCCTTGTACAAGGAACCAACATGCTCCCAAGCTTCCTTGGCCACGGTGAAGGGTAGAAGATGTGCAATGTCTTCGTGAGGGATAGCTTCTTGAAGTATGCAAAGAACGGACTCGTTGAATTGATGATCCGCAGCTTCTCTTGGAGTTAAGTTGTAAGGGTCATGCGGGTAGAAACCTTGCTCAATGATTCTCAAAATATTAGTAGAACAATGATTTAAATGACGTTTAAAGCGAAACGTCCAAGTAGCAAAATCAGATTTTTTTTCACAAACTTAGGAGGAGGACCAACCGAATTTAAATGCGGAGTAGGAACGGGTCCTCCATAATTGATAGGTGGCGCGGAGTGAGCAAAAATCCCACTCCCATTCTTAGTCATCGGGACTTGCTCACCACTAGCTTCTCCCTTGTCGGGAATAGCATCCGACACGTTGGTAGCGGGACGAACCACTTCCAATGGTGCGGTGGGTAATTTAAGTCCCTCAAGAAATTCTTTGAACATGCCTTTCACCTCGGTCTCCAGTGAGTATTTCAATGTGTCCATAGCCACATTGAACTCCTCACGAGAGACCGAGGTTCCCCCATTGGATGTAGGCAAGGACGGAGTTCCACCGGAGTGTCCCTCCATCTCGACTACGTTGTCATCCAAACTCTTTGGACGATAAAGTCCTTAATAAAGAGACGAGGCTCTGATACCAACTGAAAGGATCGATATGGTTGACTAGAGGGGGAGGGGGTGAATAGGCAACTAACATTTTTTAGCTTTTCTTGACCAAATTAAACTTAGCAACAAAGTAGGTTGTCTAGATATGCAACTAGATGGACAACCTATATGATGCAACAATATTAAGCACACAAGAACGCAAGCTATGATACACAACGAAAGCTTGCACAAGTAAAGGTAAGAAATAACCACAAGTAGAGCCGGGGAAGACGAGGATGTGTTACCGAAGTTCCTTCCCTTTGAGAGGAAGTACGTCTCCGTTGGAGCGGTGTGGAGGCACAATGCTCCCCAAGAAGCCACTAGGGCCACCGTATTCTCTTCACGCCCTCACACAATGCAAGGTGCCGTGATTCCACTAGTGGTGCCCTTGAAGGCGGCGACCGAACCTTTACAAACAAGGTTGGGGCTATCTCCACAACCGAATTGGACGCTCCCAACGACACCACGAAGCTTCACCACAATGGACTATGGCTCCGCGGTGACCTCAACCGTCTAGGGTGCTCAAATACCCAAGAGTAACAAGATCCGCAAGGGATTAGTGCCACTTCTCGAGCTTGCGTTGTATTCCCTCGAAGAGGAAAGGGTGATGCAGCACAGTAGCGTAAGTATTTCCCTCAGTTTTTGAGAACCAAGGTATTAATAAAGTAGGAGACCACGCGCGAGTCCCTCGCACCTGCAGAAACAAATAAGAACTTCACAGCCAACGCGATAAGGGGTTGTCAATCCCTTTACGGTCACTTACGAAAGTGAGATCTGATAGATAGGATAGTATAATGTTTTTGGTATTTTTGGATATAAGAACAGAAAGTAAATAAAGCAAAGTAAAGTAGATGGAAGATTAATATGTTGAGAATAGACCCGGGGGCCATAGGTTTCACTAGTGGCTTCTCTCACGATAGCAGAATTCTATGGTGGGTGAACAAATTGTTGTCTAGCAATTGATAGAAAAGCGCATAGTTATGAGAATATCTAGGCATGATCATTATATATAGGCATCACGTCCGTGACAAGTAGACCGAAACGATTCTGCATCTACTACTATTACTCCACACATCGACCGCTATCCAGCATGCATCTAGAGTATTAAGTTCATAAGAACAGACTAATGATTTAAGCAAGATGACATGATGTAAAGGGATAAACTCAAGCAATATGATATAAACCCTATATTTTTATCCTCGATGGCAACAATACAATACGTGCCTTGCTGCCCCTGTTGTCACTTCGAAAGGACACCGCAAGATTGAACCCAAAGCCAAGCACTTCTCCCACTGTAAGAACTATAGATCTAGTAGGCCAAACCAAACCACTAATTCGAAGAGACTTGCAAGGATATTATAATCATACATAAAAGATTTCAGAAAAGAACCAAATATTTCTGGTAGATAATCTTGATCATAAACCTACAATTCATCGGATCTCGACAAACACACCGCAAAAAGATTACATCGAATAGATCTCCTTGAAGATCGAGGAGAACTTTGTATTGAGATCCAAAAAGAGAGAAGAAGCCATCTAGCTAATAACTATGGACCCGAAGGTCTGTGGTAAACTACTCACAACTCATGGGTGAGGCTATGGCGTTGATGTAGAAGCACTCCATGGTAGACCCCCCCTCCGGCGGAGCTCCGGAACAGGCCCCAAGATGGGATCTCACGGGAACAGAAGGCTGCGGCGGTGGAATTAGGGTTTTCTCTGTTGCCTCAATGTTTTCAGGGTACATGGATATATATAGGAGGGAGAAGGGCATCGGGGGAGCTAGAGGGGGCCCACGAGGGTGGGGGCGCGCCCTCGACCCTCGTGGCCACCTCCTTCGTTCCCTCGCGTGTACTCCAAGTCTTCTGGGTAGATACTGTTCCAAAAATCACTCTCCCGAAGGTTTCATTCCGTTTGGACTCCGTTTGATATTCCTTTTCTGCGAAACCCTGAAATAGGCAAAAAAAAACAGCAATTTGCACTGGGCCTTGGGTTAGTAGGTTAGTCCCAAAAATAATATAAAAGTGTATAATAAATCCCATTGAACATCCAAAACAGAATATAAAATAGCATGGAACAATAAAAAATTATAGATACGTTGGAGACGTATCAAGCATCCCCAAGCTTAATTCCTGCCCGTCCTCGAATAGGTAAATGATAAAAACAGAATTTTTGATGTGGAATGCTAACTAACATAATTCTCAATGTAATTCTCTTTGTTGTGGCAGGAATGTTCAGATCCGAAAGATTCAAGATAAAAGTTCATATTGACATAAGAATAATAATACTTCAAGCATACTAACGAAGCAATCATGTCTTCTCAAAATAACATGGCCAAAGAAAGTTCATCCCTACAAAATCATATAGTTAGGCTATGCTCCATCTTTGTCGCACAAAATATTCCAATCATGCACACCTCCGGTTTCAGCCAAGCACTTGTTTCATAGTTTAATTTTTTCAAACTCTTTCAACTTTCATGCAATACATGAGCGTGAGCCATGGACATAGCACTATGTGGAATAGAGTGGTGGTTGTGGAGAACACAAAAAGGAGGAAGATGGTCTCACATCAACTAGGCGTATCAATGGGCTATGTAGATGCCCATCAATAGATATCAATGTGAGTGAGTAGGCATTGCCATGCAACGGATGCACTAGAGCTATAAATGTATGAAAGCTCAACAAAAGAAACTAAGTGGGTGTGCATCCAACTTGCTTGCTCACGAAGACCTAGGGCATTTGAGGAAGCCCATCGTTGGAATATACAAGCCAAGTTCTATAATGAAAATTCCCACTAGTATATGAAAGTGACTAAACAAGAGACTCTCTATCATGAAGATCATGGTGCTACTTTGAAGCACAAGTGTGGAAAAGATAGTAGCATTGTCCCTTTTCTTTTCTTTTTTCTTTTTCTTTTTTATTTTTTGGGCTATTTTTTTCTTTGGCCTTTCCTTCTTTTTTTCCTTTTTATTTTTCTTTGGGACAATGCTCTAATAATGATGATCATCGCACTTATATTGATTTACAACTTGATATTACAACTCGATACTAGAACAAAGTATGACTCTATATGAATGCCTCCGGCGGTGTACCGAGATGTGCAATGAATCAAGAGTGACATGTATGAAAAATTATGCATGGTGGCCTAGCCACAAATACGATGTCAACTACATGATCATGCATGTCAATATGACAATGATGAAGTGTGTCATAGCAAACGGAACGGTGGAAAGTTGCATGGCAATATATCTCGGAATGGCTATGGAAATGCCATGATAGGTAGGTATGGTGGCTGTTTTGAGGAAGGTATATGGTGGGTTTATGGTACCGGCGAAAGTTGCGCGGTCCAAGAGAGGCTAGCAATGGTGGAAGGGTGACAGTGCGGATAATCCATGGACTCAACATTAGTCATAAAGAACTCACATACTTATTGCAAAAATCGACAAGTCATCAAAACAAAGTACTACATTCATGATCCTAGGGGGGAGGTTGGTAGGAGTTAACCATTGCGCCCCCCCCCCCCCC
>LR738714.1:60721060-60762055 GCA_902687465.1 Secale cereale | reverse complement strand
CCCCCCCGTCCTCCACACAAAGGATGACACTCAATGAAATACCTCATGCTTCAAATTTGTCACACAACAGTTACCATGCGTGCATGCTATGGGACTTGCAAACCTCAACGCAAGTATTTCTCAAATCCACAAATACACTACTAGCATGACTCTAATATCACCATCCTCATGTCTCAAAACAATCATCAAGTATCAAACTTCTCTTAGTATTCAATGCACTTTATGTGAAAGTTTTTACTATACTCATCTTGGATGCCTATCATATTAGGACTAGTTTTATAACCAAAGCACATTACCATACTGTTCTAAAAGACTCTCAAATAGATATAAGTGAAGCATGAGAGATCAACAATTTCTACAAAATAAAACCACCACCGTGCTCTAAAAGATATAAGTGAAGCACAAGAGCGAAACTATCTAGCTCAAAAGATATAAGTGAAGCACATAGAGTATTCTAATAAATTCTAAACCATATTTATCTCTCTCAAAAGGTGTGTCCAGAAAGGATGATTGTGGCAAACTAAAAAGCGAAGACTCAAATCATACAAGACGCTCCAAGCAAAACACATATCATGTGGTGAATAAAAATATAGTCTCAAGTATAGTTACTGATAGACAAAGACGAAAGAGGGGATGCCTTCCCGGGACATCCCCAAGCTTAGGCTTTTGGTTGTCCTTGAATTTTACCTTGGGATGCCTTGGGCATCCCCAAGCATGGCTCTTTCCACTCTTGGTTCCATAGTCCATCAAAGCCATACTTAAAACTTGAAAACTTCACAACACAAAACTTAGCCAAAAATCTCGTGAGCTCCATTAGTATAAGAAAACAAACCACCACTCAAAGGTACTGTAATGAACTCATTATTTGTTTATATTGGTTTTAAACCTACTGTATTCCAACTTCTCTATGATTCACATCCTCCAATACTACTCATAGATGCATCAAAATAAGCAAACAACACACGAAAAACAGAATTTGTCAAAAACAGAACAGTCTGTAGTAATCTGTAACTTTAGAATACTTCTGTAACTCCAAAAAATTGAAATAAATTGGTAAACGTGAGGAATTTGTCTATTAATCATCTGCAAAAAGAATCAACTAAATATCACTCTCCAGTAAAATCTGGTGGCTAATCTCGTGAGCGCTAAAGTTTATGTTTTTCACAACATGATCATATAAACTTCATACAGGTCTTCCCAAAGGTTCTACTTGGCACAAACACTAATTAAAACACAAAACCACATCTAAACAGAAGCTAGATGCAATATTTATTCCTAAACAGAAGCAAAAACTAAGAAAATAAAATTGGGTTGCCTCCCAGCAAGCGCTATCGTTTAACGCCCCTAGCTAGGCATGATACAAGAATAGATCTAGGTATTGCCATCTTTCGTAGGCAATCCATAAGTGGATCTCATAATAGATTCATAAGGTAATTTGATTTTCTTTCTAGGAAAGTGTTCCATGCCTTTCCTTAACGGAAATTGGAATCTAATATTGTTGGAAATATGCCCTAGAGGCAATAATAAAAGTATTATTATTATATTTCCTTGTTCATGATAATTGTCTGTTATTCATGCTTGAATTGTATTGTACGGAAACAGCGATGTGAATATATAGACCACAATGAGTCCATGGTGAGCCTCTAGTTACCAGCTCGTTAATCAACAGATGATCACGGTTTCCTGATCATGGACATGTGATGTCAGTGATAACGGGATCACATCATTAGGAGAATGATGTGATGGACAAGACCCAATCCTGAGCATAGCACGAGATCGTATAGTTCGTAATGCATAAGCTTTTCGGTGTCAAGTATTTATTCCTTAGACCATGAGGTTGTACAACTCCCGGATCGTAGGAATACTTTGGGTGTGCCAAACGTCACAACGTAACTGGGTGGCTATAAAGGTACACATCGGGTATCTCCGAAAGTGTCTGTTGGGTTGGTACGAACCGAGACTGGGATATTGTCACTCCGTATGACAGAGAGGTACCTCTGGGCCCACTCGGTAAGACATCATCATAATGAGCTCAAGGTGACTAAGGAGTTAGTCACGGGATGATGGATTACCGATCGAGTAAAGAGACTTGCCATTACGAGATTGAACAAGGTATCGGGAATACCGACGATCGAATCTCGGGCAAGTACCGTACCGATGGACAAAGGGAATAACATACGGGATTGAGTGAATCCTTGACACGGTGGTTCATCCGATGAAGATCATCGAGGAACACGTGGGAACCAACATGGGTATCCAGATCCCGCTGTTGGTTATTGACTGGAGAGTGGTCTCGGTCATGTCTGCGTGTCTCCCGAACCCGTAGGGTCTACACACTTAAGGTTCGGTAACGCTAGGGTCGTAGAGATAAATGCACGTGGAAACCCAAAAGTTGTTCGGAGTCCCGGATGAGATCCCGGACGTCACGAGGAGTTCCGGAATGGTCCGGAGGTAAAGAATGATATATAGGAAGTCAGGTTTCGGCCATCGGGTGATCTCCGGGGGTCACCGGGAGTGTCCCGGGACCACCGGAGGGGCCCCGGGGGTCCACCGGGTGGGGCCACCCATCCCGGTGGGGCCCCTAGGCCGCAAGGGGGAAGTGTCCAGCCCTAATGGGCTGGCGCACCACTTGGTCCCTCCTCCCCATGCGCCTAGGGTTGAAACCCTAAGGGGGAGGGGGCGCCCCACTTGCCTTGGGGGGCAAGGACTCCCCCCTGGCCGCCGCCCCCCTTGCAGATTGGATCTGCACGGGCCGGCGCACCCCCCTTGGCCCCCTATATATATGTGGGGGGGGAGAGGGCAGCCGCACCCTTGCCCTGGCGCCTCTCCCCCTCCCGTCACACCTCCGTCTCCTCAACGCAGGGCGCCCGGCGAAGCCCTGCAGGAATCTCCACTGCATCCACCACCACGCCGTCGTGCTGCTGGATCTCTGACGACCTCTCCTCCCCCTTGCTGGATCAAGAAGGAGGTGACGTTGCTGTACCAGACGTGTGTTGAACGCGGAGGTGCCGTCCGTTCGGCGCTAGATCATCGGTGACGAAGAACGCGAAGAGTACGACTACTTCATCCACGCTTCTTCGAAAGCTTCCGCTCGCGATCTACATAAACGGTATGTAGATGCACTCTTATTTGCTCGTTGCTAGATGTCTCCTTAGTTGGATCTTGGTGAAAGCGTAGAAATTTTTTGAATTCTGCTACGTTCCCCAACAGTGGCATCAGAGCTAGGTCTTATGTGTAGCATCTTGCACGAGTAGAACACAAAGCAGTTGTGGGCGTTTGAGTTTGTTCAACTTTCTTGCCGTTACTAGTCAATCTTGAATCGGCGGTATTGTGGGATGAAGCGGCCCGGACCGACTTTACACGTACGCTTACGTGAGACTGGTTCCACCGACAGACATGCACTAGATGCATAAGGTGGCTGGCGGGTGTCTGTCTCTCCTACTTTAGTTGGATCGGATTCGATGAAAAGGGTCCTTATGAAGGGTAAATAGAAATTGACAAATCACGTTGTGGTTTTGGCGTAGGTAAGAAACGTTCTTGCTAGAAAACCTATAGAAGCCTGATACGTCCAAAACGTATCTATAATTTCTGCTTGCTCCATGCCACTTTTGGGTGATATTGCTATGATATTCATACACTTCCATACACTTTTGATCATATTTGGACTAACTTACTAATCCAGTGCACCCCAGTGCCAGTTTCTGTTTTCGGCTGTTTTTGTATTTCAGGTTTTCACGTTTCGAGAACTGCCCAGAAAAATCCAGAAAAATTATATAAAAAATCAGCGATCCGGAAACAACACTGCGTCCGAAGGGCAGCCTAGGGGGGCACAGGGGCTCCAGGCGCCCTGTGGGCGCCCCCCCCCCTGGGCCGCGCCGGGGGGCGCCTGGGCCCCCCGAAGCCCGTCCGGTGCCCCCCTTTGGCATATATTTAGAGGGACCTCCGAAACCCTCAGAAGAGGAACTATTTTCGCGATCCCATCTCTGTTCCGCCGCCGCCGCCGCTTCCAAGATCGGGAGCACCAGGAGAACTCTTCCCGGCACCCTGCCGGAGGGGAGGATCACCACCGGGAGCTTCTCCACCACCATGGACGCCTCCCGGATGACTCGTGAGTAGTCTCCCTTGGACCATGAGTCCATGACCAGTAGCTATGTGATGTTCTCCTCCCGTTCTTGTGCTTCACTAATTAGTCCTCGTGAGCTGCCCTACATGATCGAGGCACCTATGTAATCCTTATGCTGTTGCTATGTTGAGTTTGCTGGGATCCGATGGATTAAGAGATTATGTTCAGATTGATCTTGAGTAATATATTTGATTCACCTCTTTTATATTTTAGTTCATAAGTAATTCTTGCATGTTCTCCGTTGTTACTTATTGCTTTGGCCGAGTAGTAGGTAGTGACTCCAAGAGGGAACGTTATGCTTGATTGTGGGTTCATGCCCCTCGATGACTAGCTTGAGTGACAGAAACATGAGTCTAGGGGATGTGATGTTGCCACAAGGGGGAAAACAACGGTGCTTGTGCCCGCGGGTGCAAGGATTGTTTACTTTACGCAAAGTTCTTTTAATGCAGTTGTCTGTTGCATTGAGTTTACACTATGGGTGGGACTCGCAACTTAATACCAGCGAGATATTCTGGATAGATATCTCAAGGTGGATGATTAGTAGTAGATATTGATGGATTTCAGTCTACTTACTTTGGCGTACCGCCCATGCTTTGAACCTCAACCTTTCTTGCAATGTAGTCAGCATTGGTTTGCGTTCGTGGTCCTGTCAATTGCCCAGCTGTAATTTGTTTACCTCACATAGCTGTTTTATCGTCTTTTGGGAGAGAGACATCACTAGTGAACATCATGAGACTCCGATCCATATTACCATCATTGATCACATCCACTATTTACTTTTCTCTATTTACTTACTATTGCAAAAACTATCTATCACTACTATCATTGCTTTTAACCCTTTGTGAACTACAAGGCCGGAGGGATTGACAACCTCTCTGTACTCGTTGGGAGCAAAGTTATTTGTATCTGTGTGCAGGTCCACGTTGATTGCTACTAATCTGGCGCCGTAGCAGTTGACACCTACTTGTTGAACCTAGGAGTCTCTGGGGATTCGATCCTTGGTATCTTTGCTAAGGGAAAACACTTCTACTTACTGCATCTTACACCTTCCACTTGGCGTAACCAACGAGGGGTTCGAGGCCCATCAAGGAGTATTTTCTGGCACCGTTGCCGGGGACTCCACTCTTCAGGATAGGGGAGTTGCATGCTATCTTTTACCTTTGCTTTTTAGTCTTGTTTGTTTACCTTTCATTTTTACTTTAGTTTCTTTTATCAAAAATCAAAAAAAAATTATTTTTGCCTTTTTATTAGTAGTCCTTTTTGTTTAGCCAAACATGTTAGGATTTGGTGCTTTGAGGGAATCAGAAGTTCTAGATTTCCATCAAAGGGATGGAGAAAATATGAAGAAGGCATGGGACAGAATTTCTAATGCACATAGGAGAATTATGCCCTGGATACCTATAAAAATTGTGCTTAGAAATTTTTACCATGGTCTTTTTAAATGGTGTAAACACTCCCTTGACATTATAGCCAAGGGAGATTTCCTAGAATGTGATGAAGCTAGAGCTCTTGAAATTATACATGGTCTATCTAGTTGCTTTGTTTATGATCATAATTTTGATACCGTCATAGATAGACTTGCTACTATTGAAAAGAGAATGGATGCTCTAGACTTAATGAAGGTAGAGAAACCTAAACCCAATAAAAGAGACATTTTGGAAATAGACGATGATTGGGAGCCTTTTGTTAGGATTAGCATCTCTAATCAAGACTTCCTTGCTTATTGTGATATTGGATATATGGTTTCTACTATGCCAAAAATTGTTCATGATTCTTTAAAATTTAACATGGATAGATTACCATCTTATCATGAACATACTAATGGAGATATTTCTGAAATCCAGGGAAAAATAAAAGACGTGACAGTTAAATTCCTTAATGGGATTGCAATGATTGATTTCTTCATCGTGGAGCCAAACCAAGGAAATATAGTGCTTGGAAGGGACTTCCTCCGAGCAGTTAAAGGCTTCATCGATATAGGTAAGGGACAAATCCGCTTACGCGGGAAGGCAAAAGATGTGTACCCCTTTCCTAGAAGGAACAAGAATGAACTTGTTGAGGAACCATTTGAAGCAATCCTTAACTCCGATTATTATGATGGTTATTGATTCCTCTATGCATTATGCCTAGCTTAAAGGCATAAAAGAAAGCGCTTTTGGGAGGCAGCCCACATGAATAAAAATTTTGCTTTTGTTGTGTCTTGATGTTGTTTACTTCTGTAGCTTCATCATTGTATCTTTGCTTCTCATATTTGTGCCAAGTATAGCCTCTGATTGCTAGAAAGTTCAAAAGTTGTGAGGTGCTGTCCAGGAAACAGATTCTGTCCTTGGATAGAAAAATTCGTATAAAATCACCAGATCATCTTTTTGGTCTGAATTTTTTCGACAGCGTTCTCTATATAATAGTCTTTCGTGCGTCAGTTCTGAGTTTTTTTATTTGAGTTGCAGAAGTATCCCGAACAGACCAATTACTGCCTGTTGTTCTGTTTTTCACAGATTCTTTCCTGTTTTGCCTTACCTTCACTTTGCAAATTAAGAACTTGCTTTTTCTTTGCAAAAACCTTTTGGCAATCTTGAGAAACAGTAGAACTTCAAGAATATCCTTATTTCCAGCAAGGTATAATTATTTTATTAAGGGTACTAACCTCGCTAATCAGATTATGATGAGTTATGTATGAAGGGAGTTTTCAAGTGTGCGAGGGAAGATGATAAAAAGATTCAGGAGTGTCAAGCGCTCAAGCTTGGGGATGCCCTCGTGCACCCCCAAGAAATATTCAAGGAGACTCAAGCGTCTAAGCTTGGGGATGCCCACCGTGCATCCCCTTCTCCATCAACATTATCAGTTCGTCTTTCGTTTCGCTATATTTTTATCACTTCATGTGTTATGTGCTATGCTTGGAGCGTCTTGCTTTTAGTTTTATTTTTAAGTTTTTCATAACGAGTCGGAACCCAGCATTCCTTTATGTGGGAGAGAAACACGCTCCACTTCTACCTAGAACATAACATAGAATTTTCATGACTATCTATGCTGTGTGTGTTCTTTGTCTTTTAATAGCTACTATCGTGCTCTGCTCTTAGTATTCATGCTTATCTTTTCAAGAGCTTTTATTTAGTTGGTTGCTTGAACTCTCTTTAATTACCATGCTCACCTTATTAAGAGAGTTTGCTTCCGTTGCATTGGTCAATGAGTCTATGATAAAGATGCTACTTTCATGATGGTGCTTAGTAGTTCAGGTTTTCTTTTGGTTAATCTCAAATAGCTGGGGGGTTCCCAATGTGTTATTGGAGTACCAACTTGGTTTGTTTGCCTATGATGTGGTATGGTTTAGTAATATCTTCCTTCGAGAATTTATTTTGATTGACTTGGCGTATGCTCACGCATATTCAAGACTGTAAAGAAAGTCTGTCAAGCCTTGATGATCTTTTATTTCTAAGTAGCGATATAACTACCATGCCTGATTCAATATTGCTTTGTCGCTCTGCATGATTATGACCGTCATTGCTCTCTTAGTTGGTCGCTCCCAGTCTTTTGCTAACCTCCACCTGTACTAAGCAAACTAACCATGCAATACATATCTCATGGGAAAGTAGCCTAAAAACTATTGTGGTAAAGAATATGTTGCTTATGTATCTTATTTCTTATAAGTTGCTTGCTGAGCGGTAACCATGTTTCTGGGGACGCCATCAACTGTCACACTTTTGTTGAATATCATGTGAGTTGCTATGCATGTTCGTCTTGTCTGAAGTAAGGGTGATTTGTCGTGGGTTGAATTAATATGCACATTGTTAGAGAAGAACATTGGGCCGCCAACCAAAGCCATGCATCATGGTGGAAGTTTTAGCTTGGACCTTAATCCTCAATCTCTCATGAGAATATGCTTATGCATTAAAGAGGAGTCCATCATCTATTTTCTATGTTGTCCCGGTATGGATGTCCTCAAGTTGAGATCTATCAAAAACGAGAAATCAAATGCGATCTATCTCCTTGGACCTTTGTACAGGTGGCATAGAGGTACCCCTTTGTGACACTTGGTTAAAACATATGTAATGCAATGATAACCCATGGGGATCCGAGCTAATTAGGACAAGGAGCGAGCACTATTGGTATTCGATGCATGATGCTTGCAACTTATAGGATGTTTTATGCATTACACATATGAAGTACTACTACCGTTGACACAATTGTTTCCATGTTTTCAAAATAAAAAGCTTTAGCACTTAACCTTTCTTTTACCTTTATGTTGAAGCACCAACTACTGAGAGCATGATTGTCATTCTGAGTGTAATGTGCATTGTCCCAAAGTAGCATTGTCTTTTGCATGATTGTGATATCGTTTATTCTGAAATGATTGTATCTAGTCATCACTTAAACATTGAAGGTGCCCCTGCATTTATGTTTTGCATCACTAAAGGGGGCAAGCTAGATATCACTTTATCATATTTGCACATCATGTTCATTGCAAATCTTTTTGATGTTTCAGTTTCATGTTGTAAAACTTTCAGTCATTTGTGATTTTCTCTTGAGGCAACTTAATTACTTTAGAATCATTGTCTCAGTAAGCTTTTGTCATATGACAATGAGAAAGTCCTATATGGTTAATAGCATGTCACCACAGAAATTATTTTTGTTATCATTTACCTACTCGAGGACGAGCAGGAATTAAGCTTGGGGATGTTGATACGTCCAAAACGTATCTATAATTTCTGCTTGCTCCATGCCACTTTTGGGTGATATTGCTATGATATTCATACACTTCCATACACTTTTGATCATATTTGGACTAACTTACTAATCCAGTGCACCCCAGTGCCAGTTTCTGTTTTCGGCTGTTTTTGTATTTCAGGTTTTCACGTTTCGAGAACTGCCCAGAAAAATCCAGAAAAATTATATAAAAAATCAGCGATCCGGAAACAACACTGCGTCCGAAGGGCAGCCTGGGGGGGCCACAGGGGCTCCAGGCGCCCTGTGGGCGCCCCCCCCTGGGCCGCGCCGGGGGGGCGCCTGGGCCCCCCGAAGCCCGTCCGGTGCCCCCCTTTGGCATATATTTAGAGGGACCTCCGAAACCCTCAGAAGAGGAACTCTTTTCGCGATCCCATCTCTGTTCCGCCGTCGCCGCCGCTTCCAAGATCGGGAGCACCAGGAGAACTCTTTCCGGCACCCTGCCGGAGGGGAGGATCACCACCGGGAGCTTCTCCACCACCATGGACGCCTCCCGGATGACTCGTGAGTAGTCTCCCTTGGACCATGAGTCCATGACCAGTAGCTATGTGATGTTCTCCTCCCGTTCTTGTGCTTCACTAATTAGTCCTCGTGAGCTGCCCTACATGATCGAGGCACCTATGTAATCCTTATGCTGTTGCTATGTTGAGTTTGCTGGGATCCGATGGATTATGAGATTATGTTCAGATTGATCTTGAGTAATATATTTGATTCACCTCTTTTATATTTTAGTTCATAAGTAATTCTTGCATGTTCTCCGTTGTTACTTATTGCTTTGGCCAAGTAGTAGGTAGTGACTCCAAGAGGGAACGTTATGCTTGATTGTGGGTTCATGCCCCTCGATGACTAGCTTGAGTGACAGAAACATGAGTCTAGGGGATGTGTTGTTGCCACAAGAGGGAAAACAATGGTGCTTGTGCCCGCGGGTGCAAGGATTGTTTACTTTACGCAAAGTTCTTTTAATGCAGTTGTCTGTTGCATTGAGTTTACACTATGGGTGGGACTCGCAACTTAATACCAGCGAGATGTTCTGGATAGATATCTCAAGGTGGATGATTAGTAGTAGATATTGATGGATTTCGGTCTACTTACTTTGGCGTACCGCCCATGCTTTGAACCTCAACCTTTCTTGCAATGTAGTCAGCATTGGTTTGCGTTCGTGGTCCTGTCAATTGCCCAGCTGTAATTTGTTTACCTCACATAGCTGTTTTATCGTCTTTTGGGAGAGAGACATCACTAGTGAACATCATGAGACTCCGGTCCATATTACCATCATTGATCACATCCACTATTTACTTTTCGCTATTTACTTACTATTGCAAAAACTATCTATCACTACTATCATTGCTTTTAACCCTTTGTGAACTACAAGGCCGGAGGGATTGACAACCTCTCTGTACTCGTTGGGAGCAAAGTTATTTGTATCTGTGTGCAGGTCCACGTTGATTGCTACTAATCTGGCGCCGTAGCAGTTGACACCTACTTGTTGAACCTAGGAGTCTCTGGGGATTCGATCCTTGGTATCTTTGCTAAGGGAAAACACTTCTACTTACTGCATCTTACACCTTCCACTTGGGGTAACCAACGAGGGGTTCGAGGCCCATCAAAGCCACGTAAAAACTTGCAACAACAATTAGAGGATGTCTAACTTGTTTTTGCAGCATGTGCTATGTGACGTGGTATGGCCAAAACGAAGATGTGATGAATGATATATGTGATGTATGAGATTGATCATGTTCTTGTAATAGGGAATCACGACTTGCATGTCGATGAACTTGACAACCGGCAGGAGCCATAGGAGTTGTCTTAATTATTGTACGACCTGCGTGTCACTGAATAACGCCATGTAATTACTTTACTTTATTGCTAAACGTTAGCTATAGTAGTAGAAGTAATAGTTGGCGTGACGACTTCTTCAAGACACGATGATGGAGATCATGATGATGAAGATCATGGTGTCGAGCCGGTGACAAGATGATCATGGTGCCCCGAAGATGGAGATCCAAGGAGCAAGATGATATTGGCCATATCATGTCACTTTAATTGATTGCATGTGATGTTTATCATGTTTATGCATCTTGTTTACTTAGAACGAGGGTTGTAAATAAGATGATCTCTCACTAAAATTTCAAGAATAGTGTTCCCCCTAACTGTGCACCGTTGCTAAATTTCGTTGCTTCGAAGCACCACGTGATGATCGGGTGTGATAGGTTTTAACGTTCTCATACAACGGGTGTAAGCCAGATTTACACACACGATACACTTAGGGTTCACTTGACGAGCCTAGCATGTACAGACATGGCCTCGGAACACGGAAGACCGAAAGGTCGAACACGAGTCGTATAGAAGATACGATCAACATGAAGATGTTCACCGTTGATGACTAGTCCGTCTCACGTGATGATCGGACACGAGCTAGTCGATTCAGATCGTGCATCACTTAGATGACTAGAGAGATGTCATTCTGAGTGGGAGTTCATTAAAATTTGATTAAGATGAACTTAATTATCATGAACTTAGTCTAAATTCTTTACAATATCTCTTGTAGATCAAATGGCCCACGCTCCAGTTTCCCTCAACTTCAACGCGTTCCTAGAGAAAACCAAGCTGAAAGACGATGGTAGCAACTATACGGATTGGGTCCGTAACCTGAGGATTATCCTCATAGCTGCCAAGAGAACTTATGTCCTAGAAGCACCGCTAGGTGACGCTCCCGCCCCGGCAAACCAAGACGTTATGAACGCTTGGCAGTCGCGTTGTGATGATTACTCCCTGGTTCAGTGCGGCATGCTTTACAGCTTAGAGTCGGGGCTCCAAAAACGTTTTGAGCACCACGGAGCATATGAGATGTTCGAAGAGCTGAAAATGGTTTTCCAAGCTCATGCCCGAGTCGAGAGATATGACGTCTCCGACGCATTCTACAGCTGTAAGATGGAGGAAAACAGTTCTGTCAGTGAGCACATCCTCAAGATTTATGGATTGCACAACCGCTTGTCTCAGCTGGGAATGTATCTCCCAGATGAAGCGGTCGTTGACAGAATCCTCCAGTCGCTCACACCAAGCTTCAAGAGCTTCGTGTTGAACTTCAATATGCAGGGGATGGAGAAGTCCATTCCCGAGGTGTATTCGATGCTGATGTCAGCGGAGGTGGACATCAAGAAAGAACATCAAGTGTTGATGGTCAATAAAACCACTAAGTTCAAGAAAGGCAAGGGTAAGAAGAACTTCAAGAAGGATGGCAAGGGAGTTGCCGCGCCCGGCAAGCCTGTTGCCGGGAAGAAGCCAAAGTATGGACCCAAGCCTGAGACAGAGTGCTTTTATTGCAAGGGAACGGGTCACTGGAAGCGGAACTGCCTCAAATACTTAGCAGATAAGAAGGCCATATGTGATATACTTGTTATTGATGTGTACCTTACCAGCACTCGTAGTAGCTCCTGGGTATTTGATACCGGTGCAGTTGCTCACATTTGTAACTCAAAACAGGAGCTGCGGAATAAACAAAGACTGGCGAAGGATGAGGTGACGATGCGCGTCGGGAATGGTTCCAAGGTCGATGTGATCGCCTTCGGCACGCTACCTCTACATCTACCCCCGGGATTAGTTTTAAACCTTAATAATTGTTATTTAGTACCAGCTTTGAGCATGAACATTGTATCTGGATCTCGTCTTATGCGAGATGGCTACCCTTTCAAATCGGAGAATAATGGTTGTTCTATTTATTTGAGAGATATGTTTTATGGTCATGCCCCGCTGGTCAATGGTTTATTTTTGATGAATCTCGAACGTGATGATACACATATTCATAGTGTAGATGCCAAAAGATGTAAAGTTGATAATGATAGTCCCACATACTTGTGGCATTGCCGCCTTGGTCATATTGGTGTCAAACGTATGAAGAAGCTCCATTCAGATGGACTTCCAGAGTCTCTTGATTATGAATCACACGTGCGAACCATGCCTCTTGGGCAAGATGACCAAGACTCCGTTCTCCGGAACAATGGAGCGAGCAACCAACTTGTTGGAAATCATACATACCGATGTGTGCGGTCCAATGAGTGTTGAGGCTCGCGGAGGCTATCGTATGTTCTCACCCTCACAGATGACTTGAGTAGATATCGGTATATCTATTTGATGAAACACAAGTCTGAGACCTTTGAAAAGTTCAAGGAATTTCAGAATGAGGTTGAGAATCAACGTGACAGAAAAATAAAGTTCTTACGATCAGATCGTGGGGGAGAATATTTAAGTCATGAATTTGGCACGCACCTAAGGAAATGTGGAATTGTTTCACAACTGACACCGCCCGGAACACCTCAACGTAACGGTGTGTCCGAACGTCGAAATCGTACTCTGTTGGACATGGTGCGATCTATGATGTCCCTCACCGATTTACCGCTATCTTTTTGGGGTTATGCTTTAGAGACTGTCGCATTCACTTTAAATAGGGCTCCGTCGAAATCCATTGAGACGACTCCGTATGAACTTTGGTTTGGCAAGAAACTGAAGCTGTCGTTTCTAAAAGTTTGGGGTTGCGATGCTTATGTCAAGAAACTTCAACCTGAAAAGCTCGAACCCAAATCGGAAAAATGCGTCTTCATAGGATACCCAAAGGAAACGATTGGGTACACCTTCTACCACAGATCCGAAGGCAAAGTCTTTGTTGCCAAGAATGGATGCTTTCTGGAGAAAGAGTTTCTCTCGAAAGAAGTGAGTGGGAGGAAAGTAGAACTTGATGAGGTGACAATCACCCCTCCTGAACCGGAAAGTAGCGCAGCACAGGAAACTGTTCCTGAGGTGCCTGCACCGACAAGGGAGGAAGTCAATGATGATGATCATGAAGAAACATATGAAGTTACTACTAAACTTTGAAGGTCCACAAGGGCACATTCCGCACCAGAGTGGTACGGCAACCCTGTCCTGGAAATCATGTTGTTAGACAATGGTGAACCTTCGAACTATGAAGAAGCGATGGCGGGCCCGGATTCCAATAAATGGCTTGGAGCCATGAAATCCGAGATAGAATCCATGTATGAAAACAAAGTATGGACTTTGGTGGACTTGCCTGATGACAGGCACGCTATAGAAAACAAATGGATATTTAAGAAGAAGACAGACGCGGATGGTAATGTGACCATCTATAAGGCTCGACTTGTCGCTAAGGGTTATCGACAAGTTCAAGGGATTGACTACGACGAGACTTTCTCTCCCGTAGCGATGCTGAAGTCAGTCAGAATCATGTTAGCTATTGCCGCATTCTATGATTATGAAATATGGCAAATGGACGTCAAAACAACATTCCTTAATGGCTTCCTCAAGGAAGAGTTGTATATGATGCAACCGGAAGGTTTTGTCGATCCAGAGAACGCTAACAAGGTATGCAAGCTCCAGCGCTCGATTTACGGGCTGGTGCAAGCGTCTCGGTGTTGGAATATTCGCTTTAATGATGTGATCAAAGCGTTTGGATTTATAGAGACTTATGGAGAAGCCTGTATTTACCAGAAAGTGAGTGGGAGCTCTATGGCATTTCTCATATTATATGTGGATGACATATTACTGATGGGAAATGATATAGAATTCTTGGAAAATGTAAAGGCCTACTTGAATAAAAGTTTTTCAGTGAAGGACCTTGGAGAAGCTGCTTACATATTAGGCATCAAAATCTATAGAGATAGATCAAGACGCCTCATTGGTCTTTCACAAAGTGCATACCTTGACAAGATATTGAAAAGGTTCAATATGGATCAGTCCAAGAAGGGATTCTTGCCTGTTTTGCAAGGTATGAGATTGAGCAAGGCTCAGTCGCCGACCACGGCAGAAGATAGAGAAAAGATGAGTGTCATTCCCTATGCCTCGGCCATAGGTTCTATCATGTATGCCATGCTGTGTACCATACCTGATGTGAACCTTGCCATAAGTTTGGTAGGGAGGTACCAAAGTGATCCCGGTACGGAACACTGGACAGCGGTCAAGAACATCCTGAAGTACCTGAAAAGGACTAAGGATATGTTTCTCGTTTATGGAGGTGACGAAGAGCTCGTCGTAAAGGGTTACGTCGATGCTAGCTTCGACACAGATCTGGATGACTCGAAATCACAAACCGAATACGTGTATATTTTGAATGGTGGGGCAGTCAGCTAGTGCAGTTGCAAGCAGAGCGTGGTGGCGCATTCTACATGTGAAGCGGAGTACATAGCTGCTTGCGAAGCAGCACAAGAAGGAGTCTGGATGAAGGAGTTCATCACCGACCTAGGAGTCATTCCAAGCGCGTCAAGCCCGATGACTCTCTTCTGTGACAACACTGGTGCTATTGCCATTACCAAGGAGCCCAGCTACCAAAAAATTTCTTCCGCTCCTACTACCGTACTAGTCAGGACGCTAGGGCAGGGCTCACGGTACTACCGCATCCAAGGAGTGGTACTACTTTGAGACCATGCGGTACTACCGCTACCTTGAGCGGTACTACCGCATGCCTCAGAGTAGTAGTAGTAGAAAGCCACTGTTTTTGCAAAGACAAGGAAAACAGCCTGTGCTCCAATGAAGCGAAGGAAAGGTGGTGCAAATGAATAGATGTGTACGTGTTGATTCACTTTTCCAAAGCGGACCCCCTCTTAATAGTACGGCTTTCCTATGACTCAATTCCACCAAAAAGAAACAAAAAGGAAACGCCGTCTTCGATAGGTTTCGAGGGACACTTAATGGTCTTGTGCCTAGACATGAGATATCTCAATTGCTCAATGCACACGATTAGTCCGCAAAAGCCTTGTCATCAATCACCAAAACTACTTAGGGAGAAATATGCCCTTACACCTTTGACCTCGGTCGTCAGTGAGTTTTTCAATGTGTCCAAAGCCACATTGAACTCCTCACGGGAGACCGAGGGTCCCCCATTGAACTCCTCACGGGAGACCGAGTGTCCAAAGTCAAATCCACTTTCATCAATATAATCATCATAAATAGGAGGCATGCTTTCATCATAATAAATTTGCTCATCAATACTTGGGGGACAAAAAATATCATCTTCATCAAACATAGCTTCCCCAAGCTTGTGGCTTTGCATATCATTAGCATCATGGGTATTCAAAGAATTCACACTAACAACATTGCAATCATGCTCATCATGCACATATTTTATTCCAAGCATTCTATGTAATTCTTCTTCTAGTACTCGAGCACAATTTTCCTTCCCATCATTTTCACAAAAAATATTAAAAAGATGAAGCATATGAGGTACCCTCAATTCCATTTTTTGGTAGTTTTCTTTTATAAACGAAACTAGTGATAAAAAAAGAAACTAAAAGATTCGATTGCAAGATCTAAAGATATACCTTCGAGCACTAACCTCCCCGGCAATGGCGCCAGAAAAGATCTTGATGTCTACTACGCACCCTTCTTCTTGTAGACGTTGTTGGGCCTCCAAGTGCAGAGGTTTGTAGGACAGTAGCAAATTTCCCTCAAGTGGATGACCTAAGGTTTATCAATCCGTGGGAGGCGTAGGATGAAGATGGTCTTTCTCAAACAACCCTGCAACCAAATAACAAAGAGTCTCTTGTGTCCCCAACACACCCAATACAATGGTAAATTGTATAGGTGCACTAGTCCGGCGAAGATATGGTGATACAAGTGCAATATGGATGGTAGATATTGGTTTTTGTAATAAGGAAATATAAAAACAGCAAGGTAGCAAGTGGTAAACGTGAGCATAAACGGTATTGCAATGATAGTAGGCAAGGCCTATGGTTCATACTTTCACTAGTGCAAGTTCTCTCAACAAGGATAACATAATTGGATCATATTACTAGCCCTCAACATGCAACAAAGAGTCACTCCAAAGTCACTAATAGCGGAGAACAAACGAAGAGATTATGGTAGGGTACGAAACCACCTCAAAGCTATTATTTCTGATCGATCTATTCAAGAGTCCGTCGTAACGTTCAATCTATCATAGAGTTCGTACTAGAATAACACCTTAAGACACAAATCAACCAAAACCCTAATGTCACCTAGATACTCCATTGTCACCTCAAGTATCCGTGGGCATGGTTATACGATATGCATCACACAATCTCAGAAACATCTATTCAACCAACACATAGAACTTCAAAGAGTGCCCCAAAGTTTCTACCGGAAAGTCAAGACGAAAACGTGTGCCAACCCCTATGCATAGGTTCACAAGGTTAGTGAACCCGCAAGTTGATCACCAAAACATACATCAAGTGGATCACATGATATCCCATTGTTACCATAGATAAACACGTGCAAGACATACATCAAGTGTTCTCAAATCCTTAAAGACTCAATCCGATAAGATAACTTCAAAGGGAAAACTCAATCCATTACAAGAGAGTAGAGGGGGAGAAGAAGATCCAACTAGAATAGCAAAGCTCGCGATACATCAAGATCGTGCCATCTCAAGAACACGAGAGAGAGATCAAACACATAGCTACTGATACATACCCTCAGCCCCGAGGGTGGACTACTCCCTCCTCGTCATGGAGAGCGCCAGGATGATGAAGATAGCCACCGGAGAGGGATTCCCCCCTACGGCAGGGTGCCAGAACGGGTGTAGATTGGTTTTCGGTGGCTACAGAGGCTCTCGGCGGCGGAACTCCCGATGTAGGTTTCTTTCTGGAGGTTTCAGTATTTATAGGATTTTTTGGAGTCGGGGCCAAGTAAAGGTGAGCTACGGCCCGTCCTCGAGATAGGGGGCGCGCCCCCTGCCCAGGGCGCGCCCTCCACCCTCGAGGGCAGCCCGTGGCTCTCCTAGCCCAACTCTTTTGCTTCGGGGGCTTCTTTTGGTCCATAAAAAATTGGCTCGTCAATTGGACTCCGTTTGATATTCCTTTTCTGTAAAACCCTAAAACAGAAGATAAATAAAAACTGGCACTGGGCTCTGGGTTAATAGGTTAGTCCCAAAAATCATATAAAAGTGTATAATAAAGCCCATAAGACATCCTAGAAGGATAATATAATAGCATGGAACAATCAAATTATAGATACATTGGAGACGTATCACCATGACGCTGGGGCAGAGGCCACAGTACTACCGCGAACCTAGCGCGGTACTACCGTAATGTGCGGTACTACCGCAGCCACAGGGCGGTACTATCGTGGGTCTCTGCGGTACTACCGCTCCTTTGAGCGGTACTACCGCATGCCACAGAACAGTAGTAGTAGGAAGCCTCTATCTTTGCAACAATAAGGAAAACAGCAGGTGCTCCAAAGAAGCAAAGGAAAGGTGGTGCAAAGGGATAGATGTGTATGTGATTCCAATCTAACCTTTCCGAAGCGGACCCCCTCTTAATAGTACGGCTTTCCTATGACTCAATTCCACCGAAAAGAAACAAAAGGAAATGCCGTCTTCGATAGGCTCCGAGGGGCAATGAATCGTCTTGTGCCTAGACATGAGATATCTGAAAAGCTCAATGCACACGATTAGTACGCAAATGCATTGTCATCAATCACCAAAACCACTTATCGAGAAATATGCCTTATAGTTTGCCCTAACCCTAACGCATCGGTCTCACCGAGTTGATAGTATCGGTCCCACCCAAATGTCTAACGTTCACATTTTGAACTGCTTCGGTCTGACCGGGTTCGTCTATTCGGTCTGACCGAGTTGGGTCAAATGTGTGTAACGGCTATATTTTGTGTGGAGGCTATATATACGCCTTCACCCCTTCTCCATCAGTGAGAGAGCCCTCAGAACGTGCCTACACTTCCACTATTCATTTTCTGAGAGAGAACCACCTGCTCATGTGTTGAGACCAAGATATTCCAATCCAACCATTAGAATCTCGATCTCTAGCCTTCCTCAAGTTGCTTTCCACTCAAATCATCTTTCCACCATATCCAAATCTGTGAGAGAGAGTTGAGTGTTGGGGAGACTATCATTTGAAGCACAAGAGCAAGGAGTTCATCATCAACACACCATCTATTACCTTTTGGAGAGTGGTGTCTCCTAGATTGGTTAGGTGTCACTTGGGAGCCTCCGACAAGATTGTGGAGTTGATCCAAGGAGTTTGTAAGGGAAAGGAGATCGCCTACTTCGTGAAGATCTACCCTAGTGAGGCAAGTCCTTCGTGGGCAATGGCCATGGTGGGATAGACAAGGTTGCTTCTTCGTGGACCCTTTGTGGGTGGAGCCCTCCATGGACTCGCGCAGCCGTTACCCTTCGTGGGTTGAAGTCTTCATCAACGTGGATGTACGATACCACCACCTATCGGAACCATGCCAAAAACATTCGTGTCTCCAATTGCGTTTGCACTCTCCAACCCCCCTCCCCTTTACCTTCATATGCAATGATTTACTTTCCGCTGCCACAACCTAGAATTGCATGTGTAGGAAGATTGCTTGACTCATGCTAAATTGCTAAAAACTGTCAAAACTTAAAATTGGGAAAAGGCTAAGCTTTTATTTGGTCAAGTAGTCTAATCACCCCCCTCTAGACATACTTTCGATCCTACAACCTTGTCAAGTGTGTCAAACTCTTCCTTGAGTCTATCATGGCCAACCCCAAGTGCAACCTTCTCGGATTTAAGCACCCGGGTAAGAACAATAGCATGATCAAGATCCTTTTGAAGTTTAGAAATATCAACGTTGAGTGACTCCTCAAGAGCCAAACGAAGACCTTGCTCTTCCTCAAGAGCTATGGAAAGATCCGCCATCTCATCAGTACAGTCACGACTATGGCTCTCCATCTTGGAGAAAGTATCCTTGTGTGACTCAATGATGTCATTGGCCTCACCAAGTTGTTCCAAGAGAGCAACGATGTGCTTCTTGGGTTCACCCTTGAGCTTACTCAATACCATGTTAAACTCATTCTCACCGCCATTCAGCACCTCACTATCATCTACACAATTTAACAAAAAAAGGAGTGGTAGTGATGGTGGTTTTGACGTTGGAAGTTACCTTATTAACACCTTTGGACATGAGACACTTGGCAATGATGTTCTCGTTGGGGGCGTCGAAGAGAGACACCTTTCGAGGGAGAAGATGTGGCAATGGCCACGGCCGCCATTAACATTCCTTCACCACTTGCATCCTTGTCACCATCATCCGAGGGATACTCTTCATGTGCCACCATTGCCTTTTGAGGCACCTTCTTGATAAAGTTGTTCTTGTTGGCAAGCGGCTTGGCCTTGTGTGTGCAAACGAGCTTTCCACCATTTTCTTCCCGATTCTCGTAAGGGCAATCCACAACAAAGTGACCCACGTTTCCACAATTGTACCATGTTCTCATCATTTGCTTGCCCTTCGAACCACTTGAGTTGTTCTTGGTGAAATTGGGTCTTGAGTTCCTCTTGCCCCAAAATTGCCTTGATGCAAGTGCCATGTGCTAATGGTAATCATATTTAGTGTCTTCGGGGCAACTCTTCTCTTATTCAACCTCAACTTCATCCGGAATGGCCTTGGCCTTCAAGGCAAGAGTGGGTGAGCTTTTCTTAGACCACACACGAGCTAGAGCATTGTCGGCGATCTTGTTCATGATGTTCATGGCAATAAACTGATCCAACACTTCACTTGAGGTTAGGGTGTGGAAATCCGGCCTTTGACGAATCACGGAGGACATGGCCTTGTTGAATGACATGATGGCCTTGAGAAACTTGCGCTTGTTCCAAATGTCATACATATACTTGCTCCCATGGTCTTGAAGAGCTACTGCAAGAGTTGTCACCCTCCGGTAGAGATCACGTGGGTACCCTTCTTCTAGCATCACAAACTCATCGGCCTCATCAAGTGCCACTTTAAAGTTGGACCGTTGTATGCTAGAGCTCCCCTTGTACATGGATATGATGTGTTCCCAACAATCATTTGCATGGGAGAAGGGCTGCAAGTGTGAGAGATTTTTGGGTGGCACCGCGGCTTGGAGGATGAAAAATGCGGAGTGATTGTATCGATTGTCCGCTTCTTCTCTTGGAGTGAAGTTTTTTGGATCATGTGGGTAGACGCCTTGCTCAATGATTCTCCAAAGGTTCATTGAGCTATGATTCAAATGAGACTTGATACGAAAAACCCAATTAGCAAACTCACCCTTTACAAGTTTGGGAGGAGGACCAAGGTGGTTAATATGAGGTGTAGGGACCTCTCCTCCATAGACTGGGGGAGGGGGAACCGAGGAAAAGGTTCCCGTCCCATTCTTGTTGAGAGGAGAAGAAGTTTGAGTACCTTTAGCCGCTTCTTTGCCGGAATTAGCCTCCGACTCCGATGCGGTGGGATTAACCACTAGCAACGGATCGGGAGTGGTTTTCAACCCCTCAAGCAATTCTTTAAACACGGACTTGACCTCAGTCATCATAGATGTCTTAAGTGAAGCCATGGCTTCATTTAAGTCATCTCGAGTGATCGAGTTCAACTCCATGGCCTCGGGCACACCTTCCCCGTTATCTCCATCGTCAACCATACTCTTCGGGTGGTGAAACCCTTAATAAAGAGACGAGGCTCTGATATCAACTGAAAGGATCAATATGGTTGACTGGAGGGGGGGTGAATAGGCAACTACCAAAATTTAGTCTTTCTTAAACAAATTAAAATTAGTAACAAATAGGTTGTGACGCCCGAAGACCGACGTCCCAGAAGATTCCAGAAGATTCCAGAAGATTCTAGATGTTCCGGGTTCTCCCGTGTGTTCTTTGTGCTTGTGTTATTTATTTTTGCATTGCATCATGTCATCATGCCATCATCTCATTAATTTTTGCAACCAAATAAATCGTGTGGACCTTCGGTCCATTTAAATCGAGGGAAGGATGACTTCTCTTTATAACATATAAAGCCTCTCATTATTATTAGGGAGCTATATCATAATTATTCCATTTGTTGGAGATCACCATAACACACTTGCAATATTCCTCATGCCTCTTAATTCAAGTTTCTACTTCTAAACCTTGCCTATAATTCTTTCCGTTGTTTCGAGGTTCCTCCAAACCCCCCCCCCCAACTATTTTATTTAATTCCTGACATTTTGTGTGAGTCCAGAGATTTAACTCCGTGTTTAAATCTCTTCCCTAACCTTTTCTTTTCTTCCCTTTTCTTCTTCTTTCTTTTCTGTTTAAAAAAAACAGTTATAAGGAGGCCTCCCAGCCGCTAGGCCTCCCTCTCCTCCCTCCCAGGCCCACCAGCCAACTCCAGCCGCAGCCATCCCTCAGGCCGCAGCGGCCCATCCCGCGCCGAACCCTAGCGTGCGCTTTTTCCCAGCGGTCGCTCATCTCTCCTCGCCCTCTCCCTTCTACCGCCGCCACCCCTTCCTCCCATCGAGCCCGAGACAGGTACCCAGCCAATTCCCTCGCTCGCAGAGTCCCGCTCCTTCGATCTCCCGTGCAAACACCCCGCGAGATCCTCGAGCGCCCGATTCCTCCGCTCGAACTCAGCCGTTTCCCTCGCAACGCCGCGGCGACCCTCTTCTCCAACGACGCAGCAGCCCGCGCTGTCCTCCAGCGAGGCCTCTGCCTCCTTCCTCCTACGTCGACGCCAGGACCGCCGCGCCTCTCCTCCAGGGAGCCGGACGCCACCCTCTCCATCTCCCCTCGCCCCGCTCTGCTTCTCCGCGCCAGGGAGCCCGAGCGCCCCATCCAAGTCCTCTAGCGCGCCGCAGCTCTTCCCGTCGCCAGCGTCGCCATCTGCCCCAACCAGGGCCTCTTCCTCGCGCGGCCCCGAGCGCCCGTCTCCAGCAGCCGGGCCGCCCTGCCTCGGCCAGGAGGCCGGCCCGCACCTCTCCTCTCGCGCTGCGGCTTGCACGCCCCAGGCCGGCGCTGCCCTTGCCTCATCTCCAGGCCGCCTCCCTCTGTTCTCCAGCAAGCCGAAGCCCGGCGCCCCCGAGCCCTTCTCTACTGCGTCCAACGCGCCTGGCTCCCTCCGCGGCCGCCTCCTTCCCCCAGCGCCGAGAGCAGCGCCATCTCCCTCCATGCTCCACGTTCGTCGCCAAGGCCGCCCCAAGTCCTAGTGCTGCTGTGCTTTTTCCGGCGGCTTCGTCTTGTTTTGTTTGGTCCAGCAAGTATCCATGGACGCAAGTACCACGACGTGACGACGTGTACATCTACAACGAGTTACGTTGGCAGCCCGAACAAGTACCTCTACGCACGGATGTCTACCGACGTCACCGGAATCGTCAAGTACCTCGTCGACAAGTACCACTACTTCCACTACCGTCGCCGGAAGCGCCAAGTACCACGACTACTCGGAGACCCCAAGTACCCCTACCGTCGCCCGTGTACCTCTACGGAACGTCTTCGACCAAGTACCCCGACGTCGCAAGTACCACGACACGAACGTGAACGACTACCGTCACCGTGTACCACTACCGTCGCCGAGACCCTCAAGTACCTCTATGAACGGAACGACTACTCGTTGGCGACCTCGTGTACAACTACTTCCTCTCCGATGAACGAGAACAACTACTTCCCTCTACGGCATGTACCACTACCGTCGCCCCGTGTACCACGACTCGTGTACCACTACTTCCACTACTACGCCTTCTTCCTCGACGAACGGAACGACTTCTTCCTCTACGCTCTCGAACCACCCCGAAACGAGTGTTCCGAAGGTATAACCCCGTGGATGACCCGTGTGATGTTGTGTTGTATGAAATGTCTCCCTTGTGTGCTCCGTGCCCGTTGTGCCGTTTCATCTTTTGTCATGTTCCTTGGTTGCCTCGTCACCGACTCGTGGGAACCCGGTGACGGGATCACCCCACCTTTCATCTCGTTTGACTCGTTCACGCCGCCCTTCTTCTTTTGCACCGGTCTCTCAACGAGTTACCGGAACTGATATGGTGCCGTTGCATCATTTTCGGATCGTTGCCGTGGCACCCTTTTCTTTCCACCACGGCGACAAATGCTTCATATCTCTTTTAAGTCAACCTTCTAAAAAAATTGCATAAACTTGATCATGTCATCCGCATCATGTTAACAACACTAAAATGTTTAATTGTTGTTGCTTTATAATTACTAAACATGCTCATGGGGATTTTCCGGATATGTTGTTGTTATTCTCCGGCCTCATTTAAATTGCCTAATAGTGTAGTTCCTTTATGCTTCACCTCTTGCCATGTTAACCAACATTTAATCTTGTCTTGTAAATAACGAGAGTCAACTAAATAATTAATATGTGGTGTTTCGTCAATATGCAACTCGTTGCATATTGAGCTCCACTTAACTTGTAGTGTTGTTCGTGCACTTTGCCATGCCATGCATATTTAAACCGGGCATGCATCATGCTTGCTTGTGCATCGTATGCCATGCTTATGATTGTGTGTTTACCGTATTGTTTGTTTCTTTCCGGTTTGCTTCTCTTGATAGCTTCGGTTTCGTTCCGGAGTTGTGAGGTTTCTCTCGTCTGTGTTGCTCCGTCTACTTCGAGGATCCGTTCTTCTTCCTTGTGGATTCCCAGGCAAGATGACCGAACCCCGATAACATTACTCTCTTTGCCTATTGCTAGTAGTTCCGCTCTATAGTTTTGCCTCGATGCCCATGATCTTCTTGTCAGCCTCCTACTTGTAACCATTGCCTTGTTTAACCACCCTACCTACGCAAACCGTTGCTTGGCTAAGTACGCTTCGCTCAGCCCTTCTTATAGCATTGCTAGTTGCAGGTGAAGATCGAAGATGCTTGCTTCATGTTGAAGTTTGGTTGGGTTATATCACACTATATAAATGCTTAAATGAAATCATCTATATATTGGCAAGGGTGGAAGGCTAAGCCTTTTGCTTGGTGATTTGTTCCACTCATGCCGTTAGGAACCGTATAAACCGGTGTTATGTTCCTTGATTATGCGTTCCTAACACGGTTGGGGTGTATGGGACCCCCTTGATAAACCACTAAGTGCTAAGTCTTTTCCAGCAAGTCCCAACATTGGTACTATTTGCCTAATAACTAATAAAACTTGCATATGGGACTAGCTATCCCTTTTATTTTAATTCAACCCCCCTGGGACAGTGCTCGATGTGAGTGTTGGTCCAAACTAGAGTCGTGTGCGGGGCCCCCCTTGGCAACTTGGGTATTTCGGCCACTGTACGTTGTGCTCATCCGGTCGTGGCCTGAGACTAGATACGCGCGGCTACTATCAGGGTGTCGGCACGCCGGGAGGATTTGCTGGATTAGCCTTACCTTAGTTCGGTTTAACTTGAGCACGGGATTCCGAGAATACTCGGGTCTTCCCACCTATGGAGTTGCGACTCCGCGGATCGTGGGCTTGTAATGGGTCAAGTTGGAACACCCCTGCAGGGTTTTGAACTTTCGAAAGCTGTGCCCGCGGTTATGTGGCAGATGGGAGCTTGTTAATATCCGGTTGTAGATAACTTGACACAATGTTCTAATACACTACGAGCGTGTGTACCGTGACTGTCAATTTCCGAATAGGGATTCGGGAGTTGAACACGGTGGGGTTATGTTTGACCGGCTTTAGCTAGGATCACTTCGTGATCAGCTCTCGACCGATGCGCCTTCTCTTCTCGCTCTCTTTTACCTAAGCTAGTGCTAGATGCTGCTGCAGACTCTTGTTGTTCCTTCACCTCTTGTTCTTTCTTCAGCCTTATCCTCTCCCAAGGCTTAAATAGTCGTGTTACCCGGGAACGGGATTGCTGAGTCCTCTGTGGCTCACAGTTACTTCACCACACCAGTTGCAGGTTCAGCCGAGTTTGATGCAGGAGTTGGACCAGTTCTTCACCCGGAGTTTGATGCAGAGTTTGGCCGTATGCTTGTGACGTTTCGACGATCAGTAGTGGTTTCTACTAGGATTCGATCCTGACCTGTGGCTTTATGTTGTTTGGTATCTTTCTTTTGGATCTTCACCCGTAGTCGGGTTGTGATGTTTTGAATGATGATTTGCTTATGTAATGTATTGTGTGAAGTGGCGAGTGTAAGCCAACTATCTCCTTTTGCATTTAATCCCTCTTTTACATGAGTCGTGCAAAGATACCAAACTTGAGATCATTCTAGGATGGGCTTATACCTTTAAGTCGTGCCTCGACACGTAGGAGGTATAGTCCCATCCTGGGCATTACAAGTTGGTATTCAGAGCCTTCTCCGACCTAGAAGCCCCCACTGTTTGATCGAATCGTTGACGGTCGAGTCTAGGCACACACTGAAAATGTTTTGAGTCCTATATATATATCGGGGAGTAGGATTTCTTTTGCTCCTCATCTCTTTTCTTTCTGGTGAGGACTCCTGACGATTAGTCTTGACTCTTCTACTTTCAAAAATTGCACCAAAATTTTTTTAGGATCTCCCGGGTATTGTTTGGATTGTTTCGATGTCTTTGTGACGAGAACATTGTTCTCGATGCCTCCTGTCATTAGGGGTTGTGGCAGTGTCCCGGGGAGTTGAGCTCCGATGTGTTGTCGTCACAAATCCATCGCGGCAGTACTAGAATACTTAAGACGGCCGACATCGAAAACTCTCCTATACGGCCAGTGGCAAGATAACCCCGACATCACCCAGTACTGGGGAGGTAGTTCGAGAGTATTGCCATAGCTTGTATAGTGGATGCGTTTCGAAGGTCCGAGGTAAACAGTTTCCGAGAAAGACTGGTTATGTGTTGAAGGATGGATACACCTGGATGTAGGTTTAGAGTTGATTGCGCGGTGCTTCCCGTGTATCCCCAACACCTGATTGCATAACTGGAAACTTTCGGAAATCTATAGGCGGGTTCATCTAGTAGTTCTAGGCATTCTTCCAACGGATGCACGATATGAAGTTTGGGGTTCTACATTGAGTGAAGTGGTTTTATGGACTTGTTCTGATCGGGAGTTGCATCTTAAAGGGTCCTTGGCTATGCTGATCCGGGGATTGCAAAACCCTTTTGTAACACGTTCCATGAGCTTTCAGCACGAAGATGCGGAATGAAACTTCTATCTTGTATTTGTTCTATCTGTTCCTTGTTCATTTTATTTATCTTTTGTTCTTCCAAGTGGCTTCTCGTCAAGTTGATGTACCTGCGGAATTCATTCGTTCAATTCTCTGTTCGGATGATATTGTGAAGATCATGTTGCATATCTATCCTTTGTTTTGTTTTGATTCTGGTATTCAAGTTGCTTCGATGTCAAATGTTGATTCCATACCTTTCGTAATCACTGTTCTCATATTTTTATGGGAGTGCTAGTCCTTCTTAATCATCAAGATGGTCATGTTAAATTCTTTTCAACCGGTGTCCATTTTGTTCGTCTCAAATTGTCTTTGTTTTCCCCGCCCTCCCACCCTTCTTCTTCTCGGAGTCAGAAATTCTCAGATGAAGTATCCATTTTATTCTTATGAGGTTTCTTCATTCTTTTCCTTCAATGTTCTTATCCGGTGAATTATCGTGAAGATGCTCAAGAGCTTCAAGTTCATCATTCTTTTGTTCTCAGATTCTTCCGGTGGATGTAATTCAAGATTTCGGTGTTGATCTTATCCTTTTTCCTCTTTTCACAATGTTTCCTTATTCCGGTGCACCAAATTAATCATTCTCCTCTTGCTATTCATATCCGGAGTGCTGAAGATTCATAATTCCATTCTTAATCCATTCAAGCTATTTTGAGATTGCTATCTTATTCAGCCATTTAATTCAACCGGTGCAATATCTCTTAAGCAATCTTTTCCAACGGTGATTTCTTTAGTGGGCCCTAACCCACAGGTCTTTTTCCAGGATCTTACCTGACTCTTCTATTTTCTGGAGTTATACTCAAATTCTTTTGAAAGTGTGACGTAAGAATGAATCCCATCAGTCACATGCCTTCTCCACGACCGCTTTCAAATTCTTTTTCATCATTGGTTCAACCTTTTAATTCTTCATTCCGGAGTATCTCGAAATTCTTCATGGCATTTCTCGTCTTCATTCTCAACATTTGAAGACCGGAGAAGTGTTTCTCTTAAATCTTGGCCGTTCTCGTGAAGATCCGTGATTCTAGCTTCATGCCATCCTCATTATTGTTCCGTTTGTGAGGAATTCTTCTCATACCCGTCCGGAGCATTTCATGAATTCTTTTCTTTGTGTTCCTCCGAAGGCCATCATTTCAGAATATTTCTTCGTTCTCAGTTTTCAACTTCGTCCTCCAACTATTCTTCATTGATGTCTCTTCGTTCGTCTCCTAATTCTTACGGTGGTTCTTTCAAGATTCCTCTTCCGTTCTTATCGTTTTAATTCATCTCTTCTTTTCATAATCCTACCGGTGCTTTGTTGAAGATTTACCCAAGTTTGTGCTAGATCTCTCTTTAATTCTTTGCAACGAGAATAAGTAGTATGCCAAATCCTTTGGGTTGTCATCAATTTAAATTGGTGAAGGAGATGCATAACATAATTCTTATTCTTATTCCTTCAAGGTGATTAACCCCTTCGAAGCTTGTTCAGCATACCATATCCTTGGTTCTAAATTCTTCATCTTGTTTTCCGGAGTTCCAAGTTATTTCAATTATATCATTTCAAGCCCCATCTAATTCATCGCAAGCCTTAAATCTTATTCTTTTCATCTTTCACTTCTCATACTTTCATTACTGGAGTTCTTCATGGTGGTTCATCATGTTTTAATTCATCCTTGAAGTCTTCATCAAGATTCTTGTTGGAGCTCAAGCATTCTTCATCATGCTTTCAAATTGCAATTCTTTCTCCCTTATCTTTTGAGATGGTGTTATGTCATTCTTGACAATTCCTTCATGTTTCATGATTCACGAGTTATCAAGAATGAGATATTTAAACCCATCATTTTCCTTGTTCAGGATATTTTTCCAACCATTCAATTTATTTGTTGGAGCTATCTTGGGTTGTATTTCACCTAAAAGCTTTTCCCTAAGGATTTTGCTATTGTGGTGCTTATAAATGACCCAAGTTCTTCATTTATCATTCTGCTGAAATAACTCTTTCGTCTCCTTGTTGATCTCAATCAATCAATTGTTTCCGTTAGTGGCTGGTTGTCACCTCTTAATTTTGAGTTGTTTTCCATAAGCCCACAACAAGAGCTTATTCGTTTTCGTGTTGAATTTTTTTCCAACAACTCTGTTCAACCCTTCTTCGTAAGGATGCTCTTTCAAATTCAATTTTGAGAGATGTTGTCATTTTCTTCTCCGTTCATTTCTTTCATTGAACTATATTCTCTATTCTTTCATTCCGGAGGTTTTGTGATATTGCTCTCTTTAACCATCATCTCGTTTTTATCAAGATCATATTCTCTCTTGCTTGTCTATTTAACCGGAATGTTGTCACCTACATTCTAGTTCCCTCATCTTATCAAGTTTTAACTCTTTCAACCGGAGTGCTGTCTGAATCTTTCTTATCCTTGTGCCATTCTTTTAATTGTTTCGGAGGCAATATGTTGCTGTTTTCATCAAGTATCATCTCAACTTGCTAAGTTTTTGTTCATTTCCTTCCATTTTCAGACGGAGTGCTGTCCAAATTCTGTCATTCTTATTCCTTGGCTATACCGTTGCAGTTTCATATTTTTTGGTTCGTAAGCTCTTGTTTCATGTCCTTCAACCTACAATGTTCTCGTAATGTTCCTTGTTCATCCTTTTAACGGAGTGCTCTTAACTTCATTCATCTCCGTTGTATTCTTCTTTCATTTTGTTCAACCTCTCAAGGTTCTTTGGTTTTCACTCGTTTGTCCAAGAAGCAACTTTGTTTTACCTCCTCCTTTTCCGTTTTACCCGGTGATATCTCTAGGATCTCGGGTCGAGATCCTCTGTTAGTGTGGGAGAGTTGTGACGCCCGAAGACCGACGTCCCAGAAGATTCCAGAAGATTCTAGATGTTCCGGGTTCTCCCGTGTGTTCTTTGTGCTTGTGTTATTTATTTTTGCATTGCATCATGTCATCATGCCATCATCTCATTAATTTTTGCAACCAAATAAATCGTGTGGACCTTCGGTCCATTTAAATCGAGGGAAGGATGACTTCTCTTTATAACATATAAAGCCTCTCATTATTATTAGGGAGCTATATCATAATTATTCCATTTGTTGGAGATCACCATAACACACTTACAATATTCCTCATGCCTCTTAATTCAAGTTTCTACTTCTAAACCTTGCCTATAATTCTTTCCGTTGTTTCGAGGTTCCTCCAAAACCCCCCCAACTATTTTATTTAATTCCTGACATTTTGTGTGAGTCCAGAGATTTAACTCCGTGTTTAAATCTCTTCCCTAACCTTTTCTTTTCTTCCCTTTTCTTCTTCTTTCTTTTCTGTTTAAAAAAAACAGTTATAAGGAGGCCTCCCAGCCGCCAGGCCTCCCTCTCCTCCCTCCCAGGCCCACCAGCCAACTCCAGCCGCAGCCATCCATCAGGCCGCAGCGGCCCATCCCGCGCCGAAGCGCTTTTTCCCAGCGGTCGCTCATCTCTCCTCGCCCTCTCCCTTCTACTGCCGCCACCCCTTCCTCCCATCGAGCCCGAGCCAGGTACCCAGCCGATTCCCTCGCTCGCAGAGTCCCGCTCCTTCGATCTCCCGTGCGAACACCCCGCGAGATCCTCGAGCGCCCGATTCCTCCGCTCGAACTCAGCCGTTTCCCTCGCAACGCCGCGGCGACCCTCTTCTCCAACGACGCAGCAGCCCGCGCTGTCCTCCAGCGAGGCCTCTGCCTCCTTCCTCCTACGTCGACGCCAGGACCGCCGTGCCTCTTCTCCAGGGAGCCGGACGCCACCCTCTCCATCTCCCCTCGCCCCGCTCTGCTTCTCCGCGCCAGGGAGCCCGAGCGCCCCATCCAAGTCCTCCAGCGCGCCGCAGCTCTTCCCGTCGCCAGCGTCGCCATCTGCCCCAACCAGGGCCTCTTCCTCGCGCGGCCCCGAGCGCCCGTCTCCAGCAGCCGGGCCGCCCTGCCTCGGCCAGGAGGCCGGCCCGCACCTCTCCTCCCGCGCTGCGGCTTGCACGCCCCAGGCCGGCGCTGCCCCTGCCTCATCTCCAGGCCGCCTCCCTCTGTTCTCCAGCAGGCCGAAGCCCGGCGCCCCCGAGCCCTTCTCTGCTGCGTCCAACGCGCCTGGCTCCCTCCGCGGCCGCCTCCTTCCCCCATCGCCGAGAGCAGCGCCATCTCCCTCCGTGCTCCACGTTCGTCGCCAAGGCCGCCCCAAGTCCTAGTGCTGCTGTGCTTTTTCCGGCGGCTTCGTCTTGTTTTGTTTGGTCCAGCAAGTATCCATGGTCGCAAGTACCACGACGTGACGACGTGTACATCTACAACGAGTTACGTTGGCAGCCCGAACAAGTACCTCTACGCACGGATGTCTACCGACGTCACCGGAATCGTCAAGTACCTCGTCGACAAGTACCACTACTTCCACTACCGTCGCCGGAAGCGCCAAGTACCACGACTACTCGGAGACCCCAAGTACCCCTACCGTCGCCCGTGTACCTCTACGGAACGTCTTCGACCAAGTACCCCGACGTCGCAAGTACCACGACACGAACGTGAACGACTACCGTCACCGTGTACCACTACCGTCGCCGAGACCCTCAAGTACCTCTATGAACGGAACGACTACTCGTTGGCGACCTCGTGTACAACTACTTCCTCTCCGATGAACGAGAACAACTACTTCCCTCTACGGCATGTACCACTACCGTCGCCCCGTGTACCACGACTCGTGTACCACTACTTGCACTACTACACCTTCTTCCTCAACGAACGGAACGACTTCTTCCTCTACGCTCTCGAACCACCCCGAAACGAGTGTTCCGAAGGTATAACCCCGTGGATGACCCGTGTGATGTTGTGTTGTATGAAATGTCTCCCTTGTGTGCTCCGTGCCCGTTGTGCCGTTTCATCTTTTGTCATGTTCCTCGGTTGCCTCGTCACCGACTCGTGGGAACCCGGTGACGGGATCACCCCACCTTTCATCTCGTTTGACTCGTTCACGCCGCCCTTCTTCTTTTGCACCGGTCTCTCAACGAGTTACCGGAACCGATATGGTGCCGTTGCATCATTTTCGGATCGTTGCCGTGGCACCCTTTTCTTTCCACCACGGCGACAAATGCTTCATATCTCTTTTAAGTCAACCTTCTAAAAAATTTGCATAAACTTGATCATGTCATCCGCATCATGTTAACAACACTAAAATGTTTAATTGTTGTTGCTTTATAATTACTAAACATGCTCATGGGGATTTTCCGGATATGTTGTTGTTATTCTCCGGCCTCATTTAAATTGCCTAATAGTGTAGTTCCTTTATGCTTCATCTCTTGCCATGTTAACCAACATTTAATCTTGTCTTGTAAATAACGAGAGTCAACTAAATAATTAATATGTGGTGTTTCGTCAATATGCAACTCGTTGCATATTGAGCTCCACTTAACTTGTAGTGTTGTTTGTGCACTTTGCCATGCCATGCATATTTAAACCGGACATGCATCATGCTTGCTTGTGCATCGTATGCCATGCTTATGATTGTGTGTTTACCGTGTTGTTTGTTTCTTTCCGGTTTGCTTCTCTTGATAGCTTCGGTTTCGTTCCGGAGTTGTGAGGTTTCTCTCGTCTGTGTTGCTCCGTCTACTTCGAGGATCTGTTCTTCTTCCTTGTGGATTCCCAGGCAAGATGACCGAACCCCGATAACATTACTATCTTTGCCTATTGCTAGTAGTTCCGCTCTATAGTTTTGCCTCGATGCCCATGATCTTCTTGTCAGCCTCCTACTTGTAACCATTGCCTTGTTTAACCACCCTACCTACGCAAACTATTGCTTGGCTAAGTACGCTTCGCTCAGCCCTTCTTATAGCATTGCTAGTTGCAGGTGAAGATCGAAGATGCTTGCTTCATGTTGAAGTTAGGTTGGGTTATATAACACTATATAAATGCTTAAATGAAATCATCTATATATTGGCAAGGGTGGAAGGCTAAGCCTTTTGCTTGGTGATTTGTTCCACTCATGCCGTTAGGAACCGTATAAACCGGTGTTATGTTCCTTGATTATGCGTTCCTAACACGGTTGGGGTGTATGGGACCCCCTTGATAAACCGCTAAGTGCTAAGTCTTTTCCAGCAAGTCCCAACATTGGTACTATTTGCCTAATAACTAATAAAACTTGCATATGGGACTAGCTATCCCTTTTATTTTAATTCAACCCCCCCGGGCCAGTGCTCGATGTGAGTGTTGGTCCAAACTAGAGCCGTGTGCGGGGCCCCCCTTGGCAACTTGGGTATTTCGGCCACTGTACGCTGTGCTCATCCGGTCGTGGCCTGAGACTAGATACGCGCGGCTACTATCAGGGTGTCGGCACGCCGGGAGGATTTACTGGATTAGCCTTACCTTAGTTCGGTTTAACTTGAGCACGGGATTCCGAGAATACTCGGGTCTTCCCACCTATGGAGTTGCGACTCCGCGGATCGTGGGCTTGTAATGGGTCAAGTTGGAACACCCCTGCAGGGTTTTGAACTTTCGAAAGCCGTGCCCACGGTTATGTGGCAGATGGGAGCTTGTTAATATCCGGTTGTAGATAACTTGACACAATGTTCTAATACACTACCAGCGTGTGTACCGTGACTGTCAATTTCCGAATAGGGATTCGGGAGTTGAACACGGTGGGGTTATGTTTGACCGGCTTTAGCTAGGATCACTTCGTGATCAGCTCTCGACCGATGCGCCTTCTCTTCTCGCTCTCTTTTACGTAAGCTAGTGCTAGATGCTGCTGCAGACTCTTGTTGTTCCTTCAACTCTTGTTCTTTCTTCAGCCTTATCCTTTCCCAAGGCTTAAATAGTCGTGTTACCCGGGAACGGGATTGCTGAGTCCTCTGTGGCTCACAGTTACTTCACCGCACCAGTTGCAGGTTCAGCCGAGTTTGATGCAGGAGTTGGACCAGTTCTTCACCCGGAGTTTGATGCAGAGTTTGGCCGTATGCTTGTGACGTTTCGACGATCAGTAGTGGTTTCTACTAGGATTCGATCCTGACCTGTGGCTTTATGTTGTTTGGTATCTTTCTTTTGGATCTTCACCCGTAGTCGGGTTGTGATGTTTTGAATGATGATTTGCTTATGTAATGTATTGTGTGAAGTGGCGAGTGTAAGCCAACTATCTCCTTTTGCATTTAATCCCTCTTTTACATGAGTCGTGCAAAGATACCAAACTTGAGATCATTCTAGGATGGGATTATACCTTTAAGTCGTGCCTCGACACGTAGGAGGTATTGTCCCATCCTGGGCATTACATAGGTTGTCTAGAGATGCAACTAGGTGAGCAACCTATATGATGCTAACAACACAAGCAACACAATCAAGTAAAGGATACAACACAATAATAACTTGCATAAAGTAAAGGTAAGAAATAACCACAAGTGGAACCGGTGGACACGAGGATGTGTTACCGAAGTTCCTTCCCTTTGAGGGGAAGTACGTCTCAGTTGGAGCGGTGTGGAGGCACAATGCTCCCCAAGAAGCCACTAGGGACATCGTATTCTCCTCACGCCCTCGCACAATGTAAGATGCCGTCATTCCATTAGTGATGCCCTTGAAGGCGGCGACCAAACCTTTACAAACAAGGTTGGGGCAATCTCCACAACAAGCTTGGAGGCTCCCAACAACACTACAGAGCTTCATCACAATTGAATGTGGCTCCGAGGTGACCTCAACCGTCTAGGGTGCTCAAACACCCAAGAGTAACAAGATCCGCAAGGGATTTATGGGGGGAATGAAATTTCTCTTGGTGGAAGTGTAGATCGGGGCCTTCTCAACCAATCCCTAGAAAATCAACAAGTTTGATTGGCTAGGGAGAGAGGAGAGAGATCGGGCAAAAATGAGCTTTGGAGCAACAATGAAATTTTGGGGGAGGAAGAGGTGAGTCTTCTTGGAGAAGAAGACCCCCTTTAATAGTGGAGAACCAATCAAACCGTTATGCTCTTCTCAGCCCGCACAGAAGTGGTAGTACCGCTCCTGGAGCGGTACTACCGCTCCCACTAGGAAGCAAGAGAGAAAGAGGAAACATGGGAAAACAGAGGACATGACGGTAGTACCGTGGCGGTAGGGGCGGTACTACTGCCACTACTACCGTGGCTACTTCTGCCAGCCCTCGAGGGACGAAAAGAGCAACCCGACACGAAAAATCGAGTCCCCGTTGTGGGCGGTAGTACGAGCGGGACTAGCAGCGGTACTACCGCTGCTGCCCGCGGTACTACCGCTCGCAGCAATCCAGCTGAACTTCAGCACAAACGATGGACAACTCCAAAGGAAGCGAAAAATGGCAAATTGTGCAATATGAGTGTGTACGTGTTGGTTCCACCCGAACCTTTCCGAAACAGACCCCCTCTTGATAATACGGTTTCCTTACAACTCAAGACCACCAAAAAAGAACCGTAGGAAAGAAAACCGTCTTCACTTGAAACTCCGAGGGGCACGAATCATCTTGTGCCAAATGCTTGAAAGTCTGAAAAGCTCAACGCAAACGATTAATCCGTAAACACATTGTTATCAATCACCAAAACCACTTAGGGAAATATGCCCTAACATGATGACTAGTATTCATAAAGTGCTCGCACCTAGAGATGCGTGAATAATGCTTGTGCCAAAGTAGAGGGATTCAATACATGTTTGAAATGCTCACCAATGAGATCGAATAAATTATAGCCCCCCAATGGGCAAACAAATGCAACCATTTAATACTTTATAAAATGAGTGTATGAATTTCATCAGATACTAACGTACTCCCTCCGTCCGTTAAAAAATGTACTTCCAATTTTGTTGGAGATTCAATCTATCTCAAAGTTTGACTAAGTTTTTGCAAAAATATGACAATGTTTATGAAACCAAATAGGTATACGATGAAAATATATTTTATCTTGAATCTAGTGATACTAATTTGATGACATAAATGTTGATGCATTGTTGTATATATAAATATGGTCAAACATAAGAATGTTGGACTTTCCAACAAACTTGGAAGTACACTTTTCAAAGAACGAAGGGAGGGAGTAGGGGTGTGATATAACCATGTGTATGTGGCATGCATATGCATACAGTAATGCCTCTGCAAACATGCATTAAGTCATGTGTATGTATACAGTAATGTCTCTGCAAATGGGTATTTGTACATCGTCTCAGACAAAAAAGACCTATAGATTACACCTAAGATTGTATCCCAAAATTAATCATTTGAGTCCGAGCTATCTAAATGATCATCCAGTACCGCAGGAAACTGTTTCTCCTGGGGATTTAACTGGGAAGCTGGGTTACAACTGCCACTGCTCCGAGATTGACTCGCCGCCTTCTTTTGTGATGCCCCAACTTCCTTGCAGGCCTTATCTAGCATCACCAAAAAATCTCTTACAATGACAAACAGGCTAAATCCGTCGTCTTTCACATCGTTTCCATGGAAATACCGGATTGTTTTCTTCACCAATGATCTCAATCTCTTCTCTTCTTTCAACAGAAAGTTGGTCTCGTTCTCTGCATGTTCTACGAAACGTACCAGCGAGCGGTGGAATCCACTATTTTCATCTATCGTTGCCATTTCAGAGTTCAGGAACTCCTTTGTGTTCAGCAACTCACGTCTGAGTTGCAATACGCTGGCAGACAAAGCATCAGCATCTAGCGCAGCTATGTTCTTGGCATGAACCAATTCGCTGCTAAGCCCTGATACAATCTTTAGGCCGAGTTTGGAGTAGTACTCGCCATCTTCTTGGACAGGTTTGTTCGAATCGTCTCCTGAAGGTTGAGTCCTTCCACTCTCCATGGCCAACCTTGCTTCGCGGACACCTTCAGACCGAATAATCTCCTGGACAACAAAGTGAAGCAATGTAGTCTTTCCATCGGCACCCTTGACATCTGACAACTTCAGAAGGGTGTCAAGTTTGAATGCATTAGCACCACCACGGAAGGTCCCGTCATTCAAACGATTCCCAGTTTTGAGAACAGCCTCTAGCAGCTTCAGAAAAAGGCGGTGCTTTAGTTCCCCACAAGCAGCCTGACACCAAAAATATCATTTTAGTAAAGGTTGGAGTGCTTTTCAGATTTAATACACAAGTCAACTGCTTTCACTTGGCTTACCTCCAATTGCAGGAATGAATCCCTGAGACTTGAAGCATCTTCTTGCAAAGATGACATGAAAAGCAGAGCACTGATCCTCTTGTAAGCAAAAGGAATGTTGGTTAGTGCCTTCATGACTTGTTCTGCAAGACCTAGTTGCGAGTAGTCCCCATCGTAAAGCCTGAGTTTCAGCTCCTCCTCATCATTTGGTTTCATTCTCAAGATTGTCTCAAGAAGTAGTCTAGGAAGTTCATTTCCTAGAGAACAGAGGTGAAAGGAAATGTCAGAGAATGCTGCTTTTATCTGTGCAAGAACATGCATCTTTTCCACATATGAATAAGCAAGCTACATGACCAATTAACAATATGTTCTTATGGACGAACAACTACCTTCAATGAGAGCATCTTGAATGTCCTCTACCCTGACATTCATTGCCTTGAAAACAACTGCCAGGTTGCACGATTTCTTAAAATCAAGAAGAGAAACATGCTGAGGTGAAGGTTCTGGCATGGCAAGTTCCTTGTCCTTGATGTTGTTTCTGTTGCCAGCGCCATAACCAAACAATGCCTCTATCATATCCTCGTTCACACTGCAAAATGCATTTGTCAGACACAAGCCTAAAAATGCAGAAAAATGGGCTAAGAACTTGTTGCTAGTGTAAAACTTACTGAAAAGAACCAAACTTGATGTCATGCCAGGCCATCGACTGGTTAGGATTAGCAAGAACTTTGTCCCAATAGAATGGTCGAAGTTTGGGTCTTGGAGCATTCACTTCAGCTTCAGATGATTCACTGGCCTGCTCGCTTGCAGATGATCCTTCAGAATGACTTGACTCAACAGGTGACAGGTGAGAAAATCTTGCTAACGAGCCTTTGGGAGGTGCAGGTGGGGGAGGACCAGCCTTCCTGTTAGGAGGAGGCGGGGGTGGAGGCGGCGGAGGCGGCGGAGGCATTGGTTTAGGAGCATCACTTGTGACATTATTGTTCTGCGTTCCTCCAGTAGCTTGCGCAGGCGTTGTCACATCAGTTGAGGTTTTAAAACAGCATGGAAAGCACCGACTCATGCCAGCTCCGGACTTAGAAGTCCTGACCCCTTGATCATCCTTGTGAAGCTGACTGGAGGATACAGGAATCATGGGTGACGTGCCTGCATGAAATTGAAGCTATATGATATAATACCACACCAAGAACAATGCATCATAGGTTGACAAGAAGGGATATTGCCTCACCAGGCGTGTTAGCCAGCTGCATGTGAAGAAGAGGATGGTCATCTCGAGGCTCACCGACAGAGACCTTGCTCTTGTTGCATCCACAGCAGTAGAAAATCAGAAATGCAGCAATGAATGAGAACGCCGCCGTCGGGAGCACCACAGTCAAGACCAATTTTATGTAGTTGTGCTGCTTATCCGAAGGTGAAACTGGAGGAGGCACTCCCCGACGCTTCTTTGCAGGTCTATCTTCGAGATGCCGGTTGCGCGGTTCGGTGTTCGGAGAGTTAGGAGGTGTAAATGGCGGTTCCGTCAGAGAAAGAGGGAACCGAGCTTCACCTCCAGAGGAAGGAGCATCTCCAACCATTCGATCAGCCAAATGCCGCCTTCTTCGATAGAAGTCTGAACCAAGCAAGAACCGCTGGTCCTCAAGATAGTTTCCAAATTCTTGTGACATGCCCAAGCTGAAATAGTTTGCGCGGATACAGTCACGAGTAACAGAAGACTTGTCAGGTGGAAGAAGGGCCAGGAGCTCCATAAGCAGCGTCATCTTCAGTTCGCTCTCTGAAGAACGGCTCGGCAGTTCATCATAAGCAAACGTCTGTCCAGTGCCTAAAATTTCCTTTGCGCCAACTACGTCTTGTAAGCAGAGTGACCATATTTTGTCCACCTGCATCCATCCATGAAACATTGTAAACAGTGAGGATTATATGCTGCTTCAGCAAACTTAGCAAACAGTAAGGATTACTTGTAAGCAAACTGACCATATTTTGCCAGACAAGAAGTGAATTAAATTGGTAGCGATGAGTGCTAATTGACTAAAAAATGACTAGAAAGGTCCAGAAACAGTCTGTGATGCTCATACTCAAAAGTTGTTGTTGAACTGATAGATACTGTTTCCGTGAGTAAACAACAACGGCCTAATTTTTTAAGAACAAGGTGAAAGGGACTCACAATAAGTTTTCTGAAGATGAAGTAAAAGAAAACTATGTACGGATATCCGTCCCTATCCTACAAGAATGCGAGTACTTACCAGATCCCCATCGAGAACCAGCGAAGACGGAGCAGAGGTTGAAGGAGAAGAGGGAGGCCGCCTCCATACAGACAAGACATGCACCTCTCCTCCCCCTCTGGACGGCCCGACCAATACCGCCGCGACGAACAGCACAAGCAACCCCATCCTCCTCGTCATGGCTGCCGCCTCTCAGATGCCCCTCCTCCCAAAACCCACCATCTTTCGATGGGTCTCGCCTCAGTGCAGAGGAAGAAGATGGATATCTTTGGGCCGTTGGGCGGCGGAACCGCCGAGGAAGAGGGGTGGGTGCCGTTCGTTATGGAGCACTGAAGACTCCCGGTGTCGGTCGGCTCGCACTAGCACCAGCACTAGTAGATTCTGGTAGAAGTGGTAGGGGAGTCAGCATCCTGTAGCGTTCGTTGTTTTTATGGAAGGATGTGGATGCCTATTTTCTTACTACTTGGAATTGGATGGGAGGAGAAGTTAGGCGTGACGGCACCCGCACAGCACGGAAGGAGAGTCGGCGTGTCGCGGCAGGCGGAGGAGGAGCAGGCCGCGGAGGCGCTGACTTCCATGCCGTCCACGTGACGGTCACGCGAGAGGATCGAGCGCCTGCCAAGAAAGAGAAACTAGCAGTAGTACGAAAGGCGGAGCATTTCTTCGCGGCGAGGGCGAGGCGTCGGCGCCGCGCTCGTGCCCTCACGTGCGCAGATTTGGACTCGGATTCCGTTCGAGCTCGATCCTTGCTTCCGCCGCGTCGACGGGAGATCAAGCTGTGAAAAATAGTTACTGCGTTGACTGGGGGGTTGGGGAGGAGATACCGGACCTTCTCGGTCGTTTCTCGCCGTCGGCGGCGATGGACGGACTCCGCCGTGCCGCCCTTGTTCGGCGGTGCGTCCCTCGGCCCGCGGGCCCTGACCCACTGAACTCCAAAGCAGCCCTTGTCATTTCGATGGGTCCAGATGGGGTAGTGCTGCCGGCCCGGGCCCGGGCCCATCGACAGAGGGTCACGGCCCGAGAGAACTGAGCTATCATTTTCTCCCAAAAGAAAAGCTACTCCTACCACTTTGTCTAAAAAAACTGCTACTCCCATTTGTTTTCCTGAAAAAAAGGGAGTGAGCCGGCCGGCCGGCTAGCGTGCGCCACCTGGATACACCTGGGGGCATGTGGACTGATGGAGAAGAAGAGACGCGGAAATGCACACTACTCTCGTATCGTCTCGCTAAACAAAGAGGGAAATTACGCACCGAGGACGCCGAAAAAGTCAGACCAGCTAGGTAAGCTAAGCTATATTCGATCCGCCGCCCACCCCCGCCGCGCCGACTATCTGGGACCCACATACAGCGCGTCCGCGCCGCCCCGCGCCTCGCCGGCCGCCGTCCTCCGCCAGGTAAAGCTCCGGGTGGTGCTCGCTAGCTCGCTCCGCCGGCCGGAGAGATCTGCCGGCGGCCTCCACCGGTTGCTTCTCGACCTAGTAGTGCTTTCTCGCCGTTTTACCTTATCTCGGCCGTTTCCTGGCCGGCTAGTTGGTCGCCCTGTGGATACTAGGAGGATTTCGCTGATGTGGTACAGAGCGAGGGATTTCGGTGCTAGCACCTACGGCCCTACCCTACCACCATGTTCTTGTTCTGGTAACCGGAAGAAGAAGCTTATGGCTAGTTTCTTTTTTTTTTTCATTTCATTTTGTGGGTAACCTCTTTACTGGAGCAGCCAGAAATCCTGCAGCATCAGACCGATTGCGGTGTGATCGACCTTCTCGGGGTGTCTAATTTCATACCGCTAGCTGGCCGACCTGATTAGCTTCCCAATCGTTGCCATTTCAGTTCTTTGGCTGGTAGGACAAGTATTTTCTGTATTTGGGTCTGTCTAGGGATGTGCCCTAGTTATTGCACATCTAAGTGACTCAATCAAACTAGGAAGAAAAAGAGAAAAAAAAAGTAGAAAATATCTGCACAAATCTCTGTGAAATCAATGACAAAAGACTTAGATGTGCAAAACTTAGGGCACATCTAGATGTGCTTTAGCAAAACTGTATTGCCCC
>LR738714.1:60679027-60720981 GCA_902687465.1 Secale cereale | reverse complement strand
CCCCCCCCCCCCCCCAAATAATGGCAGATGTGCTTCTTTAGGCCAATTAACGGTAGGTGCTACGTATGCAGGCTTGCAAAATCACGATGAGATAGGCAGTACAGTCCCTCAAAGAATTATCCTGGATCTTCTTAATTTTGTCATTGACTTCTGAATATGTATGTGCGACGTTTGTAGCAGCTTGACCCCCGTTTGTGTTACATTTCGATCCATGTTTGTTCTGATTTGGCTTGTTAATTTTTCCTTGCAGTTCTGGACTGGTGACACCGCAACGGATTTATCTTGGAAAACTCGGAAGTGCTCCGGGGAGTTTGGCTCGGAATTTCCTTCTTGAGTTATCACAAGAGTGGTGGCTCCATACTGGTTCGGCATTTGTGCCTTACACCTGGAGTCTGGAGCACAGGAGTGGGATATTGTCGTGGTAGGCCACATACCTATTAATAGACCACGGTAAACGTAGTGCATAGTGGACACTGAAAGCACTATTCGGCTTTCTAAATATAGATTGCTATAATGGAGGAAAGGAGGACAATTTTGATGGACCGTTATGAAATTGGGAGGCACTTGGGGCAAGGGAACTTTGCCAAGGTATATTATGGTCGGAATCTTGCAAGTGGACAGGCTGTTGCGATAAAGATGATCGATAAGGAGAAGGTTTCGAGGATTGGCCTAATTGTACAGATAAAGAGGGAGATCTCAATAATGGGATTGGTAAGGCATCCCAACGTGTTGAAGCTTTTCGAGGTAATGGCAAGCAAGAGCAAGATTTACTTTGTTTTGGAATATGCCAAAGGCGGTGAGCTTTTCAACAAAATAACCAAGGGAAAGTTAAGTGAGGATGCTGCGAGGAAATACTTCCATCAGCTCATCAGTGCTGTAGACTACTGCCATAGCCGAGGTGTTTATCATCGCGACTTGAAGCCGGAGAACCTACTCCTGGATGAGAATGAAAACCTTAAAGTCTCTGATTTCGGCCTAAGTGCTCTCGCCGAGTCCACGAGACAAGATGGCCTCCTCCATACCACCTGTGGAACTCCAGCCTACGTTGCTCCCGAAGTGCTTAGCAGGAGAGGCTATGATGGTGCGAAGGCTGACATATGGTCCTGTGGAGTAATTCTATTTGTGCTGGTGGCTGGTTTCCTTCCTTTCCATGACACAAATCTTATAGAGATGTATAGGAAGATCTCCAGGGCTGAATATAGATGCCCTCGCCCTTTTTCTGTTGAGCTGAAGGATCTACTGTATAAGATTCTTGATCCAGACCCAAGCACTAGAGCTTCTGTTTCAAGGATAAAGAGAAGTGCTTGGTACAGGAAACCCGTCGAGGTAAATGGACTGAAGATTAAACAAGACACAAGAGACAAGGTTAACAAAGGTGAACCCACAACCTCTGAATCAACAGAAGGCAGCAATTCAGAGGTTAACCAAGAAGCATCGTCAAGCCTCACAAACCTGAATGCCTTTGACATAATTTCTCTCTCAACTGGATTTGACCTATCCAATTTGTTTGAAGAGAAGTATGGCCGGAGGGAGGTCAGATTTACCACTAGGCAGCCAGCAGAGGCTATATTTGCCAAGCTGAATGAAGTGGCCAAGAAATTGAAGCTCAAAATCAAGAAGAAAGAAAACGGTGTTTTGAAATTGGCAGCACCAAGGGAAGGAATGAAGGGCATTCTTGAGTTTGACGCAGAGGTTTTTGAGTTTGCGCCTTCTTTGCATTTAGTTGAATTAAAGAAGACCAATGGAGACACTATAGAGTATAAACAACTGATGAGAGATGAGATAAGGCCCGCACTTAAGGATGTGGTTTGGGCGTGGCAAGGCGAGTCGCACCCGCTCCCTGAGAAATTTATCCGAGGAGAGCAGCAGCAGTCACCTTTGCCATCACAGCAGCAACAATCACCTTCGCCATCGCAGCAGCCACAGAGTAATCAGTCCCATTGACAATCTGAATCTGCTACCACAAAAGCACAGGACTTGATGCAGCCACTGCCGCCATGGCATCAGCAGTACCTACCGAAAACATTGTTGGCAGCACCTATAAACCACGCGGAGGGTCGCAACGGCCAGGACCAGTTTGCCATTGCAGCAGCTTCATGATTTGTTCGAACAGCTAGTGCCATATGACTTGTTGACAGACATGTCACTGGTTCATCAGGTTTACCCTGTGGTAGTACATCAGTTGCCTACCATTTGGCATCCCCACCTTCTTTTTAGCTCCATTTGTATTGCTGTATTTTCTTCTGATATTGTATGTTCCTTCTTTGCCAAAAGCACGCTCAATTTTGGGGACCTTTGTGCACTGAAGAAATTTGTGTTCGGTGTGACCGAAGATATTGAATAGCCATAACAGAAATCATGGCATGCGGCCATATCACCATATCTAGAACACTCTGAACTAGGTAATGGATGTAACTATGTGATATGTGGAACGTGCGTGTTGAACAAACATCTATGTGGATTCTGGACATTGACCAGAACTACTGTAAATGGAGCCTAGAAAATTGTTTTTCTGGTTAAAAATGGTTGTTCATTTTTTCAGTTTTCTGTATTTGGAAGTTCATCAGCTAGTGCCTTATGAAGGAGCTAAGTATCATGAAGGTAAGGCCCAAAACGCTCAACAATCCTCCATGGGGATTAGGGCAATAACAACAAACTATGTAAATGCCCATTCCCCAAATGCATCTATTAAAAAAGGAGGATGGAGAAAACCTCCTGTGGGACTTGTTAAGCTGAATGTTGATGCTTCGTTTGATCTTGATCGGCTTAGTGGTACAGCTGGGGCTGTTCTCAGAGATGATAAAGGAAGATTTATTGCAGGCGGAAACTGGAAGTTCGACTGGTGTGCGGATGTACTGACAGCAGAAATTTTGGCCCTAAGGTTTGGTTTATTACTTGCACTGAGGGCGGGATGCAATCGCCTTGAGGTCAACTCAGACAATATGGAAGTCATCAACACAATGAAGAATGGAGGACAATCAGCTGGAGCGGCGGCGGCGGTTTTTGATGATTGTTATTTTTTGGCTTGTGATTTTGCTCTTACTAGGTTTGAACATTGTAATAGGGAGGCAAATAAGGTGGCTCATGAACTAGCTAGATTAGCGAAATTTTCAGTGCCAAATGACTATTTTGAGGAGCCCATGAATGAAATTGTACCTCTTCTTATGGACGATGTAACTGTTATTTGCAATTAATAAAGATAACGGTTTATTTAAAAAAAAAGAGCTAAGTATCATGATTATCTGATTATATCTTTTTCTTTTTTAGAAAACGATTATATCATATATGTATCTGATAGCGAAATGACATCTTCTTCTGGTGCATCAGAAGGAAGTACCTTGCCATGTAAGACGTTGGAGTTTCATTTCAGTTGAAAATTTTGGAATAGCATCTACTACCTCCATCCAAGGGTTTCCTCTCTCGCTAGGGTTTCTCTCTCCTCTCGGCGACAGCGACGCCATCACTGTAGAGACCGATCTCCCCTACCGTTTCTCTCAGGCGGGGGCTCGCGGCGTCCGTGAGGCGCGGGGGGCGCGTAGAGGGGACGGATCTTGGGATAGTACTGCTCGCGGACCCAAAACCCCGAGCGAGAGGATCATGGATACGACCGCATCGGCATCGGGCTCGGCCACTTCCGACCTCGAAGCGCTGAGCCGCTGATGGAGGAACTTGGTCTCAAGGAGGACGATCTGCAGGACGCTGTGGTGGAGGATGGCGAATTACCACAGGAGGCGACACGCTGGACGGCGATCGCTAGGGTTCACACCGACAAAACCTATAGCCAATACTGGTTCTACAGAAACATGAGGGTAGCGTGGGATCTGGCGCAGGAAATAAAGATCAGACCGCTCGAGAAAAACCTCTACTCCCTCCAATTCTCTTGCCTCGGCGACTGGGAAAGGGTAATGGAGGATGGTCCCTGGAATTTCAAGGGGAAGGCGTTCGTTTTGTCGCCCTATGATGGTTTTACGAAGTCGTCATCGATTGAACTCAAAAAGATAGACATATGGTTGCAGATACATGACCTCCCAGATGGTTATTTCTCCAAGATAAAGGCTCTGTCATCCACGGTGGGCGAGTTCATATTTGCCGAGTCAAAGTCACATGATTTTGAGGGCAACTTTGCAAGGGCTCGAGTGAGAATCGATGTGACTAAACCTCTGAAAAACGCTATCTCGTTGGTGGTTAAAAAGGAGGATACTGTGGAGCGTGTCATCTTCAGAATCAAGTATGAGAGATTGCCGAATTGGTGTGATGTTTGTGAATATCTAGGCCATCTGTATAAAGAGTGTGGAGACAGGGTTCATCCTTCAAAGGCACTGGTCTTCAAGGACATTACAGCTAGCTGGTTTCAGGGTCCTGGAAGCGGGAATGGGCGAGATCTCGACCGCACACGAGTCTTACCCAGGTCCGGGGCTCTTCGTGGAGATAACACCCATAGTCCTGCTCTGCGTGGTCTCCGCATGATGACTATGATCACAAGAAGGCTACAAGGTTGCTCCTTGAGCTGTGTGCTAGAGGACGAAGAAGGGCAAGGCTAACTCTCTTGCTTCTCCTAGCTATGGTGGATATGGGTAGAACAATGGCTGAACCCTTTGTATGGGTGAGCCTGGGGGCTTATATAGGCATGCCCCCAGGGGTACAATGGTAATACGCCGGGTGGTAGGACTCGGGTGTCAGTGTCTTTGGTCGCCGAGTTCTCCGCCGGCTGCTAGGGCCCGCCTCTGGTGGACCCCGTCGGCTGCCGAGAATCCAGCCGACAAGTAGGGCCCGCCGCCTGTGGAGCACTCCGATTGCCTTTCACTGTAGCGTCGTCCTTGCTGACGAGGGCGGCGTCAAGCCGCGCGTGCCTACGGTCCCGCGTCGTGCCGGAGGATGTCTGTCTGGTCAAGGTACACTGTTGCCATGCTCCCCCGTATCCCAGGGGGAGCAGGTGGCACTGTTCCCATGCTCCGTCTTGATCATGGTTTGTTGGTGCAGACTCCGAGGGGGGAGAGGCCGTCAGCTAGGAGCCGGCCCACTCCTGGGGACGCCTGCTAGGGGCTCGCCGCCTCCTAGAACGCGGCCAGGAGGCCGGTCGCACTCCCAGTCGGCCTGAGGGGCTTGGCCAGCCCCGATCTCTTAAAATGTCCTTGGATGCGGATGAGGCTACCCGGGGTACATAACCCCGACAATATCAGCAGTCGAAGCACTAGACATTGGAGCCAGGAGAAGAGACGACGTGACCTTCACCCAGATACTTATTGGCCAACCTCATCTCCTTGCCCAGGACGACCTGAAGCCTCCCTGAATAATTTGACACATGCACGATGACAGACCATCATATCACATGACTCGGCTTGGGCAACGAATTCGAGGGATTTCTAGACCAAGCATTGAGCATACCTAGGGGTCACCATGGTTGTTATACACGACAAAGAGGAGTGTGGGAGGCGACCCCAACCCATGGAGACCATGATGCCTTGCGACAAAGCTAGGGGAGGAGATGGTGAAGCACGATGTCGTGCCGCACGTGCCCTCCATCTCAACGCTACAATCGAGCGTCGCCATGCAGCCGCACAACAACTTGCGCTCCATGAGTTACATAATATCTTCCCTCACACGACGAACGCCATCCGCCCATCACCGAGATCCATACTCTCAATCCCGTTGCTCCAGGATCACGCGACACGGTGTTAGTTGATGCATAAATATAGGAGGAGGGACATCGTAAGGCAAAATTTTTGGCGTGGACGGGATGAGAGACGAACCAAAATAAAACAAAATTGGACAAGGGAGGGGGTGGATGAAGAGGCGAACATACAACAAGGTCGGTGTCGGTGTCAAAACCAGCGGATCTCGGGTAGGGGGCCCAAGCTATGCATCTGAGGACCGATGGTAACAGGAGACTGGGGACACGATGTTTACTCAGGTTCAGGCCCTCTCGATCGAGGTAATACCCTACTTCCTGCTAGATTGATCTTGATGAATATGATTACAAGAGTTGATCTACCTCGAGATCGTAATGTTTAAACCCTAGGAGTCTAGCCTATGAGGATGTTATAATTCTGTTGTTACCCTCTACAGACTAAACCCTCCGGCTTATATACACGCCGGAGGAGGCCTAGGGTTACAAAGTTGACTTGGGGAGGAAGTAATAGCTACATCCGGACATCATGCCTGCCTTTCTACGTACATAGGAGTCCTTGCTACTTCTCGAGCTTGCGTTGTATTCCCTCGAAGAGGAAAGGGTGATGCAACATAGTAGCGTAAGTATTTCCCTCAGTTTTTGAGAACCAAGGTATCAATCTAGTAGGAGACCACGCGCGAGTCCCTCGCACCTGCACAAACAAATAAGTACTTCGTAGCCAACGCAATAAGGGGTTGTCAATCCCTTTACGGTCACTTACGAAAGTGATATCTGATAGATAGGATAGTATAATATTTTTGGTTTTTTTTGTATAAGAACAGAAAGTAAATAAAGCAAAGTAAAGTAGATTAAAGATTAATATGTTGAGAATAGACCCGAGGCCCATAGGTTTCACTAGTGGCTTCTCTCATGATAGCAGAATTCTACGGTGGGTGAACAAATTACTGTCGAGCAATTGATAGAAAAGCGCATAGTTATGAGAATATCTAGGCATGATCATTATATATAGGCATCACGTCCGTGACAAGTAGACCGAAATGATTCTGCATCTACTACTATTACTCCACACATCGACCGCTATCGAGCATGCATCTAGAGTATTAAGTTCATAAGAACAGAGTAATGCTTTAAGCAAGATGACATGATGTAGAGGGATAAACTCAAGCAATATGATATAAACCCCATCTTTTTATCCTCGATGGCAACAATACAATACGTGCGTTGCTGCCCCTGCTGTCACTAGGAAAGGACACCGCAAGATTGAACCCAAAGCCAAGCACTTCTCCCATTGCAAGAACTATAGATCTAGTAGGCCAAACCAAACCAATAATTCGAAGAGACTTGCAAGGATATTATAATCATACATAAAAGATTTCAGAAAAGAATCAAATATTGTTCATAGATAATCTTGATCATAAACCCACAATTCATCGGATCTCGACAAACACAACACAAAAAGATTACATCGAATAGATCTCCTCGAAATCGAGGAGAACTTTGTATTGAGATCCAAAAAGAGAGAAGAAGCCATCTAGCTAATAACTATGGACCCGAAGGTCTGTGGTAAACTACTCATAAATCATTGGTGAGGCTATGGCGTTGATGTAAAAGCACTCTGTGATGGATCCCCCCTCCGGTGGAGCTCCAGAACAGGCCCCAAGATGGGATCTCACAGGAACAGAAGGTTGCGGCAGTGGAATTAGGGTTTTCTCTATTGCCTCGATGTTTTCAAGGTACATGGATATATATAGGAGGAAGGAGGGCATCCGGGGAGCCAGAGGGGGCCCACGAGGGTGGGGGGCGCGCCCTGGACCCTCGTGGCCACCTCATTCGTTCCCTCGCATGTACTCCAAGTCTTCTGGGTATATACGGTTCCAAAAATAACTCTCCCGATGGTTTCATTCCGTTTGGACTCCGTTTGATATCCCTTTTCTGCGAAACACAGAAAAATAGGCAAAAAAACAGCAATTTGCACTGGGCCTTGGGTTAGTAGGTTAGTCCCAAAAATAATATAAAAGTGTATAATAAAGCCCATATACATCCAAAACAGAATATATAATAGCATGGAACAATAAAAAATTATAGATACGTTGGAGACTTATCAAGCATCCCCAAGCTTAATTCCTGCTTGTCCTCGAGTAGGTAAATGATAAAAACAGAATTTTTGATGTGGAATGCTAACCAACATAATTCTCAATGTAATTTCTTTATCGTGGCATGAATGTTCAGATCTGAAAGATTCAAGATAAAAGTTTATATTGACATAAGAAATAATAATACTTCAAGCATACTAACAAAGCAATCATGTCTTCTCAAAATAACATGGCCAAAGAAAGTTATCCCTACAAAATGATATAGTCTTGCTATGCTCCCTCTTCATCACACAAAATATTCATATCATGCACAACCCCGGTTTCATCCAAGCAATTGTTTTCATACTCAATTTTTTTCAAACCTTTCAACTTTCACGCAATACATGAGCATGAGCCATGGATATAGCACTATAGGTGGAATAGAGTGGCGTATGTGGAGAAGACAAAAAGGAGGAAGATAGTCTCACATCAACTAGGCGTATCAATGGGCTATGGAGATGCCCATCAATAGATATCAATGTGAGTGAGTAGGGATTGCCATGCAACGGATGCACTAGAGCTATAAGTGTATGAAAGCTCATCAAAAGAAACTAAGTGGGTGTGCATCCAACTTGCTTGCTCACGAAGACCTAGGGCATTTGAGGAAGCCAATCGTTGGAATATACAAGCCAAGTTCTATAATGAAAATTCCCACTAGTATATGAAAGTGACAAAACAAGAGACTCTCTATCATGAAGATCATGGTGCTACTTTGAAGCACAATTGTGTAAAAGGATAGTAGCATTGTCCCTTCTCTCTTTTCTCTCATTTTTTTGGAGGGGCTTTCTCTTTTCTTTTTTTATTTAGCCCCTCTCTATTGTTTTGGGCCATATCTTTTTTTGGCCTTTCCTCAAATGGGACAAATCTCTAATAATTAAGATCATCACACTTTTATTGACTTACAACTCAAAGGTTACAACTCGAAGCTAGAACACAATATGACTCTATGTGAATCATGATGAAGCATGTCATATGAACGGAACGACGGAAAGTTGCATGGGAATATATCTCGGAATGGCTATGGAAATGCCATGATAGGTAGGTATGGTGGCTGTTTTGGGAAGGTATATGGTGGGTGTATGGTACCGGCGGAAGTTGTGCGGTACAAGAGAGGCTAGCAACGGTGGAAGGGCGAGAGTGCGTATAATCCATGGACTCAACATTAGTCATAAAGAACTCATATACTTATTGCAAAAATCTACGAGTCATCAAAACAAAGTATTCAATGCATGCTCCCAGGGGAAGGGTTGGTAGGAGTTAACCATCGCGCGACCCGACCTCCACACAAAGGATGACACTCAATAAATACCTCATGCTCTAACTTCGTCACATAGCGGTTCACCATACGTGCATGCTACGGGAATCACAAACTTTAACACAAGTATTTCTCAAATTCATAATTACTCCACTAGCATGACTCTAATATCACCATCCTCATATCTCAAAACAATCATCAAGTATCAAACTTCTCATCATATTCAATGCACTTTATATGAAAGTTTTTACTATATTCATCTTGGATGCCTATCTTATTAGGACTAATTTTATAACAAAAGCACATTACCATGCTGTTCTAAAAGACTCTCAAAAGGATATAAGTGAAGCATGAGAGATCAACAATTTCTACAAAATAAAACCACCACCGTGCTCTAAAAGATATAAGTGAAGCACTAGAGCAAAACTATCTAGCTCAAAAGATATAAGTGAAGCACACAGAGTATTCTAATAAATTCTAAACCATTTTTATCTCTCTCAAAAGGTGTGTCCAGCAAGGATGATTGTGGCAAACTAAAAAGCAAAGACTCAAATCATACATGACACTCCAAGCAAAACACATATCATGTGGTGAATGAAAATATAGTCCCAAGTATAGTTACCGATAGATGAAGACGAAAGAGGGGATGCCTTCCCGGGGCATCCCCAAGCTTAGGATTTTGGTTGTCCTTGAATTTTACTTTGGGGTGCCTTGGGCATACCCAAGCTTAGGATCTTGCCACTCTTTGTTCCATAGTCCATCAAAGCCATACTCAAAACTTGAAAACTTCACAACACAAAACTTAGCCAAAAATCTCATGAGCTCCATTACTATAAGAAAACAAACCACCACTCAAAGGTACTGTAATGAACTCATTATTTGTTTATATTGGTGTTAAACCTACTGTATTCCAACTTCTCTATGATTCATACCCTCCGATACTGCTCATAGATTCATCAGAATAAGCAAACAACACACGAAAAGCAGAATTTGTCAAAAACAGAACAGTCTGTAGTAATCTGTAACTTTCGAATACTTCTGTAACTCCAGTTTTTTTAATAAATTGGTAAACGTGAGGAATTTGTCTATTAATCATCTGCAAAAAGAATCAACTAAATAGCACTCTCCAGTAAAAAATTACAGCCGATCTCGTGAGCGCTAAAGTTTTTGTTTTTTACAGCATGATCATATAAACTTCACACAAGTTTTCCCAAATGTTCTACTTGGCACAAACACTAATTAAAACACAAAAACACATCTAAACAGAAGCTAGATGCAATATTTATTCCAAAACAGAAGCAAAAACAAAGAAAATAAAATTGAGTTTCCTCCCAACAAGCTCTTTCTTTATAACCATTAAGATAGGCTTGAGAATTCAAGGATGCTCACAAGAAAAATAAGAATTGAAGCACAAAGAGAGCATCATAAAGTATGTGAAAATCACATCTAAGTCTAATATACTTCCTATGCATAGGCATTTTATAGGCAAATAAATTAGCAAGACAAACAAGATCTAGCATATGCAAGGAAGAAGAAAGAAACAAAAACAATCTCAACATAACGAGAGTTAATTTAGTAACACGAAAATTTCTACAACCATATTTTCCTCTCTCATAATAATTGCATGTAGGTGTTGGGGAACGTAGCATAATTCAAAAAATTTCTACGTCTTCACCAAGATCCAACTATGGATACATCTAGCAACGAGCAAGTAAGAGTGCATCTACATACCGTTATGTAGATCGCGTGCGGAAGCTTTCAACGAAGTGGGGATGAAGTAGTCGTACTCTTCACGTTCTTCGTCACCGATGATCTAGCGCCGAACGGACGGCACCTCCGCGTTCAACACACGTACGGATCAGCAACGTCACCTCCTTCTTGATCCAGCAAGGGGGGAGGAGAAGTCGTCAGAGATCCGGCAGCACGACGGCGTGATGACGGATGCAGTGGAGATCGCAGCAGGGCTTCGCCGGGCGCCCTGCGTTGGGAGTATGGAGGTGTGACGGGAGGGGGAGAGGCGCCAGGGCTTGGGTGCGGCTGCCCTCTCCCCCCCACATATATATAAAGGGCCAGGGGGGCGCCAGCCCCCTGCAGATCCAATCTGCAAGGGGGGGCGGCGGCCAGGGAGGAGTCCTCCTCCCCCAAGGCAAGTGGTGGCCCCCCTCCCCTTAGGGTTTTAACCCTAGGCGCATGGGGAGGTGGGCCACCTTGTGGTGCGCCAGCCCAGAGGGCTGGACACTTCCCCTCGCGGCCTAGGGGCCCCACCGGGATGGGTGGCCCCACCCGGTGGACCCCCGGGGCCCCTCCGGTGGTCCCGGGACGCTCCCGGTGACCCCCGGAGATCACCCGTTGGCCGAAACTGGACTTCCCATATATCAATCTTTACCTCCGGACCATTCCGGAATTCCTCGTGACGTCCGGGATCTCATCCGGGACTCCGAACAACTTTCGGGTTTCCATGTGCATTTATCTCTACGACCCTAGCGTTACCGAACCTTAAGTGTGTAGACCCTACGGGTTCGGGAGACACGTAGACATGACCGAGACCACTCTCCGGTCAATAACCAACAGCGGGATCTGGATACCCATGTTGGTTCCCACGTGTTCCTCGATGATATTCATCGGATGAACCACCGTGTCAAGGATTCACTCAATCCCGTATGTTATTCCCTTTGTCCATCGGTAAGGTACTTGCCCGAGATTCGATCGTCGGTATTCCCAATACCTTGTTCAATCTTGTTATGGCAAGTCTCTTTACTCGATCCGTAATCCATCATCCCGTGACTAACTACTTAGTCACATTGAGCTCATTATGATGATGTATTACCGAGTGGGCCCAGAGGTACCTCTCCGTCATACGGAGTGACAACATCCCAGTCTCGGTTCGTACCAACTCAACAGACACTTTTGGAGATACCCGATGCGTACCTTTATAGCCACCCAGTTACGTTGTGACGGTTGGCACACCCAAAGTACTCCTACGGTATCCGGGTGTTGTACAACCTCATGGTCTAAGGAATAAATACTTGACACCGAAAAGCTTATGCATTACGAACTATACGATCTCGTGTTATGCTCAAGTTTGGGTCTTGTCCATCACATCATTCTCCTAATGATGTGATCCCGTTATCACTGACATCCTATGTCCATGGTCAGGAAACCGTGACCATCTGTTGATCAACGAGCTGGCTACTAGAGGCCTACCAGGGACTCATTGTGGTCTGTGTATTCACACATGTATCGCTGTTTCCGTACAATACAATTCAAGCATGAATAACAGACAATTATCATGAACAAGGAGATATAATAATAATGCTTTTATTATTGCCTCTAGGGCATATCTCCAACAGTCTCCCACTTGCACTAGAGTCAATAATCTAGTTACATTGTGATGAATCGAACACCCATAGAGTTCTGGTGTTGATCATGTTTTGCTCGTGAAAGAGGTTTAGTCAACGGGTCTGCTACGTTCAGATCCGTATGCACTTTACAAATATCTATGTCTCCATCCTGAACATAATTCCGGATGGAGTTGAAACGGCGCTTGATGTGCTTGGTCTTCTTGTGAAACCTGGGCTCCTTGGTAATAGCAATAGCACCAGTGTTGTCACAGAAGAGAGTCATCGGGCTTGACACGCTTGGAATGACTCCTAGGTCGGTGATGAACTCCTTCATCCAGACTCCTTCCTGCGCTGCTTCAAAAGCAGCTATGTACTCCGCTTCACATGTAGATGCTGCCACCACGTTTTGCTTGCAACTGCACCAGCTGACTGCCCCTCCATTCAAAATATACACGTATCCGGTTTGTGACTTAGAGTCATCCAGATCTGTGTCGAAGCTAGCATCGACGTAACCCTTTACGACGAGCTCTTGGTCACCTCCATAAACGAGAAACATATCCTTAGTCCTTTTCAGGTACTTTAGGATGTTCTTGACCGCTGTCCAGTGTTCCGTACTGGGATCACTTTGGTACCTCCCTACCAAACTTATGGCAAGGTTCACATCAGGTCTGGTACACAGCATGGCATACATGATAGAACCTATGGCCGAGGCATAGGGAATGACACTCATCTTTTCTCTATCTTCTGCCGTGGTCGGCGACTGAGCTTTGCTCAATCTCATACCTTGCAAAACAGGCAAGAATCCTTTCTTTGACTGATCCATATTGAACTTCTTCAATATTTTGTCAAGGTATGTACTTTGTGAAAGACCAATGAGGCGTCTCGATCTATCTCTATAGATTTTGATGCCTAATATGTAAGCAGCTTCTCCAAGGTCCTTCATTGAAAAACTTTTATTCAAGTAGGCCTTTACATTTTCCAAGAATTCTATATCATTTCCCATCAGCAATATGTCATCCACATATAATATGAGAAATGCTACAGAGCTCCCACTCACTTTCTTGTAAATACAGGCTTCTCCATAAGTCTGTATAAATCCAAATGCTTTGATCACTTCATCAAAGCGAATATTCCAACTCCGAGATGCTTGCACCAGCCCGTAAATCGAGCGCTGGAGCTTGCATACCTTGTTAGCGTTCTCTGGATCGACAAAACCTTCCGGTTGCATCATATACAACTCTTCCTTGAGGAAGCCGTTAAGGAATGCTGTTTTGACGTCCATTTGCCATATCTCATAATCATAGAATGCGGCAATAGCTAACATGATTCTGACTGACTTCAGCATCGCTACGGGAGAAAAAGTCTCGTCGTAGTCAATCCCTTGAACTTGTCGATAACCCTTAGCGACAAGCCGAGCCTTATAGATGGTCACATTACCATCCGCGTCTGTCTTCTTCTTAAATATCCATTTATTTTCTATGGCGTGCCTATCATCAGGCAAGTCCACCAAAGTCCATACTTTGTTTTCATACATGGATTCTATCTCGGATTTCATGGCTCCAAGCCATTTATTGGAATCTGGGCCTGCCATCGCTTCTTCATAGTTCGAAGGTTCACCGTTGTCTAACAACATGATTTCTAGTACAGGGTTGCCGTACCACTCTGGTGCGGAACGTACCCTTGTGGACCTTCGAAGTTCAGTAGTAACTTGATCTGTTTCTTCATGATCATTATCATTAACTTCCTCCCTTGTCGGTGCAGGCACTTCAGGAACAGTTTCCTGCGCTGCGCTACTTTCCGGTGCAGGAGGGGTGACTGTCACCTCATCAAGTTCTACTTTCCTCCCACTCACTTCTTTCGAGAGAAACTCTTTCTCCAGAAAGCATCCATTCTTGGCAACAAAGACTTTGCCTTCGGATCTGTGGTAGAAGGTGTACCCAATTGTTTCCTTTGGGTATCCTATGAAGACGCATTTCTCCGATTTGGGTTCGAGCTTTTCAGGTTGAAGTTTCTTGACATAAGCATCGCAACCCCAAACTTTTAGAAACGACAGCTTCAGTTTCTTGCCAAACCAAAGTTCATACGGAGTCGTCTCACCGGATTTCGACGGAGCCCTATTTAAAGTGAATGCGGCAGTCTCTAAAGCATAACCCCAAAAAGATAGCGGTAAATCGGTAAGGGACATCATAGATCGCACCATGTCCAACAGAGTACGATTTTGACGTTCGGACACACCGTTACGTTGAGGTGTTCCGGGCGGTGTCAATTGTGAAACAATTCCACAGCTCCTAAGGTGTGTGCCAAATTCATGACTTAAATATTCACCCCCATGATCCGATCGCAAGAACTTTATTTTTCTGTCACGTTGATTCTCAACCTCATTCTGAAATTCCTTGAACTTTTCAAAGGTCTCAAACTTGTGTTTCATCAAATAGATATACCCGTATCTACTCAAGTCATCCGTGAGGGTGAGAACATAACGGTAGCCTCCGTGAGCCTCAACACTCATTGGACCGCACACATCGGTATGTATGATTTCCAACAAGTTGGTTGGTCGCTCCATTGTTCCAGAGAACGGAGTCTTGGTCATCTTGCCCAAGAGGCATGGTTCGCACGTGTCAAATGATTCATAATCAAGAGACTCTAGAAGTCCATCCGAATGGAGCTTCTTCATACGTTTGACACCAATATGACCAAGGAGGCAATGCCACAAGTATGTGGGACTATCATTATCAACTTTACATCTTTTGGCATCTACACTATGAATATGTGTATCACTACGTTCGAGATTCATCAAAAATAAACCATTGACCAGCGGGGCATGACCATAAAACATATCTCTCAAATAAATAGAACAACCATTATTCTCCGATTTGAAAGAATATCCATCTCGCATAAGACGAGATCCAGAAACAATGTTCATGCTCAAAGCTGGTACTAAATAACAATTATTGAGGTTTAAAACTAATCCCGAGGGTAGATGTAGAGGTAGCGTGCCGACGGCGATCACATCGACCTTGGAACCATTCCCGACGCGCATCGTCACCTCATCCTTCGCCAGTCTCCGTTTATTCCACAGCTCCTGTTTTGAGTTACAAATATGAGCAACTGCACCGGTATCGAATACCCAGGAGCTACTACGAGTGCTGGTAAGGTACACATCAATAACATATATATCATATATACCTTTGACGTTGCCGGCCTTCTTGTCTGCTAAGTATTTGGGGCAGTTCCGCTTCCAGTGACCCGTTCCCTTGCAATAAAAGCACTCAGTCACAGGCTTGGGTCCATACTTTGGCTTCTTCCCGGCAACAGGCTTGCCAGGCGCGGCAACTCCCTTGCCGTCCTTCTTGAAGTTCTTCTTACCCTTGCCTTTCTTGAACTTAGTGGTTTTATTGACCATCAACACTTGATGTTCTTTCTTGATATCCACCTCTGTTGATTTCAGCATCGAATACACCTCGGGAATGGACTTCTCCATCCCCTGCATATTGAAGTTCAACACGAAGCTCTTGAAGCTTGGTGGGAGCGACTGGAGGATTCTGTCAACGACCGCTTCATCTGGGAGATTCATTCCCAGCTGAGACAAGCGGTTGTGCAATCCTGAAATCTTGAGGATGTGCTCACTGACAGAACTGTTCTCCTCCATCTTACAGCTGTAGAATGCGTCGGAGACATCATATCTCTCGACTCGGGCATGAGCTTGGAAAACCATTTTCAGCTCTTCGAACATCTCATATGCTCCGTGGTGCTCAAAATGCTTTTGGAGCCCCGATTCTAAACTGTAAAGCATGCCGCACTGAACCAGGGAGTAATCATCACTACGCGACTGCCAGACGTTCAAAACGTCTTGGTCCGCATCGGGAGCAGGTGCATCACCTAGCGGTGCTTCTAGGACATATGATCTCTTGGCAGCTATGAGGATAATCCTCAGGTTACGGACCCAATCCGTATAGTTGCTACCATCGTCTTTCAGCTTGGTTTTCTCTAGGAACGCGTTGAAGTTGAGGGAAACCTGACCGTGGGCCATTTGATCTACAAGAGATATTGTAAAGAATTTTAGACTAAGTTCATGATAATTAAGTTCATCTTAATCAAATTATAATGAACTCCCACTCAGAATGACATCTCTCTAGTCATCTAAGTGATACACGATCCGAATCGAGTAGTCCGTGTCCGATCATCACGTGAGACGGACTAGTCATCAACGGTGAACATCTTCATGTTGATCGTATCTTCTATACGACTCGTGTTCGACCTTTTGGTCTTCCGTGTTCCGAGGCCATGTCTGTACATGCTAGGCTCGTCAAGTGAACCCTAAGTGTATCGCGTGTGTAAATCTGTCTTACACCCGTTGTATGCGAACGTTAGAACCTATCACACCCGATCATCACGTGGTGCTTCGGAGCAACGAGCTTTAGCAACGGTGCACAGTTAGGGGAAACACAATACTTGGAATTGTAATAGAGAGATCATCTTATTTACTACCGTCGTTCTAAGTAAACAAGATGCATAAACATGATAAACATCACATGCAATCAATTAAAGTGACATGATATGGCCAATATCATCTTGCTCCTTGGATCTCCATCTTCGGGGCATCATGATCATCTTGTCACCGGCTCGACACCATGATCTTCATCATCATGATCTCCATCATCGTGTCTTGAAGAAGTCGTCACGCCAACTATTACTTCTACTACTATAGCTAACGTTTAGCAATGAAGTAAAGTAATTACATGGCGTTATTCAGTGACACGCAGGTCATACAATAATAAAGACAACTCCTATGGCTCCTGCCGGTTGTCAAGTTCATCGACATGCAAGTCGTGTTTCCCTATTACAAAAACATGATCAATCTCATACATCACATATATCATTCATCACATCTTCGTTCTTGGCCATACCACGTCACAAAACACATGCTGCAAAAACAAGTTAGACGTCCTCTAATTGTTGTTGCAAGTTTTACGTGGCTTCTATAGGATTTCTAGCAAGAACGTTTCTTACCTACGCCAAAACCACAACGTGATTTGTCAACTTCTATTTACCCTTCATAAGGACCCTTTTCATCGAATCCGATCCGACTAAAGTAGGAGAGACAGACACCCGCCAGCCACCTTATGCATCTAGTGCATGTCTGTCGGTGGAACCAGTCTCACGTAAGCGTACGTGTAAGGTCGGTCCGGGCCGCTTCATCCCACAATACCGCCGAATCAAGATTGACTAGTAACGGTAAGAAAGTTGAACAAGATCATACGCCCACAACTGCTTTGTGTTCTACTCGTGCAAGATGCTACGCATAAAACCTAGGCTCAGATGCCACTGTTGGGGAACGTAGCATAATTCAAAAATTTTCTACGTCTTCACCAAGATCCAACTATGGATACATCTAGCAACGGGCAAGTAAGAGTGCATCTACATACTGTTATGTAGATCGTGTGCGGAAGCTTTCAACGAAGTGGGGATGAAGTAGTCGTACTCTTCACGTTCTTCGTCACCGATGATCTAGCGCCGAACGGACGGCACCTCCGCGTTCAACACACGTACGGAGCAGCAACGTCACCTCTGTAGGATCGAAAGTAGGTCTAGAGGGGGGGTGATTAGACTACTTTACAATATAAAAAATCTGCCTTTAGATCATGCAATGTTTTTGGCAGTTTCACAATTAAGATCAACACAAGTATCACCCTACACATGCAATTCTAGAGTATAAGCAGCGGAAAGTAAATTGCACATGTAAAAGAGAGGTGGAGAAGATCAAACGCAGTTTGGTGACACGAAGATTTTTGTCGTGGTTCCGATAGGTGGTGCTATCGTACATCCACGTTGATGGAGACTTCAACCCACGGAGGGTAACGGCTGCGCGAGTCCACGGAGGGCTCCACCCACGAAGGGTCCACGAAGAAGCAACCTTGTCTATTCCATCACGGCCTACGCCCACGGAGGACTAGCCTTACTCGGGGTAGATCTTCACGAAGTAGGCGATCTCCTTGCCCTTACAAACTTCTTGGTTCAACTCCACATCACGACGGAGGCTCCCAAGCGACACCTAACCAATCTAGGAGGCACCACCCCCAAAAGGTAATAGACGGTGTTGATGATGATGAACTCCTTGCTCTTGTGCTTCAAGTGATAAACTCCCCAACACTCAACTCTCCTCACTGATATGGCTGTGGTGGAAGAAAGATTTGAGTGGAAAGCAACTTGGGAAGGCTAGAGATCAAGTTTCATATGGTAGGAATGGAATGGCTTGATCTCAACACAAGGGTAGGTGGTTCACTTCTCAGAAAGTGTATGGTAGAAGTGGTGGTACTTTCTGATGGCTCTCCTCATGAATGAAGAGGGGGTGGAGGGGTATATATAGCCTCCACACAAAATCCAACCGTTACACACACATTTGACCAATCTCGGTGAGACCGAAGTGAAAACTCGGTCAGACCGAAAGTTCAAATATAGTGAACGTTGGGATTTTCGGTGGGACCGAAAATACCATCTCGGTGTGTCCGAAGTGAGTCAAAGGTTAGGGTTTGCCATCTCGGTGTGACCGAAAACAACAACTCGGATATTCCGAAATGCTGTCAATTGGTTACAGAAGGTTGGCAGTCCATTTTCGGTGAGACCGAAACTCAGAATCGGATGGACCGAGAAATTAGGGTTTGGGGAAACAACTGAAGTGGTTCATCTCGGTGGGACTGAGTTTGCAGAATCGGTTTGTCCGAGATTACTTATGAGTGTGTTGAATAGTGAAGAGTGCTGATAGTTAAGGGAGCTAGATCACCAAGCACTTGAGCAACTAGATCATTAACACAACCTCATCCCCTTTTAATAGTATTGGCTTTTCTTATGGACTCAATGTGATCTTTGATCACTAAACCAAAAATAGAGTCTTGAGCTTTTGCCAATGCTTGTCTTAGCATTTTGAGGGGTCCACTTCTTCAGACATTTCCATACCCATATCATCGAACTTTTCTGAAATGATTCTCAAGTAAACATTAGTTCAATGATATATATGTTGTTATTAATTACCAAAACCACCCGGGGATTAGTTGCACTTTCAATCTCCCCCTTTTTGGTAATTGATGACAACATATAGATCAAAGCTTCGACAAAAGATATAATCAAGGAATAATATCGTCGCTTTGAGAAGTATGTGATAAACAAGAGCTCCCCCTAAATTTGTGCATTATTTAAAATTTGCGTTTGAATGCAAATGCACAATCGATTAGGATAATGGGTCACTCTTCCATGTCACATACATCTTGGTGGAGCGCACAAAATGATAAGAATGAGTAACATGCACTCAATCACCAAGACAAGAGTAAATAGCCATACAATAAGGAATAGCATAGGATAAGCAATAAGCACACATTAAGGCATAGTATGACTAAGCACTCATTAAGGTAGCATCAAACTTAGTAGCAAGCACACTTAAAGTTTCAGGAACCAAAAGAAACCAATGTATCACAAAGAAAAACCGGCAAAAGAACGAAAAGACGAAAGAGCACTCTCTCTCTCGAAGCCCTATGATCTATAACAATTTCTCCCCCTTTGGCAACAAGTTACCAAAAAGTTCGAAAAGGTATAGAGCTAAACGTCACTGTGGGCTCTGCTGGCGGCTCCCGTCTGGGTAGATGTCGGTGTAGAGATAGCTGCATCGGCGAAGACTTCTGCCGATGTCTGCGGTGGAGGAGTGGATGCTGGAGCTGGAGGAACTGCTGGAGCTGTAGCTGGTGCTGAAGTGGTAGCCCTAGAGTCTGTCACTGGGATAGCTGCAGATCTGGATCCTCTGGGAACCTGAGCAGTCTGGCGATGAGAGTCCTGGACTAGATCATCCTGCATAAGCTCTGCTCTCTCCTGCCTTGTCTCCTCCATGTCTGCCTCAAGCTTGTTGACAGACACCTGAATCTCAGTCAGCTTCACGTCCAGAGCGTGGATCTTGTCCTCGACAATCCTCTCAAGGCTCTCCTGAGATTGCTCAATGCTGGCCAGGCGTTGTTCAATCCTCTGGGTAGCTTCAAGAATTTGTTCTCCAAAGCTCTTTGGCTTAGCTGCTGCTGCTGCTGCCTCTTTGTCAGCTTTAGCCTTCTTCGCAGCTTCGATTTTGGCTTGTCCTTCAACTGAGGTAGGATCCTCTTCATCCATCACAACTACGTTGTCCTCATGCTCTGGCTGCAGTGGCAAGTGCTTCCTATCCAACATGAATTTGCCCGTGCCAAACTTGGCGTTGATGAGCATCTGTATCTGCGGTGCAAACCCACACGACCTCTTCTGGTCAGCTGCAGTCCTCTTAATGGTCTCTACCATCAAGTCCATCACCTTAAAAGGTGCCTTCTCATCGAGAATGTGCAGCATGTTGATAGAATAGCCTCGTATCATCCGGTGGTCTCCAGACTTAGGCATCAATGTATGCCTCAGAATAGTGTTAGTGGTGGTCAGACCTGCCTGGAGATAATACACTGAGCCAAGCTTCCATCCTTCCAAATCAGCAGCTGGGATCTCCTTGTACATATTCTTCATGGAATCATGACTCTTTTTAGGAATCCCATAGACATCAATGTCGTCCTCTCTCTGCACTGGAGCGTTCAGAAGTTCTGCCCATTCTTCAACAGTCGAAGAAAACCTTTGACCTTCAGTCATCCAGGTGATCTTGCCATCAGGATAGAAGTGGGCTGTGGCATAGAACTGCATGATCATCTCGTCATTCCAAGCTGTCAGCTCTTGACCCACAAAATCATCAACTCCACATGCAGTAAATCTCTCATGCACATGGGGAAAGAAGTCCCGGTGCTCTTCACTGTCAATATACTTCCAGTCAACATACCTGGTGTCAGCAACAATGGGCTTCTTATCCATTAGCACGGTCTCATAGAAATCCTGCTGCTCTCTGGTGTGGAATCTGGGGTCCACAGCAGTCCTTCTCCTTACAGCATATGGATCAGACTGTCTCCATAGCCTGAGACCTTTGTCCTTTCTTGCCTTCATGTCCTCAGCTTGAGGATGAGCATCATTGTGGAGTGGCAACTTGGGACGGAGCTTAAGCAACACATGCTCTTCATCTGATTCAGACGGTGGCATCTCACCTTTGTTCTTCTCAGAAGCTGGAATGCTTCTGGTTGTTCTCTTGGGCTTGGCTGGAGCTGCTTTGGCTTGAGCAGGCTTCTTGGGCTTAGAGGAGGCTTGAGCTCGAATAGCATCACCCATGAACTTAGCTTTCTGAGGAGGAGGCTGGGGTGCTTCTTCTTCTTCTTCTTCTGCGGCATCATCTTGAGGTTCAGCATATACTACCCTCTTCCTTTTGGAAGTCTTCTTCACCTTGCTTGGAGCAGGCTCTTCCAAGTTGAGCTTCTTTGCAACTGCTGACTGCTTCACTTTGCTTGTGCCTTTCCTTGGCTGCTGCCCTTGGTGCTCTTTGGCAACCACATTCCTCTTGGGCTTGGAGGTAACTTCCTCAGCAACAAAGTCAGAGTCCTCATCATCAGAAGTTCTCTTCTTCCTGGTTCTGGTGGCTGCAGGAGGCAAACCACTAGGGGTGCTCCTCTCACCATCATCACTGGAGCTGCTCGCAGGACTTGTGTCTGCCTCTGGAATTTCAGCAAACGGTGATTCAGACCTGTTCTGGCTGTCACTGACATCTGACATGGCTGAAAAACCTGTGAAAAGATAAGGTATAGGCAGAGTAGAAGAGTTATCACAACTGAGAAGTTTTTGCAAAAAAAATGAGTTCAAAACTTAGTTTTGAGTTTTCACAGAATGTATTTCGGTCAAACCGATTTCAGGTTTCGGTGCAACCGAAGTGCTCAACAGAAACCTACACACCACTTTCGGTCAGACCGAAATGGGTTTCGGTCCTACCGAAAACTTAGGGTTTCACTGAAACTACTTTTCGGTCGTTCCGATTGGCACAACTCGGTTAAACCGAATTATGCAGTGCAATGGCCAGAGGCCAAATCGGTCATTCCGAGTTTCAAAAATCGGCTTCACCGAGATGCATTCCGTGGAAACCTAAACCTAAGAATTTTCCTCGAAACTAGAAGATCTGAACTATTGTATAGGGAACATATCAAACGTGGATTGAATCATGGCAACCTATCGTGCAAGAATCGGAAGTGGAGCACGAAAAGGGATCGGGACACACCCTAACTTGGTGGTGTCCCTCTACGGCGGCAACGGTGGAGATGATTACCGTTGACGGCGGCGGAGACCTGCGGCGAGGGCGCACAGGCGATGAAGGCGACGATCCGTAGACCAGGGCGACGGCAGCAGGGGTCTTGGGGGCGAACGGTTTGAAGAAAGAAATCGCGCGCAGCCCCTCAGGTATATATAACCCCATGCTGTCGGTGGGACCGAGTTGAAAAACTCGGTGTCACCGAGATGTATAACTGCTATGCAGTTACACATATCGGTCAGACCGAGAGTTTGAACTCGGTTTCACCGAGATGAAACCTAGATCAGTCTAAGCGTTTCGGTTGGACCGAGATTGAGAAACCGGTCAGACCGAAATGGACTTAGAAGGTTTTGGAAGTCAGCCTTAGACGAATCGGTGGTTCCGAGTGCTCCTCACTCGGACTGTCCGAAAAAGACTTGTTCAAAGTTGTGATATGAGCATGAATAGAATTTTGAGACAAGAAAGCATAGATAGCTAGGGAAGGTGCTTAGGCATTCTTGTCCATCCATTTGGCCAGAAAAATCAAAACAATCAAAACAACAAATGGATGTCCTTGAATGGATGAAATCATGCATTCAACATGCTCACACAATAAGATAGCAACTGAAATATGTGTCAAACATGCACAACCAATTACTCTAGCTACTAGCACACAATTTGTCGATGACTAGGTCATCTATATATGAGTATATTGACTTAGGAGCCAAATGAGAACATTTGATCATAGGTCATACTCATCGTTTAAGCACAAGTGGGGTTACCACTTTTACATAAAGCATTTATGTGTTCACATCACTTGGAGATGCTTTAGCTCAATTTTTAGAGCAAAGCTCCCCCTAGATGTGAGAACCCCTTTTAAAGGGTCAAACTAACCTTGGGTTGTCGTAGAAGACTTCATGTAGATGTTGAAGATGTGGATGCTCAATGTTGATGTAGATCATCAAGAGTTGGGAGCAATCCTTTGGATTAGGGCACTTTCAATACCTACATGGGTTAGTCCCACAAGGAACAAACAAGAATATCCATAGACATAGAGTGAAGTACACAAAAGATGATGTCCATGAAAGCAATGATTACCTTGTCCCTTGACTTACCAACAAGAGGGTTTGTGACTCCATGAACAAGTGCATGATGTGGAAGTTGATTGCACAAGTTCTTGCCAAAAAGAATATGAGTGAAGTTTGTTGGCGGAGTCACCCTCAAGAACCTACTAGTTCTTATTCTTTGGGATCCACATCATCTTGATGGGAATCCTTGGTGTTGTAGTTGAGCTTGACGAAGTAGAACTTGATGTGTCCTTGGGAACCCACTTGACCATGGCTTGAGGTGCTTCAATGAATGCATCAATCTCCTCTTGAAGCTTGTCCTTGGCCTTTAGCTTGTGGTCTTGTGGTGGAAGGTCATCTTGAGCTTGTTCCACATTGGAAGAAGTAGGATCATACTTCTCCTTTTGTGAGACAAACTGTGGAGTAGGGTATTGACCTTCTTCCCACTCAACACCTTCGGCGTTGAACTTTCGCTCAAAACCAATCCCTTGATTCTTCCGGTGTCTTCCTTGTTTGCGAACAATCTCCTCAAAGTTCTTGCTTCCGGCAAGACTCTTGTAGACACCTTTCTCTATGATTTCCTTCAATAAGCTATTTTCTTGCTCAAGTGTAACTTGGCTTGAAACATCGTTAGTGGAATCAAGAGAACTACTAGAAGCAACAATATTGGATTTAACATTGTTATTGTTACTACTAGAGGAAGAACTTTTCTTATGCTTGTCATGCTTAGTCTTAATAGGTGGCAAGAAATTAGACAAGAGAAGTCGTTTGGCAAGATATGAAGAACTCTTCTTTCGAAGATCGTCATTGATTGCTTTTAGAAACTCATGTTCTTGCTCTAGAGTGAGCTTCTCGAAGCGTAGCTTCTCATGAGATCTTAGGAGCTCTCTATGATCTTCTTGAGTTGTTTCATGAGCTAACTTAAGAGTGTTTAGTTCTTTAGTTAGACGCTCAATCTCCTTCATAGCATTGTCATTCGACTCTTCTCGACTATAAAGACTACTAGCATTTTCATCATTACTAAGCTCACTAGATTTATCATGCAAGAGCTCATCTTCACCAAGCAAGTCATCCTCATCACTATCAAAGTCAATGAATTCAGGGTGTGTTACCTTGGGGCATTTAGCCATGAAGCATCTTCCAATTCCCTCATTTGGTGAATCAAATAAGTCGTAGGAGTTGGAGTTGGAGGATACTAGTGCAAGTCCGGCAACACCTTCATCTTGACTATAGTCGGAGTCGGAGTGATAGCTTCCATCGGATTGATTGTCAGAGTCGGAGCCGGAGATCCATTCACCAACATGAGCTTGATGTCTTCTTCTTGTGTAGCTCCTTGATGACTTGTCTTTCCTCTCCGAATCCTTGCTTCTCCGAGAGGGTCTTCGTTCATAACGATCATCTCTGCTCCTTCTTTCTCTCCGAGGTGACTCATCTCTTGCTCTTCTTCTTGGAGATTCTTCTCTTCTCTTGTGGGGAGCCGTACACTCATTTGAGAAGTGTCCGGGTCTTCCACAATTGTAGCAGTTTCGATCACGGCTAGAAGATATCTTTTCATCATATGATCTAGACTTTGAGCTTCTTTCTTTGCCTCTATTCTTGTAGAACTTGTTGAAGTTCTTGACCATTAGGCTTATCTCTTCATTGGAAATTTGCTTGTCACTTGAGGTAGTAGGAGCATCACTTGTAGCCTTGTAAGCACCACTTGACTTGTTGTGAAGCTCTTCCTTATCCTTAAGTGTCATCTCATGAGCAACAATTCTTCCAATGACTTCAGTTGGCTTGAGAGTCTTGTAGTTTGGCATCATTTGGATCAAAGTGCACACGGTGTCATACTTTCCATCCAAAGCTCTGAGAATCTTCTTAATGATGAATCGGTCGGTCATTTCTTCGCTTCCTAAGCCAGCAATCTCATTTGTGATGAGAGCAAGCCTAGAGTACATTTCAGCGACTCCTTCACCATCCTTCATCTTGAACTTGTCAAGTTGACCTTGAAGAATATCTAGCTTTGATTCCTTCACAGATTCAGTACCTTCGTGCATTTCAACCAAAGTATCCCAAATCTCTTTAGCATTCTCAAGACGGCTGATTTTGTTGAACTCTTCGGGACACAAAGCATTGAAGAGAATGTCACAAGCTTGAGCATTGTTTTGCAACATCTTCAATTCTTCAGGTGTAGCTTCGCGATCCGGAACTTTTCCTTCTTCAAAGAAATCACCTTGCATGCCAACACAAATAATGCCCCATGCGGCTGGGTTATGACCAAGAATATGCATTTTCATTTTATGCTTCCAACTAGCAAAATTTGTACCATCAAAGTAAGGACCTCTACGATAATTACCCTCACTAGACGCCATACTCTCCTAGGTTGTGAAACCAAGCTTATGGAGTCCAATGCAATGGAAACCAAGGCAATGGAGACCAAAGCTCTGATACCACTTGTAGGATCGAAAGTAGGTCTAGAGGGGGGGTGATTAGACTACTTGACAATATAAAAAATCTGCCTTTAGATCATGCAATGTTTTTGGCAGTTTCACAATTAAGACCAATTCAAGTAACACCCTACACATGCAATTCTAGAGTATATGCAGCGGAAAGTAAATTGCACATGTAAAAGAGGTGGAGAAGATCAAACGCAGTTTGGTGACACGGAGATTTTTGTCGTGGTTCCGATAGGTGGTGCTATCGTACATCCACGTTGATGGAGACTTCAACCCACGGAGGGTAACGGCTGCGCGAGTCCACGGAGGGCTCCACCCACGAAGGGTCCACGAAGAAGCAACCTTGTCTATTCCATCACGGCCTACGCCCACGGAGGACTAGCCTTACTCGGGGTAGATCTTCACGAAGTAGGCGATCTCCTTGCCCTTACAAACTTCTTGGTTCAACTCCACATCTCAAAGACGGAGGCTCCCAAGCGACACCTAACCAATCTAGGAGGCACCACCCCCCAAAAGGTAATAGACGGTGTTGATGATGATGAACTCCTTGCTCTTGTGCTTCAGATGATAATCTCCCCAACACTCAACTCTCCTCACTGATATGGTTGTGGTGGAAGAAAGATTTGAGTGGAAAGCAACTTGGGAAGGCTAGAGATCAAGTTTCATATGGTAGGAATGGAATGGCTTGATCTCAACACAAGGGTAGGTGGTTCACTTCTCAGAAAGTGTATGGTAGAAGTGGTGGTACTTTCTGATGGCTCTCCTCACGAATGAAGAGGGGGTGGAGGGGTATATATAGCCTCCACACAAAATCCAACCGTTACACACACATTTGACCAATCTCGGTGAGACCGAAGTGAAAACTCGGTCAGACCGAAAGTTCAAATATAGTGAACGTTGGGATTTTCGGTGGGACCGAAAATACCATCTCGGTGTGTCCGAAGTGAGTCAAAGGTTAGGGTTTGCCATCTCGGTGTGACCGAAAACAACAACTCGGATATTCCGAAATGCTGTCAATTGGTTACAGAAGGTTGGCAGTCCATTTTCGGTGAGACCGAAAGTCAGAATCGGATGGACCGAGAAATTAGGGTTTGGGGAAACAACTGAAGTGGTTCATCTCGGTGGGACTGAGTTTGCAGAATCGGTTTGTCCGAGATTACTTATGAGTGTGTTGAATAGTGAAGAGTGCTGATAGTTAAGGGAGCTAGATCACCAAGCACTTGAGCAACTAGATCATTAACACAACCTCATCCCCTTTTAATAGTATTGGCTTTTCTTATGGACTCAATGTGATCTTTGATCACTAAACCAAAAATAGAGTCTTGAGCTTTTGCCAATGCTTGTCTTAGCATTTTGAGGGGTCCACTTCTTCAGACATTTCCATACCCATATCATCGAACTTTTCTGAAATGATTCTCAAGTAAACATTAGTTCAATGATATATATGTTGTTATTAATTACCAAAACCACCCGGGGATTAGTTGCACTTTCAACCTCCTTCTTGATCCAGCAAGGGGGGAGGAGAAGTCGTCAGAGATCCGGCAGCACGACGGCGTGATGACGGATGCAGTGGAGATCGCAGCAGGGCTTCGCCGGGCGCCCTGCGTTGGGAGTATGGAGGTGTGACGGGAGGGGGAGAGGCGCCAGGGCTTGGGTGCGGCTGCCCTCTCCCCCCCACATATATATAGGGGGCCAGGGGGGGCGCCAGCCCCCTGCAGATCCAATCTGCAAGGGGGGGCGGCGGCCAGGGAGGAGTCCTCCTCCCCCAAGGCAAGTGGTGGCCCCCCTCCCCTTAGGGTTTTAACCCTAGGCGCATGGGGAGGTGGGCCACCTTGTGGTGCACCAGCCCAGAGGGCTGGACACTTCCCCTCGCGGCCTAGGGGCCCCACCGGGATGGGTGGCCCCACCCGGTGGACCCCCGGGGCCCCTCCGGTGGTCCCGGGACGCTCCCGGTGACCCCCGGAGATCACCCGTTGGCCGAAACTGGACTTCCCATATATCAATCTTTACCTCCGGACCATTACGGAACTCCTCGTGACGTCCGGGATCTCATCCGGGACTCCGAACAACTTTCGGGTTTCCACGTGCATTTATCTCTACGACCCTAGCGTTACCGAACCTTAAGTGTGTAGACCCTACGGGTTCGGGAGACACGTAGACATGACCGAGACCACTCTCCGGTCAATAACCAACAGCGGGATCTGGATACCCATGTTGGTTCCCACGTGTTCCTCGATGATCTTCATCGGATGAACCACCGTGTCAAGGATTCACTCAATCCCGTATGTTATTCCCTTTGTCCATCGGTACGGTACTTGCCCGAGATTCGATCGTCGGTATTCCCAATACCTTGTTCAATCTCGTTATGGCAAGTCTCTTTACTCGATCCGTAATCCATCATCCCGTGACTAACTACTTAGTCACATTGAGCTCATTATGATGATGTATTACCGAGTGGGCCCAGAGGTACCTCTCCGTCATACGGAGTGACAACATCCCAGTCTCGGTTCGTACCAACTCAACAGACACTTTCGGAGATACCCGATGCGTACCTTTATAGCCACCCAGTTACGTTGTGACGGTTGGCACACCCAAAGTACTCCTACGGTATCCGGGAGTTGTACAACCTCATGGTCTAAGGAATAAATACTTGACACCGAAAAGCTTATGCATTACGAACTATACGATCTCGTGTTATGCTCAAGTTTGGGTCTTGTCCATCACATCATTCTCCTAATGATGTGATCCCGTTATCACTGACATCCTATGTCCATGGTCAGGAAACCGTGACCATCTGTTGGTCAACGAGCTGGCTACTAGAGGCCTACCAGGGACTCATTGTGGTCTGTGTATTCACACATGTATCGCTGTTTCCGTACAATACAATTCAAGCATGAATAACAGACAATTATCATGAACAAGGAGATATAATAATAATGATTTTATTATTGCCTCTAGGGCATATCTCCAACAGTAGGATCATAATCAAATTCAACGATATAGCTATCACAAAACATATTCTCAACAGGATCCACGTGCATACGAAGTTGACACTCTTCCAAAATAGTGGGATCAACATTAACTAAAGTCATGACCTCTCCAAACCCACTTTTATCAAAAATTTCATAAGATTGAACATTCTCCAAATATGTGGGATCTATAGTTGAGACTCTTAAAAATCCACTTTCAATATTATTGCAAACACTATTATCAATCTTATATTCATCAGGGGGATTAAATAAATTTTCAAGATCATAAGAAGAATCACCCTAATCATGATCATTGCAACAAGTAGTGGACACAGCAATACTAGCATCCCCAAGCTTAGGGTTTTGCATATCATTAACACAATTGACATTAATAAAATTTATAATAACATCATTGCAATCATGCCTTTTATTTAAGGAGCTATCATGAATCACTTTTTCATTTAACAATTGCTCACAATTCTCAGATTCATGAATTTTAAGCAAAACCTCATAAAAATAATCTAGTGCACTAAACTCACTAGCAATTGGTTCAACATAGTTGGATCTCTTAAAAAGATTAGCAAGCGGATGAGGATCCATAATTTAGCAAGCAAAGATGCAAGCTAATAGATGGCACATGGCAACACAAGCAAACAAAAAGGCGAACGGAAAACGGGCGAATAAAACGGCAAAGGTGAAATGGGGGCAAGGAAAACGAGAGGCAAATAATGTAATGCGAAGGATAAGGGTTTGTGATAGGTACTTGGTATATGACTTTTGCGTAAGCCTCCCCGGCAACGGCGCCAGAAATTCTTCTTGCTACTTCTCGAGCTTGTGTTGTATTCCCTCGAAGAGGAAAGGGTGAAGCAGCACAGTGGCATAAGTATTTCCCTCAGTTTTTGAGAACCAAGGTATCAATCCAGTAGGAGACCACGCGCGAGTCCCTCGCACCTGCACAAACAAATAAGAACTACGCAACCAACGCGATAAGGGGTTGTCAATCCCTTTACGGTCACTTACGAAAGTGAGATCTGATAGATAGGATAGTATAATATTTTTGGTATAAGAACAGAAAGTAAATAAAGCAAAGTAAAGTAGATGAAAGATTAATATGTTGAGAATAGACCAAGGGCCATATGTTTCACTAGTGGCTTCTCTCCTGATAGCAGAATTCTACAGTGGGTGAACAAATTAGTGTCGAGCAATTGATAGAAAAGCGCATAGTTCTGAGAATATCTAGGCATGACCATTATATATAGGCATCACGTCCGTGACAAGTAGAACGAAATGATGCTGCATCTACTACTATTACTCCACACATCGACCGCTATCTAGCATGCATCTAGAGTATTAAGTTCATAAGAACAGAGTAATGATTTAAGTAAGATGACATGATGTAGAGGGATACACTCAAGCAATATGATATAAACCCCATCTTTTTATCCTCGATGGCAACAATACAATACGTGCCTTGCTGCCCCTACTGTCACTGGGAAAGGACACCGCAAGATTGAACCCAAAGCCAAGCACTTCTCCCATTGCAAGAACTATAGATCTAGTAGGCCAAACCAAACCAATAATTCGAAGAGACTGGCAAGGATATTATAATCATACATAAAAGATTTCAGAAAAGAATCAAATATTGTTCATAGATAATCTTGAACATAAACCCACAATTCATCGGATCTCGACAAACACACCGCAAAAAGATTACATTGAATAGATCTCCTCGAAGATCGAGGAGAACTTTGTATTGAGATCCAAAAAGAGAGAAGAAGCCATCTAGCTAATAACTATGGAACCGAAGGTCTGTGGTAAACTACTCACAACTCATTGGTGAGGCTATGGCGTTGATGTAGAAGCACTCCGTGATGGACCCCCCCCTCCGGTGGAGCTCCGAAACAGGCCCCAATATGGGATCTCACGGGAACAGAAGGTTGCGGTGGTGGAATTAGGGTTTTCTCTGTTGCCTCTGTGTTTTCAGGGTACATGGATATATATAGGAGGAAGGAGGGCATCGGGGGAGCCAGAGGGGGCCCACGAGGGTGGGGCGCGCCTAGGGGGAAGGGGCGCGCCCTGGACCCTCGTGGCCACCTCCTTCTTTCCCTCGCGTGTACTCCAAGTCTTCTGGGTAGATACGGTTCCAAAAATAACTCTCCCGAAGGTTTCATTCCGTTTGGACTCCGTTTGATATCCCTTTTCTGCGAAACACTGAAATAGGCAAAAAAAACAGGAATTTGCATTGGGCCTTGGGTTAGTAGGTTAGTCCCAAAAATAATATAAAAGTGTATAATAAAGCCCATAAACTTCCAAAACAGAATATATAATAGCATGGAACAATAAAAAATTATAGATACATTGGAGACGTATCAGTCCTGACCGAATACGAGGGGGGGGGTCTTGTGCTTCTATCTTCGTGGCCCATCAATACGACCCAGCTTCATGGACCCGGATGCCTGAGGACCCTTGAATCCCGGACTCCCACAGTAGCCCCCGGACTTGCCTTCATGGACGAGATTGTGTCCGGTTTCATGTCTTCAGTCTTGCAAGGTGAGTCCTTTTGGATGATAGTTCGGTTTCTTTTAATATTGTATTCCGTCGATTCCTCGCCGCCGTCGCCTTTGCCTCCACGTGTCCAACGAATGCGAACCGTCTGGGTATTTTTGCAATTACCCCCTTGACTGTGTAGGTAAGGCGTCTATATAAAGATACTAGATCTCAGATGACTTTCCATTCCATTCCACGCGGAGAAATCCCTAGTGCCTGCAAAAAATCTTCAAACATGTCCGGTGTTCCCAGCTCCTCCTCGTGCCCTCATGGCCCTCGAGCGGGTGATTGGAAAAGTTGCTCCATGTCCCACGCGCATCTGGGAAAGCTTCAAGTGCAGGGATATCTCCCCCCCGAGGATCTAGTCCCCGTCCGGGCCGGATTAACTTCCATCGACAATCAAGCCCTGGCAGAGAGCTTTCCCAACCCCTCCGATGGAGAGCGAGTATGCTTTGTTTCCTTCCTTCTAAGAGGCGTAGGTTTTTCCGTCCACCCCTTCCTTAGGGGGCTCCTGGAGTTCTATGATCTTCAATTGCATTATCTCACGCCGGGGTCTATCCTGCACATTGCGGGATTCGTCGCTTTATGCGAACTATTTTTGGGCTGCGAGCCTCATTTTGAGTTGTGGCGGAAGTTCTTCTACCTTGTCCCTTGATCCGAGGAGGGATCCATATTTGAAGTTGGTGGCGCCGAAGTATGTCACATAGCAGGGACAGGCAACTGTCCGGCTCTCCGAAGAAGGCATCCGAAGAGTGGCCTTCGGAGTGGTTTTATATCGAGGACGTCGCCTTGCCGGATCCAGTTCGGCAAGGTCTCCCCAAATATTCCAACGCTCCTCCAAAGAAGCTTTTCAACTGGCGTCCCCTCACTCCCAAAGAAGGAGAGAGTGCGGAGGTCAAAAGACTGGCCAGCAAGATCAGATTGCTTGCCAGTTCCAGGCTGTCAATAATTGAAGTGATGGCAATCTCAATAAAGCGACGCGTGCAGCCGCTCCAAGCTAGAGGATTCCCTATGTGGCATTATAATGGCCAGGATGATGCCTCACGCTGCTTACGCCCGGGTCTAGACGACCCTGCCGCTCTAGCCTCCATCCTAGAAGGTCTTTACAAGGGAGAGAAGCAAGACTTTCTTCGCTTGAAGTTCTGGGAGTGTTTCTCTATGTATAATCCTCCTGACTGGGTAAGTATTTCTCTTGACCGCTATTTTAGCCCGCTTTTCATTGTATGATATATTGACTGAACTGAGTTCGGTTGTTCCTAATAGGAGTGGGGGAAGGTGGTCGAGGGGATTAATAGTCCCGCCCCACAGCCAGAGGGCCACTTTCGAAACGCGGGCCCTGGATACAATGAAGATCCGGACATAGACATAGAGCTAGAAGATGGAGTCTTCTATCAAGCCAGCCGTGACGGCATCGTGGTGGCTATCATAGCCGATTATCCCGGCCTCGTTCCTTCCTCTCACGTAAGTACCCCAGACCTACCTCCTCAAAGAGAAGATTCCCAACACGCCTTACCCATTGCACTTTTTTTATGCTCAAAAGGGGCGGCGTTCCTCACGCCGAACTATGCGAAGACCGTCATCCCAGAGGGCGACGCCTGCATCGGGTGAGGCCTTGAAGCGAAAGAGGATCGTGAACACCACCGAACCTTTGAAGAGGTATGTTTGTTTCAACATATACTGGGTGGCGAAGCCAGTATTACAACTTTACGCCTTGTTTTTCCTTTTAGGAGGAGCGTACACCAGACTATGTCCGGATATCCTGCAGATCAAGTGATGACCCACAAGTGTAGGGGATCGCAATAGTTTTCGAGGGTAAATTATTCAACCCAAATTTATCGATTCGACACAAGGGGAGCCAAAGAATACTCTCAAGTATTAGCAGCTGAGTTGTCAATTCAACCACACCTGGAAACTTATTATCTACAGTAAGGTAATTTAGTAGCAAGGTAATACAGAAGTAACGGTAGCAAAAGTAGAGATAGTAGTTTTGTAGTGATTGTAACAGTAGCAGCGTAAAAGTAAATAAGCAACAAGCAATATGTGAAAAGCTCGTAGGCATCGGATCAATGATGGATAATTATGTCGGATGCGATTCCTCATGTAATAGTTATAACATAGGGTGACACAGAACTAGCTCCAGTTCATCAATGTAATGTAGGCATGTATTCCGAATATAGTCATACGTGTTTATGGGAAAGAACTTGCATGACATCTTTTGTCCTACCCTCCCGTGGCAGCGGGGTCCTAATGGAAACTAAGGGATATTAAGGCCTCCTTTTAATAGACTATCGGACCAAAGCATTAACACATAGTGAATACATGAACTCCTCAAACTACGGTCATCACCGGGAGTGGTCCCGATTATTATCACTTCGGGATTGCCGGATCATAACGCATAGTAGGTATCTATTGACTTGCAAGATAGGATCAAGAATACACACATATTCATGAAACATAATAGGTTCAGATCTGAAATCATGGCACTCGGGCCCTAGTGACAAGCATTAAGCATATCAAAGTCATAGCAACATCAATCTTAGAGCATAGTGGATACTAGGGATCAAACCCTAACAAAACTAACTCGATTACATAAATCTCATCCAACCCATCACCGTCCAGCAAGCTGCTACCTCTTGAGCTTGCGTTGTATTCCCTCAAAGAGGAAAGGGAGATGCAGCACAGTAGCGTAAGTGCTTCCCTCAGTTTTTGAGAACCAAGGTATCAATCCAGTAGGAGACTACGCGCGAGTCCCTCGTACCTGCACAAACAAATAAGAACTTCGCAGCCAACGCGATAAGGGGTTGTCAATCCCTTTACAGTCACTTATGAAAGTGAGATCTGATAGAGATGATAGTTTATATTTTTGGTATTTTTGGTTTATGAAAATAGAAAATAAAAGCGATAAAAGTAAAGTAGATGTAGATTGATATGTTGAGAATACACTCGGGGGCCATAGTTTTCTCTAGTGGCTTATCTCATGATAGCGATATTCTACGACGGGTAAACAAATTACTGTCGAGCAATTGATAGAAAAGCGAATAATTATGAGACTATCTAGGCATGATCATTGTATATAGGCATCACGTCCGAAACAAGTAGACCGAAACGATTCTGCATCTACTACTATTACTCCACACATCGACCGCTATCCAGCATGCATCTAGTGTATTGAGTTCATAAGAACAGAGTAACGCCTTAAGCAAGATGACATGATGTAGAGGGATAAACTCAAGCAATATGATATAAAACCCATCTTTTTATCCTCGATGGTAACAATACAATCCGTGCCTTGCTGCCACTACTGTCACTGGGAAAGGACACCCCAAGATTGAACCCAAAGCCAAGCACTTCCCCCATTGCAAGAACTATAGATCTAGTAGGCCAAACCAAACCAATAATTCGAAGAGACTTGCAAGGATATTATGAGCACACATAAAAAGTTCAGAGAAGAACCAAATATCTTTCATAGATAACCTTGATCATAAACTCACAATTCATCGGATCTCGACAAACACAACGCAAAAATAGATTACATCGAATAGATCTCCTCGAAGACCGAGGTGAACTTTGTATTGAGATCCAGAGAGAGAGAGAGAGAGAGAGAGAAAGCCATCTAGATACTAGCTATGGAACCGAAGGTCCGTGGTAAACTACTCACAACTCATGGTGAGGGCGATGATGCTGATGATGAAGGCCTCCGTGATGGATCCCCCTCCGGTGGAGCTCCGGAACAGGCTCCAAGATGGGATCTCCACGGGAATAGAAGGTACGACGGTGTAATTAGGGTTTTCTCTCTGTTCACGGAGTTTCTGGGGTACGTAGACTTATATAGGAAGAAGGAGGGCACCGGGGGAGTCACGGGGGCTCCACGAGGCAAGGGGCGTGCCCTAGGAAGGGGGGCGCGCCCCCACCCTCGTGGGCCCCACGTGACTCTTCTGACGTGGTTCTCAAGTTCTTCGTGCGTGATTTTCTCCAAAAATATCTCTCGCGAAGGTTTCATTCCGTTTGGAATCCGTTTGGTATTCCTTTTCTGCAAAACCCTGAAACAGGCAAAAAACAACAATCTGTACTGGGCCTTTGGGTTAGTAGGTTAGTCCCAAAAATGATATAAAAGTGAATGATAAAGCCCATTAAACATCCAAGACTTCATAAATAATAGCATGGAACAATCAAAAATTATAGATACGTTGGATACGTATCAAGCATCCCCAAGCTTAATTCCTGCTCGTCCTTGAGTAGGTAAATGATAAAGAAAGAATTTTTGATGTGGAATGCTAACCAATATTGTTTTTCAATGTAATTATCTTAATTGTGGCATGAATGTTCAGATCTGAAAGATTCAAGATAAAAGTCTATATTGACATAAGAAATAACAATACTTCAAGCATACTAACAAAGCAATCATGTCTTCTTAAAATACTATGGCTAAAGAAAGTTATCCCTACAAAATCATATAGTCTGGCTATGCCCCCTCTTCATCACCCAAAATATTCATATTATGCACAACCCCGATTTCAGCCAAGCATTTGTTTTCATACTCTATCTTTTCAAACCTTTCAACTTTCACGCAATACATGAGCGTGAGCCAATAGAGGTGGTTGTGGAGAAGAAAAAAAGGAGGGAGATAGTATCACATCGACTAGGCGTATTAACGGGCTATGGAGATGCCCATCAATAGATATCAATGTGAGTGAGTAGGGATTGCCATGCAACGGATGCACTAGAGTTAAATATGAATGAAAGCTCAACAAAAGAAACTAGTGGGTGTGCATCCAACTTGCTTGCTCACGAAGACCTAGGGCATTTGAGGAAGCCCATCATTGGAATATACAAGCCAAGTTCTATAATGAAAAGTCCCATTAGTATATGAAAGTGACTAAGCATGAGACTCTCTAAATGAAGAACATGGTGCTACTTTGAAGCACAAGTGTGGAAAAAGATAGTAGCAATTGTCCCTTCTCTCTTTTCTCTCAATTTTTTGGAGGGGCTCTTTTTTTATTAGCCCCTCTCTATTTTTTTGGGCCATCTCTTTTTTTATTGGCCTTTCCTCATACGGGACAATGCTCTAATAATGATGATCATCACACTTTCTATTACAACTCGAAATTACAACTCGATACTACAACAAGTAGGACTCTACATGAATGCCTCCGGCGGTGTACCGGGATATGCAATGAATCAAGAGTGACATATATGAAAAATTATGCATGGTGGCTTTGCCACAACTACGATGTCAACTACATGATCATGCATGGCAATATGACAATATGATGCGTGTCATATAAATGGAACGGTGGAAAGTTGCATGGCAATATATTTCGGAATGGCTATGGAAATGCCATGATAGGTAGGTATGGTGGCTGTTTTGAGGAACAAAATGGTGGCTGTTTTGAGGAAGGATATATAGTGGGTTTATGGCATCGACTAAAGTTGCGCGGTACAAGAGAGGCTAGCAATGGTGGAAGGGTGAGAGTGCGTATAATCCATGGACTCAACATTAGTCATAAGAACTCATATACTTATTGCAAAAATCAATGAGTCATCAAGACAAAGCAATCAACGCATGTTCCTAGGGGGGAGGTTGGTAGGAGTTAACCATCGCGCGCCCCCGACCTCCACACAAAGGTTGGCACTCTACAAATACCTCATGCTCTAACTTCGTCACATAGCGGTTCACCATACGTGCATGATACGGGAATCACTAACCTTGACACAAGTATTCCTCAATTTCATAATAGCTCCACTTGCATGACTCTAATATCACTATCCTCATATCTCAAAACAATTATCAAGCATCCAACATCTCATCCTATTCAATGCACTTGGTGTGAATTTTTGTTACTACATTAACATTGAATGTTTATCATGTGAAGACTAGTTTCTTTCAGCCTAAACACATTACCATGATGTTTTAATAGACTCTCAAATAGATATAAGTGAAGCATGAGAGTTCAATAATTTCTACAAAATATTATCACCACCGTGCTCTAAAAGATAAAAGTGAAGCACTAGAGCAAAACTATTCAACTCAAAAGATATAAGTGAAGCACATAGAGTGTTCTAACAATTTCTAGGCCATATTTAACTCTCTGAAATAGGGGTGTCCAGCAAGGATGATTGTGTAAAACTAACAAGCAAAGACTCAAATTATACAAGACGCTCCAAGCAAAACACATAACATGTTGCGAATAAAAATATAGCTCCAAGTAAAGTTACCGATGGATGAAGACGAAAGAGGGGATGCCTTCCCGGGGCATCCCCAAGCTTAGGCTTTTGATTATCTTGAATTTACTTGGGTTGCCATGGGCATCCCCAAGCTTAGGCCTTTTCTACTCCTTGTTCCGTAGTCCATCAAAGCAATACTCAAGACTTGAAAACTTCACAACACAAAACTTAGACAGAAATTCTCGTGAGCTCCGTTAGTATAAGAAAGCAAACCACTTCTCAAAGGTGCAGCAAGGAATTCATTCTTTGTTTATCTTGGTGTTCAACCTACTTGATTCCAACTTCTCTATGGTTCATATCCTCCAATACTACTCATAGATGCATCGGAATAAGCAAACGACACACGAAAAACAGAATCTGTCAAAAACAGAACAGTCTGTAGTGATCTGCAGGTTTCGCCTACTTATGGAACTCCAAAAAATTCAAACTAAATTGGTAAATTTGCGGAATTTGTCTACCAATCATCTGCAAAAATAATCAACTAAAAATCACGCTCCAGTAAAATATGAAGACTACTTTAGCCAGCGCTAACGATTCTGTTTTTCACAACAAGATCATATAAACTTCACACAAGTCTTTCCAAAGGTTCTACTTGGCACAAACACTAAAAAAAACATGAAAACACATCTAATTAGAGGCTAGATGCAATATTTATTCCCTAACAGCAACAAAAACAAAAAACATAAAGTTGGGTTGCCTCCCAACAAGCGCTATCATTTTACGCCCCTAGCTAGGCACGAAAATTTAATGATGCTCACATGAAAGATAAGAATTGAAGCACAAAGGGAGCATCATAAAACACATGAAAAAACACATCTAAGTCTAACATACTTCCTATGCATAGGAATTTTATAGGAAAACAAATTAGCAAGACAAGCAAGATCTAGCATATGCAAGGAAGAAGAAAGAAACAATAGCAATCTCAACATAACGGGAGGTAATTTAGTATTATGAAAATTTCTACAACCATATTTTCCTCTCTCATAATAATTGCATGTAGGATCATAAGAAAATTAAACAATATAGCTATCACATAACATATTCTCAACATGATCCACATGCATGCGAAGTTGACACTCTTCCAAAATAGTGGGATCAACATTAACCAAAGTCATGATCTTTCCAAACCCACTTTTATCAAAAATTTCATAAGATTGATCAATATCTAAAGTAGTGGGATCAAAAGTTGACACTCTTTCAAATCCACTTTCAATATTATTGCAAACATTATTATCAATCTCATATTCATCATGGGGCTTAAATAAATTTTCAACATCGTAAGTAGAATCACCCCAATCATGATCATTGCAACAAATAGTAGTCATAGTAGAACTAGCATCCCCAAGCTTAGGGTTTTGCATATCATTAACACAATTGGCATTAAGAGAGTTTATAATAACATCATTGCAATCATGCTTTTCATCGAAGGAACTATCAAGTATGGGTGCAATTGCAACGATCTCATGTTTAACATAAGGAACTATAGCAAATTCATCTTCATAAATATTGGCATCATGGCCACAAGGATAGCAAGCATCATGTTCATCAAGGGGTATTTCAATCAAATCATCGGAATCAAAATTATCTATAGATTCATGCATATCATTATTTTCTTTCAAAGCAGCGGTCATTCTTTCAATAAATTCTTTGACATAGGCATTATGAGCATAGCTTTCAAAGCAATATTTAAGTATGTCAAAATTTTCAGATTCATAGAGAGTAATATCATACTTTTCAATCAAAGAAGCAACTTCATAAGCACCCTTAAAAGTAACAAATTCTTCAATTTGTTTGATATCGTAATAACTATAAACACCCTTTGCATAAGAGGATAAGATTTCATTATCATTAAACTCACATAGGTAGGGTAGGTGTTTTTTAGGGTTCTTAGAGCAACAAGTAAAATCAAAAATTTCACAAAGATTCCAAGCATAACACAGCAATCTGTTTATTTGATCCCATAAGAGTCTCCCTTTTTCAAACAAACGATGACGCACAAAATGAGCATGCTCATCTAAAGATTTCCCATCAACTAGGCTAGTTGGGGTTTTAGCACGAGAGCATAGGGATCGAAGATGATCCAAGTAGAACACTTTAAGGTGATCCATAACAATAGATTTTTAGCAAGCAAAGATGCAAGCACATAGAAGGCACATAGCACACAAGCAAAAGGGAGGCAAGCGAACGGTAAACACACGACGGATGAAGGGCAGATAAAACGGCAAGGGTAAAGTGGGGGAGAGGAAAACGAGAGGCAAATAAATGTAATGCGAAGGATAAGGGTTTGTGATAGGTACTTGGTATATGACTTTTGCGTAAGCCTCCCTGGCAACGGCGCCAGAAATCCTTCTTGCTACCTCTTGAGCTTGCGTTGTATTCCCTCGAAGAGGAAAGGGAGATGCAACACAGTAGCGTAAGTATTTCCCTCAGTTTCTGAGAACCAAGGTATCAATCCAGTAGGAGACTACTCGCGAGTCCCTCATACCTGCACAAACAAATAAGAACTTCGCAGCCAACGCGATAAGGGGTTGTCAATCCCTTTACGGTCACTTACGAAAGTGAGATCTGATAGAGATGATAGTTTATATTTTTGGTATTTTTGGTTTATGAAAACAGCAAATAAAAGCGATAAAAGTAAAGTAGATGTAGATTGATATGTTGAGAATAGACCCGGGGGCCATAGTTTTCTCTAGTGGCTTCTCTCATGATAGCGATATTCTACGGCGGGTAAACAAATTACTGTCGAGCAATTTATAGAAAAGCGAATAATTATGAGACTATCTAGGCATGATCATTGTATATAGGCATCACGTCCGAGACAAGTAGACCAAAACGATTCTGCATCTACTACTATTACTCCACACATCGACCGCTATCCAGCATGCATCTAGTGTATTGAGTTCATAAGAACAGAGTAACACCTTAAGTAAGATGACATGATGTAGAGGGATAAACACAAGCAATATGATATAAACCCCATCTTTTTATCCTCGATGGCAACAATACAATACGTGCCTTGTTGCCCCTACTGTCACTGGGAAAGGACACCGCAAGATTGAACCCAAAGCCAAGCACTTCCCCCATTGCAAGAACTATAGATCTAGTAGGCCAAACCAAACCAATAATTGCAAGGATATTATGAGCACACATAAAAAGTTCAGAGTAGAACCAAATATCTTTCATAGATAACCTTGATCATAAACTCACAATTCATCGGATCTCGACAAACACACCGCAAAAAGAGATTACATCGAATAGATCTCCTCGAATACCGAGGAGAACTTTGTATTGAGATCCAGAGAGAGAGAGAAGAATCCATCTAGATACTAGCTATGGACCCGAAGGTCTGTGGTAAACTACTCACAACTCATGGTGAGGGCGATGATGATGATGTAGAAGGCCTCCGTGATGGATCCCCCTCCGATGGAGCTCCGGAACAGGCTCCAAGATGGGATCTCAATGGGAACAGAAGGTACGGCGGTGGAATTAGGGTTTTCTCTCTGTTCACGGTGTTTTTGGTGTACGTAGACTTATATAGGAAGAAGGAGGGCACCGGGGGAGTCACGGGGGCTCCACGAGGCAGGGGGCGCGCCCTAGGAAGGGGGGCGTGCCCCCCACCCTCGTGGGCCTCACGTGGCTCTTCTGACGTGGTTCTCAAGTTCTTCGTGCATGATTTTCTCCAAAAATATCTCTCGCGAAGGTTTCATTCCGTTTGGACTCCGTTTGATATTCCTTTTCTGCAAAACCCTGAAACAGGCAAAAATCAGCAATCTGGACTGCGCCTTTGGGTTAGTAGGTTAGTCCCAAAAATGATATAAAAGTGAATGATAAATCCCATTAAACATCCAAGACTTTATAAATAATAGCATGGAACAATAAAAAATTATAGAGACGTTGGAGACGTATCACAAGCCTACGATGGGATTACTGACGCACGGCGGTGAGCATCATGGAATTGATGATGGAGGAAGGTTGATGATGACGATGGCGACGATCTCCACTCTCCGGAGCCCCGAAGGACTCTAGATCAGCCCTCTCGAGAGAGATTAGGGTTTCGCGGCGGCTCCGTATTGTAAAACGCAATAATTCCTTTTCTCCAATTTTTTTCTCCTCGGAAGTGAATATATGGAGTCAGGGAAGACGTCGGTGGAGAAACAGGGGGCCCACGAGGCAGGGGGGCACGCTCAGGGGGGGGGGGGGGGCC
>LR738714.1:60640695-60678941 GCA_902687465.1 Secale cereale | reverse complement strand
GGGGGGCGCCCCCACCCTCATGGACAGGGTGTGGGCCCCTGGTCTGGTTCTTTCCGCAGATATTTTTTATATATTCCAAAATAATTCTCCGTTGAATTTCAGGTCATTCCGAGAACTTTTATTTCTGCACAAAAATAACACCATGGCAGTTCTGCTGAAAACAGCGTCAGTCCGGGTTAGTTCCATTTGAATCACGCAAGTTAGAGTCCAAAACAAGGGCAAAAGTGTTTGGAAAAGTAGATATGTTGGAGACGTATCAACTCCCCTAAGGCTAAACCTTTGCTTGTCCTCAAGCAATTCAGTTGATAAACTGAAAGTGATAAAGAAAAACTTTGACAAACTGTGTTTGCTCTTATTGTTGTAAATATGTAAAGCCAGCATTCAATTTTTCAGCAAAGATCATGAACTAACCACATTCACAATAACTTTCAGGTCTCATGTCTACTCATATCAATGGCATAGTCAACTAGCGAGCAATAATAATAAACCTCGGATGACAACACTTTCTCAAAACAATCATAATATGATATAATAAGATGGTATCTCGCTAGCCTTTCTGAGACCGCAAAACATAAATGCAGAGCACCTTTAAAGATCAAGGACTGACTAGACATTGTAATTCATGGTAAAGGAGATCCAGTCACAATCATACTCAATGCAAATTAATAGCAATACATGCAAATGACAGCAGTGCTCTCCAACTGGTGCTCTTTAATAAGAGGATGATGACTCAACATAAAAGTAAATAGATAGGCCCTTCGCAGAGGGAAGCAGGGATTTGTGGAGGTGCTAGAGCTCGATTTTGAAATAGAGATGAATAATATTTTGAGCGGTATACTTTCATTTTCAACATAGCAACTAAGAATCTCGATATCTTCCATGCTACACACATTATAGGCGGTTCCCAAACAGAATGGTAAAGTTTATACTCCCCCAACCACCAACAAGCACACTCCAGGGCCATCCGAATCCACGGGGTATCGCCCAAACAAGAAACAACCCAGGGGGAGTTTTGTTTAATTATTATGATTTGAGCATGGGACTGGGCATCCCGGTTACCAGCCATTTTCTCATGAATGATGAGCGGAGTCCACTCATCGCGAGAATAACTCACCTAGCATAGAAGATATAGACATCCCTATTTGATACATGAGCTGTTCGAGCATACAAAACAAAATTTCATTTGAAGGTTTAGAGTTTGGCACATACAAATTTACTTGGAACGATAGGTAGATACCGCATATAGGAAGGTATGGTGGACTCATATGGAATAACTTTGGGGTTTATGGAAGTGGATGCACAAGCAGTATTCCCGCTTAGTACAAGTGAAGGCTAGAAAGAGACTGGGAAGCAACCAGCTAGAGAGCGACAACAGTCATGAACATGCATTAAAATTAATCAACAATGAATGCAAGCATGAGTAGGATATAAATCACCATGAACATAAATATCGTGGAGGCTATGTTGATTTTGTTTCAACTACATGCGTGAACATGTGCCAAGTTAGACCACTTGAATCGTTCAAAGGAGGATACCACCCTATCATACCACATCACAACCATTTTAATATCATGTTGGCACGCAAGATAGACCATTATAAACCCCTAGCTAATTAAGCATGGCATGAGCATCTATGATCTCTAATTGTCATTGCAAGCATGTTTCATTCATAATAGGCTGAATCAGGAACGATGAACTATCATATTTACAAAAACAAGAAAGGTCGAGTTCATACCAGCTTTTCTCATCTCAATCAATTCATCATATATCGGCATTATTGCCTTTCACTCGCACGACCGAACGATGTGGATAATAATAATAGTGCACGTGCATTGGACTAAGCTGGAATGTGCAAGCATTTAATACAAGAGAGAAGACAAAGTAATATGGCTCAAGGTTAAATCAACAATAAAACATATGAGAGCCACTAAACATTTTCATCATGGTCTTCTCCTCTTAACCCCCAAAGAAAAGAAAAGAAACTATTTACACGGGAAAGCTCCCAACAAACAAAAGAAGAACGAAAAATATTTTTTGGTTTTCTTTTAATTACTACTACTACATGCATGGAAAGTAAACTAGCTAAAAAGTTGCAACTAAATTTTTTTTCTTAAGGTTTTTCTAACACACAAGAAAAAGACTAAGAAAAGAAATGAAGCTAACATGGATAGCACAATGAAAGAGTGTGAGCACCGACTACTGGAATAAGTGTGTGAACATGAATGTAATGTCGGTGAGAAATACGTACTCTCCCAAGCTTAGGCTTTTAGCCTAAGTTGGTCTATGGCCAATATTGGCCTGATGGATATCCAAAGTCGTAGTTGGGGTTGTACTGGGATGCAGCGGCTACCGCCTGACGAGTTGCATCCTGAAGGCGAGCTGCCCTCGTCGTCTCCTTATACTCATTTGCCTCCTCCATAGTTATAGTATATCTCCCTTTTGCCTAAAAGTCAAAGAAGGTAGGAGCAGGGAGAGCAATATGGACAATGCGACGCCTGTCAAAGATTAGTCGATACTGGAGGGACTGTTCATCCCTCTCAACAAATTGATGGCGAATCATGGCATTACAATCTAAATAAGCACGAGGCAACTCCGCATCATTCTCGTGTATGGGCACATGAAGATAATTAGCCAAGCGAGTTGCATAAATTCCACCAAACAGATCGCCATTTAAACCATTATGATGTAACCTATGTGCAACATTGGCCCCCAAATTATATTGTCTATCACCTGATACCGCACTTTTGAGGACACTAAGATCTGGTACACACATGTGGCAAGCCTCATCTTTACCGTTAATGCATCTACCAATGAAGAGAGCAAAATAATGTATAGTAGGAAAATGAATGCTTCCTATGGTAGCTTGGGTGACTTCTCTAGATTCCCCCACAGTGATAGAAAGTCCTTATACTCAGATTTGCGAGGTTCACCAACACTACCCCACTGTGGGAGTTTACAAGCATCATTAAAATCTTCTAAATCCATAGTATAAGATTTATCATAGAGATCAAACAAGACAGTGGGAGAATTATGTGAAGATGTAAATTTAAACCTTCTCACAAAGGTATCAGTTAGGTACTGGTATTGAGGGCACTTATCTCACTCGAAGTCCTCAATATCCGCACTACGCACATATGTGTAAAATTCTTCCTTGATACCTGCCCGGATCATAAATTCCTCTGACGGCCATTCACAGGGACACACTTGAGCTTCCCTTGGTAACTCATCGTCTGGCTCGTGTATCACGAGCCTGGGTCCTAGCTTCCTTGAGGAACGACCTTGAAAGGTTTTCCTATGCATTTTTTCTGGAATATTTTAGTGACTCAAAATAAAAGTGAACCAAACTCAACAAGATTGATAGCAACTACTCCTACAAGTGCCTAGAGACTATATCATGCATTAGAACTACTTGGAACCACATAAATTTGACATGCAAGCTCAATAACAGGGTCACCTAAGCAGCAAAAATTTGCAATAAATAAAGCACTAGAACAAAAACTAATTGGAGCAATGGAGGAGTCACATACCAAGGAACAATCTCCCCAAACAACTTTGTGAATGGAGCTTTGAGCAAGGAGATCGAAAATTGCAGCAAGATGAGCTAGAACTCGTGCTTGAGTTGGATAGTGATTTTTTTGGGAGGAAGAAGGAGTGTGTGGGTGCAGGAATAAGTGGAGGGGGCACGTGGGGCCCACGAGGCAGTGGGGCACACCCAAGGGGGGTGGGCGCGCCCTGCACCCTAGTGGACATGTGCTGGCTCCCCCTGCTGTGTTCTTAGTGCCAAATATTCTCAAATATTCTAGAAAAAATCATATTTCATTTTCGGGGCATTTGGAGAACTTTTATTTTCGGGGTATTTTTTTATTGCACGGATAACTCTGGAATCAGACAGAAAATACTATTTTTTCTTTATTTAATATAATTAATAGAAAGTAAAAGGAGGGTACAGAAAGTTGTGCTATCTAGATTTACCCATCTCATGCTCATCAAAAGGAATCCATTAACAAGGTTGATCAAGTCTTGTTAATAAAATCTTTCCGAATAACATGAAACCGGAGAATTTTCGAATAACACTAGGTTACCTCAATGGGGATATGCATGTCCCCAACAATAAGAATATCATATTTCTTCTTGACAGTAGGAAGAGGAAATTCAAAACCTCCAATAGTAATAGTTGAATTTTTTCCAATAGAATTGATACTGTGGACCTGAGGTTGTTTCCTCGGAAAGTGTACTGTATGCTCATTACCATTGACATGAAAAGTGGCATTCCCTTTGTTGCAATCAATAACATCCCCTGCAGTATTCAAAAAGGGTTTACCAAGGATAATAGACATACTATCGTCCTCGAGAATATCAAGGATAACAAAGTCCGTTAGAATAGTAACATTTGCAACCACAAGAGGCACATCCTCACAAATACCAACATGTATAGTAGTTGATTTATCGGCCATTTGCAAAGATATTTCAGTAGGTGTCAACTTACTCAAGTCAAGTCTACGATATAAAGAGAGAGGCATAACACTAACACCAACTCCAAGATCACACAAAGCAGTTTTAACATAGTTTCTTTTAATGGAGCAAGATATAGTGGGTACTCCTCTATCTCCTATTTTTTTGGTATTCCACCTTTAAAAGTGTAATTGGCAAGCATGGTGGAAATTTCAAATTCAGGTATCTTTCTTTTATTGGTGATAATATCTTTCATATACTTAGCATAAGGATTTGTTTTAAGCATATCAGTCAAACGCATACGCAAAAAGATGGGGCTAATCATTTCAGCAAAGCGCTCAAAATCCTCATAATCCTTTTTCTTGGATGCATGGGTTTCTGAACCCATGGTTCTCTTTCCTTACCGTGCTTCCTAGCAACAAAGTCTTTCTTACCATAACGTTGATTCTTTGATTGTGGGTTATCAAGATCAACAACAGGTTCAATCTCTACATCATTATCATTGCTAGATTGAGCATCATTGATACGTCTCCAACGTATCTATAATTTTTTATTGTTCCATGCCATTATATATTCTGTTTTGGATGTTTAATGGGCTTTATTATACACTTTAATATTATTTTTGGGACTAACCTACTAACCTAAGGCCCAATGCAAATTGTTGTTTTCTTGCCTATTTTAGTGTTTCGCAGAAAAGGAATATCAAACGGAGTCCAAACGGAATGAAACCTCCGGGAGAGTTATTTTTGGAACCATATCTACCCAGAAGACTTGGAGTACACGTGAGGGAACGAGAGAGGTAGCCACGAGGGTCCAGGGCGCGCCCCCACCCTCGTGGGCCCCCTCTGGCTCCCCTGATGCCCTCCTTCCTCCTATATATATCCATGTATCCTGAAAACACTGGGCAACAGAGAAAACCCTAATTTCACCGCCGCAACCTTCTGTTCCCGTGAGATCCAATCTTGGGGCCTGTTCCAGAGCTCCGCCGGAGGGGGGATCTACCACGGAGTGCTTCTACATCAACACCATAGCCTCACCAATGAGTTGTGAGTAGTTTACCACACACCTTCGGGTCCATAGTTATTAGCTAGATGGTTCTTCTCTCTTTTTGGATCTCAATACCAAGTTCTCCTCGATCTTCGAGGAGATCTATTCGATTTAATCTTTTTGCGGTGTGTTTGTCGAGATCCGATGAATTGCGGGTTTACGATCAAGATTATCTATGAATAATATTTGATTCTTTTCTGAAATATTATATGTATGGTTATAATATCCTTGCAAGTCTCTTCAAATTATTGGTTTGGTTTGGCCTACTAGATCTATAGTTCTTGCAATGGGAGAAGTGCTTGGCTTGGGGTTCAATCTTGCGGTGTCCTTTCCCAGTGACAGAAGGGTGTCGGTGTACTAAAGTAGGGGGTACCTTAGTATCCCGAACTTGTGCACGGGCAGTTGCAGCGTCCCGCGGCAGGGCCGGCCGGGCGACCACCGAAGTCCTTTATGGTTCCTTTGGAGCCATTCAAGAACAAAGTATCCAAGGCAAGGAGACAAGGCCCCGGCAAGAGGAGCTTGCCGGGAAGGCCACTCAAGGCACAAAACCACTCAAGGCACAAGACCCTGGCAAGAGGAGCTTGCCGGGAAGGCCCTCCGAGGCATCTCAAGAAACTTGCCGCAACGCGCCACGCGTCCCGGCAAGGCCCGGTGAGCGACAAGCTCCCGAAAGCGACAAAATAGTAGCCGCGGCAAGGCGCTTGTCGCGGCAAGCTTCCACGCAGCACCCGCGCTCCAGCGCATCCACCCACGTGTCGCTCTGGGACCTTTCGAGGCACACGTGGCGGAAGGCTGTGCAGCCAGGGGTACACGGTGGCAAGCAGCGATGATAAGACTACCGTCGTGGCGGACAGTGGCGCCCCTGACGGTCACTTTTTGCACTGTTTGGGCGACGGTGATGGGCATTTAATGCCCTTGTCCCCTGCCGTCGGGGTTAGGTATAGAACACTGTTCCAACTACCAAGCTTTTTAATTTTTTACCCCCAACTGCGCTGCCACCTGTCGGTGACCCCTTGAGCATATAAAAGGAGGCCCATGCGCACGTAGTGGGGGGATCGATCATTCTCACGCTCGGTCTTACTAGCGGTTAGAGTGTACTGTAGCTCTCTTCGCTCCCGAGCAAAAACTCAATACAAACCAAAGCAGGAGTAGGGTTTTACGCATCCGTGCGGCCCGAACCTAGGTAAACTGCTCATGTGCACGCCTCGATCCGCTCTTCGTGCATCCTCCGCCCCCTGCCGTACCGAAAAGGGGCTCCGGTTCCATAGGTGTTTGTGGGCGATCAGTTTCCCCGACATCTTTGGCGCGCCAGGTAGGGGGCGCGTCGAGGTTGTGTGAACCTGATCCGGCCTGCACACGGGCTAGACCTTCAACTTCTTCATCAACATGCCGCCGAAGAAGAAAGCTTCGGAGGCAGCAGGTCCGTCCGCGTCGATCCCACCACCGCCGGAGCCAGCGGCTGGTGGGGTAGATGCCGGCGGAAGGAAGGACGTCGACGAGGGAACTCACGGCGCCGCCAAGTCCAAGGACAAGGCAGACGACCGGGCGCACTCCAAGACCTCGGCGTCCGTACATGCACCGCGGCCGTCTCAGGAGGTGCGGGTCCGGTAGCGTCATGGTACCCACGGTACCATACGTTTGCTGGGCCAAGGCCAAGCCGGCGGATCTCGGGACGCTCAAGGCCAGCATGCACACCAACGTGCCGGCACGAGCAAGGCATGGTCGCCTGGACAGGATGATGCTCCTTCTAACACGGTTAGAAGTCCGAGCATGTCCCGCTCCTCGCACCGTTCGCCACCGCTACCCACCACTCCAGCAGAAGCTCTAGCACGAGCTCAACTGCTCCTAGACTTCCCTCCAGCGGCAGACAAGGCCGACGACTGGAGGGCCACCATTCAGAGTCTCATCGCTTTCGCGAACGGCGACACTCTGCAGCAGCCGAGCATGTCGCGGCCGCGGCAAGCCAGCCAGGCGCGGGCTGATGACGACAAGACCGGTGGGGGTGCAATCACCGTGCACTCTCCGCCCCGAAGGCCAAGATCGCCGACTCGCCGGGTCAACCTCGACAGCGACTCCACCGCGTCGTCGGATCCGCGAGCTCGTCGCGATCAGCGCCAAGTTCTTCAAGATCGCCGACACGAAGACGCTCGTACTCGCATCGAGCGCCGAAGAGAAGCGCGGCGTCTGTCAGACCAGCGCGCTGGGCCCACTGTCGACATGCAAGCGCCAGGGGGACCAGGCGACTTGCCGTACGCGGTAGGTTGTCCTGCGTTCACTCATGAGCTACGGCAAGTCCAGTGGCCCAGCATGAAGAATTTCAAACCAGATGTGCCAGAGAAGTACGACGGCAAGACGCATCCGTCGGAGTTCCTCAGCATCTACACCATCGCGGTGCAAGCTGCCGGGGGACGAGACGACAAGATCCTTGCCAACTACTTTCCTCTGGTACTCAAACCCAACGTCAGGTCCTGGCTCATGCACTTGCCGGACAACTCCATTTCTTCTTGGGCAGATCTCTGCCATCAGTTTGTCGGTGCCTTTACAGGCGGCCACAAACCTCATGGCCAGGAGAGTGACCTTCACCTGCTCGCCCAGAAGGAAGGAGAGCCCCTGCGCAAGTATATCCAGAGATTCAGCCGTGTCCAGCACAACATCCCAGACGTCCACCCTGCCGCGATTATCAGCGCGTTCCACCAAAACGTGCGTAACCGCAGAATGAGGGAGGAGATGGCGATGTGCAAGATCAAGGATGTCAGCGAGTTGTACGCCCTGGCCGACAAGTGTGCACGCGCTGAGGAGGGGAGGAAACTCCCCGGAGAGGATACAGGAGCAGGGGGATCTGACAGTGAGGATGCCGCCCCGGCAAAGAAAAACCGGCGGCGGAACAACAGAAAGAAGAAGAACAAGGAAGTGCTAGTCGTTGAGCAGTCTGGCAAGGAGGCTGGCGCCAAGAAAGCCCAAGTTGGTAGCTCCGGCAAGGAGACTGCCGCATGCACCAACTGCCAGCCGTGGCGGCCGCCGACAAGCAGGACGGCACCGACAAGCAGTACTGCAAGATCCACCGCACCAAGGGCCACGATCTCCAGAACTGCAAGAGGGTCGAGCAGCTCGTCGAGCAGCAGAAGGCTGAGTACGAGCAGCGCGACGAGGAGAAGGCCCAGGGAGGTGGTGAGGGATCCGGCAAGAAGCGGCCATTCAACGGCCGGGGAGGACGCCGCGGCAAGGCCAAGCAGCGGCAAGGAGACAGACCTCCCCGCGGCCGCGACAAGGACGAAGATGATGATGACGACAAGGACATGGATGATGGTGAGACCAGCGAGCAGGAGTTTCAGAAAGCCACGGAAGTTTTGTGCGTTGACGGCGGTGCTTCTCTGCACACTTCACACCGCCAACTCAAACAGTGGGTGCGGGAAGTCAATGCAGCAGAACCACCTGTCGAATCACGCAAACTTCTAAAATGGTCCAGCACGCCTATCATCTTTGATATTGAGGACCACCCTGATCGCACAACTGCGGTCGGGTGCTTGCCGATGTTGGTCTCACCAACTATCCGCAACCTCAAAGTCACAAAGATGTTAGTTGACGGCGGGGTCGGCTTGAACCTGATCTCCTCCGCTGTGCTCCACAAACTCCAAATCCCTGACAGCGAGCTCGAAGAAACCGGCACGTTCCAAGGGATCAACCCGGGAAGGAGCAAGCCAAGGGGGAACATCACGCTGCCAGTGACGTTTGGCGGGGAGCTGAACTTCAGGACTGAGAAAGTCACTTTTGACGTTGCCGATTTTCCATTGCCTTACAATGGAATACTTGGCCGTCCAGCGCTCGCCAAGTTCATGGCAGCCTCCCACTATGCATACAACATGTTGAAGATGCCCGGCCCGATAAGCGTCATCTCTGTCCCTGGCGACAAGAAAGATGCCCTTATCTGCGCCGACAAGATCTACCGGGAAGCAGCAGCCGCAACAGATCGCAAGACACTTGCCGCTGAAGCTCCCGGGGGGAAGGAGAAGACCAAGTCCGGCAAGAGCTCTGGGGCCCACTCCGGCAAACGCACCTCTTCGGAGTGCTGCGCTGCCGTCGAGGACGTACCATCGAGCTCCACCGGCAAGTGTAAGAAGGCGATGGCAGCTTTGCCAAAGACCAATAAGGTGTCCACCAAGGAGGACGGCACTGGTGGTACCTTCACCATCAGTGCCACGCTTGACCCTAAATAGGAAAGCGCGCTCGTTGATTTCCTGTGGGCGAACGTCGACGTGTTTGCATGGCAACCGTCCGACATCCCCGGTGTTCCCAGGAAAGTGATTGAGCACAAGCTTGCTGTCTGTCCTCATGCGCGGCCCGTCAAGCAAAAAGTCAGGAAACAAGCAGTGGAGCGCCAAGAGTTAGCAGAAGAGATCAAGAAATTGGAAGCAGCAGGCCTTGTCAGAGGAGTGCTCCATCCAACATGGCTGGCCAATCCAGTAGTCGTGCGTAAGGCAAACGGGAAATGGATGCTTTGTATTGACTTCACTGATGTAAATAAAGCTTGTCCAAAAGACCCATTTCCCTTGCCGCGCATTGACCAGATTGTTGACTCCACAGCCGGATGCGACTTGCTTTCATTTCTTGACGCATACTCAGGATACCATCAAATCTTCATGGCAGAAGAAGATGAAGAGAAGACCGCATTCATCACTCCATGTGGCACTTACTGTTTCATAAGGATGCCTTTTGGTTTGAAGAATGCTGGTTCAACATTTGCAAGGGTGGTCCATACAGCTTTTGAGCTACAGATTCACATAAATGTAGAAGCATACATGGATGACATAGTGGTCAAGAGCAAAGACAGGGCAACCCTGATTCAAGATTTAGAAGAGACTTTTGCAAATCTGCGCAAGATCCAGCTCAAGCTCAACCTCGAGAAGTGCGTGTTTGGAGTCCCCTCCGGCAAGCTTCTCCGGTTCTGTGTCTCAGAGGGGAATTGAAGCCAATCCAGACAAGATCAAGGCCATTGAGCAGATAGAAGCACCGAAGCGCGTCAAGGATGTGCGAAGACTTGCCGGTTGCATGGCTGCTCTTAGCAGGTTTATCTCTAAGTCAGCTGAGCGCGCCCTGCCGTTTTTCTAAATTTTGAAAAAGGCGGGTCCAATGAAATGGATTCCGGAAGCGGAGGCTGCGCTGCAAGACTTGAAGAGGTACCTGTCCTCCACTCCAATACTTGTCGCACCTAAACCACAAGAGAAGTTGCTGCTGTATCTAGCGGCAACCAATCAAGTGGTTAGTGCTGCGTTAGTAGCAGAAAGGGAGGCAGATGATGAGCCAGCAACCGCGGCAAGCACGTCCAGCGACAAGCAAGGAGTTTCCCCGGCAAGCCCTGGTCCCGACAAGGATGGATCTGCGTAGGTGCAAGAGGAGGTACGGAAGAAAATGGTGCAGCGCCCAGTTTACTTTGTCAGCTCTCTTCTCCAGGGGGCTAGATCAAGGTACTCTGGTGTGCAGAAGTTGCTTTTCGGCCTTCTCATGGCCTCTAGAAAGCTGCGCCATTACTTCCAAGCACATGAGATAACAGTTGTCACTAGCTTTCCGCTGAAGAGGATATTGCAAAATCCAGAAGCAACAGGCAGGATTGTTGAGTGGGCACTGGAATTGTCAAGCTTTGGCCTCAAGTTTGAAAGCACTTCAACTATCCAGAGCAGAGCATTGGCAGAATTCATAGCAGAGTGGACGCCAACACTAGACGAAGAGATTCCAGAAACGAGCATCCCCGTCAAGGAAGTAAGCAAAGAGTGGCTAATGTACTTTGATGGTGCCTTTTCGCTGCAAGGCGCCGGTGCTGGTGTGCTGCTTGTCGCACCCACCGGAGAACACCTCAGGTATGTAGTCCAGATGCACTTTCCCAAGGAGCAAGCAACAAACAATACTGCAGAGTATGAGGGTTTGCTTGCCGGTCTCAGGATCGCGGCAGACCTTGGGATCAAGAAGCTCATCGTCAGGGGTGACTCGCAGCTTGTCGTCCGCCAAGTGAACAAGAATTATCAGAGTCCGTTGATGGAAGCTTACGTCGATGAAGTGAGAAAGCTTGAAGAGCACTTTGATGGCCTGCAGATGGAGCATGTACCAAGAGCTCAAAACAACATCGCCGATGGCCTGCCAAAGTGCGCCGCACTTAAGTTACCTGTGGAACCAGGGATCTTTGTGCTCAAGTGTGACGCCCGAAGACCGACGTCCCAGAAGATTCCAGATGTTCCGGGTTCTCCCGTGTGTTTCTTTTGTGCTTGCTTTATTTATTTTGCATTGCATCATGTCATCATGCCATCATGTCATATTTCTTTTGCATCTCAACCAAATAAATTGTGTGGACCTTCGGTCCATTTAAATCGAGGGAAGGATGACTTCTCTTTAAAACATATCCTCCCAATATTTAGGGAGCTATATAAATAAATATTCCATTTGTTTGGAATTAACCGCAACACACTTGCAATTATTCTCAGGCCTCTGTTGCTTCAAGTTTCACCCCTTTTCCTTGTCTATAATTCTTTTTCCCATTTATCGAGGTTCCTCCAAAAATTCGAACATTTTTGGACACTTCAATAATCAAGTCTTAGTTCAAACCCATTTGATTAAATTCAAATAAGTTTGAATTATATCTTGATCATGCCTTTTCTATTTTTCTCGGACCGTGCTCATTTTATGATGCCCGAGAAAAATAACCTTATGTGCAAATTCTTTTCCTAACTACCCCTTTCTTTTTCTTCTCACCTTTTTCTTTTTCTCTCGGTTTTGTTTTACTTTTCAAAGGAGAGAGAGGCCCAGCCGCCAGGCCAGGCCCAAACCTCCTCCATCCTCTTGGGCCTCCTCCTCCCTCCTAGGCCCATCAGGCCATCCTCCCTCGCAGCCCGTTCCCTCTGCTAACCCTAGCCGACCGCACCCCGTTCCCCGTCGCTCCTCTTCTCCCACCGAGCGCCGCAACCCTTGATCCCCAGCCTCTTCTTCGAACCCCCTCTCCCTCTGCCCGATCTCCCCTCGCCCGCACCACCTCGAGCCCGATCTCCCGTTCCCTCGATCTCCCTCTCCAGCCAGCGCCTCCCCGAGCCCCTTCGATCTCCAGCGCCCCGCCGCTTTCGCCCGTCCTCGCCACTGCCTCGCAGCCGCGCATGCCCTTCCTCCTCGCCTCCTGGAGCCTCGTCCTCCCGCGCCAGGAGCCCCAGGCCACAGCGGCCACGCCCTCCGTCTCCAGCGCAGCGCCAGCCAGCACCTCCAGCGCGCCCTCCAGGCCGGGTGCCTGGCCTCGTCCAGAGCCCCCTCGACCAGCGCCCGCGCGCCACCGCACCTTCGTCTCCAGCGCCATGGACGAGCAGCTCCCTGCGCGACCCGGGCCCCTGCCTCGTCTCCTCCAGCCCGAGCCATGGCCTCTGCTCCGGCCACCGGTGCGCCAACACCTGCTGCTGCTTCCGCCGGTCATGCCGCTGCCATGGCCTCGTCGCCCCTTGCTGCTGCCGTGTCCTGTGTTTCTCTTTGTGTTGCCCTGTGCTGCTGTTTTGACAGAGGACCCGTGTACGACTACGTGAGACCGAGACCGGCACGATGCGTCAAGTACCCCTACGACAAGTACCACGACGAACGTTTTGAAGCGCCAAGTACCTCGACGACCTTCAAGTTCGAGTACACGGCGACAAAATGACATGTACAACTACGTTGCCGAGACCACGACGCTGACAAGTACCACGACGACCCAAACATCTACAGGAAAACGAGCTCCAAGTTCGACTACCGTCGCCCCGAAGACGTCCGTTGCCGCGACAAGTACCTCTACCATCGCGTGTACCACTACTTCCTCTCCGAAACCGAATGTGAACGACTACTTCGTTGACGACCTCGAGAACGACTACTTCCTCTACGAACCGTGTACCACTACTTCCACTACGTCCCTCGACGATCTCGAACCGCCCCGAAACGAATGTTCCAAAGGTATAACCCCGAGACGATAACCCCGAGAATGTTTGCCTGTTGTGTTGTATGAGATGTGTCCCTTGTGTGCATCGTGCCCGTTTCATCTTTTGTCTTGCTCCTCGGTTGCCTGGTCGCCGACCCGTGGGAACCCGGTGACGGGATCATCCCACCTTTCATCTTGCATGTCTCGTTCACTCCACCTTTGCTTTTGCACCGGTCTCTCACCGAGTTACCGGAACCGATATGTTGCGTGGCATCATTTTCGAATCGTTGCCGTGGCACCCTTTTCCTTTCACCACGGTGACAATACTCCTTATCTCTTCATGTTAACTTTTAATAAAAATTGCATAAACTTGATCATGTCGTCCGCATCATGTTAACAACATTAAAATGTGTGAATTGTTGTTTGCTTAAAAATTGCTAAACATGCTCATGGGGATTTTTCCGGAATTGTTGTTGTTATTTTCCGACCTCATTTAAAATGCCTAAATAGTTAGTTTACTTTTGCTTCACCTATTGCCATGTTAACAAACATTTAATCTTGTCTTGAAAATAAACGAGAGTCAACTAAATAATTATAATGTGGTGTTGCGTCAATATGCAACTCATTGCATATTGAGCTCCACTTAACTTGTAGTACTTGTCTAAGCACTTTGCCATTGCCATGCATAATTAAACCGGACATGCATCATACTTGGATGTACATCGTATGCCATGCTTATGATTGTGTGTTTATCGTGTTGTTTGCTTCTTTCCGGTTGCTTCTCTTGTTAGCTTCGGTTTCGTTCCGGAGTTGTGAGGATTCGCTCGACTATGTTGCTCCGTCTACTTCATGGACCCGTTCTTCTTCCCTCTCGGAATCCCAGGCAAGATGATCATACCCTTGGATACCTTTACTACCATTGCCATGCTTAGTTTTCTCGATGCTATCGTTACATGTCGCGCTACCCATCTTTTATGTCAGCCTCTCCTTGTTGCCATGAAACCTCTAACCTTTGACACCTTCCTAGCAAAACCACTATTTGGCTATGTTACCCGCTTGCTCAGCCCCTCTTATAGCGTTGTTAGTTGTAGGTGAAGATGAAGATCGTTCCAGGTGGGAACTTGTTGTTGGAATATCACAATAACTATTATTATTATTAACACACCTATATACTGGGCATGGGTGGAAGGCTTGGCCTTTTGCTCGGTGTTTTGTTCCACTCATGCCACCTTAGGCGCCGATAAACAGGCATTATGTTCCTTGATTTTGCGTTCCTTACACGATGGGTGGATGGGGACCCCTTGACAGTTCGTCTTTGAATAAAACTCCTCCAGCAAGGCCCAACATTGGTTTTAATTTCCCTCATAATAACAACTTAATTAATTAATTAAAATTGCATAGGGGGTCGCGTCCCCGGGTTCTTAATTCTACATAACAGGGGGGGCCAGTGCTGATGGTGTTGGTCCCAAACGGGGGTTATGCGGGGCCACCACGGGGAAACTCGAGGTTTGGTTTTACTCGTAGGATCACCCATCCGGTGGTGGCCTGAGACGAGATACGCGCGGCTACTATCAGGGTGTCGACACACCGGGAGGTCTTGCTGGACTTGTTTTACCATTGTCGAAATGTCTTGTGCATCGGGATGCCGAGCCTGATCGGATTTCCCTAAGATAAGGGGTGATGATATTATATTTATCACTTCAGCTAATCGTGAGAGCTTGTGATGAGCTAAGTTGGGACACCCCTGCAGGGTTATGATCTTTCGAAAGCCGTGCCCGCGGTTATGTGGCAGATTGTAATTTGTTAATGTCCGGTTGTAGAAAACTTGACAGAGGATCCGAAGTAAAACACACAACTGTGTGTGTAACCGTGACTGTCTCTTTTCACTTTGAGAAGGGAACACGGTAGGGTTATGTTTGATTCGTATGTAGTTCAGGATCTTTAGCGATCACTTCTATTTGTGACCGTTTGCGTAGATGCTCATCTTATTCTTGTACTCGTAAGTTAGCCACCATATTATGCTTAGTCGCTGCTGCAACCTTACCACTTTACCTCTTCCTACCCACAAAGCTTTGCTAGTCTTGATACCCATGGTTATGGGATTGCTGAGTCCTCGTGGCTCACAGATACTACAACACCAGATGCAGGTTCAGCCGAGAATGAAGCAGGAGCTGGTTCAGAGCTTCACTGGGAGCTCGATGAAGAGTGTGGCCGTTTGTATGTGACGTGTTTTCGACGATCGGTAGTGGTTTCTACTAGGGGTGATTCTGACCTGTGGTTTTATGTTTTGGTATCTTTCTTTTGGATCTTCGCCCGTAGTCGGGTTGTGATGTTTTGAATGATGTTTTGCTTATGTATTGTATTATGTGAAGTGGCGAGTGTAAGCCAACTATCTCCTTTTGCAATTTCATCCCTATTTTTACATGAGTCGTGCAAAGATACCAAACTTGAGATCATTCCAGAATGGGCTTATACCTTTAAGTCGTGCCTCGACACGTAGGAGGTATAGTCCCATCCTGGGCATTACAAGTTGGTATTCAGAGCCTTCTCCGACCTAGAAGCCCCCACTGATTGATCGAATCGTTGATGGTTGAGTCTAGGCACACACTTGAAAATGTTTTGAGTCCTATATATATATATATCGGAGAGTAGGATTTCTTTTGCTCCTCATCTCTTTCACTCTGGTGAGGACTCCTGACGATTACTCTTGTCTCTTCTACTCTCAAAAATGCACCAAATTTTTTTTAGGATCTCGCGAGTATTTTTTGGATTGTTTCGATGTCTTTGTGACGAGAACATTGTTCTCGATGCCTCCTGTCATTAAGGGTTGTGGCAGTGTCCCGGGGAGTTGAGCTCCGAGGTGTTGTCGTCACAAATATATCGCATCAGTTCTGGAATACTTAAGACGGCCGACATCGAAAACTCTCCTATGCGGTTAGTGGCAAGATAACCCCGACATCACCCAGTACTGGGGAGGTAGTTCGGGAGTATTGCCATAGCTTGTATAGTGGATGCGTTTCGAAGGTCCGAGGTAAACGGTTTCCGGAGATAATTGGTTATGTGTTGAAGGATGGATACAGCTGGATGTAGGATTAGAGTTGAGTGCGCGGTGCTTCCCCTGTATCCCCAACACCTGATTGCATAACTGGAAACTTTCGGAAATTAATAGGTGGGTTCATCCAGTAGTTCTAGACACTCTTCCAACGAGTGCATGATATGGAGTTCGGGGTTCTACATTGAGTGAAGTGGTTTATGGGCTTGTTCCGATCGGGAGTTGCATCTTAAAGGGTCCTTGGCTATGCTGATCCGGGGATTGCAACACCCTTTTGTAACACGTTCCATGAGCTTTCAGCACGAATATGTGGAATGAAGCTTCTATCTTGTATTTGTTCTATCTGCTCCTTGTTGTTTTTATTTATCTTTTGTTCTCCCAAGTGGCTTCTCGACGAGTTGATGTACCTGCGGAATTCATTCGTTCAATTCTCTGTTCGGATGATATTGTGAAGATTATGTTGCAACATATCTATCCTTTTTTCTTGTTTTGATTCTGGTATTCGAGTTGCTTCGATGTCAAGTGTTGATTCCATACCTTTTCTCAATCGGTGTTCTCATATTTCTATGGGAGTGCTAATTCTTCTTGACCATCGAGATCTACATGTTAATCCTTTTCAACCGGTGTGCCTTCTCTTCAAGTTTTTCCATACGGACGCCGTTGAGAAATCTAACGTTTTGTCTGTTTCATTCATCCCAAGTTGTCTTTGTTTTCCCCACCCTCCCACCCTTCTTCTTCTTGGAGCCAGAAATTCTCAAATGAAGTATCCATTTTATTCATGTGATAGTTCTTCATTCTTTCCTTCAATGTTCTTATCCGGTGATTTATCGTGAAGATGCTCAAGAGCTTCAAGTTCATTATTCTTCGTTCTCGTTTCTTCTCCGGTGGATTAATTCAAGCCTTGATCATGATCATATCTCTTCCTTTTTGTTTAACATGTTTTTTCCCATGTTGAAATTTCTTATCCGAAGGCTCTCTGTTTATTCAACTCTCTTATTCATATCCGGTGCGTACAAGGTATCTCAGAAGATTCATAATTCCATTCTTAATTCGTTCAAACGATTTTGAGGATTGTTATCTTACTCAAGCCATTTAATTCAACCGGTGCTATATCTCTTAAGCCATCCTTTCAACGGTGATTTCTTTGAGTGGGCCCTAACCCACAGGTCTTTCCCCAGGATCTTACCTGACTCTTCTAATTATTTTTCCGGAATTATTCCGAAATTCTTTTCAAAATGTGACGTAAGAATGATTTCCATCAGTCACATGCCTTCTCCAAGCTTGTTTTCAATTATTTCCATCTTTAGCTCCACCTTCCTCTTGTCATTCGTCCGGAGTGCTCAACAATTCTTATGGCATTTCTCGTCTTCATTCTCAACATTTGGAGACCGGAGAAGTGTTTCTCTTAAATTTTGACCCGTTCTCTTGATGAGTTGTGATTCTAGCTTAATGCCATCCTCATTATTGTTTCGATTGTGAGGAATTATTTTCATACCCATCCGAAGCATTTCATGAGTTCTTTTCTTTGTGATCCTCCGAAGGCCATCATTTCAGAAGATTTCTTCGTTCTTAGTTTGCAACTTCGTCCTCCAACTATTCTTCATTGATGTCTCTTCGTTCGTCTCCATATTTTACGGTGGTTCATTCAAGATTACTCTTCCGTTGTTATCATATCAATTCTTTTGTTCTTTCACAATCCTACCGGTGGTTCGTTGAAGATTTATCCAAGGTTGTGCTACACCTCTTTTTAATTCTTTGCAACGAGAATAAGTAGGATGCCAAATCCTTTGGTTGTCATCAATTTAATTTGGTGAAGGATAAGCATACAATAAATCTTATTCTTTCCCCCGAAGTGATTAATCTCTTTTTCTAGAGCTTGTTCATCATATCATATTCTTGGTTCTAAATTCCTTATCTTGTTTTCCGGAGCTCCAAGTTATTTCTATTACATCATTTCAAGCTCCATCTAATTCATCGCAGACCTTGAATCTTATTCTTTTCATCTTCCACTTCTCATGCTTTCATTACCGGAGTTCTCATGGTGGTTCATCAAGATTTAATTCATCCTCCAAGTCTTCATCAAGATTCTTGTTGGGGCTCAAGCATTCTTCATCATGCTTTCCAATTGCAATTCTTTCTACCTTATCTTTTCAGATGGTGGTATGCCATTTTTGACAATTTCCCTTCATGTTTCATGACTCACAAGTTGTCAGTAATGAGATATTTAAAACCATCATTTCTTCCTTGTTCAAGAGATCTTGTCAATCTTCAATTATTCGTTGGAGTTATCTTGGGTTATAATTCACCTAAAAGCTTTCCCTAAGGATTGTTGCTATTTATGGTGCTTATAAATGACCCAAGTTCTTCATTTATCATTCCGGTGAAATAAGTTTTTCATCTCCTTGTTGATCTCAATCCAATCAATTGTTTCCGTTAGTGGCAGCATGTCACCTCTTAATTTTGAGATGTTTTCCATAAGCCCACATCAAGCTTATTCGTTTTCGTTGTTGATTTTTTTTTAAATCAACTCCGTTCAACCCTTCTTCGTAAGGATGCTCTTTCAAATTCAATTTTGGGAGAAGTTGTCTGTTCTTCTCCATTCTTTCTTTCAAACGATCTTGCATCTATTCTTTCATTCCGGAGGCATTGTGATGTTGCTCTCTCCAAACCATCATATCATTTTATCGAGATCATGTTCTTTCCCTTGCTTATCATTTAACCGGAGTGTGGTATTCTTCATTCTAGTTCTCTCATCTTATCAAGTTTGCGTCTCTTTTCAACCGGAGTGCTGTCTGAATCTTTCTTACCCCTTGTGTCATTCTTTCAATTGTTTCGGAGGCAGTGTTTTGTTGATTTCATCAAGTATCTTCCCATCTCCTCAAGTTCATGTTCAATTCCTTCCATTTTCAGACGGAGTGCTGTCCAAATTACTTCGTTCTTATTCCTTCTCAATCTTGGTTAACCGGAGTGATTTTGAAATTCTTTCATCATCCGTGAGCTCTTGTTTCATGTCTTTCAACCTACAAGGTTCTCATAATGTTCCTTATTCCTCTTTTCTAACGGAGTGTTTTCATCTTCGTTCATCTCTGTTGTATTCTTTCCTTCAATTTGTTCAACCTCTCAAGGCTTGTGGTTCACTCGTCTGTCAAAGAAGCAACTTTGTTTTACCTCTTCCTCTTCCGTTTTTATCCGGTGCCATCTCTAGGATCTCGGGTCGAGATCCTCAGTTAGTGTGGGAGAGTTGTGACGCCCGAAGACCGACGTCCCAGAAGATTCCAGAAGATTCCAGATGTTCCGGGTTCTCCCGTGTGTTTCTTTTGTGCTTGCTTTATTTATTTTGCATTGCCTCATGTCATCATGCCATCATGTCATATTTCTTTTGCATCTCAACCAAATAAATTGTGTGGACCTTCGGTCCATTTAAATCGAGGGAAGGATGACTTCTCTTTAAAACATATCCTCCCAATATTTAGGGAGCTATATAAATAATATTCCATTTGTTTGGAATTAACCGCAACACACTTGCAATTATTCTCCAGACCTCTGTTGCTTCAAGTTTCACCCCTTTTCCTTGTCTATAATTCTTTTTCCCATTTATCGAGGTTCCTCCAAAAATTCGAACATTTTTGGACACTTCAATAATCAAGTCTTAGTTCAAACCCATTTGATTAAATTCAAATAAGTTTGAATTATATCTCGATCATGCCTTTTCTATTTTTCTCGGACCGTGCTCATTTTATGATGCCCGAGAAAAATAACCTTATGTGCAAATTCTTTTCCTAACTACCCCTTTCTTTTTCTTCTCTCCTTTTTCTTTTTCTCTCGGTTTTGTTTTACTTTTCAGAGGAGAGAGAGGCCCAGCCGCCAGGCCAGGCCCAAACCTCCTCCAGCCTCTTGGGCCTCCTCCTCCCTCCTAGGCCCATCAGGCCATCCTCCCTCGCAGCCCGTTCCCTCTGCTAACCCTAGCAGACCGCACCCCGTTCCCCGTCGCTCCTTTTCTCCCATCGAGCGCCGCAACCCTCGATCCCCAGCCTCTTCTTCGAACCCCCTCTCCCTCTGCCCGATCTCCCCTCGCCCGCACCACCTCGAACCCGATCTCCCGTTCCCTCGATCTCCCTCTCCAGCCAGCGCCTCCCCGAGCCCCTTCGATCTCCAGCGCCCCGCCGCTTTCGCCCGTCCTCGCCACTGCCTCGCAGCCGCGCAGGCCCTTCCTCCTCGCCTCCTGGAGCCTCGTCCTCCCGCGCCAGGAGCCCCAGGCCGCAGCGGCCACGCCCTCCGTCTCCAGCGCAGCGCCAGCCAGCACCTCCAGCGCGCCCCTCCAGGCCGGGTGCCTGGCCTCGTCCAGAGCCCCCTCGACCAGCGCCCGCGCGCCACCGCACCTTCGTCTCCAGCGCCATGGACGAGCAGCTCCCTGCGCGACCCGGGCCCCTGCCTCGTCTCCTCCAGCCCGAGCCATGGCCTCTGCTCCGGCCACCGGTGCGCCAAGACATGCTGCTGCTTCCGCCGGTCATGCCGCTGCCATGGCCTTGTCGCCCCCTTGCTGCTGCCGTGTCATGTGTTTCTTTTTATGTTGCCCTGTGCTGCTGTTTTGACAGAGGACCCGTGTACGACTACGTGAGACCGAGACCGGCACGATGCGTCAAGTACCCCTACGGCAAGTACCATGACGAACGTTTTGAAGCACCAAGTACCTCGACGACCTTCAAGTTCGACTACACGGCGACAAAATGACATGTACAACTACATTGCCGAGACCACGACCCCGACAAGTACCATGACGACCCGAACATCTACGGGAAAACGAGCTCCAAGTTCGACTACCGTCGCCCCGAAGACGTTCGTTGCCGCGACAAGTACCTCTACCGTCGCGTGTACCACTACTTCCTCTCCGAAACGGAATGTGAACGACTACTTCGTTGACGACCTCGAGAACGACTACTTCCTCTACGAACCGTGTACCACTACTTCCACTACGTCCCTCGACGATCTCGAACCGCCCCGAAACGAATGTTCCGAAGGTATAACCCCGAGATGATAACCCCGAGAACGTTTGCCTATTGTGTTGTATGAGATGTGTCCCTTGTGTGCATCGTGCCCATTTCATCTTTTGTCGTGCTCCTCGATTGCCTCGTCACCGACCCGTGGGAACCCGGTGACGGGATCATCCCACCTTTCATCTTGCATGTCTCGTTCACTCCACCTTTGCTTTTGCACCGGTCTCTCAACGAGTTACCGGAACCGATATGTTGCGTGGCATCATTTTCGAATCGTTGCCATGGCACCCTTTTCCTTTCACCACGGTGACAATACTCCTTATCTCTTCATGTTAACTTTTAATAAAAATTGCATAAACTTGATCATGTCATCCGCATCATGTTAACAACATTAAAATGTGTGAATTGTTGTTTGCTTAAAAATTGCTAAACATGCTCATGGGGATTTTTCCGGAATTGTTGTTGTTATTTTCCGGCCTCATTTAAAATGCCTAAATAGTTAGTTTACTTTTGCTTCACCTATTGCCATGTTAACAAACATTTAATCTTGTCTTGCAAATAAACGAGAGTCAACTAAATAATTATAACGTGGTGTTGCGTCAATATGCAACTCATTGCATATTGAGCTCCACTTAACTTGTAGTACTTGTTTGTGCACTTTGCCATTGCCATGCATAATTAAACCATACATGCATCATACTTGGATGTGCATCGTATGCCATGCTTATGATTGTGTGTTTACCGTGTTGTTTGCTTCTTTCCGGTTGCTTCTCTTGTTAGCTTCGGTTTCGTTCCGGAGTTGTGAGGATTCGCTCGACTATGTTGCTCCGTCTACTTCATGGACCCGTTCTTCTTCCCTCTCGGAATCCCAGGCAAGATGATCATACCCTTGGATACCTTTACTACCATTGCCATGCTTAGTTGTCTCGATGCTATCGTTACATGTCGCGCTACCCATCTTTTATGTCAGCCTCTCCTTGTTGCCATGAAACCTCTAACCTTTGACACCTTCCTAGCAAAACCACTGTTTGGCTATGTTACCCGCTTGCTCAGCCCCTCTTATAGCGTTGTTAGTTGCAGGTGAAGATGAAGATCGTTCCAAGTGGGAACTTGTAGTTGGAATATCACAATAACTATTATTATTATTAACACACCTATATACTGGGCATGGGTGGAAGGCTTGGCCTTTTGCTCGGTGTTTTGTTCCACTCATGCCACCTTAGGCGCCGATAAACCGGCATTATGTTCCTTGATTTTGCGTTCCTTACACGATGGGTGGATGGGGACCCCTTGACAGTTCGTCTTTGAATAAAACTCCTCCAACAAGGCCCAACATTGGTTTTAATTTCCCTCATAATAACAACTTAATTAATTAATTAAAATTGCATAGGGGGTCGCGTCCCCAGGTTCTTAATTCTACATAACAGGGGGGGCCAGTGCTGATGGTGTTGGTCCCAAACGAGGGTTATGCGGGGCCACCACGGGGAAACTCGAGGTTTGGTTTTACTCGTAGGATCACCCATCCGGTCGTGGCCTGAGACGAGATACGCGCGGCTACTATCAGGGTGTCGACACACCGGGAGGTCTTGCTGGACTTGTTTTACCATTGTCGAAATGTCTTGTGCACCGGGATGCCGAGCCTGATCGGATTTCCCTAAGATAAGGGGTGATGATATTATATTTATCACTTCAGCTAATCGTGAGAGCTTGTGATGGGCTAAGTTGGGACACCCCTGCAGGGTTATGATCTTTCGAAAGCTGTGCCCGCGGTTATGTGGCAGATTGGAATTTGTTAATGTCCGGTTGTAGAAAACTTGACAGAGGATCCGAAGTAAAACACACAACTGTGTGAGTAACCGTGACTGTCTCTTTTCACTTTGAGAAGAGAACACGGTGGGGTTATGTTTGATTCATATGTAGTTCAGGATCTTTAGCGATCACTTCTATTTGTGACCGTTTGCGTAGATGCTCATCTTATTCTTGTACTCGTAAGTTAGCCACCATATTATGCTTAGTCGCTGCTGCAACCTTACCACTTTACCTCTTCCTACCCACAAAGCTTTGCTAGTCTTGATACCCATGGTTATGGGATTGCTGAGTCCTCGTGGCTCACAGATACTACAACACCAGATGCAGGTTCAGCCGAGAATGAAGCAGGAGCTGGTTCAGAGCTTCACTGGGAGCTCGATGAAGAGTGTGGCCGTTTGTATGTGACGTGTTTTCGACGATCGGTAGTGGTTTCTACTAGGGGCGATTCTGACCTGTGGTTTTATGTTTTGGTATCTTTCTTTTGGATCTTCGCCCGTAGTCGGGTTGTGATGTTTTGAATGATGTTTTGCTTATGTATTGTATTGTGTGAAGTGGCTAGTGTAAGCCAACTATCTCCTTTTGCAATTTCATCCCTATTTTTACATGAGTCGTGAAAAGATACCAAACTTGAGATCATTCCAGAATGGGCTTATACCTTTAAGTCGTGCCTCGACACGTAGGAGGTATAGTCCCATCCTGTGCATTACTAGTTGGTATTCAGAGCCTTCTCCGACCTAGAAGCCCCCACTGATTGATCGAATCGTTGACGGTTGAGTCTAGGCACACACTTGAAAATGTTTTGAGTCCTATATATATATCGGAGAGTAGGATTTCTTTTGCTCCTCATCTCTTTCACTCTGGTGAGGACTCCTGACGATTACTCTTGTCTCTTCTACTCTAAAAAATGCACCGAATTTTTTTTAGGATCTCGCGAGTATTTTTTGGATTGTTTCGATGTCTTCATGACGAGAACATTGTTCTCGATGCCTCCTGTCATTAGGGGTTGTGGCAGTGTCCCGGGGAGTTGAGCTCCGAGGTGTTGTCGTCACAAATATATCGCATCAGTTCTGGAATACTTAAGACGGTCGACATCGAAAACTCTCCTATGCGGTTAGTGGCAAGATAACCCCGACATCACCCAGTACTGGGGAGGTAGTTCGAGAGTATTGCCATAGCTTGTATAGTGGATGCGTTTCGAAGGTCCGAGGTAAACGGTTTCCGGAGATAACTGGTTATGTGTTGAAGGATGGATACAGCTGGATGTAGGATTAGAGTTGAGTGCGCGGTGCTTACCCTGTATCCCCAACACCTGATTGCATAACTGGAAACTTTCGGAAATTAATAGGTGGGTTCATCCAGTAGTTCTAGACATTCTTCCAACGAGTGCATGATATGGAGTTCGGGGTTCTACATTGAGTGAAGTGGTTTATGGGCTTGTTCCGCTCGGGAGTTGCATCTTAAAGGGTCCTTGGCTATGCTGATCCGGGGATTGCAAAACCCTTTTGTAACATGTTCCATGAGCTTTCAGCACGAATATGTGGAATGAAGCTTCTATCTTGTATTTGTTCTATCTGCTCCTTGTTGTTTTTATTTATCTTTTGTTCTCCCAAGTGGCTTCTCGACGAGTTGATGTACCTGCGGAATTCATTCGTTCAATTCTCTGTTCGGATGATATTGTGAAGATTCTGTTGCAACATATCTATCCTTTGTTCTTGTTTTGATTCTGGTATTCGAGTTGCTTCGATGTCAAGTGTTGATTCCATACCTTTTCTCAATCGGTGTTCTCATATTTCTATGGGAGTGCTAATTCTTCTTGACCATCGAGATCTTCATGTTAATCCTTTTCAACCGGTGTGCCTTCTCTTCAAGTTTTTCCATACGGACGCCGTTGAGAAATCTGACGTTTTGTCTGTTTCATTCATCCCAAGTTGTCTTTGTTTTCCCCACCCTCCCACCCTTCTTCTTCTTGGAGCCAGACATTCTCAAATGAAGTATCCATTTTATTCATGTGATAGTTCTTCATTCTTTCCTTCAATGTTCTTATCCGGTGATTTATCGTGAAGATGCTCAAGAGCTTCAAGTTCATTATTCTTCGTTCTCGTTTCTTCTCCGGTGGATTAATTCAAGCCTTGGTCATGATCATATCTCTTCCTTTTTGTTTAACATGTTTTTTCCCCATGTTGAAATTTCTTATCCGAAGGCTCTCTTGTTTATTCAACTCTCTTATTCATATCCGGTGCGTACAAGGTATCTCAGAAGATTCATAATTCCATTCTTAATCCGTTCAAACTATTTTGAGGATTGTTATCTTACTCAAGCCATTTAATTCAACCGGTGCTATATCTCTTAAGCAATCCTTTCAACGGTGATTTCTTTGAGTGGGCCCTAACCCACATGTCTTTTCTCAGGATCTTACCTGACTCTTCTAATTATTTTTCCGGAATTATTCTAAAATTCTTTTCAAAATGTGACGTAAGAATGATTTCCATCAGTCACATGCCTTCTCCAAGCTTGTTATCAATTATTTCCATCTTTAGCTCCACCTTCCTCTTGTCATTCGTCTGGAGTGCTCAACAATTCTTATGGCATTTCTCGTCTTCATTCTCAACATTTGGAGACCGGAGAAGTGTTTCTCTTAAATTTTGACCCGTTCTCTTGATGAGTTGTGGTTCTAGCTTAATGCCATCCTCATTATTGTTTCGATTGTGAAGAATTATTTTCATACCCATCCGAAGCATTTCATGAGTTCTTTTCTTTGTGATCCTCCGAAGGCCATCATTTCAGAAGATTTCTTCGTTCTCAGTTTGCAACTTCGTCCTCCAACTATTCTTCATTGATGTCTCTTCGTTCGTCTCCATATTTTACGGTGGTTCATTCAAGATTACTCTTCCGTTGTTATCATATCAATTCTTTTGTTCTTACACAATCCTACCGGTGGTTCGTTGAAGATTTATCAGAGGTTGTGCTACACCTCTCTTTAATTCTTTGCAACGAGAATAAGTAGGATGCCAAATCCTTTGGTTGTCATCAATTTAATTTGGTGAAGGATAAGCATACAATAAATCTTATTCTTTTCCCCGAAGTGATTAATCTCTGTTTCTAGAGCTTGTTCATCATATCATATTCTCGGTTCTAAATTCCTTATCTTGTTTTCCGGAGCTCCAAGTTATTTCTATTACATCATTTCAAGCTCCATCTAATTCATCGCAGACCTTGAATCTTATTCTTTTCATCTTCCACTTCTCATGCTTTCATTACCGGAGTTCTCATGGTGGTTCATCAAGATTTAATTCATCCTCCAAGTCTTCATCAAGATTCTTGTTGGTGCTCAAGCATTCTTCATCATGCTTTCCAATTGCAATTCTTTCTACCTTATCTTTTCAGATGGTGGTATGCCATTTTTGACAATCTCCCTTCATGTTTCATGACTCACAAGTTGTCAGAAATGAGATATTTAAAACCATCATTTTTTCCTTGTTCAGGAGATCTTGTCAATCTTCAATTATTCGTTGGAGTTATCTTGGGTTATAGTTCACCTAAAAGCTTTCCCTAAGGATTGTTGATATTTATGGTGCTTATAAATGACCCAAGTTCTTCATTTATCATTCCGGTGAAATAAGTTTTTCATCTCCTTGTTGATCTCAATCCAATCAATTGTTTCCGTTAGTGGCAGCATGTCACCTCTTAATTTTGAGATGTTTTCCATAATCCCACATCAAGCTTATTCGTTTTCGTTGTTGATTTTTTTTAAAATCAACTCCGTTCAACCCTTCTTCGTAAGGATGCTCTTTCAAATTCAATTTTGGGAGAAGTTGTCTGTTCTTCTCCGTTCTTTCTTTCCAATGATCTTGCATCTATTCTTTCATTCCGGAGGCATTGTGATGTTGCTCTCTCCAAACCATCATATCGTTTTATCGAGATCATGTTCTTTCCCTTGATTATCATTTAACCGGAGTGTGGTATTCTTCATTCTAGTTCTCTCATCTTATCAAGTTTGCCTCTCTTTTCAACCGGAGTGCTGTCTGAATCTTTCTTACCCCTTGTGTCATTCTTTCAATTGTTTCGGAGGCAGTGTTTTGTTGATTTCATCAAGTATCTTCCCATCTCCTCAAGTTCATGTTCAATTCCTTCCATTTTCAGACGGAGTGCTGTCCAAATTACTTCCTTCTTATTCCTTCTCAATCTTGGTTAACCGGAGTGATTTTGAAATTCTTTCGTCATCCGTGAGCTCTTGTTTCATGTCTTTCAACCTACAAGGTTCTCATAATGTTCCTTGTTCCTCTTTTCTACCGGAGTGTTTTCATCGTCGTTCATCTCTGTTGTATTCTTTCCTTCAATTTGTTCAACCTCTCAAGGCTTGTGGTTCACTCGTCTGTCAAAGAAGCAACTTTGTTTTACCTCTTCCTCTTCCGTTTTTATCCGGTGCCATCTCTAGGATCTCGGGTCGAGATCCTCTGTTAGTGTGGGAGAGTTGTGACGCCCGAAGACCGACGTCCCAGAAGATTCCAGATGTTCTGGGTTCTCCCATGTGTTTCTTGTGTGCTTGCTTTATTTATTTTGCATTGCATCATGTCATCATGCCATCATGTCATATTTCTTTTGCATCTCAACCAAATAAATTGTGTGGACCTTCGGTCCATTTAAATCGAGGGAAGGATGACTTCTCTATAAAACATATCCTCCCAATATTTAGGGAGCTATATAAATAAATATTCCATTTGTTTGGAATTAACCGCAACACACTTGCAATTATTCTCCAGACCTCTGTTGCTTCAAGTTTCACCCCTTTTCCTTGTCTATAATTCTTTTTCCCATTTATCGAGGTTCCTCCAAAAATTCGAACATTTTTGGACACTTCAATAATCAAGTCTTAGTTCAAACCCATTTGATTAAATTCAAATAAGTTTGAATTATATCTCAATCATGCCTTTTCTATTTTTCTCGGACCGTGCTCATTTTATGATGCCCGAGAAAAATAACCTTATGTGCAAATTCTTTTCCTAACTACCCCTTTCTTTTTCTTCTCTCCTTTTTCTTTTTCTCTTGGTTTTGTCTTACTTTTCAGAGGAGAGAGAGGCCCAGCCGCCAGGCCAGGCCCAAACCTCCTCCAGCCTCTTGGGCCTCCTCCTCCCTCCTAGGCCCATCAGGCCATCCTCCCTCGCAGCCCGTTCCCTCTGCTAACCCTAGCCGACCGCACCCCGTTCCCCGTCGCTCCTCTTTTCCCACCGAGCGCCGCAACCCTCGATCCCCAGCCTCTTCTTCGAACCCCCTCTCCCTCTGCCCGATCTCCCCTCGGCCGCACCACCTCGAGCCCGATCTCCCGTTCCCTCGATCTCCCTCTCCAGCCAGCGCCTCCCCGAGCCCCTTCGATCTCCAGCGCCCCGCCGCTTTCGCCCGTCCTCGCCACTGCCTTGCAGCCGCGCATGCCCTTCCTCTTCGCCTCCTGGAGCCTCGTCCTCCCGCGCCAGGAGCCCCAGGCCGCAGCGGCCACGCCCTCCGTCTCCAGCGCAGCGCCAGCCAACACCTCCAGCGCGCCCCTCCAAGCCGGGTGCCTGGCCTCGTCCAGAGCCCCCTCGACCAGCGCCCGCGCGCCACCGCACCTTCGTCTCCAGTGCCATGGACGAGCAGCTCCCTGCGCGACCCGGGCCCCTGCCCCGTCTCCTCCAGCCCGAGCCATGGCCTCTGCTCCGGCCACCGGTGCGCCAAGACCTGCTGCTGCTTCCGCCGGTCATGCCGCTGCCATGGCCTCATCGCCCCCTTGCTGCTGCCGTGTCCTGTGTTTCTTTTTGTGTTGTCCTGTGCTGCTGTTTTGGCAGAGGACCCGTGTACGACTACGTGAGACCGAGACCGGCACGATGCGTCAAGTACCCCTACGGCAAGTACCATGACGAACGTTTTGAAGCGCCAAGTACCTCAACGACCTTCAAGTTCGACTACATGGTGACAAAATGACATGTACAACTACGTTGGCGAGACCACGACCCCGACAAGTACCACGACGACCCGAACATCTACGGGAAAACGAGCTCCAAGTTCGACTATCGTCGCCCCGAAGACGTCCGTTGCCGCGACAAGTACCTCTACCGTCGCGTGTACCACTACTTCCTCTCCGAAACGGAATGTAAACGACTACTTCGTTGACGACCTCGAGAACGACTACTTCCACTACAAACCGTGTACCACTACTTCCACTACGTCCCTCGACGATCTCGAACCGCCCCGAAACGAATGTTCCGAAGGTATAACCACGAGACGATAACCCCGAGAACGTTTGCCTGTTGTGTTGTATGAGATGTGTCCCTTGTGTGCATCGTGCCCGTTTCATCTTTTGTCGTTCTCCTCGGTTGCCTCGTCGCCGACCCGTGGGAACCCGGTGACGGGATCATCCCACCTTTCATCTTGCATGTCTCGTTCACTCCACCTTTGCTTTTGCACCGGTCTCTCAACGAGTTACCGGAACCGATATGTTGCGTGGCATCATTTTCAGATCGTTGCCGTGGCACCCTTTTCCTTTCACCACGGTGACAATACTCCTTATCTCTTCATGTTAACTTTTAATAAAAATTGCATAAACTTGATCATGTCATCCGCATCATGTTAACAACATTAAAATGTGTGAATTGTTGTTTGCTTAAAAATTGCTAAACATGCTCATGGGGATTTTTCCGGAATTGTTGTTGTTATTTTCCGGCCTCATTTAAAATGCCTAAATAGTTAGTTTACTTTTGCTTCACCTATTGCCATGTTAGCAAACATTTAATCTTGTCTTGAAAATAAACGAGAGTCAACTAAATAATTATAATGTGGTGTTGCGTCAATATGCAACTCGTTGCATATTGAGCTCCACTTAACTTGTAGTACTTGTTTGTGCACTTTGCCATTGCCATGCATAATTAAACCGGACATGCATCATACTTGGATGTGCATCGTATGCCATGCTTATGATTGTGTGTTTACCGTGTTGTTTGCTTCTTTCCGGTTGCTTCTCTTGTTAGCTTCGGTTTCGTTCCGGAGTTGTGAGGATTCGCTCGACTATGTTGCTCCGTCTACTTCATGGACCCGTTCTTCTTCCCTCTCGGAATCCCAGGCAAGATGATCATACCCTTGGATACCTTTACTACCATTGCCATGCTTAGTTGTCTCGATGCTATCGTTACATGTCGCGCTACCCATCTTTTATGTCAGCCTCTCCTTGTTGCCATGAAACCTCTAACCTTTGACACCTTCCTAGCAAAACCACTGTTTGGCTATGTTACCCGCTTGCTCAGCCCCTCTTATAGCGTTGTTAGTTGCAGGTGAAGATGAAGATCGTTCCAGGTGGGAACTTTTTGTTGGAATATCACAATAACTATTATTATTATTATTAACACACCTATATACTGGGCATGGGTGGAAGGCTTGGCCTTTTGCTCGGTGTTTTGTTCCACTCACCTTAGGCGCCGATAAACCGGCATTATGTTCCTTGATTTTGCGTTCCTTACACGATGGGTGGATGGGGACCCCTTGACAGTTCGTCTTTGAATAAAACTCCTCCAGCAAGGCCCAACATTGGTTTTAATTTCCCTCATAATAACAACTTAATTAATTAATTAAAATTGCATAGGGGGTCGCGTCCCCGGGTTCTTAATTCTACATAACAGGGGGGCCAGTGCTGATGGTGTTGGTCCCAAACGGGGGTTATGCGGGGCCACCACGGGGAAACTCGAGGTTTGGTTTTACTCGTAGGATCACCCATCCAGCCGTGGCCTGAGACGAGATACGTGCGGCTACTATCAGTGTGTCGACACACCTGGAGGTCTTGCTGGACTTGTTTTACCATTGTCGAAATGTCTTGTGCACCGGGATCCCGAGCCTGATCGGATTTCCCTAAGATAAGGGGTGATGATATTATATTTATCACTTCAGCTAATCGTGAGAGCTTGTGATGGGCTAAGTTGGGACACCCCTGCAGGGTTATGATCTTTCGAAAGCCGTGCCCACGGTTATGTGGCAGATTGGAATTTGTTAATGTCCGGTTGTAGAAAACTTGACAAAGGATCCGAAGTAAAACACACAACTGTGTGAGTAACCGTGACTGTCTCTTTTCACTTTGAGAAGAGAACACGGTGGGGTTATGTTTGATTCATATGTAGTTCAGGATCTTTAGCGATCACTTCTATTTGCGACCGTTTGCGTAGATGCTCGTCTTATTCTTGTACTCGTAAGTTAGCCACCATATTATGCTTAGTCGCTGCTGCAACCTCACCACTTTACCTCTTCCTACCCACAAAGCTTTGCTTGTCTTGATACCCATGGTTATGGGATTGCTGAGTCCTCGTGGCCCATAGATACTACAACACCAGATGCAGGTTCAGCCGAGAATGAAGCAGGAGCTGGTTCAGAGCTTCACTGGGAGCTCGATGAAGAGTGTGGCCGTTTGTATGTGACGTGTTTTCGACGATCAGTAGTGGTTTCTACTTGGGGCAATTCTGACCTGTGGTTTTATGTTTTGGTATCTTTCTTTTGGATCTTCGCCCGTAGTCGGGTTGTGATGTTTTGAATGATGTTTTGCTTATGTATTGTATTGTGTGAAGTGGCGAGTGTAAGCCAACTATCTCCTTTTGCAATTTCATCCCTATTTTTACATGAGTCGTGCAAAGATACCAAACTTGAGATCATTCCAGAATGGGCTTATACCTTTAAGTCGTGCCTCGACACGTAGGAGGTATAGTCCCATCCTGGGCATTACATCAAGCTAACTCAACCATCCGTAACACCATCGACTGGGCAGAGCAAGAAGAGGAAGTTGATCTCTGGCGACTATCTTCTGGCAGAGCTTCCCGAGGCCGCCGCCAACAAGGTCCCCAAGATCGACACTAAGAGTGCTGAGGAGCAGTCTGCTCCTGCAAGCCCTAGGGTTTGTACAGTTGAAGCAGACGCTCCCGACAAGTTTTGCTCCGGCAAGCTTGCCGGGGAACATCAAGCTCCGGCTGAGACACAAGTTCTCGCCGTAGAAGCGGATGTTCCCGCAGCAGCAGATGTGCCTTTAGTCCTTGTTGTCGAGCCACAAGCTCCAGCATGGGCACAACAGATTGTCCGTTTCCTTCAGACAGGAGAGCTTCCCGAAGAGTAAGAAGAAGCAGAGAGAGTAGCCCGACAGTCAAGTATGTACAAGTTTATCGACAACACACTGTACAGAACAAGACTCAACGGTGTGAAATTGAAGTGTATTCCCCGGGAAGATGGACAGAAGTTGTTGGCAGAGATACACGGAGGCATATGTGGTCACCACATTGGCGCAAGAGCACTTGCCGGCAAAGCATTCCGGCAAGGTTTCTTTTCGCCAGAAGCCCTCCAGGATGCAACTGCACAAGTAACCAAGTGTGAAGCGTGCCAGTTCCATTCCAAGCAGATACACCAGCGAGCTCAAGCTCTCCAGACGATCCCTTTATCCTCGGCCCCTTTCCCCGCGCAGCCGGGGGCTTTGAGTACTTGTACGTTGCAATCGACAAGTTCACAAAGTGGCCAGAAGTGGAGCCAGTGAGAAAGGTGACCGCACAGTCAGCAGTCAAGTTCTTCAGATCGATTGTTTGCCGTTTCGGGCTCCCTAACAGGATCATCACCGACAACGGTACGCAATTCACGAGCCGCACCTTCATGCAGTACGTCCAAGATCTTGGCGCCAAGGTCTGCTTCGCTTCTGTTGCTCACCCGAGAAGCAACGGTCAAGCGGAGAGGGCAAATGCGGAAGTGCTGCGTGGCCTCAAGACCAGAACTTTCGACAGGCTGCACAAGTGCGGAAGGAACTGGATCGAGGAGCTGCCGGCGTCTCTTTGGTCGATCAAAACGACGCCAAATCGAGCCACTGGACAGACACCCTTCGCTCTAGTCTATGGAGCGGAGGCAGTTCTCCCCATGGAACTCGTATATGGGTCACCTCGAGTGCTCGCTTATGATGAGCTCGAGCAAGAGCAGCTGCGACAAGATGACACGCTGCTCCTTGAGGAAGACCGTCTTCAGGCTGCTGTACGAGCTGCTCGCTACCAGCAAGCTTTGCGCCGCTACCATAGCCGCAAAGTTAACGCCAGAAGTCTCGAGGAAGGCGACCTTGTTCTTCGGCGCGTTCAGTCCGCCAAGAATTCCAACAAGTTGACGCCGAAGTGGGAAGGCCCTTATCGGGTGAAACGAGTCACTAGGCCTGGAGCTGTCCGCCTTGAGACCGAAGATGGCTTTCCTGTGAGCAACTCCTGGAACATAGAGCATCTTCTTAAGTTTTACCCGTAAGGCGCGGTTGCCGTGACCCGCTCCGGCAACCACCTTTTGTACAAGTCTTGCCGCTGTTGCATGTAATCCTTTATACAAAGCCGGGCACAGACCCCGTGCATCAGTAAAGCTTATGTGCCCCGCACATCTTGTCATTTCATGCTTTCTATTTTCTTGCATGTATTATCTGACACTTTGTGCAGCACCTACCCCCGGTAAGCAATAACGAGCCCAAAGGCTCCATATCTATATTTTCTCTTCCTTCTTTTTTTTCTCAAGCAAAGGAAGGTTCCCTCGCGCACAAGTTTGCCGGGGGGGGGGGGAGGAGAAGCTAGTGGTATGGACCAAGCGCCGTTCAAAAAAGTTTCGCCTTGCCGGGAAGCAAACGACACAAAAGCTAAGTTGCCAAAGTTTGAGCAATCAAATTTTTAAATTTTTTAAGTTATCTTCCTTGAACGACCACGCTTTGTATGAAAAACCTGTGCGCGGAGGAACCAACTCCTGGCTAGTTGCGCCCTTACTTTGTTTCGAGTTCGCTCAACAGCTTAAGTGCGCTGCGACTAGTGTCGCGCCCTTACTTTGTTTCCGAGCCCGCTCAACAACTTAAGTGTGCTGCAACTGGTTGCGACAAGGTTTCTTGTCGGCGACGGCACCGCCAGCAGGCTGCTGAAGTTCCGCACTCAGCGCTCGCGGCAAAGGTGCCTACGCCGGCAAGTTCCCTAAAAGCGTAGGGAAAAACATACAAAGCAAAGGATCAAGTAAAGGAAATAACAGTGCAACCACTACCCAAAATAAAGTTATATTACAAGATAGCTTGTCGTAGCCCTAACAGATTGTTCTCCTAACATGATTGGCAGCGACAGGAAAAGAAGAAAATGGGCAAGCCTAGTCTGCGCGTTCGCCCTCGACCCTCTTGATGCCGCTCACCTTGTCCACAATGGGTGCGACAAGGGCCTTGAGCGCCTCCATATCAACGTCCGACGGCAAGCTCCTGAGGACGTTGGTGAGGTTGAGGCCTGGATTGCGGAAAGCCACCTTCATCAGCACCTTTTGAAGAGCGCCCGCGCAGAGCTTGCGCGACTCGTCCGCCAGTTGCCTTGGGATCCTTTCCCGGAGCTGCTGGAGGGCCGTCGCCACGCCTCTGAAGAATAGAGTGAGCTTGGCGCTGGGGTGGAGGTTCTCGTCGGTGGAGTACCCGAGATACTCCGCCCCCAGCTGCGCCAGCTCCTTGTCGATATCCGCGGCAGCGTTGACAAGACCCTCCGTCCAGTGCTCGACGTTCTCCCTGAAGATGTTTTGGGTGACGGCAGTGCTCGCCAGCAACGCCTTCTCAGCCCTGATCTCCTCCTTCAGGGTCGCCTCCCGCTCCCTGGCGCCGTCCAGCGTCTGGGTCAAGGTCGCCAGCTTCAGCTCGAGATCGGCGTTGGAGTCCTTGGCGGCGGTGAGCTCCTTGCCCTTCTCAGCGAGGCGAACCTGCAGCTCCGAGTGGCTGTGGGCATCCTTCTCTCGCTCGAGCTTGAGTGCGGCAACCTCCTCGCCGCTCGTCCTGAGGTTGGCTTCGAGCTGCGCCACCCTTGCCTCTAGCTCCTTCTTTGCGGTCTCAGCAGCCGCGGCAGCATCCTTTGCTTCCTGAAGAGCTCCGCCAAGAGATTGCTCGCGCGCGGCAAGTTCCTCCTCGTGACTGTTGAGGTTGACCTTCCGCTGCGCCAGTTCACCCTCTAGCGTGGACAGCTTCTCAGCGGCAAGCCGCTGCTGTTCCTCCACTTCGGCCTTCTCGAGGATGAAGGCCTGCTGCTCCTCGACAAGTTGCTCCCGCTCATCTGCCAAGGACCGGAGAGGTGCTTGGTTGATGCCCCGGAGCTCCTCTGCGCGTTTCTCCATATCGACTCCCGCCTTGGCGACCAACGCTTCGCGGGACTCCAACTTGGCCTGCCGGGCGCGGTAAAGCGACAGCAGCTTGCGCAGCAGCCGCTCCTCCTCAGGCTCGATGCTGCTGCTCGGCGCGTCGACAAGCTTCAGCCCGGCGGAGGCAAGCACCTCTCCGTCAAAGACCTCTCCTTCAACCGGCGCCCTAGACGTGGACGCCCACGGGAGCTGGATGAAGACGTCATCGCCGGCCTTTAAGTAGGCGCCTGGCTCGAGCTCGTCGGAGCTGGGGGCTACGGCAGCGGCGGATGGCTCGGCGGTCGGTGTAGCGCCTGGCGCTCCTGCGGCCTCAGGGCCGTCAGTGCGATCACCAGCCCCTTCGCCGGCTGCTGCGGCGGCAGCCTTGTCGGCCTCTGTGCCGGCGGGATCGTCAGCGCCGACCATTTCTTCGGCAACGGCGGCGTCGTCGACAACGACCTCCGTCTCCATTGGCTCAGCTGCGGATGGGTCTGACGGAAGAAAAGAAAAGAAAAACGGTCAAGCAAATATCCAAAAAAGAAGAATCGAAAGAAGAAAAGGCAAGGGAAGCTTGAAGTTAAGGGATTACCTGCGCGGGCCGGCTCCTCGGTGAGGTTCCTCGCCGAGGAGCTCTCCCTCGGCGGCGTGGTTGTAGCTCCCGCCGGCGGAGGGCCGCTAGTGTCATCCCTCGCCGGAGAGCTCGCCCTTGGCGGAGTATTCGCCCTCGCCGGAGAGCTCAGCCTTGGCGGAGTATTCGCCTTTGGCGGAGAATTCATCCTTGGCGGAGGACTCCCCCTTGCCGGGGAGCTCCCCCTTGGCGTAGTGGTCGAAGCGTGCGGCACGTCGGGGGCGGTCTCCTGGCGCTCCTGATGCTGCTGCTCTGCTCCTACACGAATCAACGAACAAAACGTCAGTAAAGAAGAAGCACCCACGCGCGCCCAACAGCAGAAAGAGAACCAAAATCTTACGTTGGGGGCTGCGCTGGGGGCTGCTCTGAAGAACAGTTGCCGGGTCCGGCAAGTTTGTCGCAGGCGCCCTCCCTGTTGGCACGCCGGACTCGTCGTCGATGACGATCACCGGGACCTTGGCTCTCTTTGCCGCCCTCTGGGCCAGAGTTCTGAAAAAAGAACAGGTTCAGAGTGAGGCAAAGGAGATACGAGACAAACAACAAAGAATTGAAGAACTACAAGAACAACAAAGTCTTACTCTTCTTCTTCCTCATCTAAGCTGAGCGTAGAGAAGTCGAAGTCTGGCTCACGCACCCGGCGCGAGGAGGCGGAGGAGTAGGCTCCCTTAGCCGTTTGGCGGGAGCAGGGACGGTGGTCTGAGGCGACCCCGCTCCGGCTGCCGCCGAGGCATGGGGAGCGGCAGGGGCAGAAGCAGAGGTCCGAGAAGACCCCGCTCCAGTTGCTGCAGAAGCTCGAGGCGCCCCCGCGGCAACCGAGCTTGTCGCGGTGGCGGGTGTCGTGCGGCGCGGCGGCTGTTGGCCCGTCTGCCACTCCGTCACGTCCCCGGCCTTGTGGAGACACCTTCTTGGTGGAGCTAGAGGCTCTGCCGGTGGTGGCGAGATGCCTGAGGACGAGGAGGAAGAGGAGCCGATCTCCAGCGAGCCGCTCGTGTCCTCAACGGGCCCGCTCGACTCAGCGCCCTGCTCGGCGGGCCTGCTTGACTCCACGCCCTGCTCGGCGGGCTCACTTGGCTCGGCATCTTGCCCGGCAGGCTTCCCCGCTTTGAAGAACTCCTCTCGCTTGGCAAGGCTTGCCGCCTCCGCTGCCTCCGCCTCCTCCACGGTGTAGCCGAACTCGCCCGCGGCCGCGGCTGCCGCCGCCTCTTCCAGCCTGGTGGCGATGTACGCCATCTCCTGGTCAGTGGTGTCGCGGGTGAGGCCTTTCTTCTCGTTGGAGTTGACTGGCGTTTCTTCTACATTGTCGAAGAACTGCTGCACGGCTTTGTCGGTGGGCTCTTGCCAAGTTGGGTCGATCCCGTGCGAATCGCACAGCGGCATCATTGCGCGGATGCGGCTGAGCGCAGAATTGTTGCACAGCGGGACGACGCCGCGCGGCAACCTGAACCATTCGGGATGGTCGGGGTCGTACTTGAACAGCTCCTGCAGCATCCCGTTGAGCTCCAAGACCGTGAAGTTATAGTTAAGGCCCGGGCGCAGCCTCATGATATCTGCCGCGTTCTCGAACTCCCAGGCGGGCCTCTTCCTCTCCTGCAGGGGGCGATGCGGCGGCGGAGAAAGTCTGCGCCAACTGCGCCTACAGTCATCCCGGTAAGCCTAAGGCGAAGAATCCGGGCAGTGGCAATCTTCAATCTACTATCCTCCGGGGCCAAGTCACTCCAGTCGTTGCCGCATACTACTGGGGCTTGGCGCCGGGCGGTGAATGGCTGCGAGTTCTCCTCTACAATCCAACACCAATTGGCTCTCCACTCATCCCATTTGCCGCGGAGCTCTCCCTTTAGATACGCCTCCTTCTTGTGGGTCCTCCAGATCCAGGAGATCCCGCCAGATAGAGGCTCCCCTCTCTCAACTCGGGGCGTAAAGTAATGGCGGAAAAGAGCTACATTGGGGAAAACTCCGACAAAGTTTTCGCACAGATGTGCGAAAACTGCCATGGTCAGAACGGCGTTGGGGGTGAAGTCAAGGAGATGGAACCCGTAGGTGTTCATGATATCGCAGAAGAACTCAGAATAGGGCGGGCAGAGCCCGCAGTAGAAGAACACGGCGAAGAACGCATATCCACCCGGGAACATTTCGCAAGCAATGGCTGGGAGTACCTTGGTACACGGATGCGCCCGCGTCTCCTTCGCCCAAAAAAGGTGGAACTTATCCCTCAGCTCCCTCGTGCCA
>LR738714.1:60474175-60640559 GCA_902687465.1 Secale cereale | reverse complement strand
GGAGGGTCGACGATGCTGGTGGTTCTGGTGGCGACGGGAGGCGGAGCGCTGCTCTCTTTCGAGCTTTGGGAAGAAGGGGAGCAGCGGAGGTTCTCAAGATTGAAGCAAGCAACGGGCGGATGGACGAACTGCCCCTGTTTCCCCTGCTTATAAGGGGGAAGGGGGCGGACGTTCCGCATTTCCAATTAAAGAAACCACCCACGATCTCTCCCACGACGCCGCAATCGACGCGTGCCGTTAGGGGAGGGCGCGGTGGATACGGAGAAAGATTTGGCGTAAACCAGGCCGCGCGTGCCCGTGCACTGTTTTGGGCCTGGCCCAATAGCGCTTGGCACCGTGTATGGCCCAGGCCTGGGGGCTCCTGTCGGTGTACTAAAGTAGGGGGTACCTTAGTATCCCGAACTTGTGCACGTGCAATTGCAGCGTCCCGCGGCAGGGCCGGCGGGGCGACCACCGAAGTCCTTTATGGTTCCCTTGGAGCCATTCAAGAACAAAGTATCCAAGGCAAGGAGACAAGGCCCCGGCAAGAGGAGCTTGCCGGGAAGGCCACTCAAGGCACAAAACCACTCAAGGTACAAGACCCTGGCAAGAGGAGCTTGCCGGGAAGGCCCTCCGAGGCATCTCAAGAAACTTGCCGCAACGCGCCACGCATCCCGGCAAGGCCCGGTGAGCGACAAGCTCCCGAAAGCGACAAAATAGTAGCCGCAACAAGGCGCTTGCCGCGGCAAGCTTCCACTCAGCACCCGCGCTCCAGCGCATCCACCCACGTGTCGCTCTGGGACCTTTCCAGGCACATGTGGCGGATGGCTGTGCAGCCAGGGGTACACGGTGGCAAGCAGCGATGACAAGACTACCGTTGTGGCGGACGGTGGCGCCCCTGACGGTCACTTTTTGCACTGTTTGGGCGACGGCGATGGGCATTTAATGCCTTTGTCCCCTGCCGTCAGGGTTAGGTATAGAACACTATTCCAACTACCAAGCTTTTTACATTTTTACCCCCAACTGCGCTGCCACCTGTCGGTGACCCCTTGAGCATATAAAAGGAGGCCCATGCGCACGTAGAGGGGGGATCGATCATTCTCACGCTCGGTCTTGCTAGCGGTTAGAGTGTACTGTAGCTCTCTTCGCTCCCGAGGAAAAACTCAATACAAACCAAAGCAGGAGTAGGGTTTTACGCATCCGTGCGGCCCGAACCCGGGTAAACTGCTCGTGTGCACGCCTCGATCTGCTCTTCGTGCATCCTCCGCCCCCTGCCGTACCGAAAAGGGGCTCCGGTCCCATAGGTGTTCGTGGGCGACCAGTTTCCCCGAGACAGGGGCAGCAAGGCACGTATTATATTGTTGCCATCGAGGACAAAAAGATGGGGTTTATATCATAATGCTTGAGTTTATCCCTCTACATCATGTCATCTTGCTTACAACATTACTCTGTTCTTATGAACTAAATACTCTAGATGCATGCTGGATAGCGGTCGATGTGTGGAGTAATAGTAGTAGATGCAGAATCGTTTCGGTCTACTTGTCACGGACGTGATGCCTATATATAATGATCATGCCTAGATATTCTCATAACTATGCGCTTTTCTATCAATTGCTCGACAGTAATTTGTTCACCCACCATGGAATTCTGCTATCATGAGAGAAGCCACTAGTGAAACCTATGGCCCCCACGTCTATTCTCAACATATTAATCTTCCATCTACTTTACTTTGCTTTATTTACTTTCTGTTCTTATACCAAAAATACCAAAAATATTATACTATCCTATCTATCAGATCTCACTTTCGTAAGTGACCGTGAAGGGATTGGCAACCCCTTATCGCGTTGGCTGCGAAGTTCTTATTTGTTTGTGCAGGTGCGAGGGACTCGCGCGTGGTCTCCTACTAGATTGATACCTTGGTTCTAACAAACTGAGGGAAATACTTACGCTACTGTGTTGCATCACCCTTTCCTCTTCGAGGGAATACAACGCAAGCTCGAGAAGTAGCAAGAAGAATTTCTGGCACCGTTGCCCGGGAGGCTTACGCAAAAGTTATATACCAAGTACCTATCACAAACCCTTATCATCCGCACTACATTATTTGCCTCTCGTTTTCCTCTCCCCCACTTCACCCTTGCCGTTTTATTCGCCCTTCTTTTTCCGTGTGTTTACCGTTCGCTTTGCCTTGTTGTCATGGCTAGTCCCTTATCCGCTCCTTTGTCTCCCAAGTTTGAAGTTCTTCACTTCAAACAAAAGCAAGGTGAGAACTTAAAATATGCTTGGTTTATGTCGTGGAATTAACACGGCAGATGTCCGGTTCAACGGACTTTAGGTGTGGAGCCGCGCATCTATGTAGTAGCTTGAGAGGGGTTGAGCGGAATCAAGAGACGCGATGCAAGACAAAGGTTTAGACAGCTTCGGGCCCCGGGAAACATCATCCGGAAATAGCCCTACGTGCTGTTTGAGGCTAGGTCTCATTATGATCCTCGTGGTGTCGCCGGTAAACCGGCTCTTTGTCTCTAACCCTAGAAACTTGTGAGAACCTATCTAAACTTGTGAAAACTTGTCCCCTTTGGGGAGCCCTGCCCCTCCTTATATATGTTGAAGGGGCGGTTTACATGACTAGTCCTAGTAGGACTAGGATTGATCTATTACAAGGAGTCCTAGTCTTGCTTTCCTTGCAGGAGAATATCCCTTATGCTTTCTTCATAAACCGGCCCACTATTAATATGAACCGACCTTCTGGGCCTTGGGCCTTGTCATCCATGATCCGCCTGCCGGGTTACCAGTGAGTGGTATTATTTAGGCAGGTTGCTAGTGAATCATCAAGTGTAAAACGTCTCTCAAGTAAACCACCAAGTCCGGCCGGGTTATAATTCCGGCCGGTTCATACCGCGGGGTATATCCCCGACATTAGCCCCCAAGTTTAGCTTGGATGTGTCCATGGTAAACTTATGCTCCAAAATAACACAAGAATAACTTGACAGGTTGTACTCCGGGTCAAGAATTCTTGCACACCGGCATCTGACTATCCTTAAGTCCTTGTCTTTCTTCTAGAAAATCCGGGTCAACAGACCAGCTTCATAATCAACTTGTTTGTAGAAAAAATATTGCAAATAAAGAATCCATTTGACTCGGCCTTTAATGCTCTGACTTGACAAAAATATTGGTCTTTGAAATATTCAACTGATATCCAGCCGGCTTGAAGATGTAGAACTTGCCGGTTTATGATTGCCAAAATTGTCAGGTCACACAATTAATCTGATTTGCCAGAACTGAAAATTTGAAGATGTTCATCTTTATATATGCATATGTTCCTCCTTTATATGCATATTACCTATAGCCCCCAAGTGCCGGGTCATTATGTAATAATGAGCAGGGACTTTGTATATACTTCATTGAAAATAGCCTTCTATAATCTTGAATAAATCCGGATCATTCATCCCAATCACTATGAAACTGAATATTCCATATTTATGTAGCCCCCAAGTGTCGGGTTATTATGCAATAATGAGCAGGGACTTTGTAGATATAATCATTGAAGACAACATTATATGATGTAACTTCCATCGTGGTGTTTGAACCCACGTCCACAAGGTTAAGAGCTTTTGTGCTTTACCAACTGAGCAGTGGACCCTTCAATATAATGAATGAATACTTGTGTACCTTGAATTTGTTGACAGGAGCGATTGGTAGCCCCCAAGTTCCGGTTTAGCTACATTTAGAAGGTGAACCGGTACTTCCAGATGAAGCAAATGATCTTTCCATTAGCCCCCAAGTGTCAAGTAGACAACTTGCTTGTGTGCTTGAGACTTGTGTATTTGATGTAATCTCAGTCTGAATAATGTAGCCCCCAAGTGCCGGGTTGTAAGCCTGCAGCGACTCGGGACTTTTCCTTTATAGAATAAATCACTTTCATTGATGAAATAATATCCATTGCGCTTAAAGCGACTTTGAAAACCTCAATCATAATATTTATAAGCATAATAAGAATCCAGCCATGTTGGCTATTGAAGAATATAATCCGGTTTGAAGACCGGTTCCAGTGATGTTTGATCACAATCGGGCCGGGTTAATAAACACCGGTCATTATTTTGTCTCATACTGGCGACTTATAGTCAAAACCAGGCCGGTTTAATAAATACCGGTCATTATAACTGATCATGTACTGCCAATATGTATTTAAAAACAAGATATTTCATACCTGCGATCAAGTATGCTTGATATTCTTAATCCGGCGAAATTTGCAATTTCCTGAGGAGCCTTTGATAGACCCAATAATAATCCCGGGTTCGATAAAAGACACCGGTTTATATCACGTTGAAACTTTGTCCAGAAATTTGTAGCTTATACTTGGCTTTTTGCCTGATGGATGATCTGGGTTATAATGAACACCGGTTTATTCATGCTGGTATTCATGACCCAGACTTTTCACTTTATAGATATGTGGTCAACCTCTGTAGCTGTTCCACTCCGGTTTAAAGAGTCATAAAACATAAACACCAAAGATGCGAATTTGCAAATAAAACCATGTAGTCAAGGCTTTTTAAGAGCTGCCAGGCTCAAAGCAAGGTTCAGCCAATCACTGGATGTGGATTATCCATCTTTCCAGAGGGCCGTTGGATGTGGATTATCCATCTTTCCATATGAACCATAAGAAAAAATTTAGCCAATCACTGGATGTGGATTATCCATCTTTCCAGAGGGCCTAGCCAATCACTGGATGTGGATTATCCATCTTTCCAGAGGGCCGGTGGATGTGGATTATCCATCTTTCCACTTGAATCATAATAAACAATTTAGCCAATCACTGGATGTGGATTATCCATCTTTCCAGAGGGCCTAGCCAATCACTGAATGTGGATTATCCATCTTTTCAGAGGGCCGGTGGATGTGGATTATCCATCTTTCCACTTGAACCATCATAAACAATTTAGCCAATCACTGGATGTGGATTATCTATCTTTCCAGAGGGCCTAGCCAATCACTGGATGTGGATTATCCATCTTTCCAGAGGGCCGGTCGATGGATGCGGGTAAACCCGACTGTTCATATAGTTTTCTCTGGCTCCATGGAATCATGGGTAGATTTTGAACCAATCACCGGATGGATTACCATCCAGAGGGTTTCCTTGAAGCGTCCTCTTTTGAGCCGGATGTGATCTCATGCTCTTCAGGGAGTTTTATTGCTTCTGAGTATATATTCTGCAAAATCAGATAGACTGATCAAAGCATCTTATTTTCTTAATGAAAAATAATATATAATAAGGGAAATAATACTGTGGATGGATATCACCTGAGTGAATTTAAACCGGTATGTTGAATAGCCCGGATCATAGGATGGACAGTAAAACGACCGTAGTATCAGAGGCGGCTCAAACAGTTAAACCGGCTGTGGGGTTGTAAAACCGGTGTGGAGACGAGCAAGTTGTCCTCCGTATTGTAAATCGATGTGGACGCGTGAACCGGCCGTCCATTCATCAGGTAATGTGACACAAAGGAAAATACCGTTGTAGAATACGGCCAATGCATGTTTATATCCACAGTATAACAATGATTTTACCTGTATATGAAGATACCAATAGGGCATTGTAATGGTGCTCAGAGTAATTAAAATATCCTGATAAAGTATATAGGAGTGATAACACCTGATTTTCTCGAAGATCATATGGGTCGGCCGACGCTGACGGGCTAGTTGCCTTCCTCGTTGTGAGCCGGCGCCGATGTGAGAGACGGCCACGGCGTTGTAAACCGGCACGGTCGCGAGAGATGGCCGCGGCATTGTAAACCGGCGCGGTCACAAGAAACGGCCAAGGTGTTGTAAACCGGCGCTTGAATCCGTGGAATAACGACGATCACTTGTGTCGAACAATGTTTGGCGTGCCTCCACCTCCGTGGTATAATACCCTGATCCGCCCGGACAGCAGATGAGTCGGCAGCGGCATTGTAAGCCATTGCGTGCGGGTGAGTTAATCGTAGGCGCGAACAACGTCGTGTTAATGTGGATCGGACCGTAAAAACGGCGGCGTGCGCTCGTCCATTGGCGAGGGAGTCGGTCGTGGTGCTGGAGGCCAGCGCGCGTGGGCAGACGAGCCGGCCGGCGCATTGATGTAAACCGGATCACCCTGTGTAAAAAATATTACATGCGAGAGTAATTGTTGTCGGATAAATAAATATGTGCTGATAAAATACGTAGGAAAAATAACACCGTATTTTTGCCGGATGATCGTGGATGTCAATCCATCGCGGCGACTTGGAGCAGTGGCAGGGGTAGTCCGCTCGGGGGCGGCGCAGCGACTTGCACACGAGATCGCAGCCGTGATTGCAGCGGAAACCTGGTCGCAGTTGAGATGGTATTTTTTCCTTCGGTCTCTCCCTCATGTCAATAGTATTATCTTATAATAGTACTAGTGGAAGTGTCTTGGGGATTCTCTGGATTTTTGACTTTGTGTGAGCACTGATCGCAGATCCGCAGGGGCACACGTATGTACGGGCCAGAAGAGCAGCGCGAGGTGCGGGACAAAGCAGGCGTCGTGCCGCGCCCACACCGTCATGCAGGGAGGCCGAGCAGCCTGGAGAGCGGACGCGTGGTGGATTGAAGTTACAGCCGTATTCGTTCCCGAGTCGTTGACGTCTCCATGTCCAGGTGGCGCGAGTCGAACGAGGAGGGCGCAACAGCAGCGACGGCCCTGCAGACAATGGGAAATCGTGGCAGCGATTCGGCCCAGGTGAGCGCCCAGTGTGGCCATACGGCGGAGGGCCCGCGAGACGAAAACAAGACGGGTTGCGGGTCGCGGGTGACAACCGTACCCGCCTGCCCGTGTCGTGAGCGTAGACACGGCGGAGCGACGGCAGCTCGGTAACGGGACCGCTTCCGGGTCACCCACGTTCTCCAGGTCATGAGCCCCCTTGCCTTTCCTTCTTTCAACATAAAAAACTGATTTGACTTTTCCGAGGCTTGAACCGGTGGCTGGAATTTGGGAACTCTCCGGATCGGACAGTAGCAAAGATCCTTGTTGGTCTCGATGGAATCTAGGATTTTACTTGCTTGTAAGACTCGGCATCCGAACGAGATTGATCTTCCGTCGGTTTCGACGGATCGTATTGCATTTGTCGGCGGCGCATAGAACGTCAGACTTCAATTATTTTCTATCTCAATCTGGCCTTTGCTATTCTGGTCATTTGCCGTGTTGAAGATGTAGATCCTTCTGTAGTCTGGCACATCGCGAGTTTCTCGTTCCCTAGAAAAGATCCCTCCAAGAACTCGACACCACTGTACGCAGGCCCCACGGTGGGCGCCAACTGTCGTGGAATTAACACGGCAGATGTCCGGTTCAACGGACTTTAGGTGTGGAGCCGCGCATCTATGTAGTAGCTTGAGAGGGGTTTAGCGGAATCAAGAGACGCGATGCAAGACAAAGGTTTAGACAGCTTTGGGCCCCGGGAAACATCATCTGGAAATAGCCCTACGTGTTGTTTGAGGCTAGGTCTCATTATGATCCTCGTGGTGTCGCCGGTAAACCGGCTCTTTGTCTCTAACCCTAGAAACTTGTGAGAACCTGTCTAAACTTGTGAAAACTTGTCCCCTTTGGGGAGCCCTGCCCCTCCTTATATATGTTGAAGGGGCGGTTTACATGACTAGTCCTAGTAGGACTAGGATTGATCTATTACAAGGAGTCCTAGTCTTGCTTTCCTTGCACGAGAATATCCCTTTTGCTTTCTTCATAAACCGGCCCACTACTAATATGAACCGGCCTTCTGGGCCTTGGGCCTTTTCATCCATGATCCGCCTGCCGGGTTACCAGTGAGTGGTATTATTTAGGCAGGTTGCTAGTGAATCATCAAGTGTAAAACGTCTCTCAAGTAAACCACCAAGTCCGGCCGGGTTATAATTCCGGCCGGTTCATACCGCGGGGTATATCCCCGACAGTTTAGGATGATGGAATCTTATCGTAATTTCACCTTAGAGGTGATTTTTAGAATTTTACTTCGCAATTTTTATGTTAGACTAAATATGTCACATAGACAACTCTTGGATTGTGTTGCCAAAGGGAATTTTATCGAAACTGATCCTAGTATTGCGCTTGAAATTATAGAGGGAATAGTGGGAACACTACCTCAACAAAAAGGGTTACATCAGGCCCAAGAAGAGACACAAGTTTTTGAGAAAATTTGTGAAGTAACGAAAATATTACAAAAGTCTCTTGAACCTCTTAAGAGTGTTAGTGGAAATCTCCACCGCATGAATATGTTGATTACCCTTTGCAATAACAGTTGGATTCATTAGATCTAGAGATTTCCAAATATGAAGGGAAACGTAAAGAACCTCCCAGATTCGACCTTGACACTGCCAAAAGGATAAAGACCAAATATGGCAATACCTAGATCTATTCTTGTATCGTGCCTAGCTAGGGGCGTTAAACGATAGCGCTTGTTGGGAGGCAACCCAATTTTTTTTCTTTGTTTTTCCTTCTGTTTAGGAATAAATATTGCATCTAGCTTCTATTTAGATGTGGTTTTGTGTTTTAATTAGTGTTTGTGCCAAGTAGAACCTTTGGGAAGACTTGTGTGAAGTTTATGTGATCATGTCGTAAAAAACAGAAACTTTAGCGCTCACGAGATTGGCTGTGATTTTTTTTACTGGAGAGTGATTTTTAGTTGATTCTTTTTGCAGATGATTAATAGACAAATTCCTCACGTTTACCATTTTTTTTCAATTTTTTAGAGCTACAGAAGTATTCGAAAGTTACAGATTACTCCAGACTATTCTGTTTTTGACAGATTCTATTTTTCGTGTGTTGTTTGCTTATTTTAATGAATGTATGAGTAGTATCGGGGGGGGGGGTATGAATCATGGACAAGTTGGAATACAGTAGGTTTAACACCAATATAAACAAAGAATGAGTTCATTATAGTACCTTTGAGTGGTGGTTTGTTTTCTTATACTAACGGAGCTCATGAGATTTTTGGCTAAGTTTTGTGTTGTGAAGTTTTCAAGTTTTGAGTATGGCTTTGATGGACTATGGAACAAAGAGTGGCAAGAGCCTAAGCTTGGGGATTCCCAAGGCACCCCAAGGTAAAATTCGAGGACAACCAAAAGCCTAAGCTTGGGGATGCCCCGGGAAGGCATCCCCTCTTTCGTCTTCATCTATCGGTAACTATACTCAAGATTATATTTTTATTCACCACATGGTATGTGTTTTGCTTGGAGCGTCATGTATGATTTGAGTCTTCGCTTTTTAGTTTGCCACAATCATCCTTGCTGGACACACCTTTTGAGAGAGATAAATATGGTTTAGAATTTATTAGAATACTCTATGTGCTTCACTTATATCTTTTGAGCTAGATAGTTTTGCTCTAGTGCTTCACTTATATCTTTTAGAGCACGGTGGTGGTTTTATTTTGTAGAAATTGTTGATCTCTCATGCTTCACTTATATCCTTTTGAGAGTCTTTTAGAACAGCATGGTAATGTGCTTTGGTTATGAAACTAGTCCTAATATGATAGGCATCCAAGATGGGTATAGTAAAATCTTTCATACAAGTGCATTGAATATTATGAGAAGTTTGATACTTGATGATTATTTTGATATTTGAGGATGGTGATATTAGAGTCATTCTAGTAGAGTAGTTGTGAATTTGAGAAATACTTGTGTTAAGGTTTGCAAGTCCCGTAGCATGCATGTATGGTAACCGTTGTGTGACAAATTTGAAGCATGAGGTATTTCATTGAGTGTCATCCTTTGTGTGGAGGTCGGGATCACGCGATGGTTAACTCCTACCAAACCTTCCCCTAGGAGCATGCGTGTAGTACTTTGTTTCGATGACTTGTAGATTTTTGCAATAAGTATGTGAGTTCTTTATGACTAATGTTGAGTCCATGGATTATACGCACTCTCACCCTTCCACCATTGCTAGCCTCTCTTGTACCGCGCAACTTTCGCTGGTACCATACACCCACCTTATACCTTCCTCAAAACAGCCACCATACCTACCTATCATGGCATTCTGTAGCCATTCCGAGATATATTGCCATGCAACTTTCCACCGTTCCGTTTGTTATGACACGCTTCATCATGTCATATTGCCATGCATGATCATGTAGTTGACATCGTATTTGTGGCTAGGCCACCATGCATAATTTTTCATACATGTCACTCTTGATTCATTGCACATCACGGTACACCGCCGAAGGCATTCATATAGAGTCATACTTTGTTCTAGTATCGAGTTGTAATATCTAGTTGTAAATCAATATAAGTGTGATTATCATCATTATTAGAGCATTGTCCCAAAGAAAAAAAGAAAAAGAAAAGAGGGAAAGGCCAAAGGAAAAAACGAAAGGCCCAAAAATGGGACAATGCTACTATCTTTTTCTACACTTGTGCTTCAAAGTAGCACCATGATCTTCATGATAGAGAGTCTCTTGTTTAGTCACTTTCATATGCTAGTGGGAATTTTCATTATAGAACTTGGCTTGTATATTCCAACGATGGGCTTCCTCAAATGCCCTAGGTCTTCGTGAGCAAACAAGTTGGATGCACACCCACTTAGTTTCTTTTGTTGAGCTTTCATACATTTATAGCTCTAGTGCATCCATTGCATGGCAATCCCTACTCACTCACATTGATATCTATTGATGGGCATCTCCATAGCCCATTGATATCTATCGATGGGTGCCTAGTTGATGTGAGACCATCTTCCTCTTTTTGTCTTCTCCACAGCCACCACTCTATTCCACATAGTGCTATGTCCATGGCTCACGCTCATATATTGCGTGAAAGTTGAAAGAGTTTGAAAAAATTAAAGTATGAAACAAGTGCTTGGCTGAAACCGGGGTTGTGCATGATTGGAATATTTTGTTAGATGAAGATGGAGCATAGCCTAACTATATGCTTTTGTGGGGATGAACTTTCTTTGGCGATGTTATTTAGAGAATACATGATTGCTTTGTTAGTATGCTTGAAGTATTATTATTCTTATGTCAATATGAACTTTTATCTTGAATCTTTCAGATCTGAACATTCAGGCCACAATAAAGAAAATTACATTGAGAATTATGTTGGTTAGCATTCCACATCAAGAATTCTGTTTTTATCATTTACGTACTCGAGGAGGAGCGGGAATTAAGCTTGGGGATGCTTGATACGTCTCCAACGTATCTATAATTTTTTATTGTTCCATGGTATTATATATTCTGTTTTGGATGGTTAATGGGCTTTACTATACACCGTTATATTATTTTTGGGACGAACCTACTAACCCAAGGCCCAGTGCAAATTGTTGTTTTTTTGCCTATTTCAGTGTTTTGCAGGAATATCAAACAGAGTCCAAACGGAATGAAACCTTCGGGGGAGTTATTTTTGGAACCGTATCTACCAGAAGACTTGAAGTACATGCGAGGGAACGAGAGAGGTGGCCACAAAGGTCCAGGGCGTGCCCTGGGGGGCAGGCGCGCCCCCACCCTCGTGGGCCCCCTCGAGCTCCCCCGATCCGCTCCTTCCTCCTATATATATCCATGTACCCTGAAAACATCGAGGCAACAGAGAAAACCCTAATTCCACCGCCGCAACCTTCTGTTCCCGCGAGATCCCATCTTGGGGCCTGTTCCGGAGCTCCGCCGAAGGGGTGATCTACCATGGAGTGCTCCATCTTGGGCCCCCTCGCTCAGCTTTTGGCCCATCGCCCCCATCACTACTAGCCGAGGAAAGTAAAGATATGCTGGGCCGGCCCATGTTTGTACGTAGTCACGTGGAAGCCGAAGAGAGGAAAAGGAATCGTTGGATTGGTTTCCTCCTGTAACTTTGGATTGGTTGTTCCCTGCCCTTTTTTCCTGTTTGTCTAATCTCTTTGACTCTGCCTCCTCACGAACGACGCGACGACTGCGGCAGGTACATCTGTTCGTGCCCTCTTCCCTCGCATGATCTTTGTCCTATTTCTTTTCTCTCTAATCCTAATTCCCAATTTCTCGATACAGGGAACTGACGAATTGTTTTTAGGACGCTCGAATCACTGTGCCCACGTAGCCGATTAGATTACAGAGAGAAGGTACTATATTAGGCCCTAGCAGTTTCTCATTATATTAGATGATCTTCGGTCTAATATTTTAAATTTTAATTAGCTTTGCGCGAATTTTAAAAGCTGATTGTTCCTTTGAATTTGAGCAGGGTCATGTCGAGTTCGGGTAGAAAGTATCCATTCGGAGGTCATAAAAGAAAAAAGAAGAAGGAGGCAGATGAGGAGAAAGATGCATTGAGTGGATCTTTTAAAAAATATTATAAGAGTGATACAAGCACTCCAAGAAATCTAGACGAGTTGGCGAGAGTTCTTGCGGGTGGCCAAACTAATGGCAATCAAGAAGATGATGGTCATACTCGTACAGAAGGCAATGTTGACGTCAACATGGATGATAGCAATGTGAGTGATCATGAGCCCATATTTAGTACATCTATGGCAGAATCTACTAGTGTTGACGAGGTACTGGTTACTGTGGATATTTATGATCCACGCAATTGGGGTAATCTTGATAACAAAGCAAGGGAAATATTAGTGGAAAAGGGGCCTAAAAGGGAAGAAGATAATATGAATATCCTTTGGATGAAAATTCAAGACACTTTTCGTATAGTCATTACTCAACAAAGATGAGCAATGGAGATGTGCGTGATAGGAAATGGTTAGTCTTTTCAAAACACGCAAAAGAAGTGTTTTGTTTTTTAGAAGTGTTTTGTTTTTTCTGTAAGCTTTGCAATTCTGATAAATACACGAGTGCAATGGGGAATTATGGGTTTTGTGATTGGAGGCATATTAATGAGAGACTGAAAGAGCACGAAGCTAGTGTCGACCATATTACCAACATGAACTCTTAGAATGAACTAAGAGTTAGACTGATCAAGCATGAAACAATTGATTAATAGTTACAACAATAAATCACAAAGGAGAAGAAACACATAAGGATTTTTTTAAGGTAATATGTGATACATTATGTGATATTCACAATTATTTTAGAGGGAGCGCATGTAACTCATTCGAATGAGACATAAATTGGTCTCATTTAGATGACGTATACATGACATCAATCGTCGCATGGCTCGATCGGACGGTCGAAAAAGTGAATGAGACACACCAATCGTGGCACGGCTCGATCGAACGGTCGAAAAAGTGAATGAGACCAATTAGTTTCTCATTCGAATGAGTTTTAGCAAATCCGCATTTTAGATGCACTTAATTATTTTTTTGATACAAATTATATGTACATATGATGATTATTAATTTGGTATTTATAATAAGGGTCCCGAAGGGCCCCGGATTATAGTTTCGCCCCGGGCCCCCAAAATCTCAGGTCCGGCCCTGGAGACAGCAGGGGCAGCAAGGCACATATTGTATTGTTGCCATCGAGGATAAAAAGATGGGGTTTATATCATATTGCTTGAGTTTATCCCTCTACATGATGTCATCTTGCTTAAAGCATTACTCTGTTCTTATGAACTTAATACTCTAGATGCATGCTGGATAGCGATCGATGTGTGGAGTAATAGTAGTAGATGCAGAACCGTTTCGGTCTACTTGTCACAGACGTGATGTCTATATATAATGATCATGCCTAGATATTCTCATAACTATGCGCTTTTCTATCAATTGCTCGACAGTAATTTGTTCACGCACCATAGAATTCTGCTATCATGAGAGAAGCCACTAGTGAAACCTATGGCCCCCGGGTCTATTCTCAACATATTAATCTTCCATCAACTTTCCTTTGCTTTGTTTACTTTCTGTTCTTATACCAAAAATACCAAAAATATTATACTATCCTATCTATCAGATCTCACTTTCGTAAGTGACCGTGAAGGGATTGACAACCCCTTATCGCGTTGGCTGCGAAGTTCTTATTTGTTTGTGCAGGTGCGAGGGACTCGCGCGCGGTCTCCTACTGGATTGATACCTTGGTTCTAAAAAATTAAGGGAAATACTAACACTACTGTGCTGCATCACCCTTTCCACTTCGAGGGAATACAACGCAAGCTCGAGAAGTAGCAATCATCATGAACATCATCATTAACATTATCACTAGGTTCATGTTCATTACCAGATTGTGTCTCAGCATTAGAGACAGAGATATCATTGGGATTCTCAGGTATGTCAGCTACAGGTTCACTAGAAGCATGCAAAGTCCTATCATTTTTCTTTTTCTTCTTCTTAGAAGAACTAGGTGCATATAAATTAGCTCTCTGAGAATCTTGCTCAATTCTCTTAGGGTGGCCTTCAGGATACAGAGGTTCCCTAGTCATTTTACCACCTCTAGTCATAACTCTAATAGCATTATCATTTTTCTTACTATTTAATTCATTGAGCAAATCATTTTGTGCTTTAAGTACTTGTTCTGCTTGAGTGGTAACCATAGAAGCATGTTTACTAATAAGTTTCAGTTCACCTTTAACTCTAGACATATAATCACTCAAGCATTCAATCATACAAGCATTTTGTTGCAATTGTCTACCAACATAAGCATTGAAGTTTTCTTGCTTCACAATAAAATTGTCAAACTCATCTAAGCATTGGCTAGCGGACTTATAATGAGGAACATCACCTTCATCAAATCTATAAAGAGAATTTACCTTTACTACCTGTGTCAGGTTATCAAGACCATGTATTTCTTCAATAGGTGGTAAATTCTTAACATCTTCAGCTTTAATATCTTTCTCTTTCATAGATTTCTCTGGCTCTTGCATATCTTCAGGACTGAGAAACATAACACCCCTTTTCTTCAGAGTTGGCTTAGGGGCTGGTTCAGGAAGTGTCCAATTGTTTTCATTAGTCAACATATTATTCAATAGTAATTCAGCTTGATCAATTGTTCTTTCTCTAAAAACACAACTAGCACAACTATCCAGGTGGTCTCTGGAAGCATCAGTTAGTCCATTATAAAAGACATCAAGTATTTCATTCCTCTGAAGGGGATGATCAGGCAAAGCATTAAGTAATTGGAGAAGCCTCCCCCAAGCTTGTGGGAGACTCTCTTCTTCAATTTGCACAAAATTATATATTTCCCGTAAGGCAGCTTGTTTCTTATGAGCGGGGAAATATTTAGCAGAAAAGTAATAAATCATATCCTGGGGACTACGCACACAACCAGGATCAAGAGAATTGAACCATGTCTTAGCATCACCCTTTAACGAGAATGGAAATAACTTAAGGATATAGAAATAACGAATCTTTTCTTCGTTGGTAAACAGGGTGGCTATATCATTCAACTTAGTAAAATGTGCCACAACAGTTTCAGATTCATAGCCATGGAAAGGATCAGATTCAACCAAAGTAACTAACTCAGGATCAACAGAGAAATCATAATCCTTATCACTAACAAAGATAGGTGAAGTAGCAAAAGCAGGGTCATATTTCATTCTAGCATTCAAAGACTTTTTCTTTCAGCTTAGCTAATAATTTCTTCAGATCATATCTATCGTTGCAAGCAAGAAAGTCTCTAGCAGTTTCTTCATCCATAACATAACCCTCAGGAATAACAGGCAATTCATATCTAGGAGGAGAATCTTCATCATCACTTTCATCAATATTATCAGTTTCAATATTTGCATTCTCCCTAACCTTAGCAATTTGTTCATCTAGAAATTCACCTAGTGGCACAGTATTATCAAGCATAGAAGTAGTTGAAGAAAATATGCCCTAGAGGCAATAATAAAGTTTTTATTTGTATTTCCTTATATCATGATAAATGTATTTTATTCATGCTAGAATTGTATTAACCGGAAACTTAGTACATGTGTGAATACATAGACAAAACAGAGTGTCCCTAGTGTGCCTCTACTAGACTAGCTCATTGATCAAAGATGGTTATGTTTCCTAGCCATAGACATGAGTTGTCATTTGATCAATGGGATCACATCATTAGGAGAATGATGTGATGGAAAAAACTCATCCGTTAGCTTAGCACTTTGATCGTTTAGTTTTACTGCTATTGCTTTTTTCATGACTTATACATGTTCCTATGACTATGAGATTATGCAACTCCTGAATACCGGAGGAACACATTGTGTGCTATCAAATGTCACAACGTAACTGGGTGATTGTAAAGATGCTCTACAGGTTTCTCCGAAAGTGTTCGTGGTGTTGGCATAGATTAAGAATAGGATTTGTCAATCCGAGTGTCAGAGAGGTATCTCTGGGCCCTCTTGGTAATGCACATCATAATAAGCCTTGCAAGCAAATAGACTAATGAGTTAGTCACGAGATGACGTATTACAGAACGAGTAAAGAGACTTTCCGGTAATGAGATTAACTAGGTATAGTGATACCGACGATCGAATCTCGGGCAAGTAACATACCAATGACAAATGGAACAACGTATGTTGTTATGCAGTTTGACCGATAAAGATCTTCGTAGAATATGTAGGAGCCAATATGAGCATCCAGGTTCAGCTATTGGTTATTGACCGGAGATGTGTCTCGGTCATGTCTACATAGTTCTCGAACCCGTAGGGTCCGCACGCTTAACGTTTGATGACGATCGGTATTATGAGTTTATGAGTTTTGATGTACCAAAGGTAGTTCGGAGTCCCGGATGAGATCACGGACATGACGAGGAGTCTCGGAATGTCTGAGACATAAAGATTAATATATTGGACGACTATATTCGGACACCGGAAGTGTTCCGTGTGTTATCGGGTAAAACCGGAGTGCTGGAGGGGGTTACCGGACCCCCCCCCCCCCCAAGGGAGTATGGGCCATAGTGGGACAATGAGGGAAAGAGATGGGCAGACCATAGGGCTGGCCGCACCCCCTAGGGTTCCTAGTTGGATTAGGAAAAGGGGGAGGTGCCCCATATCCTTTCCTTCTCCTCTCCCCTTCCTTTCCTACTCCTAGTAGGAATAGGAAAGGGGGGGGGTTCCTATTCCTACTAGGAGTAGGAATCCTACTCCCTGGTGCGCCCCTTGGCCAGTCGCACCTCCCCCCTTGCTCCTTTATATATGAGAGCAGGGGCATGTGACGCCCCCGTCTCGACCGTACACTAATCATGCACGCAATTGTGTACGACCAAGATCAGGGACTCACTGGAAGATATCACAGCACAACTCTAGACACAAATAAAATAATACAAGCTTTATATTACAAGCCAGGGGCCTCGAGGGCTCGAATACATAAGCTCGAAAACACAAGACTCAGCAGAAGCAATAATATCTGAGTGCAGACATAAGTTAAACAAGTTTGCCTTAAGAAGGCTAGCACAAAAACAACACGGTCGAAAAGGCAAGGCCTCCTTCCAGGGACCTCCTAACTACTCTTGGTCGTCAGCTTTCTCCACGTAGTAGTAGGCTCCGTCGGGGTAGTAGCAGTCATCAAGTGTGGCATCTGGCTCCTGGACTCCACCATCTAGTTGCATCAACCAGCAAGAAGAAAGAAGGGGGAAAAGGGGGAGCAAAGCAACCGTGAGTACTCATCCAAAGTACTCGCAAGCAAGGATTTACACTACATATACATCGGTATCAATGAAAGGGTAGTATATGTGGACTATGCTGCAGAATGCCAGAATAAGAGGGGGAGAAGCTAGTCCTATCAAAGACTAGCATCTTCTGGAAACCACCGTCTTGCAGCAAGAGGGCGAAGTAGAGTAGTATAACAAAAGTCATATTTATGTTAGTGTTCCAACGCTCCGGGATCCTTTCTCGACTCCCGAAGCAACATATCCAAACAATGCCTCGGCATCCAGTTCTAGTTGTAGCGATCGGGATACAACTCCAAGTGTCCGTTACCTTAGGATAGGCTATCGATAGATGTTTTCTTTCCTGCAGGGGTGCACCAACTTACCCATCACGCTTTCTTAACTCCGGCCGGACACACCATCAGGTCATGCCCGCCCTCGGCCAAACAATATGCCGCAACCCGACATAGGCTTAATAGAGAGGTCATGCACGCCGGACTAAACCCTATGCCCCCAGCGGTCATGGGCCAATCGCCCCGGGAACTCCTGCATGTTGCGTACGCGGCCGGTGAGCAGACCTAGACACCTCCTTAAAAAGGTAGGTGCATAACCAGTCCAACCCGGTGCACGCCGCTCAGTCGCAATGACGTCAGTTAAGCTTCGGCTGATGCATACGACGCAAAATGCCCATACCATGCCCACGTGATGGTTAGCGCTATCAGGCCAGAGGCCCCTTGGATCAAATATCCAAACCGTTTAGTGTCTTGGGAACACGCGGTAACGAGCAAAGACTCACGATCATGTGACCCCATCGCCCCGTCTCGAGAATTTGCGGCAAGGGCGAGTGCCTGGCCACGCCTTGTATTTATCTCGCGGGCACCTTTTAGGTCAACCCGACTACACATCACTCGCAATTAAGCTCGCGCGGGTACCCCTGAGGGTCGACCCGTCTTTAGTAACCAGGTTCAGTGTAAAGTCATAGTATCCATAGTAACTGTGTGTCTAACACCAAAGGAAAACCTGAGGAAATCACCCTCGATGGAATTCCACCTGATGTTTATCGTTAAGGTTAACGAAAGAGGAGTCACCCTCGAGGTCCACTCTTGAGGAGTTGCATGACAGTGTCGTTATCGGGAGTGGAGAAAAAGGAATCACCCTCGATGACCACAACCGATGAACTAACCTACAATGTTAACATCAGAAGTGCTTATGAGGTCTCACCCTCGGCACTCGATAGTAACCCAGTAGTGTCGAGCAACTAAGGGGAAAGTGATGTGCGGTGCCGGGTCCTGGTCTTCGATCCCGTTGCTCGGGTCTTCTGATAATCCAGCGGGGCAGACAGGACAAAGTGGGGGGAGGGTCTCTGATGGATCTCTAACCAGCCTATACTAAGCAGTTTAGTATAAACATGTAAGGTATGAAAGCAAGTATCAACAACAGGCTATGCATCAGAATAGGATCATACAAAAAGCACTAGCAGTTCTAATGCAAGCATAAGAGAGAAGGGAATGGGCGATATCGGAATGATCAAAGGGGGTTGGCTTGCCTGGTTGCTCTGGGAAGAAGGAGGGGTCGTCGTCAATGAAGTCGATCACCGAGGTAGCATCAGTCTCGCGGTCTACCGGCGAGAAGAGGGGGAAGAAACAATAAATACATAGCATACAGATGCAAGAAAGAAGCATGACAAGTCAACACGCAGTGCTAGGGTGATCTAACGCGATGCTATACTGTATTGGTGAAGAGGGATAACATCCGGGAATGTTTTCCCAGGGTTAGGCATTTTCGGACAGGCGAACCGGAGGGGGAAAGTTCCAAGTTCACTAGGCTAGGGACGTGTGGCGAACGAAAGGACCATGTATTCGGATTCGTCTTGTCATTCGGAGCGATTTTCATATATAAAACTTTTTCATCCGAGTTACATATTATTTTATATGATTTTTCAAAGTTTTAAACATTTTTTGGAATTTATTTAATTAATTTAAATCAACATTATCCAGAATAGTAAGTGATGATGTCAGCATGATGTCAGGGTGATGTCAGCGGTCAGTTGACTTAGTCAAACTAACGCGTGGGTCCTACCATCATTGTCTGTTTATCTAAACAAATAATGAAGGTTAATTAACATGATTAATTAGTTTAATTAACATGATTAATTAAGTTAATGAACTATTTTAATTAATTTATGCGGTTTGACCGATGACAAAGGGAACAACATATGTTGTTATGCGGTTTGACCGATAAAGATCTTCGTAGAATATGTAGGAGCCAATATGAGCATGCAGGTCCCGCTATTGGTTATGGACTGGAGATGTGTCTCGGTCATGTCTACATAGTTCTCGAACCCGTAGGGTCCGCACACTTAACGTTTGATGACGATCGGTATTATGAGTTTAATTAAAAGGATTAATTAACATGATTAATTAGTTTAATTAACAGGATTAATTAAGTTAATTAATTATTTTAATTAATTTATTAATATATATTTTTATTAACTTTTTTTATACATTTTTAACCAGGGGTGTGGGGCCCCCTGGGCAGTGGCCCAAAGGCCTAACGGGGCGGGTTGCTAACGGGCACCATGCGTACGCCGACGCCGGAGCGCGCGGCCACGACGGGGCGCGACTCCGGGCGCCGGCCTGGGCGGCCAGAGGGAGCCGGGTGGGGCTCAGGAGAGGGGGGAGGGGGGGCGGCGCGGCCGTGCCGGCGGGGGCCGGTCGGCGGCGAGCGGGCGCAGGGTGGGCGCAGCCATCGGTGGCTCGGACGGGAGCGGACAGAGGCGCGGGCGGCGGCGATCGTGCGCCTGTGGACGTCCAGGGAGCGATGCACGCGGCCGAGGTGTGTCTGGGGCGCGACCATGGCGGGTCCTAGGCGAGGCATGGTGCAAACGGCGGGTGCGACCGGTGGCAGGCGACGAGCATGGCGCTGATACGTCTCCGTCGTATCTATAATTTTTGATTGTTCCATGCCAATATTCTACAACTTCCATATACTTTTGGCAACTTTTTATACTATTATTTGGGACTAACATATTGATCCAGTGCCCAGTGTCAGTTCCTGTTTGCTGCATGTTTTTTGTTTCGCAGAATATCCATATCAAACGGAGTCCAAACTGAATAAAAACAAACGGAGATTTTTTTTGGAATATATGTGAATTTTGGGAAGCTAAACTAACACGAGACGATGCCCGAGTGGGCCTCGAGGGTGGGGGGCGCGCCCCCTGCCCAGGGAACGCCCTGGGCCCTCGTGGCCATACCGTAAGGCGGTTGATGCCCTTCTTTCGCTGCCAGAAAGCTAATTTCTGGATAAAAATCGTGTCAAAAGATGGGCCCAATCGGAGTTAAGAATCTCCGGGAATTTAAGAAACGGTGAAGGGCCAGAATCTCGGAACGCGGAAACACAGAGAGACAGAGAGACAGATCCAATCTCGGAGGGGCTCTCGCCCCTCCGCCGCCATGGAGGCCATGGACCAGAGGGGAAACCCTTCTCCCACCTAGGCAGAAGGTCAAGGAAGAATAATAAGGAGGGGGGCTCTCTCCCCCTCGCTTCCGGTGGCACCGGAGTGCCACCGGGGCCATCATCGTGTGACGGCGATCTACACCAACACCTCCGTCATCTTCACTAATATCTCCATCACCTTCCCCCATCTATCTACAACAGTCCACTCTCCCGCAACTCACTGTACCCTCTACTTGAACATGGTACTTTATGCTTCATATTATTATCCAATGATGTGTTGCCATCCTATGATGTCTGAGTAGATTATCGTTGTCCTATCGGTGATTGGTGAATTACTATGATTGATTTAAATTGCTTGTGGTTATGTTGCTGTCCTTTGGTGCCCATCATATGAGCGCGCGCGTGGATCACACCATAGGGTTAGTTGTATGTTGATAGGACTACGTATTGGAGGGCAAGAGTGACAGAAACTTCAACCTAGCATAGAAATTGATGCATACGGGATTGAAGGGGGACCAATATATCTTAATGCTATGGTTGGGTTTTACCTTAATGAACGTTAGTAGTTGCGGATGCTTGCTAATAGTTCCAATCATAAGTGCATAGAATTCCAAGTAAGGGATGACATGCTAGCAGTGGCCTCTCCCACATAAAACTTGCTATCGACCTAGTAACGTAGTCAATTGCTTAGGGGCAATGTCACAATTCCTACCACCACTTTCCCACACTCGCTATAACTAACTTTATTGCCTCTTTATCCTTAACAGCCCCTAGTTTATATTTGCGTGCTCTTTATATTCTTGCAAACCTATCCCACGAAAGCCACAAACTACTTCTAGTTTCATACTTGTTCTAGGTAAAGTAAACGTCAAGCGTGCATAGAGTTGTATCGGTGGTCGATAGAACTTGAGGGAATATTTATTCTGCCTTTAGCTCCTCGTTGGGTTCGACACTCTTACTTATCGAAAGAGGCTACAACTGATCCCCTACACTTGTGGGTTATCAAGACCTTTTTCTGGCGCTGTTGCTGGGGAGCAATAGCGTGGGGTGAATATTCTCGTGTGTGCTTGTTTGCTTTATCACTAAGTAAATTTTATTTGCTGTTCTAAGTTGTTCTCTATCTTTAGTTATGGATATGGAACACGAAATACTAAAAAACTTATGTGTAGTTGCTACTCATGGAGATGGGGAACCTCCTAAAACCCTCGATGCTCATTATATGAAAGATATTATGTACTACTTTGATAATCCTGAGAAAACCCCATTCAACTATGTAATGGGAGTAACATTGGATCAACGTGAATACTTTAGGGATTATCGCTTGACACAAAAAGGGAAACTGTTATGGGATCAAATTTATATGTTGCGTTGGTATGCTCGGGATTTATGCTTGAGATATGATTATACTTGTTGCTCTAGGATGAAGGCTCCACACCTTCCCTTTTCATGCAAATTTAATGATAATGAAACATTAGCTTCTTATGCTAATGGTATATATGATTATTATGATGTGGAACAAATAGAAGAATTCATTGCTTTTAACGGTGCTTATGAAATTGAATCTCTGTTTAAAAAGAATGGTGCTTTTGATGATGATGTTTATAGGCCTGAAAATCTTGCTATATTGAAATATTGCTATTTGAATTATGAATATAATGCCAACATTGATGCGTTTATTGAGAAAGTCTCCGCTGTCCAAGAAGAGACTAATATTTTGCAGGAAACTATGGAAGAAGAAATCAATGATATTGTGAGCTCATTGGATGAAAAAGATGAGGAGGAGAGCGAAGAACAAAAGGAGGAAGAGCGGATTAGCTACCCGTGCCCACCTTCTAATGAGAGTAACTCTTCAACTCATACATTGTTTAATTTCCCTTCGTGCTTACCGAAGGATGATTGTTATGATGATTGCTATGATCCCGTTGATTCTTTTGAAATATCCCTTTTTGATGATGCTTGCTATGCTTGTGGCCAAGATGCCAATATGAATTATGCTTATGGAGATGGACTTTCTATAGTTCCTTATGTTAAACATGAGATAGTTGCTATTGCACTCACACATGATAGTCCTATTATGTTTTTGAGTTCTCCAAACTACACTATATCGGAGAAGTTTGCACTTATTAAGGATTATATTGATGGGTTGCCTTTTTCTGTTACACATGATGATTTTTATAAATATAATATGCATGTGCTTGCTGCTCCTACTTGCAATTATTATGAGAGAGGAACTACATCTCCGCCTCTCTATGTTTCCAACATAATAAAATTGCAAGAAACTGCTTATACTATGCATTGGCCTTTAATTGATGTGCATGAATTGTTCTTGTATGACATGCCTATGCATAGGAAGAGAGTTAGACTTCGTTGTTTCATGACACATATCACTTTGTGCTCACTACTAAATGTCAAATCATTTCTAATTAAAATTGGCTTTAATATACCTTGGGATCCGGGTGGATCCATTACTTGAGCACTATATGCCTAGCTTAATGGCTTTAAAGAAAACACTGCCAGGGAGAAAACCCAGAAGTTTTAGAGAGTCATTTATTTCTGTTGTGTGCTTTTATAAAGTTTAAAAACAAAAAAATAAAGAGGGGAACCTAAAACTTTTTCAAAAAGAAAAGTGAAAGTAAGAAGGACGAGCACCGTTGAAATGGGGGAGCTCCTTGAACTTTGTTCATGCCCATGGAAACTTTGCAAATCTTGAATTACAGAAACTTTCCATCAAAAATAATTGTCCCCTTGTACAATTCCATTGTATTATAAAAATATTGTGCCAAGGTTTGCCTTTAGGATGTTTACAATGCTTGTTGGTTTGTGTGGTGCAGGACAGAAAATTTGGCTGTAGTGCGTGATTTTTCATTTTTTTTTGCTGGAATGTCAAATGGTTCTGAAACTTTTTGCACTGTCTTTCTATACAAATTTTTTATTTTTCCTAATTTTGGCAGAATTTTTCAAGTATAATAAGTATAGTGAATGTTCAGATTATTACAGACTGTTCTGTTTTAGACAGATTCTGTTTTTGATGCATAGTTTGCTTGTTTTGATGAAACTATCAATTTCTATCAGTGGATTAAGCCATGGAAAAGTTATATTACAGTAGCTACAATGCAGAAAAAATATATGAATTAGTTTGCAACAGTACTTAGAGTAGTGATTTGCTTTATTATACTAATGGATCTTACCGAGTTTTCTGTTGAAGTTTTGTGTGGATGAAGTGTTCGAAGATCGAGGAGGTCTCGATGTGAGGAGAAGAAGGAGAGGCAAGAGCTCAAGCTTGGGGATGCCCAAGGCACCCCAAGTAAATATTCAAGGATACTCAAGCGTCTAAGCTTGGGGATGCCCCGGAAGGCATCCCCTCTTTCTTCAACAAGTATCGGTATGTTTTCGGATTCGTTTCATTCATGTGAGATGTGCAGATCTTGGAGCATCTTTTGCATTTAGTTTTCACCTTTTCTTTTATGCACCATGCAGGTATGAGATAGTCCTTGGTTTATTTATAGAATGCTCTTTGCACTTCACTTATATCTTTTGAGTATGGCTTTATAGGATACTTCATGTGCTTCACTTACATCATTTGAAGTTTGGATTGCCTGTTTCTCTTCACATAGAAAACCGCCATTTGTAGAATGCTCTTTTGCTTCACTTATAATTGTTAGAGCGTGGGCATAACTTTTGTAGAAAGAATTAAAACTCTCTTGCTTCACTTATATCTATTTAGATAGTTGACAGGAATTGGTCATTCACATGGTTAGTCATAAAATCCTACATAAACTTATAGATCGCTGAATATGATATGTTTGATTCCTTGCAATAGTTTTGCGATATAAAGATGGTGATATTAGAGTCATGCTAGTGGGTAGTTCTGGATTGTATAAATACTTTTGTTGAGGTTTGTGATTCCCGTAGCATGCACGTATGGTGAACCGTTATGTCACGAAGTTGGAGCATGATTTATTTATTGAGTGGCATCCTTTGTGTGGAGGCGGGGGCGCGCGATGGTTAAGTCCTACCAACCTCCCCCCTAGGAGCATGCGTGTAGTACTTGGTTTCGATGGCTAATAAATTTTTGCAATAAGTATGTGAGTTCTTTATGACTAATGTTGAGTCCATGGATTATACGCACTCTCACCCTTCCACCATTGCTAGCCTATCTTGTACCGCGCAACTTTCGCCGGTACCATACACCCACCATATACCTTCCTCAAAACAGCCACCATACCTACCTATTATGGCATTTCCATAGCCATTCCGAGATATATTGCCATGTAACTCCACCGTTCCGTTTATTATGACACACACCATCATTGTCATATTGCCTTGCATGATCGTAAGATAGCTAGCATGATGTTTCCATGGCTTGTCCGTTTTTTGATATCATTGCTACGCTAGATCATTGCACATCCCGGTACACCGCCGGAGGCATTCATATAGAGTCATATTTTTGTTCTAGTATCGAGTTGTAAGTAAATAGAAGTGTGATGATCATCATTATTAGAGCATTGTCCCTTGAAAAAAAGGAAAAAAAAAGAAAGGCCAAAAAGAAGAAAGGCCAAATAAAAAAAAAGGAGAAAGGTCAAATAAAAAAAGGAAGGCCCAAAAAAAAAGAAAAAAAGGAAAAGAAAAAAGGGGCAATGCTACTATCTTTTTCCACATTTGTGCTTCATCATAGCACCATGTTCTTCATAATAGAGAGTCTCTTGTTTTGTTACTTCCATATACTAGTGGGAATTTTCATTATAGAACTTGGCTTGTATATTCCAACAACGGGCTTCCTCAAATGCCCTAGGTCTTCATGAGCAAGCAAGTTGATGCACACCCACTAGTTTTCTTTTGAGCTTTCATACACTTATAGCTCTAGTGCATCCGTTACATGGCAATCCCTACTCACGCACATTGATATTGATCGATGGACATCTCCATAGTCCATTGATTTTGCCTAGTCGATGTGAGACTTTCTCCCTCCTTTTTTCTATCACCACCTTCTATTCCACCCATAGTGCTATGTCCATGGCTCACACTCATGTATTGCGTGAAAGTTGAAAAAGTTTGAGAATACTAAAGTATGAAACAATTGCTTGGCTAAAACCAGGGTTGTGCATGATTTAAATACTTTATGTGGTGAAGATGGAGCATAGCCAGACCATATGATTTTGTAGGGATAACATTCTTTGGCCATGTTATTTTGAAGAGACATGATTGCTTTATTAGTATGCTTGAAGTATTATCGTCCTAATGTCAAATGATAGACTATTGTTTTGAATCACTCGTGTCTTAATATTCATGCCATGATTAGATTACATGATCAAGATTATGCTAGGTAGCATTCCGCATCAAAAATTATCATTTTTTATTATTTACCTACTCGAGAACGAGCAGGAATTAAGCTTGGGGATGCTGATACGTCTCCGCTATATCTATAATTTTTGATTGTTCCATGCCAATATTCTACAACTTCCATATACTTTTGGCAACTTTTTATACTATTTTTTGGGACTAACATATTGATCCAGTGTCCAGTGCCAGTTCCTGTTTGTTGCATGTTTTTTGTTTCGCAGAATATCCATATCAAACGGAGTCCAAACGGAATAAAAACGAACGGATATTTGTTTTTTGGAATATATGTGAATTTTGGGAAGCGAAACTAACACGAGACGATGCCCGCGTGGGCCTCGAGGGTGGGGGGCGTGCTCCCCTACCCAGGGCGTGCCCTGGGACCTCGAGGCCACATCGTAAGGCGGTTGATGCCGTTATTTCGCCGCAAGAAAGCAAATTTCCGGATAAAAATTGTGTCAAATGATGAGCCCAATCAGAGTTACAGATCTCCGGAAATTTTAGAAATGGTGAAGGGCCAGAATCTGGGAACGCGGAAACACAGAGAGACGGAGAGACAGATCCAATATCGTAGGGGCTCTCGCCCCTCCGCCGCCATGGAGGCCATGGACCAGAGGGGAAACCCTTCTCCCACCTAGGGAGAAGGTCAAGGAAGAAGAAGAAGAAGGAGGGGGGCTCTCTCCCCCTCGCTTCCGGTGGCACCGGAGTGCCACCGGGGCCATCATCGTGTGACGGCGATCTACACCAACACCTCCGTCATCTTCACCAACATCTCCATCACCTTCCCCCATCTATCTACAGCGGTCCACTCTCCCGCAACCCGTTGTACCCTCTACTTGAACATGGTGCTTTATGCTTCATATTATTATCCAATGATGTGTTGCCATCCTATGATGTCTGAGTAGATTATCGTTGTCCTATCGGTGATTGGTGAATTGCTATGATTGATTTAAATTGCTTGTGGTTATGTTGTTGTCCTTTGGTGCCCATCATACGAGCGCGCGCGTGGATCACACCATAGGGTTATTTGTATGTTGATAGGACTACGTATTGGAGGGCAAGAGTGACAGAAACTTCAACCTAGCATAGAAATTGATGCATACGGGATTGAAGGGGGACCAATATATCTTAATGCTATGGTTGGGTTTTACCTTAATGAACGTTAGTAGTTGCGGATGCTTGCTAATAGTTCCAATCATAAGTGCATAGAATTCCAAGTAAGGGATGACATGCTAGCAGTGGCCTCTCCCACATAAAACTTGCTATCGGTCTAGTAACGTAGTCAATTGCATAGGGGCAATTTCACAACTCCTACCACCACTTTCCCACACTCGCTATAACTAACTTTATTGCCTCTTTATCCTTAACAACCCCTAGTTTATATTTGCGTGCTCTTTATATTCTTGCAAACCTATCCCACAAAAGCCACAAACTACTTCTAGTTTCATACTTATTCTAGGTAAAGTAAACGTCAAGCGTGCGTAGAGTTGTATCGGTGGTCGATAGAACTTGAGGGAATATTTATTCTGCCTTTAGCTCCTCGTTGGTTTCGACACTCTTACTTATCGAAAGAGGCTACAACTGATCCCCTACACTTGTGGGTTATCAGGCGCGTGGCGAGTGAAAGCAGCAGGAGGAGACAAGTAGTAGCAGCAAAGCAGCGGCGCAGGAGCATGACCACAGGCGCGCGGCGGCGAGGAGAGCGCAGTAGCGGAGCCCACGATGCGGGCTGGACAGGGGCTTGCGCGGTCACGGTTGGGGTGACCGCAGCCAATGGCCGAATCTAGGGCTGCGCAGGGCGGCGTCATATGGCGTCGGGACGAGGGGATGGAGGAGGGAATGAATGAAGGCTCACCCTGGGGAGGCTGTGGACGAGCTCGTCGAGGCTGGGAGGCACTGACGATGGAGATTCGGGGCGGGAATGGTCGGTGGCGACGAGTCGAAAGGCGAAGTACGGCAGGCCAGAAGTTGAAGACGACCTCGATCCAGTCGAAGCAGAGGCGCCCGACTCAATTTGTCGCACCAAGACGATGTAGTGGTCGTCGTCGAACCTCCCACACATGGCGGAGCAGCGAATGGTGGCTAGTGGCCACGACTACATCGACGGCGCGGCCATGGACGCACGCGGGTGACCTCGGGGTGGAAGAAAACGACGAGGGGGAGGGGAAGAATGGTCTAGGGTTCCGTCGAGGATGCTCTTATCCACAAGGTGGCCGAGGTGATGACCGCACGTGCATAGGGGACGGCCACGGCTGCGGGATGGCCGCCACGCCCTCCCCCGTCTCTTGTAGCGAGAGGAGGGAGATGAGGGGAGGTGGGCTCGGCTGGGCCACTGTAGCACTAGGTTAGGTGCACTGTGTTAGCCTTTTAACATATCCTTTTTCTGGTTTGTTTTGCTCTTTTCTTTTTTACAGAAAATGATTTGTAATATTTGAGTTGCCAAAAAGATTCTGTAAAATGTGGGACTTGGCCACATAAAATACCTTGCATTAACTAGCACAACCACAAAACGATTGGGATGCTTTGGAGTATTTTTGAATTTTTCATAAATGGAAAGGCATTTAAATATGTTGATCTAGCACTATTTAAATTAGTTCAGGGCATTAACCCACTTATTTAAAATACTGGTTCACCACCATAATTAGTTATGGAATATATGCCACAAGATGAATATTTTAGATTTCATGTCTGACAAATATGAATTTTTGACTTTAGATTGGATTTGAAATGGAATTGTGATCTGGATCAAGTGAAGATTAGCAACAGTAATGTGATGACATGGCACCATTAACAGGGGATTACTGTAGCATGACACTGGGGGTGTTACAAATCTCCTCCACTTCAAGAAATCTCGTCCCGAGATTTAAGTGGGGAAGTAAGGGTAGAAGACTCGGGAAAGACGGAGCTCACAAGATAGGTACCTGGGGCTATCTTAGTGAACGTGGCATGGAGGCACCTCTCGAGTCGAAATTCAAGAAAGACGTCTAGAGCAAGGTAAGGAGGTGCACTAAGAAGCTTCAACCGGGTAGGCAATCGTTCGTTGCCTAAAACAGAGGGTAAAAGGGGTTGAGACCAATGGGAATAAGTATTGTGTCTGATGCCAGAATAGATCACTAGGAATGTGGCTCGTGATTTACATGCGAAGCCAAGTGCGAGGAACAATTTTGGAAAACAGGGATTTATTGGAGAGTCCGGTTTGGATCCTGGGGAACTATGGGTTATGGGCCCACCATGTGGGTTAAAAGTAGGAAGGGCGATGATAGCAAGGCATGTCAGAGCATGGACCATCAGTTATGTTGGCAACAACGTTGGTACCAAGGGAGAGGGACGAAGAGAACCATTTTTCCTGCTCGTTGAAACGAGGCGGACCAAATAGGCAAATTTCTCGCCCATCGGTGGTTACCGAAATGTTATCAACAATAGTAACAGGGTCTTACAGACAGAGTTGTACACCAAGGTGTTTACATAGGTAGAAATTATTACTGCTTAGATTATATGTAGATCAAAGAAAGGTTAAACCAACAAATGGAAAGGAAAATGTGTTTAAACACAATGAATAGGAGTATATCATTCCCAAGATTAAGCAGGGCATGATATACGTGTCAGGAGATCAAAGTCCTGACCATATAGAAAAAAGGGGTAAGAAGAATTATGATGTGTACCCACACACCGATGTTGGATAGTTGATAAAAAACATTTAGCATTGTGCTTACCACGTTCTTGTGGATCTTCGGAGTATCACAGACATGCTTCGAGATAGCACCGGCATGATCATTGGGTAAAGATCTGATTTTGAATACACAAAGGATCCATCAGGAAAAACTTATGGAATAAGTCTTACATTTTCAGCAAGGAAAAGATGAGGATGTAGCCGACAGGTTCAGGTGCAATCCATCGTCATGTCAAAAAGGATGTAATCCCAAAATTATATGAACATGTTTGTGTTGGGGCGAAGGCATAAATGTTGTCGATGATAACACAAATCATCGAGGGGCAAGGATGGTATTTCCCATCATGAATTCGATTCACAACTTGGAAGAAGGCAAATCATTGTTGATGATGATCACGACACATTTGTCGAGAGATTTCATTAGGATGTAATCGATCCGTGATGACATCAAGTCAAATGAATGATGGAGCGAAAGGCTATTGAAACCAATAGTACAATACAAACTTGAAATCAAGCTAGTTGTTCGAAGCGAAATGATATGCCGAGGAAGATCGGCGTAAGCTTAGCTCATTGCCGAAATTGTGCCCCGTGAAGAAGGACCAGGTAGCACAGTTAAAAAGATGCACGATAATGATATAGACGATGAGGCTAGATATACCTTGAAGAATTAATAAACTCATAAGCAATGGAGATTACTTAGAGCTATTGAATCAGAGTGCGGAATTGATTAACTTATTGGTGTCCTTGAGTGTCAGACAACTCAGAACTCGGGGAAAATTGGAATCGGTGAGAAGCAATACTTGAAGAAGAACTCATAAGAAGTAATATGGTTCTGTGACATTATCGAGATACCACAGGGTAATACTCGAAGGTAGATCATAATAGAGGTTGGACAGGTGCATTGACCTGCAGAGGACAAGTGGTTTAACTTGTCCGAGAAATGGTATTTAAAGGAGAGCATGGTCAGAACCACGATTGCAAAAGGCCAGATCCCAGTTATAAGATGAACTTATATCAAGGGGATAATTAATTTAAGAGAAGCTTTAATGATAAGATCTACACCATGTTGGGGAACTTAGTATTTTAAAATTTTCCTACGATCACGCAAGATCTATCTACCAGATGCATAGCAATGAGAGGGGAGAGTGTGTCTACGTACCCTCATAGACCGAAAGCGGAAGCGTTAGAACAACGCGGTTGATGTACTCGTACGTCTTCACGGCCCGACCGATCAAGCACCGAAACTACGGCACCTCCGAGTTCTAGCACACGTTCAGCTCGATGACATCCCTCGAACTCCGATCCAGCCGAGTGTCGAGGGAGAGTTCCGTCAGCACGATGGCGTGGTGACGATCTTGATGTTCTACCGTCGCAGGGCTTCGCCTAAGCACCGCTATAATATTATCGAGGAGAACTATGGTGGAGGGGGGCACCGCACACGGCTAAGAGATCAAGAGATCAATTGTTGTGTCTAGAGGTGCTCCCTTGCCCCCGTATATAAAGGAGGGAGGGAGAGGCCGGCCCTAGAGGGGGCGCGCCAAGTGTGGGGAGTCCTACTAGGACTCCCAAGTCCTAGTAGGATTCCCCTTTCCTTTCCGGAGTAGGAGAGAAGGAAAGAGGGGGAGAGGGAGAAGGAAAAGGGGGCTGCACCCCTTGTCCAATTCGGACCAGAAGGGGGGCGCGCGCCTCCTTCCTTTTGGCCTCTCTCTTCTATTCTCGTAACTCTCCGGTACTCCAAAAATACCCGAATCACTCGGAACCTTTCCGATGTCCGAATATAGTCGTCCAATATATCGATTTTTTACGTCTCGACCATTTCGAGACTCCTCGTCATGTCCCCGATCTCATACGGGACTCCGAATTCCTTCGGTACATCAAAACTCATAATAAAACTGTCATCGAAACCTTAAGCGTGCGGACCCTACGGGTTCGAGAACTATGTAGACATGACCGAGACATGTCTCCGGTCAATAACCAATAGAGGAACCTGGATGCTCATATTGGCTCCCACATATTCTACGAATATCTTTATCGGTCAAACCGCATAACAACATACGTTGTTCCCTTTGTCATCGGTATGTTACTTGCCCGAGATTCGATCGTCGGTATCTCAATACCTAGTTGAATCTCGTTACCGGCAAGTCTCTTTACTCGTTCCGTAATACATCATCCCGCAACTAACTCATTAGCTGCAATGCTTGCAAGGCTTATAGTGATGTGCATTACCGAGTGGGCCTAGAGATACCTCTCCGACAATCGAAGTGACAAATCCTAATCTCGAAATACGTCAACCCAACAAGTACCTTCAGAGACACCTGTAGAGTACCTTTATAATCACCCAGTTACGTTGTGACGTTTGGTAGCACACAAAGTGTTCCTCCGGTATTCAGGAGTTGCATAATCTCATAGTCATAGGAACATGTATAAGTCATGAAGAAAGCAATAGCAGTAAAACTTAAACGATCATAGTGCTAAGCTAACGGATGGGTCTTGTCCATCACATCATTCTCCTAATGATGTGATCCCGTTGATCAAATGACAACTCATGTCTATGGCTAGGAAACATAACCATCTTTGATCAATGAGCTAGTCTAGTAGAGGCATACTAGGGACACGCTGTTTTGTCTATGTATTCACACATGTACTAAGTTTCTGGTTAATACAATTCTAGCATGAATAATAAACATTTATCATGATATAAGGAAATAAATAATAACTTTATTATTGCCTCTAGGACATATTACCTTCAGTCTCCCACTTGCACTAGAGTCAATAATCTAGATCACATCACCATGTGATTAACACCAATAGTTCACATCGCCATGTGACTAACACCCATAGTTCTCATCGCCATGTGACCAATACAGGGTTTACTAGAGTCAACAATCTAGTTCACATCCTCATGTGATTAACACCCAAAGAGTACTAAGGTGTGATCATGTTTTGCTTCGTGAGAGAAGTTTAGTCAGCGGGTCTGTTACATTCAGATCCGTATGTATTTTGCAAATTTCTATATCTACAATGCTCTGCATGGAGCTACTCTAGCTAATTGCTCCCACTTTTAATACGCATCCAGATTGACACTTAGAGTCATCTGGATTAGTGTAAAGCTTGCATCGGCGTAACTCTTTACGACGAACTCTTTATCACCTCCATAATCGAGAAACATTTCCTTAGTCATCCAGTAACTAAGGATAATTTTGACCGCTGTCCAGTGATCTACTCCTGGATCACTTTTGTACCTTCTTGCCAAACTCATGGTAAGGTACACAACAAGTTTGGTACACAGCATGGCATACTTTATAGAACCTATGACTGAGGCATAGGGAATGACTTTCATTATTTCTCTATCTTTTGCTGAGGTCGGGCATTGAGTCTTACTCAACTTCATACCTTACAACTCAGGCAAGAACTCCTTCTCTGACTGATCCATTTTGAACTACTTCAAAAACTTGTCAAGGTATGTATTTATTGAAAAACTTTATCAAGCATCTCGATCTATCTCTATAGATCTTGAGGCTCAATATGTAAGCAGCTTTACCGAGGTCTTTCTTTGAAAAACTCCTTTCAAATACTCCTTTATGCTTTCCAGAAAATTCTACATTATTTCTGATCAACAATATGTCATTCACATATACTTATTAGAAATGTTGTAGTGCTCCCACTCACTTACTTGTAAATACAGTCTTCACCGTAAGTCTGTATAAAACCATATGCTTTGATCACCTCATCAAAGCGTATATTCCAACTCCGAGATGCTTGCACCAGTCCATAGATGAATCGCTGGAGCTTTGCACACTTTGTTAGCACCTTTAGGATCGTCAAAACCTGCTGGTTGCATCATATACAACTCTTCTTTAAGATATCCATTTAGGAATATAGTTTTGACATCCATTTGCCAGATTTCATAATCATAAAATGCGGCAATTGCTAACATGATTCGGACAGACTTAAGCATCGCTACAGGTGAGAAAGTCTCATCGTAGTCAACTCCTTGAACTTGTCGAAACCCTTTCGCAACAAGTCGAGCTTTCTAAACAGTAACATTACCGTCTGCGTCGGTCTTCCTCTTGAAGATCCATTTATTTTCGATGGCTTGCCGATCATCGGGCAAGTCAACCAAAGTTCACACTTTGTTCTCATACATGGATCCGATCTCAGATTTCATGGCCTCAAGCCATTTCGCGGAATCTGGGCTCATCATCGCTTCCTCATAGTTCATAGGTTCATCATGGTCTAGTAACATGACTTCCAGAACTGGGTTGCCGTACCACTCTGGTGCGGAACGAACTCTGGTTGATCTACGAAGTTCAGCAGAAACTTGATCTGAAGTTTCATGATCATCATCATTAGCTTCCTCACTAATTGGTGTAGGAATCACTGGAACTAGTTTCCGTGATGTACTTCTTTCCAATTCGGGAGAAAGTACAATTACCTCATCAAGTTCTACTTTCCTCCCACTCACTTCTTTCGAGAGAAACTCCTTCTCTAGAAAGGATCCATTCTTAGCAACGCATATCTTGCCTTCGAATCTGTGATAGAAGGTGTACCCAACTGTCTCCTTTGGGTATCCTATGAAGACACATTTCTCCGACTTGGGTTCGAGCTTATCAGGTTGAAGCTTTTTCACATAAGCATCGCAGCCCCAAGCTTTAAGAAACGACAACTTTAGTTTCTTGCCAAACCACAGTTCATAAGGCGTCGTCTCAACGGATTTAGATGGTGCCCTTATTTAACGTGAATGCAGCTGTCTCTAATGCATAACCCAAAACGATAGTGGTGAATCGGTAACAAACATCATAGATCGCACCATATCCAATTGTCGGGGGAAACTGTCCGCCACGAACACCTATGGGACCGGAGCCCCTTGTCTGTGCGGTACGAGGGCGGAGGGAGCACGAAGAGCAGATCGTAGCGAACACGCGGGCAGTTTTACCCAGGTTCGGGCCGCGGTAGACGCGTAAAACCCTACTCCTGCTTAGTTGTGTATTGATTTAGAGAGCTCGGGAGCATGAAGAAGCAGCTACACCGAGCGTGCGAGTGATCTAGGTTCCGAACCCCCCCCCCCCACGTTGTGCATGGGCCTCCTTTTATAGTGCAAGGGGTCACCGACAGGTGTCAACGTAAGAGAAAGGGGTAAAAACGTAAAAGAGGTGGTAGTTGTAACAGTGCGGGAACAGTGGAGCTACAGTGCGCGAACAGTGGTCGCTACCTACTTTGACAGTGGGGGACAAGGGCATTTAATGCCCATCGCCGTCGACCCCAAAAGCTCCCGCCCTTGCGTCTCCGTCCGCCACGGCGATGGATCCACCACCGTGGAGTGCCACCGTGTCCCCCAGGCTGCACAGCCATCCGCCACGCGTCCCTGGATAGGCCCCAGGGCGACGCGTGGGCCGATGAGCTGGAGCGCCGGCACACAGCGCAACTCTCCCGGCAAGCACCTTGCCGGGGTCTTGATCTTGCCGGGCCCGGGAGCTTGCCGCTCCCCGGGCCCTCGCCGGGACGCATATAGCGCCGAGGCGTGTCTTCTATGATGGAATCTTCTAGTCTTCCTGGCAAGCTCCTCTTGCCAGGGCCTTGTGCTAGTGGGGCAGTCTTGAGCCTGGTACGGCCTTCCCGGCAAGCTCCACTTGCCGGGGTCTCGATCTTCTGTCTTGCATACTTTGTTTTTGAATGGTTTAATACGGAGCAGGAAGGTCTCCGGCGAGCGCGTGGTAAACCCTGCCGCGGGGAGCTGCAACTGCCCGTGCACAAGTTGGGGTACTGAGGTACCCCTACCTTAGTACACCGACAGGAGCCCCCGGGCCTGGGCCACACACGGTGCGGAGCGCTGTTGGGCCAGGCCCAAAACAGTGCACGGGCACACGCGGCCCACGGCGCGCCGAATCCACTTCCGTATCCGCCGCATCCCCCCGTAACGGCACGCGTCGATTGCGGCGTCGTGGGATGGGACGTGCCCACGTTCTCTTAATGGAAAGAGCGAAACGCCCCCCCACTTCCCCATAAAAGCAGAGGAAGCAGGAGCGATTCCCCTCCTTGCGCTTTCATTGCATCTTCCTCTTCCTCCAGAAATCCCCTTTGCGCTCCGCCTCCACACCTCCGCCGCCGCCGTCTGCATCTCCGGCATCGCCAGGCTCTTCGTTCCCCTTTCCCCCGCCGCCCCCGCCATGGCCCCGAAGACCGAGAAGGCGAAGGCGGAGAAGGCCAAGAGGGAGAAGTCGGAGCAAGCGGCGAAGCTTACCGCATATCGGAAGCGGAACCTCGTCTTCCCGCCGAAGCTCGGCGCGCGGGAGCTCTGGAACAAGTACTACTTGTTCTGGGCCAAGGAAACCAAGGCGCACCCCCGCACTCGAGCTTATCCGGCCGCCGCCAAGGACAACTACCCCGGCGGGTACTACTTCTTCGCAGCCTTCTTTCACTGCGGTCTTTGCCCTCCTTTCTCTGATTTCTTCTGCGACATCATGCACACCTATGGCTTCCACCTTCTTGACTTCACCCCCAACGCCATCCTCACAATGGCGGTTTTTGCACACATGTGCGAAAACTTCATAGGAATACACCCAAACGTAGCGCTGTTTAGGCACTTCTTCACTCCTAGAGCAGAGGCCGGCGCCCCCCTCTCCGGGGGAATTTCTTGGGTATTTCGTCTGAACAAGAAGGAGTCGTACTTGCCGGGGGAGCTCCGCGGCAAGTGGGAGGAGTGGCGTGCAGACTGGTGCTGGATCGTTGAGGACGAGCCGCAGCCCTTTACCGCGCCGCGCACAACGCCCATCGTGCGCGGCAGGGATTGGAGCGAGCTAGACTCGGACGACATCAAGCTCGACGTCGCCCTCGTTCGGATTCTTCGTCTTCGGGTAGCACGGCTGTCCGTTGCAGAAGTAGGCGCAGACTTCCTCCGCCGTCGCATCGCCCCTCTCCAAGACAGGAAGAGGCCGGCCTGGGAGTACGGCAACCCAGCGGATATAATGAGGCTGCGCCCCGGGCTGAACTTCAACTTCACGACGCTGGAGCTGAAGGGGATGGTCCGGGAACTCTTCAAATATGACCCGGCCCACCCTGAGTGGTTCAGACCTCCCCGGGGAGTGGTGCCCCTCTGCAACAGCACAGTCCGGGACCGTCTCTGCGCCATGATGCCCGCGTGTGATTCGCACGGCGTGGACTGCACGTGGATTCCGCCCAAGCCCATAGACGTCCTCAGCTTCTTCGACAACCTCGTGGAGGTGGCGAAGAACAAGGATGACATCAAGGAGCACACGCGGGACACCACCGAACAGGAGCTTGCATACATGGCTTCTCGGGCTGAAGAGGCCGCTGCAGCCGCAGCGGCAGGAGATTTTGGATATACGCCTGAAGAGGCGGAGGCTGCGGATGCGTCCTGCCAGGCGGAGGAGGCGGAGATCCGCAGACTGCTGCAACTCCTCCCGACGCGCTTGCCGGGGTCCCCTCTCTGAGGCACTCCGGGATCCACGGGATCGTGGCCGAGGCCGCGGCAAGGGATGGCGCTGCCGGAGGGAACAGAGGCGCCGCGGGGAGCGGAGGCGCCGGAGGGAGTGGAGGCGCCAGAGGAAAAGAGGCCGCAGCGCAGGGCGCTGGGCCCAGCGAGCCAGCCGGGGAGGAGGAGGAGGAGGAGGCCGAGGACTCCGACGGATCTACGGAGCTCTACGCCGACGACCTCTCCTCGTCGGAGACCTCCCCGCCCCCGGCAAGCCCAAGGCGGTCTCCACCGAAGCGTCTCCGCAGGGCGGCGACGGGAGCGAGGGCGCAAGCGCCCCGGCAACAACCAGCTCGCCGGGCAGCTCAAGCTTCCCGGGGAAGCCAAGCTGCGCCGGGGGCGACCGGCGCACCAGCCGCGGCGGAGGCGGCCCGCGCGCAGGCCACGGCAGAGGCGCCCCGCAGGTCGGCGCCAAGCAGGCAAGAGTCTTCTCGGAGCGGAGCAGCGGCTCCGCCCGCTCCCCGGGCTCCGGCTACCACAGGGGCTGGGTCTTCGCAGCCCCCAGCCCCAGGGACCGCCAAGCGCCCGAGGGAATCTTCGTCTTACGCTCCTCGTGCAGACGCGCCCCAGGTGGAGTATGACTTCTCCGCCTTGAGCGAGGACGACGAGGAGGATCAGGAGTAAGAATCCGAGATCTTACACCTTCTCAAGTTCCGTCTTGATTATTGTTGATGCTAATTTTGTTTGTTGCTTTGATTTTAGGACCTTGGTTCAGCGCGTGGCGAAGAAAGCCAAGGCGCCTGTGGTCGAGGTCGCGGAAGACTTGGCCACCGCGGCAACTGGGGACGCGCCGGAGCCAAGCCTGCCGGACCCGAGCGCTGCTCCGAGGAGCAGCCCCCAGCGCAGCCCCCAGCGTAAGTCTGGGTTCCATCCTCCCGCTCGTCGGGGTGCGCTTGGGGATTTTGTCTTGTTTCAATATCTTGATGTCTTTGTCTTGACTTGTGCAGAGGTGGAGCCACAGCGGCAGGAGCGCCCGGAGACCGTCCTCGAGGAGCCGCAGGCCCCGCCGTCCCCGCCAAGGTCGAACTCTCCGGCAAGGGAGAGTGCTCCGCCAAGGGCGGGTACTCCGCCAAGGGCGAGTACCCCGCCAAGGGCGAGCAGCCCGGCGAGGGCGGCCACTCCGCCAAGGCAGAGCTCCCCGGCGAGGGAGCCCGCCGCTGATGACGTCCGCCAAGGTAGGCTCTATAACTTGTCTTCTTGGCGTTGTCTCTTTTTGGATTTTTGCTTGAACTTCTTTTTCTTCTTCTTCTTATAGATCTTCCTCCCCCCGAGCCGATGGAGACGGAAGTCATCAACATCGAGGATGAGGAGGGCGCGCAGGGCGGCGGCGGCGACGTCCCTGTCGCCGAGGACACGGCGAGAGCCGCCGAGCCGGCCGCGCAGGAGACCGCTCCGGCTGCGGACGCAGCGGCCGGGGAGGGGGACGGCGACCGCACTGCCGGCCCGGAGGCGGCGGGAGCATCAAGTGCTGTGCCGGCCGCCGATCCCTCCGCCGGCAAGGAGCAGGGCTACTATCTTGAAGCCCCCAACGGCGTCTTCATCTAGGTGCCGTGGGGTTCTTTGTCGCGAGCTCCCGCGGAGGGCGAGGCATTTGACGGGGAGGTCCTCGCCTCCGCGGGCTTGAAGATTGTCGAGGCGCCCGGCGGGAGTGAAGGGCCCGAGGAGGAGAAGCTGCTTCACCAGCTCCTGGCCCTTTACCGGGCCAGGCAGGCGAAGCTTGCTTCCCGGGAAGCCCTTACCGCCAAGGCCGCCGCGGAGATGGAGAAGCGCGCGGCGGAGCTCAGCGCCGCCAACCAGGCTGCCCTCCGCGAGGTGGCGGAGGAGCGCGAGCGACTCGCCGGCGAATATCAGGAGTGGGTGCTGGAGAAAGCTGAGGCCGAAGAGCAGCAGCGGCTCGCCGGGGTGGAGCTGTCCCGGCGAGAAGGAGAACTCGCGCAGCGGAAGGTCAACCTCGACTCCCACGAGGAGGACCTTGCCGCTCGGGAGGAGGCCCTTGGCGGGGAACTGAAGGAGGCGAAAGCCGCCGCGGCTGCCGCGGAGACCGCCAAGAAGGAGCTTGCCGCCAAGGTCGCGCAGCTGGAGAAGTCGCTGAAGGTGAGCGCGGAGAAGGTCGCCGCGCTCATCACGGAGCGCGAGAAGGACGCCCACACCAATTCAGAACTCCAGGTGCGTCTTTCTGAGAGGGGCGACGAGTTGAAGGCCGCCAAGGACTCCATCGAGGACTTGGAGTTGAAGGTCTCTACACTGAAGGATTCACTCGACGCTGCCCGGGCTCGGGAGACCAAGTTGAAGGAGGAGCTCCGCAAGGAGCGGACCTTGGTGGACAGCGCCAACAAAGCGGCCGAGCTCTTCCGCAAAACCGTTGAGGTATGGACCGAGGACTTAGTATCTTGTGCGTCCAACATCGACCAGGAGCTGCTGGCGTTGAAGCTGGAGCACCTCATCTACTCCCCGGATCCAAACCTCCCTCACAGCGCCAAGCTCAGCCTCTTCTTCAGGGGAATCGCGCTGGCCCTTGCAGATCTGCGGAAGAAGATCCCCGCGCAACTGGCCGAGGAGACGCGCCTACTCTGCACGGGAACTCTGGAGCGCGTGCTGACAAAGATCGTATACCGCAACCCGGGCATAAACCTCACCAACGTTCTTCGCAGCTTGCCGGCTGACGCGGACATGGAGGCTCTGAAGGAGCAGGTCGCCCACATCATTGCCAAGGTGGCTAAGATCTCCAGGATTGAGGGCGACCGCGTAGATTAGGCCTCCATTATCTTTATCTCTTTTTGTTGCTGCATAGGGTGTTATGAACTCATTAATCATTGCGACAAGTTATCTTTTGTAAGATATTTATCTCATTTTGATCAATCAGTGCAATGTTATCTTCCTTGTCTTAATCCTTGACTTTGTATGTTTTTCACCCTACACTCCCGGGGAGCTTGCCGGCAAGGGACCTTTGCCGCGAGCGCTGAGTGCTGGACTCTGAGCAGCCTGCTGGCCAAGGTCTCACCGGCAAGCAACCTCTCTGTGGCTAGTCGCAACGCACTTAACTTGCTGAGCGTACTCGGAAACGAAGCAAGGGCGCGACACTTGTCGCAGCTCACTTAAATCGTTGAGCGAACTCGGAAACAAGATAAGGGTGCGGCAAGCTACGGGTAGGTTCCTCCGCGCACAGGTTTTCCATACAAAGTGTGATTGTTCAAGGAAGACAACTAAAATTTTAAAAATTTGAACTGGCCAAATTCTAATAACTTAGCTTTCATATATTGCTTGCTTCCCGGTAAGGCTTCTCTTTCTTGAACAGCACTTGGTTCCTCCTCCACCTCCTTCCCCCCCGGCAAACTTGTGCGCGAGGAACGTTCCTTCTGCTTAAGAGGCAAGGAAAAAGAAGAGGGAAACAAGTATATGGCCTTTCGGCGTGCTAATGCTTACCGGATACTTGAGTGTTGCACCAAATGCCAAACAAAACATGCAAATAGCAAAGAAAAGCATGTAAAAGGCAATCAGCACAAAACACCAAAAACTTTACTGATGCACGGGGTCTGCGCCCGGCTTTGTACAAAGGGTTACATGCGACAGCGGCAAGGCTTGTACAAAAGGTGGTTGCCGGAGCGGATCACGGCAACCGCGCCTTATGGGTGAAACTTGCGAAGATGCTCTATGTTCCAGGAGTTGCTCACCGGTAAGCCTTCTTCGGTCTCGAGGCGGACAGCGCCGGGCCTCGTGACTTGTCTCACCCGATAAGGGCCTTCCCACTTCGGCGTCAACTTGTTGGAATTCTTGGCGGACTGAACACGCCGAAGAACAAGGTCGCCTTCCTCGAGACTCCTGGCCTTGACCTTGCGGCTATGATAGCGGCGCAAGGCTTGCTGGTATCGAGCAGCTCGTACAGCAGCCTGGAGACGTCCCTCCTCGAGGAGCAATGCATCATCTTGCCGCAGTTGCTCTTGCTCGAGCTCGTCATAAGCGAGCACTCGAGGAGATCCGTATACGAGTTCCGTGGGGAGAACTGCCTCTGCTCCATAGACTAGAGCAAAGGGTGTCTGTCCGGTGGCTCGACTTGGTGTCGTTCTGATTGACCAAAGAGCCGCCGGTAGCTCCTCTATCCAATTTCTTCCGCACTTGCGCAGCCTGTCAAAGGTCCTTGTCTTGAGTCCGCGCAGCACTTCAGCATTGGCCCTCTCCGCTTGACCGTTGCTCCTCGGGTGAGCAACAAGAGCGAAACAGACCTTGGCGCCAAGGTCTTGGACGTACTGCATGAAGGTGCGACTGGTGAATTGTGTACCGTTGTCGGTGATGATCCTGTTAGGGATCCCGAAACGGCAAACAATCGACCTGAAGAACCTGACTGCTGACTGTGCTGTCACCTTTCTCACTGGCTCCACTTCTGGCCACTTTGTGAACTTGTCGATTGCAACGTACAAGTACTCAAAGCCCCCGACAACACGAGGGAAAGGGCCGAGGATATCGAGCCCCCAGACCGAAAAGGGCCAGGACAAAGGGATTGTTTGGAGAGCTTGAGCTGGCTGGTGAATCTGCTTCGCATGGAACTGGCACGCTTCACACTTGGTTACTAGTGCAGTTGCATCTTGGAGGGCTTCTTGCCAAAAGAACCCTTGCCGGAAAGCTTTCCCGGCAAGCGCCCTTGCGCCAATGTGGTGGCCGCATATGCCTCCGTGTATTTCCGCCAACAGCTTCTGTCCATCTTCCCTGGAGATGCACTTCAGTCTGACACCATTGAGTCTTCTTCTGTACAGCTCGTTGTCGACGAACTGGTACATACTTGACTGCCTGGTTATCTTCTCTATTTCTTCTGGGTTGTCGGGAAGTTCTCCAGTTTGAAGAAAACGGACGATCTGCTGTGCCCATGCCGGAGCCTGGGGCTCGGCGGCAAGGACTAAAGGCTCGAGGGCCGCTGCGGGAACCTCAGCTTCTACGGCAAGGACCTCTGGTTCTGCCGGAGCTGAAGGTCCCCCGGCAAGCTCGCCGGGGCGAGGCTTGTCGGGAACGCTTGCTTCAACTGTACAGACCCGAGGATCTGCAGGAGCAAACTGTTCCTCAGCGTTGTGGTTGTTGATCTTGGGGACCTTGGCGGCGGTTTCAGGAAGATCCGCCGGCAAGTAGTCGCCGGAGACCAACTTTCTCTTCTTGGACTGCCCAATTGATGGTGTAACGGATGGTTGAGTCAGCTTGAGCAAGAAGGTCCCTGGTTCCACAGGTAACTTCATCGAAGCACACTTTGAAAGGCCATCTGCAATTTCATTCTGAGCTCTCGGGACGTGCTCCATCTGCAGACCCTCAAAGTGCTCCTCAAGCTTCCTCACTTCATCGACATAAGCTTCCATCAAAGGGCTTTGATAGCTCTTGTTGACTTGCCGGACCACCAACTGAGAATCTCCCCGCACAATCAGCTTCCTGATCCCAAGTTCGGCCGCAATCCTGAGGCCGGCAAGCAAGCCTTCATATTCAGCAGTGTTGTTTGTCGCTTGCTCCCTGGGAAAGTGCATCTGGATAACATATTTGAGGTGCTCTCCGGTGGGCGCGATGAGTACCACGCCAGCACCGGCGCCTTGCAGCGAGAAGGCACCGTCAAAATACATTACCCATTCACTTGTCGCTTCTTGTACGGGTGCACTTGTTTCTTGGACTTCTTCATCGGGCGTTGGGGTCCACTCTGCTATGAATTCTGCCAAAGCTCGGCTCTGTATGGTTGAAGTACTTTCAAACTTGAGCCCAAAGCTTGACAGCTCCAGTGCCCACTCAACGATCCTGCCTGTTGCTTCTGGGTTGTGCAATATCCTCTTCAGCGGAAAGCGAGTGACCACTGTTATCTCATGTGCTTGGAAGTAATGGCGCAGCTTTCTCGAGGCCATGAGGAGGCCGAAAAGCAACTTTTGCACACCAGAGTACCTTGACCTAGCCCCCTGGAGAAGGGAACTTACAAAATACACTGGGTGCTGCACCATTTTCTTCCGCACTTCATCCTGTTCCTGCGCAGAGTTGTCCTTGTCGGGACCAGAGCTTGTCGGAGCAGCCCCCTGCTTGTCGCTGGATTCGCTTGCCGGTGGTGCTGACTCCTCGTCGGACTCCCTCTCCGCTACTAACGCAGCACTAACCACCTGGTTGGTTGCCGCTAGGTATAGCAACAATTTTTCCTGTGGTCTAGGTGCGACAAGTATTGGAGTGGAGGACAGGTACCGTTTCAAATCCTGCAGCGCTGCCTCCGCTTCCGGAGTCCACTTCATGGGACCTGCCTTCTTCAAGATTTTGAAGAAAGGTAGGGCGCGTTCTGCAGACTTTGAAATGAACCTACTGAGGGCAGCCACACAACCTGCAAGCCTTCTGACATCCTTGACGCGCTTCGGGGCCTCGATCTGCTCAATGGCTTTAATCTTGTCGGGGTTGGCTTCAATCCCCCTCTGTGACACAAAGAACCCGAGAAGCTTGCCGGAGGGGCTCCAAAGACGCACTTCTCGGGGTTCAACTTGAGCTGTATCCTGTGCAGGTTCTGAAATGTCTCTTCCAAATCTTGGACCAGGGTATCCTTGCTCTTGCTCTTCACCACGATGTCATCCATGTAAGCCTCTACATTTCTGTGGATCTGTGGCTCGAAAGCAGTGTATACTACCCTTGCAAACGTTGATCCTGCATTCTCCAGTCCAAATGGCATGCGTATGAAGCAATAAGTGCCACATGGAGTGATAAATGCAGTCTTCTCTTCATCCTCTTTGGCCATAAAGATCTGATGGTAGCCTGAATATGCATCAAGAAAATAGAGTAGCTCACATCCGGCAGTGGAGTCAACGATCTGGTCAATGCGCGGCAAAGGGAATGGATCCTTGGGACATGCTTTATTCACATCGGTGAAGTCTATACACAGTCTCCACTTCCCATTGGCCTTGCGCACGACGACTGGGTTTGCCAACCACGTCGGATGGATCACACCTCTAACTAGGCCTGCTGCCTCTAGCTTCTTGATTTCTTCGTTGATGAATTCTTGGCGCTCCACGGCTTGCTTCCTCACTTTCTGCTTGATGGGCCGCGCATGAGGACAAACAGCAAGCTTGTGCTCAATTACCTTCCTGGGAACGCCGGGGATGTCAGATGGTTGCCAGGCAAACACATCGACATTCGCCCGCAGGAAGGCAACGAGCGCGCTTTCCTATTTGCTGTCAAGCGTGGCACTGATGGTGAAGGTACCACCAGTGCCGTCCTCCTTGGCGGACACCTTCTTGGTTGCCGGAGGAGCGGCCATCCCTTTGTTACACTTGCCGGTGGAGCTCGATGGGACGTCCTCTACGGCAGCGCAGCACTCCGAAGAGGTGCGGTTGCCGGAGTGGGCCCCAGAGCACTTGCCGGACTTGGTCTTCGTCTTCTTCCCCCCGGGAGCTTCAGCGGCAAGTGTGTCCTTTTCTGCCGCAGCTGCTGCATCCCGGTAGATCTTGTCGGCGCAGACAAGCGCATCCTTCTTGTCGCCGTGGACAGTGATGACGCTTATCGGCCCCGGCATCTTGAGTACGTTGTAAGCATAATGGGAAGTTGCCATGAACTTGGCGAGGGCAGGACGGCCAAGTATTCCATTGTAGGGCAACGGAATATCGGCGACGTCGAAAGTGATGCGCTCAGTTCTGAAATTGAGCTCCCCGCCAAAGGTCACCGACAGAGTGATCTTTCCCTTGGGCTTGCTCCTTCCCGGGTTGATTCCTTGGAAAGATCCGGTTTCTTCGAGCTCGCCATCTGGAATTTGGAGTTTCTTTATCACAGCAGAGGAGATCAAGTTTAGCCCGGCCCCGCCGTCAACCAACATTTTGGTGACCTTGAGGTTGCGGATGGTGGGAGAAACCAGCATCGGCAAGCACCCGACCGCAGTGGTGCGGTCAGGGTGATCCTCAAGATCAAAAATGATGGGCGTGCTGGACCATTTGAGGAGCCTGCGCGACTCCACGGGCGGCTCTGCTGCATTCACCTCACGCACCCACTGCTTGAGTTGGCGGTGGGAGGTGTGCAGAGAGGCGCCACTGTCGACGCACAGGACCTCCGTGGCCTTCTGGAACTCCTGCTCGCTGTTATCCTCGTCCTCCATGTCTTCGTCGTCATCTTCGTCCTTGTCGCGGCCCCGGGGAGGTCGGTCACCTTGCCGCTGCTTAGCTTTGCCGCGGCGTCCTCCCCGGCCGTTGAACGGCCGCTTCTTGCTTGGCTCTTCCCCGCCACCCTGGGCCTTCTCCTTGTCGCGCCTCTCGTACTCAGCCTTCTGCTGCTCGACGAGGTACTCGACGCGCTTGCAGTTGGAGAGATCGTGACCCTTGGTGCGGTGGATCTTGCAGTATTGCTTGTCGGAGCTGCCCGGCTTGTCGGCTGCCGCTACAGGGGCAGGCTCCTTGCCGGAGCCGCCAGCCTACGTTTGCTTGGCGGGAGCCTCCTTGCCGGACTTCTCGACGGCAAGCACCTCTTTCTTGCCCTTCCTTCTGTTATTCCGCCGCCGGCTCTTCTTTGCCGGGGCGGCGTCGTCGCTGTCGCTTCCTCCTGCGCCAGCATCCTCCCCGGGGAGTCTCCTCCCCTCTTCTGCGCGTGCGCACTTGTCAGCCAGAGCATAGAGCAAAAATGATGGGCGTGCTTGATGCATATTCAGGCTACCATCAGATCTTTATGGCCAAAGAGGATGAAGAGAAGACTGCATTTATCACTCCATGTGGCACTTATTGCTTCATACGCATGCCATTTGGACTGAAGAATGCAGGATCAACGTTTGCAAGGGTAGTATACACTGCTTTCGAGCCACAGATCCACAGAAATGTAGAGGCTTACATGGATGACATCGTGGTGAAGAGCAAGAGCAAGGATACCCTGGTCCAAGATTTGGAAGAGACATTTCAGAACCTGCGCAGGATACAGCTCAAGTTGAACCCCGAGAAGTGCGTCTTTGGAGTCCCCTCCGGCAAGCTTCTCGGGTTCTTTGTGTCACAGAGGGGGATTGAAGCCAACCCCGACAAGATTAAAGCCATTGAGCAGATCGAGGCCCCGAAGCGCGTCAAGGATGTCAGAAGGCTTGCAGGTTGTGTGGCTGCCCTCAGTAGGTTCATTTCAAAGTCTGCAGAACGCGCCCTACCTTTCTTCAAAATCTTGAAGAAGGCAGGTCCCATGAAGTGGACTCCGGAAGCGGAGGCAGCGCTGCAGGATTTGAAACGGTACCTGTCCTCCACTCCAATACTTGTCGCACCTAGACCACAGGAAAAATTGTTGCTATACCTAGCGGCAACCAACCAGGTGGTTAGTGCTGCGTTAGTAGCGGAGAGGGAGTCCGACGACGAGTCAGCACCACCGGCAAGCGAATCCAGCGACAAGCAGGGGGCTGCTCCGACAAGCTCTGGTCCCGACAAGGACAACTCTGCGCAGGAACAGGATGAAGTGCGGAAGAAAATGGTGCAGCACCCAGTGTATTTTGTAAGTTCCCTTCTCCAGGGGGCTAGGTCAAGGTACTCTGGTGTGCAAAAGTTGCTTTTCGGCCTCCTCATGGCCTTGAGAAAGCTGCGCCATTACTTCCAAGCACATGAGATAACAGTGGTCACTCGCTTTCCGCTGAAGAGGATATTGCACAACCCAGAAGCAACAGGCAGGATCGTTGAGTGGGTGTGGGGGACAAGGGCATTTAATGCCCGTCGCCGTCGACCCCAAAAGCTCCCGCCCTTGCGTCTCCGTCCGCCACGGCGATGGATCCACCACCGTGGAGTGCCACCGTGTCCCCCAGGCTGCACAGCCATCCGCCACGCGTCCCTGGATAGGCCCCAGGGCGACGCGTGGGCCGATGAGCTGGAGCGCGGGCACACAGCGCAACTCTCCCGGCAAGCACCTTGCCGGGGTCTTGATCTTGCCGGGCCCGGGAGCTTCCCGCTCCCCGGGCCCTCGCCGGGACGCATATAGCGCCGAGGCGTGTCTTCTATGATGGAATCTTCTAGTCTTCCTGGCAAGCTCCTCTTGCTAGGGCCTTGTGCTAGTGGGGCAGTCTTGAGCCTGGTACGGCCTTCCCGGCAAGCTCCACTTGCCGGGGTCTCGATCTTCTGTCTTGCATACTTTGTTTTTGAATGGTTTAATACGGAGGAGGAAGGTCTCCGGCGAGCGCGTGGTAAACCCTGCCGCGGGGAGCTGCAACTGCCCGTGCACAAGTTGGGGTACTGAGGTACCCCTACCTTAGTACACCGACACCAATAAAGTACGGTTACGACGTTCGGACACACCATTGCGCTGTGGTGTTCCGGGTGGCGTGAGTTGTGAAACTATTCCACATTGTTTCAAATGAAGACCAAACTCGTAACTCAAATATTCTCCTCCACGATCAGATCGTAGAAACTTTATTTTCTTGTTACGATGATTCTCTACTTCACTCTGAAATTCTTTGAACTTTTCAAATGTTTCAGACTTGTGCTTGATTAAGTAGATATACCCATATCTGCTCAAATCATCAGTGAAGGTCAGAAAATAACGATACCCGCCGTGAGCTTCAACACTCATTGGTCCGCATACATCAGTATGTATGATTTCCAACAAATCTGTTGCTCGCTCCACAGTTCCGGAGAACGGAGTTTTTAGTCATCTTGCCCATGAGGCGTGGTTTGCAAGCACCAAGTGATTCATAATCAAGTGATTCCAAAAGTCCATCACTATGGAGTTTCTTCATGCGCTTTACACCAATATGACCTAAACGGCAGTGCCACAAATAAGTTGCACTATCATTATTAACCTTGCATCTTTTGGCTTCAATATTATGAATATGTGTATCACTACGATCGAGATTCAACAAACTATTTTCATTGGGTGTATGACCATCGAAGGCTTTATTCATGTAAACAGAATAACAATTATTCTATGACTTTAAATGAATAACCGTATTGCAACAAACATGATCAAATCATATTCATGCTCAACGCAAATGCCAAATAACATTTATTTAGGTTCTACACTAATCCCGAAAGTATAGGGAGTGTGCGATGATGATCATATCAATCTTGGAACCACTTCCAACACACATCGTCACTTCACCTTTTAACTAGTTTATGTTCATTCTGCAACTCTCGTTTCGAGTTACTAATCTTAGCAACTGAACCGGTATCAAATACCCAGGGGTTGCTATGAACACTAGTAAAGTACACATCAATAATCTGTATATCAAATATACCTTTTTCTCACTTTGCCATCCTTCTTATCCACCAAGTATCTAGGGCAGTTCCACTTCTAGTGACCATTTCCTTTGCAGTAGAAGCACTTAGTTTCAGGCTTTGAGTTTAGCTTTGGGTTTCTTCACGGGAGTGACAACTTGCTTGTCATTCTTCTTGAAGTTCCCCTTCTATCCCTTTGCCCTTTACTTGAAACAAGTGGTCTTGTTAACCATCAACACTTGATGTTGTTTCTTGATTTCTACCTTCGCCGATTTCAGCATCGCGAAGAGCTCGGGAATTACTTTTGTCATCCCTTGCATAATATAGTTCATCACGAAGTTCTACTAACTTGGTGATAGTGTCTAGAGAACTTTGTCAATTACTATCTTATCTGGAAGATTAACTCCCACTTGATTCAAGCAATTGTAGTACCTAGACAATCTGAGCATATGCTCACTGGTTGAGCTATTCTCCTCCATCTTGTAGGAAAAGTACTGTCAGAGGTCTCATACCTCTCGACACGGGCATGAGTATGAAATACTAATTTCAACTCTTGGAACATCTTATATGCTCCGTGGTGTTCAAAACAATTTTGAAGTCCCGATTCTAAGTCGTAAAGTATGGTGCACTAAACTATCAAGTAGTCATCATACCGAGCTTTTGTCAAAACGTTCATAACGTCTGTATCTGCTCCTGCAATAGGTCTGTCACCTAGCGGTGCATCAAGGACATAATACTTCTGTGCAGGAATGAGGATAATCCTCAGATCACGGACCTAGTCCGCATCATTGCTACTAACATCTTTCAACTTAGTTTTTCTCTAGGAACATATAAACAATAAACGGGGAGCAACATCGTGAGCTATTGATCTACAACATAGATATGCTAATACTACCAGGACTAAGTTCATGATAAATTAAAGTTCAATTTAATCATATTACTTAAGAACTCCCACTTAGATAGACATCCCTCTGGTCATCTAAATGATCACGTGATCCAAATCAACTAAACCATGTCCGATCATCACGTGAGATGGAGTAGTTTCAATGGTGAACATCTTATGTTGATCATATCTACTATATGATTCACGCTCAACCTTTCGGTTTCCAGTGTTCCGAGGCCATATCTGCATATGCTAGGCTCATCAAGTTTAACCCGAGTATTCTGCGTGTGCAAAACTGGCTTACACCCGTTGTATTTGAACGTAGAGCTTATCACACCCGATCATCACGTGGTGTCTCAACACGATGAACTTTCGCAACGGTGCATACTTAGGGAGAACACTTATACCTTGAAATTTAGTAAGGGACCATCTTATAATGCTACCGTCGTTCTAAGCAAAATAAGAAGCATAATAAGATAAACATCACATGCAATCAAAATATGTGACATGATATGGCCATCATCATCTTGTGCTTTTGATCTCCATCTCCAAAGCACCGTCATGATCACCTTCGTCACCGGCGCGACACCTTGATCTCCATCGTAGCATCGTTGTCGTCTCGCCAACTATTGCTTCTACGACTATCGCTACCGCTTAGTGATAAAGTAAAGCAATTACATGACGATTGCATTTCATACAATAAAGCGACAACCATATGGCTCTTGCCAGTTGCGGATAACATTACAAAACATGATCATCTCATACAAAACCATATAACTCTTCATGTCTTGACCATATCACATCACAACATGCCCTGCAAAAACAAGTTAGACGTCCTCTACTTTGTTGTTGCAAGTTTTACGTGGCTGCTACGGGCTTAGCAAGAACCGTTCTTACCTACGCATATAAAACCACAACGATGTTTCGTCAAGTATGTGTTGTTTTAACCTTCACAAGGACCGGGCGTAGCCACACTTGATTCAACTAAAGTTGGAGAAATTGACACCCGCCAGCCACCTGTGTGTGAAGCACGTCAGTAGAACCAGTCTCGCATAAGCGTACGCGTAATGTCGATCCGGGCCGCTTCATCCAACAATACCGCCGAATCAAAGTATGACATGCTGGTAAGCAGTATGACTAGTATCGTCCACAACTCACTTGTGTTCTACTCGTGCATATCATCTACGCATAAACCTGGCTCATGATGCCACTATTGGGGAACGTAGTATTTTAAAATTTTCCTACGATCACGCAAGATCTATCTACCAGATGCATAGCAACGAGATGGGAGAGTGTGTCTACGTACCCTCGTAGACCGAAAGCAGAAGCGTTAGAACAACGCGGTTGATGTAGTCGTACGTCTTCACGGCCCGACCGATCAAGCACCGAAACTACGACACCTCCGAGTTCTAGCACACGTTCAGCTCGATGACGTCCCTCGAACTCCGATCCAGCCGAGTGTCGAGGGAGAGTTCCGTCAGCACGACGGCGTGGTGACGATCTTGATGTTCTACCGTCGCAGGGCTTCGCCTAAGCACCGCTATAATATTATCTAGGAGAACTATGGTGGAGGGGGGCACCGCACATGGCTAAGAGATCAAGAGATCAATTGTTGTGTCTAGAGGTGCCCCCTTGCCCCCGTATATAAAGGAGGGAGGGAGAGGACGGCCCTAGAGGGGGCGCGCCAAGTGTGGGGAGTCCTACTAGGACTCCCAAGTCCTAGTAGGATTCCCCTTTCCTTTCCGGAGTAGGAGAGAAGGAAAGAGGGGGAGAGGGAGAAGGAAAAGGGGGCTGCACCCTTTGTCCAATTCGGACCAGAAGGGGGGGTGCGCGCCTCCTTCCTTTTGGCCTCTCTCTTCTATTCCCGTAACTCCCCGGTACTCCGAAAATACCCGAATCACTCGGAACCTTTCCAATGTCCGAATATAGTCGTCCAATATATCGATTTTTACTTCTCGACCATTTTGAGACTCCTCGTCATATCCCCGATCTCATCCGGGACTCCGAACTCCTTCGATACGTCAAAACTCATAATAAAACTGCCATCGAAACCTTAAGCGTGCGGACCCTACGGGTTCGAGAACTATGTAGACATGACCGAGACACGTCTCCGGTCAATAACCAATAGCGGAACCTGGATGCTCATATTGGCTCCCACATATTCTACGAATATCTTTATCCGTCAAACCGCATAACAACATACGTTGTTCCCTTTGTCATCGGTATGTTACTTGCCCGAGATTCGATCGTCGGTATCTCAATACCTAGTTGAATCTCGTTATCGGCAAGCCTCTTTACTCGTTCTGTAATACATCATCCCGCAACTAACTCATTAGCTGCAATGCTTGCAAGGCTTATAGTGATGTGCATTACCGAGTGGGCCCAGAGATACCTCTCCGACAATCGGAGTGACAAATCCTAATCTCGAAATACGCCAACCCAACAAGTACCTTCAGAGACACCTGTAGAGTACCTTTATAATCACCCAGTTACGTTGTGACATTTGGTAGCACACAAAGTGTTCCTCCGGTATTCGGGAGTTGCATAATCTCATAGTCATAGGAACATGTATAAGTCATGAAGAAAGCAATAGCAGTAAAACTTAAACGATCATAGTGCTAATCTAACGGATGGGTCTTGTCCATCACATCATTCTCCTAATGATGTGATCTCGTTGATCAAATGACAACTCATGTCTATGGCTAGGAAACATAACCATCTTTGATCAATGAGATATTCTAGTAGAGGCATACTAGGGACACTCTGTTTTGTCTATGTATTCACACATGTACTAAGTTTCCGGTTAATAAAATTCTAGCATGAATAATAAACATTTATCATGATATAAGGAAATAAATAATAACTTTATTATTGCCTCTAGGGCATATTTCCTTCACATCGTGTCCATGGGCATGAACATAAAGTTCAAGCTTGACTCCCACTTCTTCAATGCATAAGCTTTCATTCACTGCTCTATTAAAAATGAATTGATTGCGAAGACTTGCCTGGTGAAATACCAGAGGAGTATGAACCTTGGAAAACTTCCGGGTTCGCGCAGATTAAGGAAGGCATAAGTTCAACCCATCGGCGCATCTTAGACTCATACTACGCAAACTTTAGGAGCAAATTATACAAACTCGAAAGCAGAGGATGGTTGAGAAAGCATATGATATATTTTACCCAAGGCATTATATATCATGGCAGAACTCACAAGGTAATTGAATATGAAGGACGCTATCGGATAAAATCCAACAAAGGGTCCGGTGGTCTACAAGGGATCTGATGTGAGCATCGGTACTCAACCAGAAGAAGAAAGAATGCAAGGATATCATTTTATATAAACAACTGACTATTTCAAAACTCAAATGCAAAAGGAATTTTGATTTTCGAATCAAGGGATCAGAAGCTAACGCTCTGACTAAGGATGGGTAAGTTGAAATGACTTAGGGGTGCAATCGGCGACAATTTGGTTGGTCGAGAACCAGCTCATATTTGGAATGACGTCTGAGCTGGAGGAACGAATTCTAGTTTACTGATGATGGCGAGTATTTGCAACCTATTGAATCAATAAGATCATAAAGTCAATCACAAAGGATTTTAACGAATATTGCCATACATATGGAATTAACCATAATGCAAGCAGGTAGACTTTCCAGAGCAATAGGTTGCTGAGGATTTTGGAAGATTGAATAGCGTTTCAAAGACCTTTGCGAAATGCATCAACAACTGGGGATGAACGAATCCCCAGTGAGTGTGTGGAATTATTCATGCATGTATCCATGCGAGAAAAGGAGCTGCCTGGGCACAAAGGATTCTCGGAATATCCGAAGTATTTCAGGGTATCTTGTAATAACAAGATCAACTGAAATGAAGGTATGGACGACAAGGGTATGCAACTATCCTTAGGGTTTATCGGTGATATGGAATTGCAATGGAGAAGGACACAAGGGTCTCAGAAAAACATCGAATATTATCTACAAAATCTTCTAATGAAGCGAGCGACCATCTTGACTCGAGGGGCTCTCCGGGAGGGACCTAAAGTTAGATTTTAGCAAAATCATTTAACCCGAATAGAAGAGAGATAAGAATCCCAGAGTAAAGACGAGGAATAAAAGATCCTAATACCACCCAATGGTGACGTGGGCCCGTAAGCCACACATCCATGTTAGTAAAATCGTTTTTCAAAGACTAGACTCAACTTCGACCAAGGAGTTGGAAAGGGGGGTTCCTACAGGCAGTCGGCTCTGATACCAACTTGTGATGCCCCCGTATCGACCGTACACTAATCATGCACGGAATTATGTACGACCAAGATCAGGGACTCACTGGAAGATATCACAACACAACTCTAGACACAAATAAAATAATACAAGATTTATATTACAAGCCAGGGGCCTCGAGGGCTCGAATACATAAGCTCGAAAACACAAGACTCAGCGGAAGCAATAATATCTTAGTACAGACATAAGTTAAACAAGTTTGCCTAAAGAAGGCTAGCACAAAAACAACACGATCGAAAAGGCAAGGCCTCCTGCCTGGGACCTCCTAACTACTCCTGCTCGTTAGCTGTCTCCACGTAGTAGTAGGCTCCGTCGGGGTAGTAGCAGTCATCAAGTGTGGCATCTGGCTCCTGGACTCCACCATCTGGTTGCATCAACCAGCAAGAAGAAAGAAGGGGGAGCAAAGCAACCGTGAGTACTCATCCAAAGTACTCACAAGCAAGGTTCTACACTACATATGCATCGGTATCAATGAAAAGGGTAGTATCTGTGGACTAGGCTACAGAATGCCAGAATAACAGGGGGAGAAGCTAGTCCTATCGAAGACTAGCATCTTCTGGAAACCACTGATGTCTACTACAAGCTTCTATTCCTGTAGACAGTGTTGGGCCTCCAAGAGCAGAGGTTTGTAGGACAGCAGCAAATTTCCCTTAAGTGAGTAACCCAAGGTTTATCGAACTCAGGGAAGTGGAGGTTGAACGTACCCCTTTCAAGCAACCCTGCAATCAAGATACAAGAAGTCTCTTGTGTCCCCAACACACCTAATACACTTGTCAGATGTATAGGTGCACTAGTTCGGCGAAGAGATGTTAAATGTCAAGTGATATGGATGGCAAAAGATGTATTTGTAAATCTGAAATAAAAAGTGCAGCAAACAAACAAGTGGTAAACGTGAGCACAAATGGTATTGCAATGGTGGAAACAAGGCCCAGGCTTCATACTTTCACTAGTGGCAACTCCCAACAACATTAACATAGTCTATCACATGATATTTCCCATAAAACGTGCAATGGAGACGCACTCGGAGGTCATTCCTTTGTGGTCAAGAGAGGACGAGAATTATGTAGGGCTACAAAAGCACACCTCAAAGTTCGTTGTTCTCAATCTATGGATTTCCTAATGTCACCGCGGCCATCCAAAGAGAGTACCACAATCACCACAACATATCTCAAGGATGGTCAAAGACAAGCACCAAGAGACTCTCAATCTTCAATCAACACAAAAAAGAGGAAATCACTCATGAAAATATTCTTCTAATCCATGTCCAATAGACCGCTGTCACCTTGGTCTCGGGGATTATACTAGATAAAGACAAGTGAGTACATCAATCCAATACATAGAGGAAGGGGAAATATCATGGGATCACCCTAGTTTAACATAGCCTATGATCACAACAAAGATCACATCATGGGAGAGAGAATTGACCACATAGCTACTGGTAGAAACCTCAGCCCCGAGGAGGAACTACTCCCGCATCATGGAGGGAGGAAGCAACGTCGATGGAGATGAATCCGGGGGCACTTCCCCGTCCCGGCAGGATGCCGGCACAGGAATTCTGGTCCCCCGAAACTTGGTGGCGATGGCGGCGGAGATCGAAATTGCTTCTGGAGAAAAGGGTTCTGTAATCAGGGTTTTCGCGACGGGAGAAATATATATGCGAAGGGGGTCACCAGAGGCGGAGCCGGGGCCCCAGGCGCCCCCTGGCGCGGCCAGGGGTGGGGCCGCGTCGGGTGGCCGCCTGGGCCCCCTGGCTCCCCTCTGGCCCCGCTTTGGTTCTTTGCGAAGCTTCCTGTACGCTGATTTTTCCTGTATTTTTCCCGGAATTTTTGGAGCACTTTTAATATGGGGGAAACCTGAAATAGAAAAACAGCAAAAAACAGGAACTGGCACTATGGTGCACCGAGTTAATAGGTTAGTCCAAATATGATCAAAATTGTATGGAAGTGCATAAATATCATAGCAATATCACACAAAAGAGGCATGGAGCAAGCAAAAATTATATATACGTTTTGGACGTATCAACATCCCCAAGCTTAATTCCTGCTCGTCCTCGAGTAGGTAAATGATAACAAGCATAATTTCTGTGGTGACATGCTATCAACCATATAAGAACTTTTAAGTAAAGCAATCAAAGCATGTAATTCAATTCAAGTCATAACAAGCAAGAGTCTATATTAGCATTGTAACAAGCAACATAAGAACATAAAGGTGCAAGAGCTCTCGCTGTCCGTGACTCGAATGTCTCCAAATGGTGTTTGCGTGCAAGAAAGGGGATAGGGATATACGAGAGAGTAAAACATAGTTTTTTGTATTGTTGAGAACTTAATCTACTAAAGTTTCACACTTGGTCTTCTTTGGAATCTTATCTTGACTCATCCCCAGACCAACAGTCAGGTACAAGTCAAAATGATCCACTCCCTTTCGATATTTTGAGCACTCATGCAATGGATGAGCGTAAGCAAGAAAGTTAATACTTAGGATGGCAAAGAGAGAAAAATGATGAAGGGGGAAGATAAAAAAAAGGTGTGAAAGGCTCACATCAATGAGGACAATCATAGGCGAGAGAAAGCCAAATGATAGATATGATGTGAGGAGTAGGGATTGCCATGCAACGGATGCACATATGAGCTAAGGTAAACTCTCCAATGGAACTAGTGGGGGTGCATCCAACTTGCTTGCTCAAGAAGACCTAGAGCTCTTTTGAGGAGGCTCATCATTGGAATATACAAGCCAAGTTCTATAGTGTGAAGGTCCCCACATAGCTATATGCATGAATGATAATCTCTATGGAGTACAAGGTATAAGATGGAGTACGAGTGTGGATCTCTCAAAAAGAATAGTAGTGTGCCCCCTTCTCTCTTTTTATTTCTTTTTCTCTTTTTTTTTGTGGCCTCAATGGCTCTTTCTATTTAACTCTCATTTGTCCTCTTTGGGATCTTTTGATTTTGTCCTCTTTGGGATCTTTTCCTCACTTTAGGGGCAACACTCTATGTATTACAAGAAGTATAGAAGATCTTTCACACTTTAGAAAAGTACTCAACATAAATAAAATGAAACTATCATGATGTATGCAAATGTATGCCTCTGCCAGTGTAGCAGGATATGCAATGATACTAGCGCGTCATGTAGCAATGATTAGGGCAAGGCCCAACTAGCATGCGGCTCATCGATCAAGCAAAAAGCATGTATGACATGAAGATCAAGTCATGAGAAGATGGATGTTGCATGGCAATGTATCTCAGAAAGGCTATGGAAATGCCTTGATAGGTAGGTATGGTGGCTGTTTTGAGGAAGGATATAATGAGGCTTATGATGACAGAGCGTATCGTGCCAAGGATTTGGATGCACCAGCGAAGTATGCGCCAACTCTCGAGGTGAGAAAGGGCAATGCACGGTACCGAAGAGGCTAGAAAAATATGGCTAGGTGGAAGTGTCAACTTTCGAATACTCACATTAGTCCGAAGAACTCATGCACTTATTATCGGTAACTCTCAATCTAATTAGGAGGTTCACAAAGAGACAAGTACCCCGAGGAGGAGTGTATGGGGGTTTGGTTATCCTTGCGCATCCTCGACTCATGGTACGTGAGTGTACTCTAATATTCGATCCCTCCAAAGATTAGTGATCCATCTAGTAGCTAAAGTTCTCAACTATTTTGTAGGTTTTCGAAAATAAACACGGATTGCCCAAAATACGACATCTATCACTAATAGGCTAAAGCTCTTGACACCAAAAGTTCAGACATTACTCATGGCAATACCTCAAAACTATTGCAAGTTACTACTAAAATTAAATAGCAACCTCAATTACCTATTTTAAGTTAAGACCCACAACTCAGTGCAACAGGCAAACTCTCTTAACAAGATAAACATGAAAACTCAAGAGAGTTCAGCAACCAACTAAACAAAAGCTCTTTAAAAAGAAAAGCATGAAAACTAAGAGCTAAACATGACAGCAGCTATGGAAAGACAAAGAACACACACAGCAAAGATAAGCATGAAAATCCTATGTTGTGCTCTAGGTTGAAGTGGAGCGTGTTTCTCTCCCACACAAAGAAAGCTGGGTTCTAACTTGTTATGAACAGCAAGCAAAGCTAAATAAAACTAAAAAGGAAACTAAGAGCAAGACGCTCCAATCATAGCACATAACACATGAAGTGATAATTATAGTGGAACGAAAGACGAACTGATAATTGTTGATGGAGAAGGGGATGCATGGGGGCATCCCCAAGCTTAGACGCTTGAGTCTTCTTGAATATTTCTTGGGGGTGCACGGGGGCATCCCCAAGCTTGAGCGTTTGACCCTCCTGAATCTTCTTTTATCATCTTCCCTCGCACACTCGAAAAATCCCTTCATACATAACTCATCATAATCTGATTAGCGAGGTTAGTACCCACAATAAAATAATTTTTCCCTACTGGAAATAAAGATAATCTTGAAGAGCTACTGTTTCTCAAGATTGCCAAAAGGTTTTTGCAAAGAAAAAGCAAGCTCAAGGTTTGCAAAACGAAGAAAAGGCAAAACAGGACAGAATCTGTGAAAAACAGACCAGCAGGTAGTAAATAATTTTTTCAGGGCACTTCTGCAACTCAAATCAAAAAACTCAGAACAGACGCTCGAAAGCCAATTGTATAGAGCATGCTGTCAAAAAATTCAGATCAAAAAGATGATCTGGTAATTTTATTCGAATTTTTCTGTCCAAGGACAGTATAGTTTCCTGGACAGCACGTCACAACTTTTGAACTTTCTTGCAATCGAAGGCTAAAATTGGCACAAAGCTGAAAAATAAAGATACAATGATGTTGCTACAGTAGTAACAAACATCAAGACCACTAAAAACTGAAAGAACAAACTGAAAGCAAAGATAACAAGGGTTGTCTCCCTAGAGCTCTTTCTTTATAGCCATAAAGATAGGCTTAAGACTTTAATGATGCTCTCGTAGGAATAAGAGTTGAAGAAAAAAAGAGAGCATCAAGATGCAAATACCAAACACATTTAAGCCTAACATGCTTCCTATGCATAGGAATATTGCAATAGAATAATTCATTGAAGCACAAAGCAATAAGAATAGGAAGACAAAACAAGTGCAGCTTCAAAACCTTCAACATAAAGAGAGGGAACTTGATATTATTGAAATATCTATAAGCATATGTTCCCTTCTCATAATAATTTTCAGTGAGATCACGAATAAACTCAACAATATAAGCATCACATAAAGCATTGTTACCATGATCCACATGCAAAAAGGTACTCTTACTCTCCACATAAGCATAATCTTTCTCATTGGTAATAGTGGGAGTAGGACTATCATAAACAACTTGAACACTATAGATTAATTGTGTATTAGGAAGATGGTGTTCAAGAAGGGAGTAATTCCCTCCATGATTATGACAAGTTTCATAAGGATAATTTCTCCTTATGTCATAGGTACCTTTATAATCACTATAGATTGGAGTTATAACATCATCATAGTAGAGAAGAGCATTATCATTGCTAGCAACTATATTTGTAAACATGTTGTCTTTATTCTTACTAGCAAAAGAATTATCAATTATCACATCACTAGTGGGTAAAAGATTTGCAATCCTATCATCCCCAAGCTTAGAGCTTTCCATATCATCACTTTCAGAGTTGGTACCAAAAAGATTTTCAAGATCATAAGTAGCATTATCATCATTTTCCCAATCACAATAAGTAACATGCATATCATAATCAAAATCATCTTCAATAGTACCTACGGACGTATCATCAAGATGATAATTAAGGCAATAAACTTCACCTTCTTCTTTAAACTTACAACCGTTAGGATAAAAGTTGATGGGAGGAATATGCTCAGGCCAGGTTGATACCCATTCTTCTTCCTTCTTGCTCCTCTTCCTCCTCCTCTTCTTTTTCTTCTTCTACACCTTAGGAGGGAGTGGTTGGAGATGAAGCTTCTCCACATATCCTGGTTTATCATTAGAAACAATAGGGGAAACTTGGGAGAAACTCTCCTTTTTATTAGCAGAAATATAAGAGACATTTTTATACTTTGGTAAAGTTCCCTCCTTTCTAATCTTACTTATGTAATCATTTTTATGGCAATTAACAACACAATAGAGATGGCAATTTTGCAAAGTGTTTTTTATCCTATGGCATTAACATCTAGCCAAGAAGTCTTTTCTGATAACTCTTCACACATCAAAAATAACATAAGCTCATCATAAAGATCAGGGGTGATCATGTTATCACACAACTGGTTAACAGTTATGTTTTGAAAGTGCATGCATTGAAAATTAAAGTAACCCTCTATACAGCAAAGTTCACAAGTAAAAGGATAAAGGTCACACAATTCTCTAGCAATTTCATTTAAATCTTTGACCCAAGTGATTGTTCTTTCATGCTTATGTTGCTTACAATACTTCTCTTCTTCAATCATAGGCCTTTCACAAGGTCTATCCACTCCACAAAAATTAACATGCTTATATAAAACTTCATTTTTAGGAATTGGATCATGCATGTTGCAATCATCATGAACAATTTCATTTTCTTTGCAAATCTCTTTAAAAGGTTCATGATGCTTGATCTAATCCTCCTTAGGCATATTAAGATGTGAAGCAAAAGATTTGAGGAAATCAACAAGGAGTTGAGAATCAAGCCCAAACTTAGCACTAAACTTATTAAAACTTGTAGTTTCAACAAAGGACTTAATGCAATCATACTCATAAATTATACCTGACTCTTTACCTTTGTCGATCTCCCAATCTTCAGTGTTGCGTTGAATTCTTTCAAGGAGTTCCCATTTAGCATCAATCTTTTCGTTTGTGAAAGAACCCATAGAGGAAGCATCGAGCAAATCTTTATCCTGTCGAGAGAGCCTCGCATAGAAATTAGTAATAATCATATCTTTGGGGAGCCCATGGTTAGGACATTTTAGCATTAACGCTTTTAGTCTCCCCCAAGCTTGAGCTATGCTCTCTCCGTCATGAGGATAGAACTTATAAACATAATTCCTATTCTCATGGACTTCATGAAGAGGATAAAACTTGGAGTAAAAGAGAGACTGGATCTCTTCCCAATCCAGCAGGTGAGAGTCATCTAGTAGCCTATACCATTCCAATGCTTTTCCTTTCAGTGACAAGGCAAATAATTTCCTCATGACTCCATCTCTTGTCAAACCTGAAATCTTAAACAACTCACAAAGTTCTGTAAGTTTCAGCAAATGAATACTAGGATTGATTGTCCCATCATAACAATCATTCCTAATTATTTCAATTATCCCAAGTGGTATTTGGAACGGAATACATTCAGTAGGTGGAGGAGACTTCTCTACCACGGGTGTGGTAAAGCGGCCTTCCCCAAGCAGCGAACTAAGAGTGCAGTTTTCCATAAACATAACTAGTGAAACTAAAAACAAGAAACGAAAATATTTAATTGCAAGATCTAAAGATATACCTTCAAACACTTACTTCCCCGGCAACGGCGCCAGAAATAGCTTGATGTCTACTACACGCTTCTATTCCTGTAGACAGTGTTGGTCCTCCAAGAATAGAGGTTTGTAGGACAGCAGCAAATTTCCCTTAAGTGAGTAACCCAAGGTTTATCGAACTCAGGGAAGTGGAGGTTGAACGTACCCCTTTCAAGCAACCCTGCAATCAAGATACAAGAAGTCTCTTGTGTCCCCCAACACACCTAATACATTAGTCAGATGTATAGGTGCACTAGTTCGGCGAAGAGATGTTAAATGGCAAGTGATATGGATGGCAAAAGATGTATTTGTAAATCTGAAATAAAAAGTGCAGCAAGCAAACAAGTGGTAAACGTGAGCACAAATGGTATTGCAATGGTGGAAACAAGGCCTAGGCTTCATACTTTCACTAGTGGCAACTCCCAACAACATTAACATAGTCTATCACATGATATTTCCCATAAAACGTGCAATGGAGACGCACTCGGAGGTCATTCCTTTGTGGTCAAGAGAGGACGAAAATTATGTAGGGCTACAAAAGCACACCTCAAAGTTCGTTGTTCTCAATCTATGGATTTCCCAATGTCACCGCGGCCATCCAAAGAGAGTACCACAATCACCACAACATATCTCAAGGATAGTCAAAGACAAGCACCAAGAGACTCTCAATCTTCAATCAACACACAAAAGAGGAAATCACTCATGAAAATATTCTTCTAATCCATGTCCAATAGACCGCTGTCACCTTGGTCTCGGGGATTATACTAGATAAAGTGATACGTCTCAAACGTATCTACTTTTCCAAACACTTTTGATATTGTTTTGACCTCATTCTTGCATGATTTGAACTAAACTAACCCGGACTGACGCTGTTTTCAGCAGAGCTGTGTGTATGGTTTTATTGTGTGCAGGAAAACGGATTTTTAAGTATCTCAGAAAAATCCACGAAAAATCACAGAAAATCCATGCACCTGAAGGAACCAGGAGCCAGAAGTGGGGCCAGAGGGGGCCAGGGGGTGCCCAGGCGCCCTGTGGGCGCGCCCCCCCTGGGCCGCGCCGGGGGGTCGTCTGGGTGGGGCCCACACCCCCTGGTGCCCTACTTCGCCTCGTATTTTTACTCACGACGCAGAAACCCCAGATAAGAAGTTCTTTTCGCAGTTTTCCGTCGCGGAGCCGCCGCCACCCTCTGTTCTTCCTCGGGAGGGCTAATCTTGAAGCTGAATTGGCCTCCGGAGAGGGGAGATCGTCGCCATCGTCATCATCATCACCACTCCATCATCCCTCCATGACTTCTCCCTCCATGTGTGAGTAATTCCCCTACTGTAGGCGAAGGGGATGGTAGGGATTGGATGAGTTAGATCATGTAATAGTTTGTCAGATCGTTGGGGGCATATTGCCTATCATCTACTATGGTGTTTATCATCTTTGCTTCAACTTGTTATTCTTAATGCTTGACACTTAGGGCCCGAGTGCCATGATTTCAGATCTGAACCATATGTGTTTGCATGAATATATTTGTGTTCGTGATCCTATCTATGAGTTGTTTGCACCTGTTACGGATTCGGAACCGGCGATCCCAAATGTGACAGCTTGGGACACCAAAGGGGATGGTCCGTAGTTTGAGGATTACATGTATCCATTGAGTTCATTGCTTTGTTCCGGTGCTCTTTGACAGGAGCACCTTAATATCCATAAGTTCCTTTTGGCCTCGTTCGTAGCGGGATAGTAGGACAAAAGATGTTGTGCAAGTTCTTATTGCAAGCACGTACAACTACCTACGGGATACATGCCTAATGTTTGATATTTGCCTAGATGATCATTACTTTTCCGTGTGCCGTGCCCCAAGTTAGAATCTATCTCATCCATGCAGCGCCCAACCATCCATCTCCCTAGCCTACAGTGTTTTAAACCCTGCTTGTCACTAGTTGCTACTTTTGCCATTTACCTTCACTATTTACTTTATGCTGTTTACTTTTACTATCACTATTATCACTATCATACCACTGTTACCACTTATTTTTTGTTGCAAGTAAGTATATTTCAGGTGCGGTTGAATTGACAACTCAACTGTCAAAGCTTATAAATACTCTTTGGCTCCCCGTGTGTCGAATCAATAAATTGGGTTATTCTTACCCGCGAAGACTATCAGGATCCCTTACGGTTGAGGGTTATCATAAAGACAGGTGAGTACATCAATCCAATACATAGAGGAAGGGGAAATATCATGGGATCACCCTAGATTAACATAGCCTATGATCACAACGAAGAGCACATCATGGGAGAGAGAATTGACCACATAGCTACTGGTAGAAACCTCAGCCCCGAGGAGGAACTACTCCCGCATCATGGAGGGAGGAAGCAACGTCGATGGAGATGAATCCGGGGGCACTTCCCCGTCCCGGCAGGATGCCGGCACAGGAATTATGGTCCCCCGCAACTTGGTGGCGATGGCGGCGGAGATCGGAATTGCTTCTGGAGAAAAGGGTTCTGTAATCAGGGTTTTCGCGACGGGAGAAATATATATGCGAAGGGGGGTCACCAGAGGCGGAGCCGGGGCCCCAGGCGCCCCCCTGGCGCGGCCAGGGGTGGGGCCGCGCCGGGTGGCCACCTGGGCCCCCTGGCTCCCCTCTGGCCCCGCTTTGGTTCTTCGCAAAGCTTCCTGTACGCTGATTTTTCCTGTATTTTTCCCGGAATTTTTGGAGCACTTTTAATATGGGGGAAACCTAAAATAGAAAAACGGCAGAAAACAGGAACTGGCACTGTGGTGCACTGAGTTAATAGGTTAGTCCAAATATGATCAAAAGTGTATGGAAGTGCATAAATATCATAGCAATATCACACAAAAGAGGCATGGAGCAAGCAGAAATTATAGATACGTTTTGGACGTATCAACCACCGTCTTGCAGCAAGAGGGGGAAGTAGAGTAGTATAACATAAGTCATATTTATGTTGTTGTTCCAACGCTCCGAGATCTTTTCTCAACTCCCGAAGCAACATATCCAAACAATGCCTCGGCATCCAGTTCTAGTTGTAGCGATCGGGATACAACTCCAAGTCTCCGTTACCGTAGGACAGACTATCGATAGATGTTTTCTTCCCTGCAGGGGTGCACCAACTTACCCATCACGCTTGCTTAACTCCGGCCGGACACACCATCAGGTCATGCCCGCCCTCGGCCAAAGAATATGCCGCAACCCGACCTAGGCTTAATAGAGAGGTCATGCACGCCGGACTAAACCCTATGCCCCCAGGGGTCATGGGCCAATTGCCCCGAGAACTCCTGCATGTTGCGTACGCGGCCGGTGAGCAGACCTAGACACCTCCTGAAAAAGGTAGGTGCATAACCAGTCCAACCCGGCGCGCGCCGCTCAATCGCAATGACGTCAGTTAAGCTTCGGCTGATGCATACGACGCAGAACACCCATACTATGCCCACGTGATGGTTAGCGCTATCAGGCCAGAGGCCCCTTGGATCAAATATCCAAACCGTTTAGTGTCTTGGGAACGCGCGATAACGAGCAGAGACTCACGATCATGTGACCCCATCGCCCCGTCTCGAGAACTTGCGGCAAGGGCGAGTGCCCAACCACACCTCGTATTTATCTCGCGGGCACCTTTCAGGTCAACCCGACTACACATCACTCGCAATTAAGCTCGCGCGGGTACCCCTCAAGGTCGACCCGTCTTTAGTAACCAGGTTTAGTGTAAAGTCATAGTATCCGTAGTAACTGTGTGTCTGACACCAAAGGAAAACCTAAGGAAATCACCCTCGATGGAATTCCACCTGATGTTTATCATCATGGTGAACGAAAGAGGAGTCACCCTCGAGGTCCACTCTTGAGGAGTTGCATGATAGTGTCGTTATCGGGAGTGGAGAAAGAGGAATCACCCTCGATGACCACAACCGATGAACTAACCTACAAGGTTAACATCAGAAGTGCTTATGAGGTCTCACCCTCGGCACTCGATAGTAACCCAGTAGTGTCGAGCAACTAAGGGGAAAGTGATGTGCGATGCCGGGTCCTGGTCTTCGATCCTGTTGATCGGGTCTTCTGATAATCCAGCGGGGCAGACATGACAAACTGGGGGGAGGGCCTCTGATGGATCTCTAACCAGCCTATAGTAAGCAGTTTAGTATAAACATGTAAGGTATGAAAGCAGGTATCAACAACAGGCTATGCATCAGAATAGGATCATACAAAAAGCAGTAGCAGTTCTAATGCAAGCATAAGAGAGAAGGGAATGGGCGATATCGGAATGATCAAAGGGGGTTGGCTTGCCTGGTTGCTCTGGCAAGAAGGAGGGGTCATCGTCGATGAAGTCGATCACCGAGGTAGCATCAGTCTCGCGGTCTACTGGAGAGAAGAGGGGGAAGAAACAATAAATACATAGCATACAGATGCAAGAAAGAAGCACGACAAGTCAACACGCAGTGCTAGGGTGCTCTAACGCAATGCTATATGGTATTGGCGAAGAGGGATAACATCTGGGAATGTTTTCCCAGTGCTAGGCATTTTTGGACAAGCGAACCGGAGGGGGAAAGTTGCAGGTTCACTAGGCTAGGGACGTGTGGTGAACGAACGGACTGCGTATTCGGATTCGTCTCATCGTTCTGAGCGATTTTCATACATAAAACTTTTTCATCCGAGTTACAGGTTATTTTATCTGATTTTTCAAAGTTTCAAACATTTTCTGGAATTTATTTAATTAATTTAAATCAACATTATACAGAATAGTAAGTGATGATGTCAGCATGATGTCAGGGTGATGTCAGTGGTCAGTTGACTTAGTCAAACTGACGTGTGGGTCCTACCGTCATTGTTTGTTTATCTAAACAGATAATTAAGGTTAATTAACAAGATTAATTAGTTTAATTAACATGATTAAATAAGTTAATTAATTTATTAATATATTTTTTATTAACTTTTTTTAAAACATTTTTTTAACCAGGGGCGTAGGGCCCCCCTGGGCAGTGGCCCAAAGGCCTAACGGGGCGGGTTACTAACGGGCACCACGCCCGTCGGGGCGGAACCCGGGCACCACGCGTGCGCTGACGCCGGAGCGCGTGGCCCCGGGCGCCGGCCAGGGTGGCCAGAGGGAGCTGGGCGGGGCTCAGGAGAGGGGGGCGGCGCGGCCGTGCCGGCGGGGGCCGGTCGGCGGCGAGTGGGCGCAGGGTGGGCGCAACCATCGGTGGCTCGAACGGGAGCGGACAGAGGCGCGGGGTGGAAGAAAACGACGAGGGGAAGGTGAAGAATGGTCTAGGGTTCGGTCGAGGATGCTCTTATCCACAAGGTGGCCGAGGCGATGACCACACGTGGCTAGGGGACGGCCACGACCGCGGGATGGCCGCCACGCCCTCCTCGTCTCCTGTAGCGAGAGGAGGGAGATGAGGGGAGGTGGGCTGGGCCACAGTTCATTGGGTGGGCTGGGCCACTGTAGCACTAGGTTAGGTGCATTGTGTTAGCCTTTTAACATATCCTTTTTCTGGTTTGTTTTGCTCTTTTCTTTTTACAGAAAATGATTTGCAATATTTGAGTTGCCAAAAAGATTCTGTAAAATGTGGGACTTGGCCACATAAAATACCTTGCATTAACTAGCACAACCACAAAACGTTTGGGAGGCTTTGGAGTATTTTTGAATTTTTCATAAATGGAAAGGCATTTAAATATGTTGTTCTTGCACTGTTTAAATTAGTTCAGGGCATTAACCCACTTAATTAAAATACTGGTTTACCACCATAATTAGTTATGGAATATATGCCACAAGATGAACATTTTAGATTTCATGTCTGACAAATATGAATTTTTGACTTTAGATTGGATTTGAAATGGAATTGTGATCTAGATCAAGTGAAGATTAGCAATAGTAATGTGATGACATGGCACCATTAACAGGGGATTATTGTAGCATGACACTGGGGGTGTTACAAGGCACCCAAAGACACAAGAAACATTGTTCTAGCCGTGTGCGGTGCCCCCCACCACAGAAACACACCTCGGTCATACTGTTGCAATGCTTAGGCGAAGCCCTGCGCCAGTAGCTTCATCATCTCCGTCACCATGCCGTCGTGCTGACGAAACTCTCTCGTGAAGCTCAACTGCATCAAGAGCTCGTGGGACGTCATCAAGCTGAACGTGTGCTGAACATGGAGGTGCCGTACGTTCGGTGCTTGATCGGTTGGATCGCGAAGACATTCGACTACATCAACCGCGTCACTAGACGCTTCCGCTTTCGGTCTATGAGGGTATGTAGACACACTCTCCCCTCTCGTTGATATGCATCTAGTAGCTAGATAGATCTTGCGTGATCGTAGGAATCTTTTTTGAAATACTATGTTCCCCAACAGAGGCATCAGAGCCAGGTCTATGCGTAGATGATATGCACGAGTAGAACACAATGAGTTGTTGGCGATAATAGTCATACTGCTTACCAGCATGTCATACTTTGATTTGGGGGTATTGTGAGATGAAGTGGCTCGGACCAACATTACGCATACGCTTACGCGAGACTGGTTTCACCGTTACAAGCACTCGTTGCTTAAAGGTGACTCGCAGGTTTCTGTCTCTCTCACTTTAGTTGAATCGAGTGTGGCTACGCCCGGTCCTTGTGAAGGTTAAAACATCACATACTTGACAAAAAATCATTGTGGTTTTTGTATGTGTAGGTGATACGTCTCCAACGTATCTATAATTTTTTATTGTTCCATGCTATTATTTATGAAGTCTTGGATGTTTAATGGGCTTTATCATTCACTTTTATATCATTTTTGGGACTAACCTACTAACCCAAAGGCCCAGTCCAGATTGCTATTTTTTGCCTATTTCAGTGTTTTGCAGAAAAGGAATATCAAACGGAGTCCAAACGGAATGAAACCTTCGCGAGAGATATTTTTGGAGGAAATCACGCTCGAGAGTCTTCGGGGCCAAGTCAGGGGACGTGGGGCCTGCCCTCGAGGGTGGGGGGCGCGCCCCCCTTCCCAGGGCGTGCCCCCCTACCTCGAGGCTGGCCCACACGGCCTCCAGTGCCCCCCTTCTTCCTATATATACCTGCGTACCCCAGAAACTCCATACGCGAAGAGAAAACCCTAATTCCACCGCCGTAGATTCTGTTCCCGTGGAGATCCCATCTTGGAGCCTTTTCCGGGAGGGGGATCCATCACGGAGGCCTTCATCATCATCATCATCACCGCCCTCACCATGAGTTGTGAGTAGTTTACCTCAGACCTTCGGGTCTATAGCTAGTATCTAGATGGCTTCTTCTCTCTCTCTCTGGATCTCAATACAAAGTTCTCCTCGATCTTCGAGGAGATCTATTCGATGTAATCTCGTTTTGCGGTGTGTTTGTCGAGATCCGATGAATTGTGAGTTTATGATCAAGGTTATCTATGAAAGATATTTGGTTCTTCTCTGAACTTTTTATGTGTGCTCATAATATCCTTGCAAGTCTCTTCGAATTATTGGTTTGGTTTGGCCTACTAGATCTATAGTTCTTGCAATGGGAGATGTTCTTGGCTTTGGGTTCAATCTTGCGGTGTCCTTTCCCAGTGACAGTTGGGGCAGCAAGGCATGTATTGTATTGTTTCCATCGAGGATAAAAAGATGGGGTTTTCATCATATTGCTTGAGTTTATCCCTCTACATCATGTCATCTTGCTTAAGGCGTTACTCTGTTCGTATGAACTCAATACACGAGATGCATGCTGGATAGCGGTCGATGTGTGGAGTAATAGTAGTAGATGCAGGCAGGAGTCGGTCTACTTGTCTCGGACGTGGTGCCTATATCCAATGATCATGCCTAGATAGTCTCATAATTATTCGCTTTTCTATCAATTGCTCGACAGTAATTTGTTTACCCCGCCGTAGAATGTCGCTATCATGAGAGAAGCCACTAGAGAAAACTATGGCCCCCGGGTCTATCTTTATCATATTACTTTCTCGTCAATTTCTATTGCCGTTGTTTATTTGCTTTCTTTACTTTCTGTTTCTATACCAAAAGTACCAAAAATATAATTATCATCTCTATCAGATCTCACTATCGTAAGTGGCCGTAAAGGGATTGACAACCCCTTATCGCGTTGGCTGCGAAGTTCTTATTTGTTTGTGTAGGTGCGAGGGACTGGTGCGTGGTCTCCTACTGGATTGATACCTTGGTTCTAAAAAACTGAGGGAAATACTTACGCTATTGTGCTGCATCTCCCTTTCCTCTTCGAGGGAATACAATGCAAGCTCAAGAGGTAGCAAGAAGAATTTCTGGCGCCGTTGCCGGGGAGGCTTACGCAAAAGTCATATACCAGGTACCTATCACATACCCTTATCCTTCGCATTAAATTTATTTGCCTCTCGTTTTCCTCTCCCCCACTTCACCTTTGCCGTTTTATTTGCCCATCTTCCGCCGTGTGTTTTTCGTTCGCTTGCTTTTTGTTCGCTTGTGTGTGTTGGATTGCTTGCTTGTCACTATGGCTCAAAACAATACCAAATTGTGTGACTTCTCCAATACCAACAACAATGATTTTATTAGCACTCCGATTGCTCCTATTACCGATGCTGAACCTTGTGAGATCAATGCTGCTTTGTTGAATCTTCCTAGTGAAGATGCCGCTACCCATCTAAACAACTTTGTTGATTTGTGTGATATGCAAAAGAAAAGGGATACAGATAACGATATTGTTAAATTGAAGTTATTTCTGTTTTCACTTAGAGATCGTGCTAAAACTTGGTTTTCCTCTTTGCCTAAAAATAGTATTGATTCGTGGAATAAGTGCAAAGATGCTTTTATCTCTAAGTATTTCCCTCCTGCTAAGATCATCTCTCTTAGAAACGATATTATGAATTTTAAGCAACTAGATTGTGACACCCCGAGACCGGTGCGCCAGGTGTCAGCCAGTTATTCGTTGTCGTTGCCATGTCATCTGCTTGCGTGTTACATCTTGCCATGTCATCTTGTGCGTTGCATCAACATGTTTCCAAAACTTGCATCCGTCCGAGTCCGTCCGTCCGTTCCGTTGTCCGTTCTGAGCCCAGAGACACTCACACGCGCCCGCGGCGTCTCCGAATTATTATTTTATGAGTGGCCGAAAAACGTTCTCGGAATAGGTTGAAACTTGGCGTGTGGTCTTATTATAGCATAGGTAGACCGCCTGTCAAGTTTCATCGCGTTCGGAGTTCGTTTGATAGCCCAACGGTTAACCGTGTTAACCGCCGAATGCCTCTTCTCTTTTGGCCCAGCACCCCTTTCACACAGCCCACCAAGCCCATTCTAACCCCTCCATGCTCTTGGCCGTTCGATCACGATCGCGTGGCCGCGAACCGCTCCTCATTTGGACACTCCTAGCTTCCTCTACCAATAAATATGTGGCTCCTCCCGAAATTCTCGCAGATGAAACCCTAACCCTCTTCCCACCGCGCGCCGGACATGTCCATCTCCGCCGCTGGACATGTCCCCCGCCCCCACAGCCAATCAGGCTTCGCCACGTCACCGCCACCAGCTTCCACCTCGCCGCTGGCCCACGGAGCCCATCCGGGGCCCACGCGGGCCCGAACGCCGCCGCCGCCTGCCCACAGGTCTCCGCCGCCCGCCTCTAGCCCCGGCCGCCGGCGCGCATCACCGCCGCCGCGCCCCCGCCGCCTCCGGCGACCTCATCGCCGGGCCGCGCCCTCACCGCCGCCGGCGCCATGGAGTTCGTCGGCCTCGAGGTCTGCCGTCGTCGCCTCCGGCCGCCGCGCGTGCCGGCCACCGCCTCCTGCCACTGCCCGTGGCCGGATCCGCACTGCCCCGCCTCCCTTCCTCCGACGAGGGCGCCGCCGCGCCGTCCCTCCGTTGCCGGACCCGCCGCCGCCGCCATGGACAGGCTCGGGAGCGAGCAGAGGAGCTGCTCCTCCTGTGCGCCTCGTGGGCCGCCCCAACAAACCCTAGGCCCAGCTTAGGCCCAGGGCACCGCGAGGCCCAGCCTGCCCTGCCTCTCCCCTTCCTGGGCCGAATGCCCAATGTGAGCACCCCTCCCTCCTCCGTCTATCTAGCGCTCAGGCGTGATATAACTATCCAGCGCCCAGTTTTTTTGTCTGCGATTTTCACTAAGTCCCTAAAAATGCTTATTATATGTGCATGTTTGCATAGTGATAACTTTTTGCGTGCTTATCCAAATTGAGTGTATGATATGTCAAAATGATCGTGGTGATATGCTCTACACTTTGTTCCATTGTGCCATGCTTGTTTGACTTCACCTGGATGCCCTAATCTCTGTTGCAAGAGTGCTACTTGTTATAAATTGCTGCTACTTGTTATTTTTATGACATGTTTGAGATGTGATAACTTGGTGCATGTTTATCCAAATGAAGCATATGATACGTCAAAATGTTCATTATGAAGTGTACTACATGATGGTTGCTGTAGCATGCTTGTTTGAGTCCATCTTGCCATGTTAAACTCTGTTGGAAAAGTGCATTTGCCAGTTAAGTGCTGAAACTTGTTATGAGATGCTGATTTCAATTGCTCTTTGCTATTGTTGTGTTTGTCCTCATGCCACATGTTTAGATGTTTTAGAAGCTCCATCTTATGGTCTTTGATGTGGTGCAATCATCTTTCCATGATATGCCTTGAGGTGACTAAACATGCTTGTAAACATGCCATGTTGTTATTGCTATTTTATACTTAGTGAAAAAACTGCTAAGTATGGAATCTGTTATAACGTGATGCTATGTTTGCTTGATGCCCTACTCAAATCCATGCTTGTTTTGGAGTGGCAAATGATCATGTCTTGTTATCCATGTTATTGTCTATCCGTTCATGCCCTTACTTGCTCATATGCCCTGCTGTAGCTTATTTATTTCTTTCTCTCAAGTTGCTATAAATTATAACTGTCAGGTTTTTATTATCATGTTCAATTTGGTATAGCTTGTTGCTATTGATCCATGCCTCCTATGGAGTTGCTCCAATGGAGCTGTTTGCTATAGGATATGTCTACTACATGTCCATGATCTTTATATACTTGTTAGAGTTGATATGCTTGTTGTTTTGTGCCTCCAAAGGCAGCATCGTGATGATGTTTTTGCCTTCCCAGATTTTGGCTAAGTCTGAATAATTTTATTGCAACTTGCCATGTTTATTTAAATGTGTTCCAGCAAGCTTTTGGGTGTGTTATAAGTTCATTCTTGTAGAGTAACATGTCTACTTCACATCCATGCTTCTTGTTATCATGTTTGAGTGCTGTAGCTTATATTTATCTTCCTCTAAAGTTGCTATCTGGCTGTTAACTTCAGCTTGTTGTTATATCTTGTTTCATGTGTATCTTTTAGCCCGTTGCTCCGTTTTGGGTGTGCCTTATATGAAACTTGTGTGATTTTGCATGTAGAATCATAATAACATATTTTTTTCATGTTTGGAGTGAGTTTGCTTGATGTTTGGGTGCATCTTGCACCGTTGCCTTGCTTGTCTTGTTTTGCTCATATCTTCTAGGCCGTAGCTCCGAATTAAACAAACTTTATATGAAACTTGACTAGAATTTCGTGTAGATCATCATGGTGCATGTTAAATTGCTGTTTAACTACTTTAACTTAAGGTTTTTTCAGGTCTGCACTAATTTCAAACTATGCATATGAGGACTTACCGGTTTTATTATATGTAGTTTCCGGCCTCATTTAAACTTGTTGACTTGTGTTGTTTTTCTGTGCTTCCTACCTTGCCATGTATTGCATCAAATATAGACTTGTCTTGCATCATACTTGCTTGAGCATATTGTCATGTTCTTGTGTTGTTTTTCTGTGCTTCCTACCTTGCCATGTATTGCATCATATATAGACTTGTCTTGCATCATACTTGCTTGAGCTTATTGTCATGTTCTTGTGTTGTGTGTTTACTGTATTGCTTGCTTCTTCTCGTTAGTGCTTGTTCCATTGCGATCGTGAGGATTCGTTCGTCTTCTCATGGTTCGTCTTCAAGGCTTCTTCTTCGTCTTCTTCATCGAACCGTTCTTCTTCCTTGCGGGATCTCAGGCAAGATGACCATACCCTTGGATACCTTTACTATCATTGCCATGCTTAGTTGTCTCGATGCTATCGTTATATGTCGTGCTACCCATCTTTATGTCAGCCCCTCTCCTTGTTGCCATGAAACCTCTAACCTTTGACACCTTCCTAGCAAACCATTGTTTGGCTATGTTACCCGCTTGCTCAACCCCTCTTATAGCGTTGTTAGTTGCAGGTGAAGATGAAGATTGTTCCATGGTGGAACTTGTTGTTGGAATATCACAATATCTATTATTATTATTAACACACCTATATACTGGGCATGGGTGGAAGGCTTGGCCTTTCGCTCGGTGTTTTGTTCCACTCATGCCACCTTAGGCGCCGATAAACCGGCATTATGTTCCTTGATTTTGCGTTCCTTACACGGTTGGGTATATGGGGACCCCTTGACACTTCGTCTTTGAATAAAACTCCTCCAGCAAGGCCCAACATTGGTTTTAATTTGCCTCATAATAACAACTTAATTAAATAATTAAATTTGCATAGGGGGTCGCGCCCTTGCGTACTCTTTACTACACAGCAGGGGGGCCAGTGCTGATGGTGTTGGTCCCAAATGGGGAGCCTGCGGGGCCACCTCGTGGAAACTCGAGGGCTGGTTTTACCTGTAGCATCACCCATCCGGATGTGGCCTGAGACGAGATACGCGCGACTACTATCAGGGTGTCGGCACGCCGGGAGGTCTTGCTGGACTTGTTTTACCATTGTCCAAATGTCTTGTGCACCGGGATGCCGAGCCTGATCGGATTTCCCTAAGATAAGGGGTAATAATTATTATTACTTCAGCTGATCGTGAGAGCTTGTGATGGGCTAAGTTCGGACACCCCTGCAGGGTTATGATCTTTCGAAAGCCGTGCCCGCGGTTATGTGGCAGATTGGAATTTGTTAATGTCCGGTTGTAGAAAACTTGACAGAGGATCCGAAGTAAAACACACAACTGTGTGAGTAACCGTGACTGTCTCTTTTCACTTTGAGAAGAGAACACGGTGGGGTTATGTATGACTCGTAGGTAGATCAGGATCTTTAGCGATCACTACTAGTATGCGACCGCTTGCGTAGATGCTCATCTTATTCTTGTACTCGTAAGTTAGCCACCATACTTTTGCTTAGTCGCTGCTGCAACCTCACCACTTTACCTCTTCCTACCCATTAAGCTTTGATAGTCTTGTTACCCATGGTTATGGGATTGTTGAGTCTTCGTGGCTCACAGATACTACAACAACAGTTGCAGGTGCAGGTTTCCGATGACTTGACGTGAGAGCGATGTCCGTTGTGTGTAGTTATTTCTTCTTCTTCTTCTTCAGTCTTGGGTTAGGTTCCGGGTCGGCAGCCTGGGATAGCAGATGGATGTCGTTTTGCTTTCATGTTTGTATCCATAGTCGGATACTTTGTATTGATGATGTTGTATTCATGTGACTTGTATGTATTGTTGTATCCCCCATGTATGTATGTAATGGTACGATGTAATGATATCCATCTTGCTAAGCGCCCGAAATGCAGTTGTGCCCCAATCACGTAAGTGTCACGTGATCGAGAAAGAATCGCATCTTGGGTCTGACATAGATCATGGGCATGTTGCACAAGCTTTGGAGAGAATAAAACTAATGATATGTAATTGCCCTACACATGGTTTGAATCTATGGATGATTATTCAGAACTTTTATGCTGGCTTGAATTTTGCTTCTAGAAATCTTTTAGGTTCGGCCGCCGGAGGCACTTTCATGGAAACTACCTTAGGAGAAGCTACCAAACTCCTAGATAATATTATGGTTAATTATTCTCAATGGCACACCGAAAGATCTACTAGTAAAAAAGTGCATGCTATCGAAGAAATTAGTGTTTTGAGTGGAAAGATGGATGAACTTATGAAATTGTTTGCTGCTAAGAGTGCTTCTTCTGATCTTAATGATATGCCTTTGTCCACTTTGATTGAGAATAACAATGAATCTTTGGATGTGAATTTTGTTGGTAGGAATAATTTTGGTAACAATGCTTATAGAGGTAATTTTAATCCTAGGCCTTTTCCTAGTAATTCCTCTAATAATTTTGGTAATTCCTACAACATCTCTTATGTAAATATGCCTTCTGAATTTGAAACTAGTGTTAAGGAGTTTATGATCTCGCAAAAGAATTTCAATGCTATGCTTGAAGATAAATTGCTTAAGGTTGATGAATTGGATAGAAGTGTGGATAGAATTACTCTTGATGTTGATTATTTGAAACTTAGATCTATTCCACCTAAGCATGATATCAATGAGTCTCTCAAAGCCATGAGAATTTCCATTGATGAATGCAAAGAAAGAACCGCTAGAATGTGTGCTAAAAGAGAAGATTATATTAAATCGTGTTCTTCTAGTTATCATGAAAATAAAGATAAAGATCTGAAAGTTATTGATGTGTCTCCTATTATATCCTTGTTTTCTAGTAGTAATCTTGATGAAAATAGGATTGGAGATGATTCTGCTTTAAGGTGTCCCAATGATTTGGAGTTTTTAGATCTTGATGCTAAAATTGCTAAAAGTGGGATTGAAGAGATTAAAACTTCGCATAGTGATGAACCTACTACTTTGGATTTCAAGGGATTCAATTATTACAATTGCTCTTTGATTGATTGTATTTCCTTGTTGCAATCCGTGCTAAATTCTCCGCATGCTTATAGTTAAAATAAAGCTTTCACTAAACATATAGTTGATGCTTTGATGCAATCTTATGAAGAAAAACTTGAGTTGGAAGTTTCTATACCTAGAAAGCATTATGATGAATGGGAACCTACTATCAAAATAAAAATAAAAGATCATGAATGCTATGCTTTGTGTGATTTGGGTGCTAGTGTCTCCACTATCCCAAAAACTTTGTGTGATTTGCTAGGGTTCCATGAGATTGATGATTGTTCTTTATATTTGCATCTTGCGGATTCCACTATTAAGAAACCTATGGGAATAATTAATGATGTTCTTATTGTTTCCAATAGGAATTATGTGTCCGTAGATTTCATTGTTCTTGATATAGATTGCAATCCTTCATGTCCTATTATTCTTGGTAGACCTTTCCTTAGAACGATTGGTGCAATCATTGATATGAAGGAAGGAAATATTATATTCCAATTTCCATTAAGGAAAGGCATGGAACACTTTCCTAGAAAGAAAATCAAATTACCATATGAATCTATCATGAGAGCCACTTATGGATTGCCTTCCAAAGATGGCAATACCTAGATTTATCTTGTATCGTGCCTAGCTAGGGGTGTAAAACGATAACGCTTGTTGGGAGGCAACCCAATTTTATGTTTTTTTGCTTTTGTTTCTGTTAGGGAATACATATTGCATCTAGCCTCTGATTAGATGTGTTTTCATGTTTTGTTTAGTGTTTGTGCCAAGTAGAACCTTTGGTAAGACTTGTGTGAAGTTTATTTGATCTTGCTGTGAAAAACAGAATCGTTAGCGCTCGCTAAAGTAGTCTTAAGATATTATTGGAGCGTTATTTTTAGTTGATTATTTTTGCTGCTGATTGTTAGAAAAATTGCGCAAATTTACCAATTTAGTTTGAAGTTTTTGGAGTTCCAGAAGTAGGAGAACCCAGCAGATTACTACAGACTGTTCCGTTTTTGATAGATTCTGTTTTTCGTGTGTTGTTTGCTTATTCATATGCATCTATGAGTAATATTGGAGGATATGAACCATAGAGAACTTGGAGTACAGTAGGTTTAACACCAATATAAACAAATAATGAATTCCTTTCTGTACCTTTGAGTGGTGGTTTGCTTTCTCTTACTAACGGAGCTCACGAGAATTTTTGTCTAAGTTTTATGTTGTGAAGTTTTCAAGTTTTGAGTATTGCTTTGATGGACTATGGAACAAGGAGTAGCAAAGGCCTAAGCTTGGGGATGCCATGGAACCCCAAGTAAATTCAAGACAATCAAAAGCCTAAGCTTGGGGATGCCCCAGGAAGGCATCCCCTCTTTCGTCTTCATCCATCGGTAACTATACTTGGAGCTATATTTTTATTCGCAACATGCTGTGTGTTTTGCTTGGAGCGTATTGTATAATTTGAGTCTTTGCTTGTTAGTTTGCCACAATCATCCTTTCTGGACACACCTATTTGAGAGAGTTAAATATGGCCTAGAAATTGTTAGAACACTCTATGTGCTTCACTTATATCTTTTGAGTTGAATAGTTTTTGCTATAGTGCTTCACTTATATCTTTTAGAGCATGGTGGTGGTAATATTATGTAGAAATTGTTGAACTCTCATGCTTCACTTAGATCTATTTGAGAGTCTATTAAAACATCATGGTAATGTGTTTAGGCTAAAGAAACTAGTCTTCACATGATAAGCATCCGATGTCAATGTAGTAAAAAAAATCACACCAAGTGCATTGAATAGAAAGAGATGTTGGATGCTTGATAATTGTTTTAAGACATGAGGATAGTGATATTAAAGTAATGCTAGTGGAGTGATTATGAAATTGAGAAATACTTGTGTTAAGGTTAGTGATTCCAGTAGCATGCACGTATGGTAAACCGTTATGTGACTAAGTTAAAGCATGAGATATTTGTAGAGTGTCAACCTTTGTGTGGTGGTCGGGGGCGCGCGATGGTTAACTCCTACCAACCTCCCCCCTAGGGGCATGCGTTGATTGCTTTGTTTTGATGACTAGTAAATTTTTGCAATAAGTATATGAGTTCTTATGACTAATGTTGAGTCCATGGATTATACGCACTCTCACCCTTCCAGCATTGCTAGCCTCTCTTGTACCGCGCAATTCTCGCCGGTGTCATAAGCCCACTATATATCCTTCCTCAAAACAGCCACCATATTGTTCCTCAAAACAGCCACCATACCTACCTATCATGGCATTTCCATAGCCATTCCGAGATATATTGCCATGCAACTTTCCACCGTTCCGTTTATATGACACACATCATATTTTCATATTGCCATGCATGATCATGTAGTTGACATCGTATTTGTGGCAAGGCCACCATGCATATTTTATCATACATGTCACTCTTGTTTCATTGCACATACCGGTACACCGCCGGAGGCATTCATATAGAGTCATACTTTGTTGTTGTAGTATCGAGTTGTAATATTGTGTTGTAATGAAAGTGTGATGATCATCATTTTTAGAGCATTGTCCCATGGGAGGAGAAAAAAGAAAGGCCAAAGAAAAAAAGGCCCAAAAAAAAGAAAAAAAAAGAAAAAAGAAAAAAAGGGGAAAGAAAAAGGGATAATTGCTACTATCTTTTTCCACACTTGTGCTTCAAAGTAGCACCATGTTCTTCATTGTAGAGAGTCTCAAGCTTAGTCACTTTCATATACTAGTGGGAATTGTTATTATAGAACTTGGCTTGTATATTCCAACGATGGGATTCCTCAAATGCCCTAGGTCTTCGTGAGTAAGCAAGTTGGATGCACACCCACTAGTTTCTTTTGTTGAGCTTTCATTCATATTTAGCTCTAGTGCATCTGTTGCATGGCAATCCCTACTCACTCACATTGATAGCTATTGATGGGCATCTCCATAGCCCGTTGGTACGCCTAGTCGATGTGAGACTATCTCCCTCTTTTTTTGTCTTCTCCACAACCACCTCTATTCCACCCATAGTGCTATGTCCATGGCTCACGCTCATGTATTGCGTGAAAGTTGAAAGGTTTGAAAAGATAGAGCATGAAAACAAATGCTTGGCTGAAATCGGGGTTGTGCATGATACGAATATTTAGTGTGATAATAAGGGAGCATAGCCAACTGTGGGGACCCCGACTTAAGGGTCGAGATCACCGAATGCACGTGTACAGTGATCCCAGAGATCAATGCTCACTGAACACACAGAAGCTGAATAACAAGAGTCTTACATCCATACATACCGTCTTACACAAATTATGACCATTATGGCCAAGTCTTACATAGATAAAGCCTCAAGGGCTGAATAGCAAATAACTCGAATAGCGGAAGTCTTCATAGATAAGTAGAACCCATGCCATCTGCCTTAACCCTACAGGCATTCTGACTGGGATAGCGTCCTAGTTCGCATGTTTGTCTCCATAAAATTCTTCTTCATATTCCTGCTCCTCCATGCCTGGCCAATTAAATAACCAGTGGCAAGCCAATGAGTACTTTGAATGTACTCGCAAGCAACCCATGATTTGGTTCAAGGTAACAATGCAATTGTACAACAATGAGCAATCTAGCTACAAGCTAGAATAAATATTCTACCATCAAGTACATGCATCAATAAATTCAGGTAACCTCGAAGACAGGTTACCGATATCAACATGAATAGTATTCAATTCAACGAGTCAAGTCACCACCTTGACTCAACACATATACTTTCACCGAGATTGTAAAATTCTGGACATAGTTTAAGTAGCACCACCCAACTGTCCATGACCGTGGACACGGCTATTCGAATAGTTTTACACTCTGCAGAGGTTGCGCACTTTACCCACAAGATCCGGGAAGCTTTCGTGTCACCCACGATCCTGCAGTACCTCAAGTACTCGGGGGAAGCACCCGGTCATTATCTTTCCCTAGACGACACTAGCATAGGGTCCACTCGTTGGTGCACGGCCCTCGAGTACAAACAATAGATCATGGGACTTGCCCTATTTTCAATGTCACGCGTACACGAAGGGACCAACGGTGTGTCCGGTGCCCGGTAAAAATAGTCATGGTCGTCTATCCAAGCACGACCCCGTCCCGGGAGTGACCTCAAGTCTTTCCCGTCACTAGTAATGTGGGCACCATGCTAGTATCGGCCTAAGTAATCAATAATGCCCCGTCCCATAAGGGGTAGAGTGGTTGCACATGTTTGGTTGGGACGGTAGTCACACATAAATCTAATCCATCATTTCACCCGCACACAAGATCTTTATTGGCACATCACTTCTTCCTCAAGTGATGACCTAACTCAACATCACCCTCGGGCATTAGGGGCACCTGATGGGGTTTTTGAAAAGAATGCAACCACGAAGGTTTCATGGCACACATGCATCACCAAGCATCACTACTAATCATTTGCATTGCATCTAAGCACATAGCAAGATCATGAGTAAAGCATGCATCATGTGGTGGTTCTCAACTAGGTCACCACCGTCACTCTTATCATCATGCATTCAAAAATAAATGGGTTCCGAAGAACACAAGGGTATCATGGTCAAAGGGCTGCTTGCCTGGATTGGCTTGGTCTTCAAAGTCTTCAAATCCTTCCCCTCATTCTTCTTCAGCAACCTCGTCAAACACGGTATCTAATCGTCGCAATAAACAACGGGAAAATAAGACCACAATAAAAACAGAAAAACCAAAGTGCTCAGAAAAATGTCAACTTATTTTTATCAAATACTAGAGGGAAAACTAAGATGGCAAAAATTCTGAGTTTGAGTTTTGGAGTGGCAGAATGGGGTACATGAATATTTGAACAGAGTTTTTAGTGTTCAAATATGAATTTAAATTTGAACATAACAGAAAAGGTCCATGGATATGTGTGAAAGTGACATCATTAAATAGGTTGGATTTTTACAAGTTTTTAGGAACTGGAATTAATTCATTTGGACAAATATTTAATTCTATGGAATTATTTAAAATCTCACAGAAAAGAAAAAGGAGAAAGGGTCCTGTGCAACTGGGCCAGAACGGCCATAGTGCAGCAGGCCCAGGGCGAAAACAGCCCACCGCACGGGCGCCAGCGCGCGCCTGGTTTTTAAAAATGACGGGCGGGGCCCGGCGTCAGTGAGAGAAGAGAGGGGCGAGGGCGAGGGGAGGCTGACACGCAAGGCCCGCCTGTCATCCCTAACCCTCCGGCAGAGAGCCGGCGAGCTCACCGGCGATGTTTCGGGGCACGTCGGGGCGAGCTAAGGGCAGGGATGGACCCAGCAAGATGTCGCCGATCTGGTGGAGGTGGTGCGGGTCGCCGGAGGGGCCTGGTTCGCCGGCGGCGAGGTCACGCGGCGGAGCAGCTTCGAGTGAAGGCTGCTCCGGTCGATTCCGGCAGCTGCAGAGAGGGGAAAGAGGGGGAAATGAGTCAGTGTGGTGTCGTGGTGCTAGATCGAGTGGGAGGAGTGGCTGGGGCGGCCTGTACCGAGCAGGCGACGGGGAGCCGCCGCGGCGGAGCTCAAGCTTGATCTCGAGCTCGGGCCTGACTGGAGTGGGGCGAGTAGCTCAGGGGGGAGATTAAGTGAGGGAGAGAGCGACTGGTGAGGAGAGGAGGTTCTCGGGGGGCCCTTTTGTAGGCGAACGGCGAGGTGCCATGGACCTGTGCGCCGGCGAGCCTCTGCTCGTTGCCACAGGGCACGGGAGGCGCTGGGGAGGTGTCTGCGGGGTTGCTGGACGAGGTCCAGGGCAGGGGAGAGTAAGAGAGGGAGCGGGGGAAGCTTCCGGAGCTGCGCGCGTGTGAGGCCGAGGACTGGAGCTCGCGGGCGGCCGGCGCGCGTATGAGGGCGTCCACTGGAGGGAGAAGGAGGAGGGGGACAGCGCCGGGGGGCGTTGCGGACGCCAGGTGCATCGAACGGCGCGAGGGGGGAGCACGAGCTGGTCGGGGACGGCTGATTGGGCGAGGCTACAGTGCGGGCGCGCACTGTAGCGTGCTCTGGAGCGTGCCTTCTGCATGCCAGGGCATGCCGTTGGCTAGCTGGGCGCGTCCACCGTGTCTGGGGGGTCAAGCATGGAGTAAACAAACGGGCCGAGGCCTTGGATGCCTTGGCTATCCAATAGAACAGGAGGGAAGCTGAGAGGAGGTAAGAACTGGGCTGTCCAGCAAGGTAAAATGGGGTTTTCACCCTTCAATTATTGAGCTCTGGTCATGGGAGAGTTACTGGAGGTAGAGGGTGACTAGGTGATGCTGTGGTAGAAAGTTGAGTCCAAGGTAAATAGTAAAAGGGGCCAAAACAGTGGTTTTGGTAAAATGGCAGAAGGTGTTTGATGATGTTTAGAGAAGTCAAATGACTTTCAATTGACATGGCACTTAACAGGATTGAATGTCATATGGAAATAGGGTGTTTCACCAAGTTTGGGCTTGTTTGAAGAAACTTGCCAATGTAACTTTGGTGAACCCTAGAAATCAACAGAAATGGTTTCACCATGTTTAAGTCAAGCTAATAATCTCCCCTTGTTGTACCACTTGGTGTAGTGTCATCATTTGGGGTCATGATCATCCCTACAAAGTTTTAAGCCCCAAGTAAAAAGTTGGTAATGTGAAGTTGTTCAAATTTGAATTTGAACAGAAATGGTTTTGGGGTACTCTGATCAAGTTACCCTTCTCCAAAGCTTGTGCCATTTTGTCTAGATGCCTTATTAGACCATTCTAGCATGTGCACCAAGTTTGAGAGCATTTGGACAAGTTTGGCAATGTAAAGTTGCTCAAACTTCAGATATGGACAGAATGGTTTTGAGGGGTTTTGAAGATGTTCTCTTGCTTCCCGAGGCATGGGGCTTGGCAAGATCATCAAATATGTCATATATGACATGATAGAATTTCCCTGGAATTTTTAGAGAATATTTCCTTTGTAAATATTTCAAAAGCTTGAAATATCCAGAAAGGGTTTCTGAGGGATTTGTCCAACATTTTGAACATGACCAAGTGTTGAAACTCTTATATATGGACAATATATGTCCTATGAGTCTCCCTGAATTTTGGCAAATATTTTTGAAATAATTAAATAATTTTTCCCTATTAAAGACCATTTATGGCCTTAAGAAAAAGCTTTTAAATAAAATAGGAAAATAATTTTTATAATTATACTTTTGTGGTTTCTGGGAGTCCTATATCTACTAGGTTTCAAATAAACCTTTTGAAATAATTTTCTCACCCTAAATCAAGCACTTGCAGTGCAAACCTCAATTCAGGGGTTTTTTGGAATACTAATTTTTGAAAATACATTTTGGCCAAATTAATTTTATAAGAAAATACTATACTGCTATAAATACTTGGTATGATCATTGGGCAGAAGTGTTGGGTAAGGAGATGAATTCTACAAGAGGGAGTAGTTGACTTAAATGAGCACTTGAAAAACACAGGGAGAAAAACTTAATTCCAAATAAAAGCGAAATGATGCCAAAAGTTTTTGCTGGTCGAAATTTTCATGCTTTATTGATGCAAGTGACATGCTACAAAATGCAGGGTGTGACAGACCTACCCCCCTTACAAGAATCTCGTCCCCGAGATTCCTAAACTAGGTCTTAAAAGAGATCGGGATACTCGGATCTAAGATAGTCTTCACGTTCCCAGGTTGCTTCTGCTTCCGTGTGGTTGCTCCACTGGACCTTGAAGTACTTGATGGTGCGGCTTCGCGTCCATCGTTCTGCTTCATCCAGAATGCGAATGGGCTTCTCGCGGTAGGTCAAATCAGGCTGAAGATCAATAGCTTGGTGATCAACATCCTTGTAGAGATCAGGCTTGTTCGGAACTTGGAGACACTTCCTGAGTTGTGACACGTGGAATACGTTGTGCACATCGGATAACTCAGGTGGTAGTTCCAACTGGTAAGCCACTTCTCCTCGTCGTGCAGTGATCTCAAAGGGTCCAATGAACCTTGGTGCGAGCTTCCCCTTGACGTGGAAACGCTTGGTTCCCTTTAGAGGAGTTACCCGTAGGTACACATGGTCCCCGACATGGAAACTCATATCCCGGCGGTGAGTGTCAGCATAGCTCTTCTGCTTTGACTTGGCTGCCTTCAAACGTTCTCTAACTAGTTGGACTTGCTCTTCTACTTCGTGGAGAATATCCGGTCCAAAGACTAGCCCTTCTCCAGTCTCTGCCCAGTTGAGGGGTGTGCGACATCTGCGTCCGTACAACACCTCAAATGGTGCCATCTGAAGGCTCGACTGATAACTGTTGTTATAGGAGAACACGGCAAAAGGGAGGCAATCTTCCCACTTGGCTCCATATGCCAAAACACAGGCTCGGAGCATGTCTTCGAGAATTTGATTTACTCGTTCTGTCTGACCTCTGGCCTGTGGATGCAAAGCCGTGCTGAAAGACAACTTGGCTCCCAAGGCTTCTTGGAACTTCTTCCAGAACCTTGAGGTGAACTGGGTTCCTTGATCTGACACAATCTCCTTGGGAACGCCGTGAAGGTTTACGATTCTGTCGATGTAGAGAGCTGCCAGTCGGTTGCCATCATAAGTAGTCTTGACAGGAATGAAATGGGCTACCTTGGTCAAATGGTCGACTATGACCCAGATGGAGTCATGCCCTCTATTCGACCTTGGTAATCCGGTGATGAAGTCCATTCCGACTTTATCCCACTTCCACTCAGGAACCTTGAGTGGTTGGAGCAATCCAGCGGGTCGCTGATATTCAGCCTTGACCCTTTGGCACACATCACACTTTGCAACATAGGTTGCAATCTCTCTTTTCATCCCATGCCACCAGAATCTTTCCTTCAAGTCTTGGTACATCTTGGTTCCTCCGGGGTGGATGGAATGCTGAGTGTCGTGGGATTCTTGCAGGATCAAGTTCTTCAGCTCCATCTTGTTTGGTACGCAGATGCGGCCTTTGTACCAAACATTCCCGTGCTCGTCCTCGGAGAATCCTGGGGCCCTGCCTAGCTTCATCTTCTTCTTGATGCCTTCAATGCTTGCGTGCCCACCTTGCGCCTTCTTGAATTTGTCCAGCAGGGTTGGTTTGACTTCCAGATGATCCAGAAATCCAGGGGTGACCAATTCCAAACTGAATTGTTCGAGCTCCTTAAACAGGGATGGCTGCCTCTTTTGAATTATGGCATTCAGGGAGCAAGCCTTTCTGCTTAAGGCGTCGGCCACCACGTTAGCCTTCCCGGGGTGATATTGAACACTGAGGTCATAATCTTTGATGAGTTCCAACCATCTTCATTGCCTCATGTTCAATTCCTTTTGGGTGAAAATGCACTTCAGACTTTTGTGGTATGTGTATATCTCACACCGTTTCCCTAGGAGGTAATGTCACCATGTCTTCAAGGCATGAACCACTGTTGCTAACTCAAGATCGTGTGTAGTGTAGTTCTCTTCATGAGGTCGTAGCTGCCTGGAGAGGTAAGCTATGACTCGGCCTTCTTGCATCAGAACGCTCCCCAATCCGGTTCGAGAGGCATCACAATATATCACGAACACCTTGTGAATATCAGGTGTTGCCAGAACTGGGGCGGTGGTCAATCTCTTCTTGAGCTCTTGGAAGCTCTCTTCGCATTTTGGCGTCCACTCGAACTTCCTGTCCTTCTTGAGGAGCTGAGTCATTGGCCGCGCAATGCTAGAGAATCCTTCCACAAATTCGTGGCGATAGCCCGCAAGTCCGAGGAAGCTTCTGACTTCCTTGACGGTCGTTGGAGATTGTCATTGGGTCACAGCTTCGATCTTTGCGGGATCAACTGACAATCCTTCTTCGGTCAAGACATGACCTAAGAATCCAACTTTATGCAGCCAGAACTCACACTTGCTGAATTTGGCATATAGTTGGTGCTCCCGAAGCTTGTCTAGGACCATCCTCAAATGTTGCTCGTGTTCTTCCTCCGTCTTCGAGAAGACAAGAATGTCATCGATGAAGACAACAACAAACTTGTCCAAATATTCCATGAAGACTTTATTCATGAGATACATGAAGTAAGTTGGGGCATTGGTTAACCCAAAGGACATGACCGTGCACTCATACAGGCCATATCTGGTTACAAATGTTGTCTTGGGAATATCTTGGGGTCTGATCTTCAGCTCATAGTACCCAGATCTGAGGTCGATCTTGGAGAACACCTTGGCTCCGCTGAGTTGATCAAACAGATCCTCGATCTTGGGAAGTGGATACTTGTTCTTGATTGTAACCTCATTGAGGGAACGGTAGTCAATGCATAAGCGGATGGTACCGTCCCTTTTGCCACAAACAGAACAGGTTATCCCCAAGGGGAGGCACTTGGGCGGATAAATCTCTTCCTCAGCTGCTCTTCCAGTTGCTTCTTCAACTCGGCTAATTCTTCCGTCCTCATTCTATAAGGCTTCTTATAGATGCGTCCTGCCCCGGGCACGAGCTCGATGATGAACTCAATGTCACAGTCAGGGGGCATTCCCGGTAGCTCATCCGGAAAGACATCGGGATACTCGCATACTACCGGTACTTGCTCCAGCCCAACTTCAGACAGACAGTTGACTTGAACGGCTTGAGCGGAAGAGGAGTTGGAAGCAAACTTAACTTCGACTCCTTGGTCATTGTTCACAGTGACAGTCCGATTGGCACAGTCTAACAAGCCTTGGTGCTTGCTGAGCCAATCCATGCCTAGGATCACATCCAAACCTTGTGATCTCAGGATGATAAGGTCTGCTAGGAAATCTACCCCGTTAATGGTAATACTAACTCCCTTACAGCCTACCTTGGCTCTCATCTCTGCTCCGGGGGTTTGTACCACCATGGGGTTATTCAGGGGTGTAGGGGTGCAAATCTTGGAGTGACAAATGAATGCGTGGCTCCAGAATCAAACAAGACAGTTGCAGGTGCTGAGTTGACAAGGAACGTACCCAGCATGACGTCCGGGTCTTCCTGGGCTTCTTCAGCAGTGACGTGATTCACGCGCCCCTTCCCATGGTTAGGCGGGTTGCCAGGAGCTGGGTTCCTTGGTGGCATCCCGCGGCCTTGTCCTGGGTTCTGCGCATTGGGGCGCGGGGCATCATGCTTCTTCTTGGGGCACACCCGTGAGATGTGTCCTGATTGACCACATCCAAAGCAATTGACTTGGTTTGGATTATTGATCTTGTTGCCACCACTGTTATTGGGGCTGAATGTTGGCCTTGGATTGGCATACTGCTGAGGCTGATAGTTGGTGCGAGGTGCATGAGCTCTTGGTTGCTGGTAGGTTGGCTTGACCGGGGATGATTGCCACGGCCGAGGCTTCTGGTTGCTGGAACTTCCCTTGCTGAACATCTTGCGCTTGCGAGTGTCTTCCAGAGCACGTCGCTTGTTTTCAAGCATGAGTGCTTTGTTCACCAGGTCATGGAAGGTTGGGCAGTCGCACACGACAAGCGAGTATTGCAGAGTCTGATTGAGGCCTTCCATGAAGCGCTCCCTTTTTGCAGCATCAGTGCTGACATCTTCAGGGGCATACCTTGACAAAACACTGAACTTCTGCATGTACTCCTTGACAGTGCCACTTCCTTGCTTTAGGGCTCGGAATTCACGCTTTTTGATAGCCATGATTCCAGAAGGAATATGAGCCTTGCGGAATTCTGTCTTGAAGTTGTCCCAAGTGATGTCTTGCCCAGCATGCATGACCTTGAATCCATTCCACCAAGCTCTAGCAGTCCCCCCGAGGCAGTGGGCTGCATAAGCCACCTTCTCGCGGTCTTCGGTGCATCCGACTAGTTCTAGCAAGTCCTCAATGGTGCGGACCCAGTCGTCTGCATCCAGTGGTTCAGCAGTCTCGATGAAAGTTGGCGGTGCATGCTTCTTGAACTCTGCCAACGTGGAACGTCCATTGCCATTCCCCGCCGGCTGGCGGTTGTTGGTGACAGCTTGAGCAATCATCTGAAGGGCTGCGGTGTTGGCTTGGTGTTCCTCTCGGAAAGCTTGGAGAAGCTGAGCCATGTCTATGCTCGGAGGAGGTGGTGGTGGTGGAGCTTGGTCGTTGGTTTGGTCGTGGTCGGCCTCTGATTGAGCGGATGCCCCGGCTTCAGGCTGCTGGGTAGAGGTACCAGTACGAGTTACAACAGGCATCCTGTTGGAGCAGTAAAAGGTCTCATGATTTGGAAGAGGGAAAGTAATAAAGATGGGTGCCTAGTAAGGGGGTGGGTGTGACTCTAATCAAATCATGCAAGGGCCGAAAGGGCCAAACACATTCATTAAAATCCAAATGGGTGATGCAGACGTTTACATATTCCCGAAGGGAGAATACAACGTGCATCCAACACAACAAAAGCAAACTCTAGATGGCTTCATATGAACCATACAAGGACTCGACTGCGCATAGGGGTTACACGACCTATCCTACCGTAGAGGTCACGAACTACCATATCTGAGTTGCGAATAATGCCTAAGCGGCGGAATGCTCGGTCGCGTATTCTGGCTCTTCTGGGTCTTCCTCCTTGTCTTCATCTGTCTGGGGCCCCTTGTCACTTGAGGGTGTGGGGGAGTGGAGGAGTTGGATACGATGGTGTTTTGTCGGTGGTGCGGGAAAAAGCTTGTGATATTCCCTTGCCGTCATACGGCGTCGCCTGGGTGGTTCTTCATCCTTGGAAGATACATCTCCTGAGGGCCTTCCGCCTCGGTATGCGATAGCGGACTGTCTGGGAGGCGCACCTTCCTTCTTGATCCTATCTGTCTTCTCTTGTGCTCGACAAAGAAGTGCCTTGGTCTTGTGAAGTTCCTCTCGGAGCTTCATCGATTCCGAGGCCAAATCTTGTGCCAAGCTGTCGGCACATAGGCTGAAGTAGGTCTGGAATCGAAATGGAAGTCCTTCCTTCAGTGGAGGGGCTTGAGCGCTGCTTTCATCTTCACCTTCCTTCCGGTAAGGCAAGAAGCGGGTTGTCATCTTGGCTGCCATCTCCAGAAGAAGCCCGCGGAGACGGGTTAGTGCCTTGAGTGCAGCAGCCTCGACAGCGAGAGGCAGTGTTGCCATCTGGGGTCCCTCGAAGAACCAACTTGTGGGAGGATCGTTCGCCTTCACGATCACTTCTACATGGTACTCCACCTCAGTGTCGCTAACCCAATGCTCAAGGTAGATGAGGATGGGCGCTTGGTGGAACTGGCACTCCTGGAGGCTATCCTCGAGAAGCAAGGAAAACCCAGTGGTCAGGTGCTCTTCAGGTACAGCGGCCATCTACAAAGGTTGAATAGGAGAGGTTAATAAGCCGATGATATCTCAGGTTGGTAAGGTTTTGAAAAGAAGAGAGGTTCAGATGGTTTTTGAAAAGGGTCTCATCTAATTAACGCCCATGCTAACTAAGGCTTCCTATAGTCAGGATGTCTCTGATACCAGCTCTGTGGGGACCCCGACTTAAGGGTCGAGATCACCGAATGCACGTGTACAGTGATCACAGATATCAATGCTCACTGAACACACAGAAGCTGAATAACAAGAGTCTTACATCCATACATACCGTCTTACACAAATTATGACCATTATGGCCAAGTCTTACATAGATAAAGCCTCAAGGGCTGAATAGCAAATAACTCGAATAGTGGAAGTCTTCGTAGATAAGTAGAACCCATGCCATCTGCCTTAACCCTACAGGCATTCTGACTGGGATAGCGTCCTAGTTCGCATGTTCGTCTCCATAAAATTCTTCTTCATATTCCTGCTCCTCCATGCCTGGCCAATTAAATAACCAGTGGCAAGCCAATGAGTACTTTGAATGTACTCGCAAGCAACCCATGATTTGGTTCAAGGTAACAATGCAATTGTACAACAATGAGCAATCTAGCTACAAGCTAGAATAAATATTCTACCATCAAGTACATGCATCAATAAATTCAGGTAACCTCGAAGACAGGTTACCGATATCAACATGAATAGTATTCAATTCAACGAGTCAAGTCACCACCTTGACTCAACACATATACTTTCACCGAGATTGTAAAATTCCGGACATAGTTTAAGTAGCACCACCCAACTGTCCATGACCGTGGACACGGCTATTCGAATAGTTTTACACTCTGCAGAGGTTGCGCACTTTACCCACAAGATCCGGGAAGCTTTCGTGTCACCCACGATCCCGCAGTACCTCAAGTACTCGGGGGAAGCACCCGGTCATTATCTTTCCCTACACGACACTAGCATAGGGTCCACTCGTTGGTGCACGGCCCTCGAGTACAAACAATAGATCATGGGACTTGCCCTATTTTCAATGTCACGCGTACACGAAGGGACCAACGGTGTGTCCGGTGCCCTATAAAAACAGTCATGGTCGTCTATCCAAGCACGACCCCGTCCCGGGAGTGACCTCAAGTCTTTCCTGTCACTAGTAATGTGGGCACCATGCTAGTATCGACCTAAGTAATCAAGAATGCCCCGTCCCATAAGGGGTAGAGTGGTTTCACATGTTTGGTTGGGACGGTAGTCACACATAAATCTAATCCATCATTTCACCCGCACACAAGATCTTTATTGGCACATCACTTCTTCCTCAAGTGATGACCTAACTCAACATCACCCTCGGGCATTAGGGGCACCCGATGGGTTTTTTGAAAAGAATGCAACCACGAAGGTTTCATGGCACATAGCAAGATCATGAGTAAAGCATGCATCATGTGGTGGTTCTCAACTAGGTCACCACCGTTACTCTTATCATCATGCATTCGGAAATAAATGGGTTCCGAAGAACACAAGGATATCATGTTCAAAGGGCTGCTTGCCTGGATTGGCTTGGTCTTCAAAGTCTTTAAATCTTTCCCCTCCTTCTTCTTCAGCAACCTCGTCAAACACGGTATCTAATCGTCGCAATAAACAACGGGAAAATAAGACCACAATAAAAACAGAAAAACCAAAGTGCTCAGAAAAATGTCAACTTATTTTTATCAAATACTAGAGGGAAAACTAAGATGGCAAAAATTCTTAATTTGAGTTTTGGAGTGGCAGAATGGGGTACATGAATATTTGAACAGAGTTTTTAGTGTTCAAATATGAATTTAAATTTGAATAGAACATAAAAGGTCCATGGATATGTGTGAAAGTGACATCATTAAATAGGTTGGATTTTTACAAGTTTTTAGGAACTGGAATTAATTCATTTGGACAAATATTTAATTCTGTGGAATTATTTAAAATCTCACAGAAAAGAAAAAGGAGAAAGGGTCCTGTGCAACTGGGCCAGAACGGCCACAGAGTAGCAGGCCCAGGGCGAAAACAGCCCACCGCACGGGCGCCAACGCGCGGGCCTGGTTTTTAAACCTGACGGGCGGGGCCCGACGTCAGTGAGAGAAGAGAGGGGCGAGGGCGAGGGGAGGCTGACAGGCGGGGCCCGCCTGTCATCCCTAACCCTCCGGCAGAGAGCCGGCGAGCTCACCGGCAACGTTTCGGGGCACGGCGGGGCGAGCTAAGGCCAGGGATTGACCCAGCAAGATGTCGCCGATCTGGTGGAGGTGGTTCGGGTCGCCGGAGGGGCCTGGTTCGCCGGCGGCGAGGTCACGCGGCGGAGGAGCTTCGGGTGAAGGCTGCTCCGGTCGATTCCGGCAGCTGCAGAGAGGGGAAAGAGGGGGAAACGAGTCAGTGTGGTGTCGTGGTGCTAGATCGCGTGAGAGGAGTGGCTGGGGCGGCCTGTACCGAGCAGGCGACGGGGAGCCGCCGCGGCGGAGCTCGAGCTCGATCTCGAGCTCGGGCCTGACTGGAGTGGGGCGAGTGGCTCAGGGGGGAGATTGAGTGAGGGAGAGAGCGACTGGTGAGGAGAGGAGGTGCTCGGGGGGCCCTTTTATAGGCAAACGGCGAGGTGCGGCTTCACGTTCCCAGGTTGCTTCTGCTTCCGTGTGGTTGCTCCAGTGGACCTTGAAGTACTTGACGGTGCGGCTTCGCGTCCGTCATTCTGCTTCATCCAGAATGCGAATGGGCTTCTCGCGGTAGGTCAAATCAGGCTGAAGATCAATAGCTTGGTGATCAACATCCTTGTAGAGATCAGGCTTGTTCGGAACTTGGAGACACTTCCTGAGTTGTGACACGTGGAATACGTTGTGCACATCGGATAACTCAGGTGGTAGTTCCAACTGGTAAGCCACTTCTCCTCGTCGTGCAGTGATCTCAAAGGGTCCAATGAACCTTGGTGCGAGCTTCCCCTTGACGTGGAAACGCTTGGTTCCCTTTAGAGGAGTTACCCGTAGGTACACATGGTCCCCGACATGGAAACTCATATCCCGGTGGTGAGTGTCAGCATAGATCTTCTGCTTTGACTTGGCTACCTTCAAACATTCTCTGACTAGTTGGACTTGCTCTTCTGCTTCGCGGAGAATATCCGGTCCAAAGACTAGCCCTTCTCCAGTCTCTGCCCAGTTGAGGGGTGTGCAACATCTGCGTCCGTACAACACCTCAAATGGTGCCATCTGAAGGCTCGACTGATAACTGTTGTTATAGGAGAACTCGGCAAAAGAGAGGCAATCTTCCCACTTGGCTCCATATGCCAAAACACAGGCTCGGAGCATGTCTTCAAGAATTTGATTTACTCGTTCTGTCTGACCTCTGGTCTGTGGGTGGAAAGCCGTGCTGAAAGACAACTTGGTTCCCAAGGCTTCTTGGAACTTCTTCCAGAACCTTGAGGTGAACTGGGTTCCTTGATCTGACACAATCTCCTTGGGAACACCGTGAAGGCTTACGATTCTGTCGATGTAGAGAGCTGCCAGCCGGTTGCCATCATAAGTAGTCTTGACAGGAATGAAATGGGCTACCTTGTTCAAATGGTCGACTATGACCCAGATGGATTCATGCCCTCTATTCGACCTTGGTAATCCGGTGATGAAGTCCATTCCGACTTTATCCCACTTCCACTCAGGAACCTTGAGTGGTTGGAGCAATCCAGCGGGTCGCTGATATTCAGCCTTGACCCTTTGGCACACATCACACTTTGCAACATAGGTTTCAATCTCTCTTTTCATCCCATGCCACCAGAATCTTTCCTTCAAGTCTTGGTACATCTTGGTTCCTTCGGGGTGGATGGAATACGGAGTGTCGTGGGCTTCTTGCAGGATCAAGTTCTTCAGCTCCATCTTGTTTGGTACGCAGATGCGGCCTTTGTACCAAACATTCCCGTGCTCGTCCTCGGAGAATCCTGGGGCCTTGCCTAGATTTATATTCTTCTTGATGCCTTCAATGCTTGCGTGCCCACCTTGCGCCTTCTTGACTTCGTCCACCAGGGTTGGTTTGACTTCCAGATGATACAGAAATCCAGGGGTGACCAATTCCAAACTGAATTGTTCGAGCTCCTTAAACAGGGATGGCTGCCTCTTTTGAATTATGGCATTCAGGGAGCAAGCCTTTCTGCTTAAGGCGTCGGCCACCACGTTAGCCTTCCCGGGGTGATATTGAACACTGAGGTCATAATCTTTGATGAGTTCCAACCATCTTCGTTGCCTCATGTTCAATTCGTTTTGGGTGAAAATGTACTTCAGACTTTTGTGGTCTATGTATATCTCACACCGTTTCCCTAGGAGGTAATGTCGCCATGTCTTCAAGGCATGAACCACTGCTGCTAACTCAAGATCGTGTGTAGCATAGTTCTCTTCATGAGGTCGTAGCTTCCTGGAGAGGTAAGCTATGACTCGGCCCTCATGCATCAGAACGCTCCCCAATCCGGTTCGAGAGGCATCACAATATATCACGAACTCCTTGTGAATATCAGGTGTTGCTAGAACTGGGGCGGTGGTCAATCTCTTCTTGAGCTCTTGGAAGCTCTCTTCGCATTTTGGCGTCCACTCGGACTTCCTGTCCTTCTTGAGGAGCTGAGTCATTGGCCAGGCAATGCTAGAGAATCCTTCCACAAATTTGCGGCGATAGCCCGCAAGTCCGAGGAAGCTTCTGACTTCCTTGATGGTCGTTGGAGATTGTCATTAGGTCACAGCTTCGATCTTTGCGGGATCAACTGACAATCCTTCTTCGGTCAAGACATGACCTAAGAATCAAACTTTATGCAGCCAGAACTCACACTTGCTGAATTTGGTATATAGTTGGTGCTCCCAAAGCTTGTCTAGGACCATCCTCAAATGTTGCTCGTGTTCTTCCTCCGTCTTCGAGAAGACAAGAATGTTATCGATGAAGACAACAACAAACTTGTCCAAATATTCCATGAAGACTTTATTCATGAGATACATGAAGTAAGTTGGGGCATTGGTTAACCCAAAGGACATGACCGTGCACTCATACAGGCCATATCTGGTTACAAATGCCGTCTTCGGAATATCTTGGGGTCTGATCTTCTGCTCATAGTACCCAGATCTGAGGTCGATCTTGGAGAACACCTTGGCTCCGCTGAGTTGATCAAACAGATCCTCGATCTTGGGAAGTGGATACTTGTTCTTGATTGTAACCTCATTGAGGGAACGGTAGTCAATGCATAAGCGGATGGTACCGTCCCTTTTTGCCACAAACAGAACAGGTGATCCCCAAGGGGAGGCACTTGGGCGGATAAATCCCTTTCTCAGCTGCTCTTCCAGTTGCTTCTTCAACTCGGCTAATTCTTCCGTCCGCATTCTATAAGGCTTCTTATAGATGGGTCCTGCCCCGGGCACGAGCTCGATGATGAACTCAATGTCACGGTCAGGGGGCATTCCCGGTAGCTCATCCGGAAAGACATTGGGATACTCGCATACTACCGGTACTTGCTCCAGCCCAACTTCAGACAGACAGTTGACTTGAACGGCTTGAGCGGAAGAGGAGTTGGAAGCAAACTTAACTTCGACTCCTTGGTCATTGGTCACAGTGACAGTCCGATTGGCACAGCCTAACAAGCCTTGGTGCTTGCTGAGCCAATTCATGCCTAGGATCACATCCAAGCCTTGTGATCTCAGGACGATAAGGTCTGCTAGGAAATCTACCCTGTTAATGGTAATACTGACTCCCTTACAGCCTACCTTGGCTCTCATCTCTGCTCTAAGGTTTTTACCACCATGGGGTTATTCAGGGGTGTAGGGGTGCAAATCTTGGAGTGAAAAATGAATGCGTGGCTCCAGAATCAAACAAGACAGTTGCAGGTGCTGAGTTGACAAGGAACGTACCCAGCACGACGTCCAGGTCTTCCTGGGCTTCTTCAGCAGTGACGTGATTCACACGCCCCTTCCCATGGTTAGGCGGGTTGCCGGGAGCTGGGTTCCTTGGTGGCATCCCGTGGCCTTGTCCTGGGTTCTGCGCATTGGGGCACGGGGCATCAGGCTTCTTGTTCGGGCACACCCTTGAGATGTGTCCTGACTGACCACATCCAAAGCAAGTGACTTGGTTTGGATTATTGATCTTGTTGCCACCACTGTTATTGGGGCTGAATGTTGGCCTTGGATTGGCATACTGCTGAGGCTGATAGTTGGTGCGATGTAATGCCCAGGATGGGGCTAAATCTCCTACGTGTCGAGGCACGACTTAGAGACTTAACCCCATGCTAGAATGATCGCAAGTCTGGTATCTTTGCACAACTCATGTAAAAGAGGGGGATGGAAAACATAAAATAGTTGGCTTACAATCGCCACGTCACACAAATACAATACATGTCTCAATCATCATACATTAAAACATCACAGCCCTCTAAGGGTAAAATTCAAATGACAAGATACCAAACATAAGTTAAATCCACAGGTCGGATAGAATCCTAGTAGAAGTCTCCACTACTGATCATCGGGATAACGAACATAGTATCGACTACGCTCCTCGTCGTACTCCCAGTCAAGCTCGGTGCCATCACCTGGATAGCTCACAACGGGACCTGCATCTGGTGTGGTGAAGTAACTGTGAGCCACAGAGGACTCAGCAATCCCGTTCCCGGGTAACAAGACTATTTAAGCCTTGGGAGAGGATAAGGCTGAAGAAAAGAATAAGTGTCTGCAGCAGCAACTAACAACTAGCTTACGTGAGAGAGTGCGAGAAGAGAAAGCCTCGGTCGAGAGATGATCACGAAGTGATCCTAGCTAAAGCTCAACAAACATAACCCCACCGTGTTCAACTCCCGAATCCCTATTCGGAAATTGACAGTCACGGTACACACGCTGGTAGTGTATTGAAACAATGTGTCAAGTTATCTACAACCGGATATTAACAAGCTCCCATCTGCCACATAACCACGGGCACGGCTTTCGAAAGTTCATAACCCTGCAGGGGTGTTCCAACTTGACCCATTACAAGCCCACGATCCGTGGAGTCGCAACTCCAAAGTGGGAAGACCCGAGTATTCTCGGAATCCCGTGCTCAAGATACTCCGAACTAAGGTAAGGCTAATCCAGCAAATCCTCCCGGCGTGTCGACACCCTGATAGTAGCCGCGCGTATCTAAGTCTCAGGACACGACCGGATGGGCGAAGCTACAGGTGTATGCCAGATACCTCGGGTTGCCCCAAGGCGGCCCTGCAGGCTCCCCGTTTCGGACCAACACTCATGTGGAGCACTGGCCCGGGGTTGTTGATTAAGAAAGAGGGTTAATTACTCCCTATGCAAGTTTAATTTGTTATTAGGAAAATAGTACCAATGTTGGGACTTGCTGGAAAAGACTTAGCACTTAGCGGTTTATCGAGGGGGTCCCATACACCCCAACCGTGTTAGGAACGCATAATCAAGGAACATAACACCGGTTTATACGGTTCCTAACGGCATGAGTGGAACAAAACACCAAGCAAAAGGCTTAGCCTTCCACCCTTGCCAATATATAGATGATTTCATTTTAAGCATTTATATAGTGTGATATAACCCAACAAAACTTCAACATGAAGCAAGCATCTTCGATCTTCACCTGCAACTAGCAATGCTATAAGAAGGGCTGAGCGAAGCGTACTTAGCCAAGCAACGGTTTGCATAGGTAGGGTGGTTAAACATGGTAATGGTTACAAGTAGGAGGCTAACAGGAAGAACATGGGCATCGAGGCAAAACTATAGAGCGGAACTACTAGCAATAGGCAAAGATAGTAATGTTATCGGGGTTCGGTCATCTTGCCTGAAGTGTAGTCGTTCGGATCGTAAGAAGGGTCCTCGTGCTCAACCTCGTTGGTAACCTCGTGCTCGTACTCATACTCGATCTCAGCTTCCGGCTCTAAACAATACAATCACACAAGGCACGAATCAACAAGATGCAATGCGCACACCAAAATGATGGATGCATGATGGATGCACTAAGGATGCACACGGAGCACGGAAAATAGCACTCAAGCAAAACACCTCAAAACATGATAACAACAGGAGATTATGATTCTACACGAAAAATCAATCAAGTTTCATATAAGACTCGCTGCAATCGGAGCTACGGGCTAAAAGTTATGCCCGAAACAAGAAATGAGCGAAAGCTGAAAATTACAGCAACATAGCAACTTCGGAGCACAAAATAATTGAGCTACAGAACTCAAACATCATGGAAAAGGACATGAACATAAACTAGACATATCCTACAGCAAATAAGTCCAAAGGTGCACCCCCAAAGGAGCCACGGATCAATAGCAATAAGCTTGGACATATTGAACTTGACAATAAAATTCTGGCAGCAGAATTTTATTGAAACTTTGGAGCAAAAGTTAAGCATGCTACAGCCACTTAAATAAGCATGTGAGTACATGAATGGAAAGCCAACAATATCTACTACAAGGAACCATCAAGATCCACCCCAAAACTATCATGGTTTGTCCTAGAGCAGCAAGCAAACATGGCATCGGAACGTTACAGATTTCAAACTTAGTGAAAATCCACTAAGTGTTAAAACAGCAGTTTCATCATGGCATCTAAAAGAGCAAGTTTAAGTCACCTCGAAACTAAACATGGCAAGTGGTAAGCACCACATTAAAGTACACATGATGGTGATTCCGAAACATACAAGCATGCATCAAGGAGATAAACACAACGATAGCAACGAGCTCAACAAGATGGCATTTCATAACAAGTGAAACAACATCACAGCCACATGGCACTTTGCAACGATGATAAACATGGCAAGAATAAATCTATCATGCAACCTATCACCAAAAACATGTAGAGCATGGCAAGACGAACACGTGGACATGTCATTTGCATCATTCGGACAAACGAGCTAAAAGTTATCTCATGGCAAAGATGGCATAAAAACATCACATAGCAGCAATTATATCACGATGCACTATTGCAACAGAAAAAACAAGCACCTAGATGATCTCTAACATGCATGACACAAAAAGATAAAATGTAGTGCTAATCACCACGAACGTCTGGACATGCTATTTGCGCAAAACGGAGATCCACACAAAAAGTTATCAGCAGTTGAAACTAGCATCAGCACACAAATCATCACAGGGACTTAGAGATGAAAAACAACCTCAGATCTGAGAAATCGGGCTCGGGCCAACAGATCTGGCCCGATGGAGGCGAAGACGGGCCGGCGCGGCGGCTCGGGGCGGCCTGGGGCGATCGGCCCAGGGCGAGGTGAGGCCTGGCAACGGGAGGCCTGCTCGGAGTGGAGCTGCGGCTGAGGCCCGAGGGAACCGGGCCGGCCTGGCGACGGCTCGGCCTCGGGGACGCTGGCCCAACGCGGAGATCTGGCGGGGAGGAAGGCGATCCGGCCGAGGGATCTGGCGGCCCAGGGAGGGAGGCGGTCGGGCCCCCGGCGATCGAGCTGGAGGAAGCGACAGGGTCGGCCGATCGGGCCGCGGTCGGCGATGTGGGCCGCGACAGGAGGCGATGTGGTCCAGGCGGCTCGGGCGAAGTGGGCGCTCGGGCCGATGGGGCGGTCGAGGCGGTTGGGGGCGATGCGATCCAGGCTCGGCGAAGGAAGCCCCAGGCGCCGGTCGGGGAAGCGGGCGCTGCGGCCTGGGCCTTCGGGCCGAAGGAGAGCGGTGATGTGGTCCGCGCGGCTGGCGGATCGAAGGAAAACGGCGGCGGCGATGCGTTGACTTCGCTCGAAGGAAGAACGACGGGATCTCTGCGGTGGAGGCTGCCAAGTGGCAGTGAGGGGGCTGGTTGGATCCAAAAAATAGGGGAGGAGAAGCTAGAGGTTAGGGATGCCCAAAATGGACCTAGGGGGGGTCTATAAATATCAGATCTGCTAGGGTTAGGGTTTTTAGGTGTTTAGGAGCCCTCCGAATGCGATCCGACGGATCCGATCGCGAGGGGAGTCAGGATGGGCCTAGGGATGACTAGTGGGATGACTAGTGGGCTGACTGAGGGGGTGTTTTGGGCCTCAAAGTGGAGGCACTTTGAGCCCACGAGAATAATTGTTGGGATAGCAAACGGAGTCCAAACGCGACGAGATTTGACAGGCGGGTTACACACACCAAAGCAACAACACACGACAAGTCTCGTGCCACACCGGTGAAGTTACACGGCCAAACACCAAAGTAGGCCTACGGGACGCCACGGACACGTGAGGGAGCTCCGGAACGCGAAACGGACAACGGGAAGGAACGCGTGGAACCAGATGCAACCGACAACACAAATGCAATGCGATGCACATGTCTACATGATATGAATGAATGCCACACACGCACACAACAAAACGACGAAAACCCGAAAGACAAAGAACTCATAATGGAATAGATGAAGCCGGAGATATATTATAAGCCCAAAAGGGAAAGTATTACATCCGGGGCATTACATGCGAGGTGCAGGAGCTCTTGGTTGCTGGTAGGTTGGCTTGACCGGGGCTGACTGCCACAGCCGAGGCTTCTGGTTGCTGGAACTTCCCTTGCTGACCATCTTGCGCTTGCGAGTGTCTTCCAGAGCACGTCGCTTGTCTTCAAGCATGAGTGCTTTGTTCACCAGGTCATGGAAGGTTGGGCAGTCGCACACGACAAGCGAGTATTGCAGAGTCTGATTGAGGCCTTCCATGAAGCGCTCCCTTTTTGCAGCATCAGTGCTGACATCTTCAGGGGCATACCTTGACAAAACACTGAACTTTTGCATGTACTCGTTGACAGTGCCACTTCCTTGCTTCAGGGCTCGGAATTCACGCTTTTTGATAGCCATGATTCCGGAAGGAATATGAGCCTTGCGGAATTCTGTCTTGAAGTTGTCCCAAGTGATGTCTTGCCCAGCATGCATGACCTTGAATCCATTCCACCAAGCTCTAGCAGTCCCCCCGAGGCAGTGGGCTGCATAAGCCACCTTCTCGCGGTCTTCGGTGCATCCGACTAGTTCTAGCAAGTCCTCAATGGTGCGGACCCAGTCGTCTGCATCCAGGGGTTCAGCAGTCTCGATGAAAGTTGGCGGTGCATGCTTCTTGAACTCTGCCAACGTGGAACGTCCATTGCCATTCCCCGCCGGCTGGCGGTTGTTGGTGACAGCTTGAGCAATCATCTGAAGGGCTGCGGTGTTGGCTTGGCGTTCCTCTCGGAAAGCTTGGAGAAGCTGAGCCATGTCCATGCTCGGAGGAGGTGGTGGTGGTGGAGCTTGGTCGTTGGTTTGGTCGTGGCCGGCCTCTGATTGAGCGGATGCTCCGGCTTCAGGCTGCTGGGTAGAGGTACCAGTACGAGTTACAACAGGCATCCTGTTGGAGCGGTAAAACGTCTCATGATTTGGAAGAGGGAAAGCAATAAAGATGGGTGCCTAGTAAGGGGGTGGGTGTGACACTAATCAAATCATGCAAGGGCCAAAAGGGCCAAACACATTCATTAAAATCCAAATGGGTGATGCAGTCGTTTACATATTCCCGAAGGGAGAATACAACGTGCATCCAACACAACAAAAGCAAATACTAGATGGCTTCATATGAACCATACAAGGACTCGACTGCGCATAGGGGTTACACGACCTATCCTACCGTAGAGGTCACGAACTGCCATATCCGAGTTGCGAATAATGCCTAAGCGGCGGAATGCTCGGTCGCGTATTCTGGCTCTTCTGGGTCTTCCTCCTTGTCTTCATCTGTCTGGGGCCCCTTGTCACTTGAGGGTGTGGGGGAGTGAGGAGTTGGATACGATGGTGTTTTGTCGGTGGTGTAGGAAAAAGCTTACGATATTCCCTTGCCGTCATACGGCGTCGCCTGGGTGGTTCTTCATCCTTGGAAGATACATCTCCTGAGGGCCTTCCGCCTCGGTATGCGATAGCGGACTGTCTGGGAGGCGCACCTTCCTTCTTGATCCTATCTGTCTTCTCTTGTGCTCGATAAAGAAGTGCCTTGGTCTTGTGAAGTTCCTCTCGGAGCTTCATCGATTCCGAGGCCAAATCTTGTGCCAAGCTGTCGGCACATAGGCTGAAGTAGGTCTGGAATCGAAATGGAAGTCCTTCCTTCAGTGGAGGGGCTTGAGCGTCGCTTTCATCTTCACCTTCCTTCCGGTAAGGCAAGAAGCGGGTTGTCATCTTGGCTGCCATCTCCGGAAGAAGCCCGCGGAGACGGGTTAGTGCCTTGAGTGCAGCAGCCTCGACAGCGAGAGGCAGTGTTGCCATCTGGGGTCCCTCGAAGAACCAACTTGTGGGAGGATCGTTCGCCTTCAAGATCACTTCCACATGGTACTCCACCTCAGTGTCGCTAACCCAATGCTCAAGGTAGGTGAGGATGGGCGCTCGGTGGAACTGGCACTCCTGGAGGCTATCCTCGAGAAGCAAGGGAAACCCAGTGGTCAGGTGTTCTTCAGGTACAGCGGCCATCTACAAAGGTTGAATAGGAGAGGTTAATAAGCCGATGATATCTCAGGTTGGTAAGGTTTTGAAAAGAAGAGAGGTTCAGATGGTTTTTGAAAAGGGTCTCATCTAATTAACGCCCATGCTAACTAAGGCTTCCTACAGTCAGGATGGCTCTGATACCAGCTCTGTGGGGACCCCGACTTAAGGGTCGAGATCACCGAATGCACGTGTACAGTGATCCCAGAGATCAATGCTCACTGAACACACAGAAGCTGAATAACAAGAGTCTTACATCCATACATACCGTCTTACACAAATTATGACCATTATGGCCAAGTCTTACATAGATAAAGCCTCAAGGGCTGAATAGCAAATAACTCGAATAGCGGAAGTCTTTGTAGATAAGTAGAACCCATGCCATCTGCCTTAACCCTACAGGCATTATGACTGGGATAGCGTCCTAGTTCGCATGTTCGTCTCCATAAAATTCTTCTTCATATTCTTGCTCCTCCATGCCTGGCCAATTAAATAACCAGTGGCAAGCCAATGAGTACTTTGAATGTACTCGCAAGCAACCCATGATTTGGTTCAAGGTAACAATGCAATTGTACAACAATGAGCAATCTAGCTACAAGCTAGAATAAATATTCTACCATCAAGTACATGCATCAATAAATTCAGGTAACCTCGAAGACAGGTTACCGATATCAACATGAATAGTATTCAATTCAACGAGTCAAGTCACCACCTTGACTCAACACATATACTTTCACCGAGATTGTAAAATTCTGGACATAGTTTAAGTAGCACCACCCAACTGTCCATGACCGTGGACACGGCTATTCGAATAGTTTTACACTCTGCAGAGGTTGCGCACTTTACCCACAAGATCCGGGAAGATTTCGTGTCACCCACGATCCCGTAGTACCTCAAGTACTCGGCGGAAGCACCCGGTCATTATCTTTCCCTAGACGACACTAGCATAGGGTCCACTCGTTGGTGCACGGCCCTCGAGTACAAACAATAGATCATGGGACTTGCCCTATTTTCAATGTCACGCGTACACGAAGGGACCAACGGTGTGTCCGGTGCCCTATAAAAACAGTCATGGTCATCTATCCAAGCACGACCCCGTCCCGGGAGTGACCTCAAGTCTTTCCCGTCACTAGTAATGTGGGCACCATGCTAGTATCGGCCTAAGTAATCAATAATGCCCTGTCCCATAAGGGGTAGAGTGGTTGCACATATTTGGTTGGGACGGTAGTCACACATAAATCTAATCCATCATTTCACCCGCACACAAGATCTTTATTGGCACATCACTTCTTCCTCAAGTGATGACCTAACTCAACATCACCCTCGGGCATTAGGGGCACCCGATGGGGTTTTTGAAAAGAATGCAACCATGAAGGTTTCATGGCACACATGCATCACCAAGCATCACTACTAATCATTTGCATTGCATCTAAGCACATAGCAAAATCATGAGTAAAGCATGCATCATGTGGTGGTTCTCAACTAGGTCACCACCGTCACTCTTATCATCATGCATTCGGAAATAAATGGGTTCCGAAGAACACAAGGGTATCATGGTCAAAGGGCTGCTTGCCTGGATTGGCTTGGTCTTCAAAGTCTTTAAATTCTTCCCCTCCTTCTTCTTCAGCAACCTCGTCAAACACGGTATCTAATCGTCGCAATAAACAATGGGAAAATAAGACCACAATAAAAACAGAAAAACCAAAGTGCTCAGAAAAATGTCAACTTATTTTTATCAAATACTAGAGGGAAAACTAAGATGGCAAAAATTCTTAGTTTGAGTTTTGGAGTGGCAGAATGGGGTACATGAATATTTGAACAGAGTTTTTAGTGTTCAAATATGAATTTAAATTTGAACAGAACAGAAAAGGTCCATGGATATGTGTGAAAGTGACATCATTAAATAGGTTGAATTTTTACAAGTTTTTAGGAACTGGAATTAATTCATTTGGACAAATATTTAATTCTGTGGAATTATTTAAAATCTCACAAAAAAGAAAAAGGAGAAAGGGTCCTATGCAACTGGGCCAGAACGGCCATAGTGCAGCAGGCCCAGGGCGAAAACAGCCCACCGCATGGGCGCCAGCCCGCGCGCCTGGTTTTTAAACCTGACGGGCGGGGCCCGACGTCAGTGAGAGAAGAGAGGGGCGAGGGCGAGGGGAGGCTGACAGGCGGGGCCGCCTGTCATCCCTAACCCTCCGGCAGAGAGCCGGCGAGCTCACCGGTGACGTTTCGGGGCACAGCGGGGCGAGCTAAGGGCAGGATGGACCCAGCAAGATCTCGCCGATCCGGTGGAGGTGGTGCGGGTCACCGGAGGGGCCTGTTTCGCCGGCGGCGAGGTCACGCGGCGGAGGAGCTTCGGGTGAAGGCTGCTCCGGTCGATTCCGGCAGCTGCAGAGAGGGGAAAGAGGGGGAAACAAGTCAGTGTGGTGTCGTGGTGCTAGATCGAGTGAGAGGAGTGGCTGGGGCGGCGTGTACCGAGCAGGCGACGGGGAGCCGCCGCGGCGGAGCTCGAGCTCGATCTCGAGCTCGGGCCTGACTGGAGTGGGGCGAGTGGCTTAGGGGGGAGATTGAGTGAGGGAGAGAGCGACTGGTGAGGAGAGGAGGTGCTCGGGGGGGCCCTTTTATAGGCGAACGGCGAGGAGTCGTGGACCTGTGCGCCGGCGAGCCTCTGCTCGTTGCCACAGGGCACGGGAGGCGCTGGGGAGGTGTCTGCGGGGTTGCTGGACGAGGTCCAGGGCAGGGGAGAGGAAGAGAGGGAGCGGGGGAAGCTTCCGGAGCTGCGCGCGTGTGAGGCCGAGGACTGGAGCTCGCGGGCGGCCGGCGCGCGTGCGAGGGCGTCAACTGGAGGGAGAAGGAGGAGGGGGACAGCGCCGGGGGGCATTGCGGACGCCGAGGTGCATCGAACGGCGCGAGGGGGGAGCACGAGGTGGTCGGGGACGGCTGATTGGGCGAGGCTACAGTGCGGGCGCGCACTATAGCGTGCTCTGGAGCGTGCCTACTGCATGCCAGGGCATGTCGTTGGCTAGCTGGGCGCGTCCACCGTGTCTGGGGGGTCAAGCATGGAGTAAACAAACGGGCTGAGGCCTTGGATGCCTTGGCTATCCAATGGAAGAGGAGGGAAGATAAGAGGAGGTAAGAACTGGGTTGTCCAGCAAGGTAAAATGGGGTTTTCACCCTTCAATTATTGAGCTCTGGTCATGGGAGAGTTACTGGAGGTAGAGGGTGACTAGGTGATGCTGTGGTAGAAAGTTGAGTCCAAGGTAAATAGTAAAAGGGGCCAAAACAGTGGTTTTGGTAAAATGGCAGAAGGTATTTGATAATGTTTAGAGCAGTCAAATGACTTTCAATTGACATGGCACTTAACAGGATTGAATGTCATATGGACATAGGGTGTTTCACCAAGTTTGGGCTTGTTTGAAGAAACTTGCCAATGTAACTTTGGTGAACCCTAGAAATCAACAGAAATAGTTTCACCATGTTTAAGTCAAGCTAATCATCTCCCCTTGATGTACCACTTGGTGTAGTGTCATCATTTGGGCTCATGATCATGCCTACAAAGTTAGAAGCCCCAAGTAAAAAGTTGGTGATGTGAAGTTGTTCAAATTTGAATTTGAACAGAAATGGTTTTGGGGTACTCTGATCAAGTTACCCTTCTCCAAATCTTGTGCCATTTGGTCTAGATGCCTTATTAGACCATTCTAGCATGTGCACAAAGTTTGAGAGCATTTGGACAAGATTGGCAATGTAAAGTTGCTCAAACTTTAGATATGGACAGAATGGTTTTGAGGGGTTTTGAAGATGTTCTCTTGCTTCCCAAGGCATGGGGCTTGGCAAGATCATCAAATATGTCATATATGACATGATAGAATTTCCCTGGAATTTTTAGAGAATATTTCCTTTGTAAATATTTCAAAATCTTGAAATATCCAGAAAGGGTTTCTGAGGGATTTGTCCGACATTTTGAACATGACCAAGTGTTGAAACTCTTATATATGGACAATATATGTCTTATGAGTATCCCTGAATTTTGGCAAATATTTTTGAAATAATTAAATAATTTTTCCCTATTAAAGACCATTTCTGGCCTTAAGAAAAAGCTTTTAAATAAAATAGGAAAATAACTTTTATAATTATACTTTTGTGGTTTCTGGGAGTCCTATATCTACTAGGTTTATAAGAAAATACTATACTGCTATAAATACTTGGTATGATCATTGGGCAGAAGTGTTGGGTAAGGAGATGAATTCTACAAGAGGGAGTAGTTGACTTAAATGAGCACTTGAAAAACACAGGGAGAAAAACTTAATTCCAAATAAAAGCCAAATTATGCCAAAAGTTTTTGCTGGTCCAAATTTTCATGCTTTATTGATGCAAGTGACATGCTACAAAATGCAGGGTGTGACACCAACACTATATGATTTTGTAGGGATAACTTTCTTTATCCATAGTATTTTGAGAAGACATGATTGCTTTGTTAGTATTGCTTGAAGTATTGTTATTTCTTATGTCAATATAGACTTTTGTCTAGAATCTTTCAGATCTGAACATTCATGCCACAACTAAGAGAATTACATTGAAAAAATATATTGGTTAGCATTCCACATCAAAAATTCTTTCTGAATCATTTACCTACTCGAGCATGAGCAGGAATTAAGCTTGGGGATGCTTGATACGTCTCCAACGTATCTATAATTTTTTATTGTTCCATGCTATTATTTATGAAGTCTTGGATGTTTAATGGGCTTTATCATTCACTTTTATATCATTTTTTGGACTAACCTACTAACCCAAAGGCCCAGTCCAGATTGCTATTTTTTGCCTATTTCAGGGTTTTTGCATAAAAGGAATATCAAACGGAGTCCAAACTGAATGAAACCTTCGCGAGAGATATTTTTGGAGGAAATCACGATCGAGAGTCTTCGGGGCCAAGTAAGGGGACGTGGGTCCTGCCCTCAAGGGTGGGGGCGCACCCCCCTTCCCAGGGCGCGCCCCCTGCCTCGAGGCTAGCCCACACGGCCCCCGGTGCCCCCCTTCTTCCTATATATACCTACGTACCCAAGAAACTCCATACACGGAGAGAAAACCCTAATTCCACCACTGTAGCTTCTGTTCCCGTGGAGATCCCATCTTGGAGCCTGTTCCGGGAGGGGGATCCATCACGGAGGCCTTCATCATCATCATCATCATCGCCCTCACCATGAGTTGTGAGTAGTTTACCTCAGACCTTCGGGTCCATAGCTAGTATCTAGATGGCTTCTTCTCTCTCTCTCTCTGGATCTCAATACAAAGTTCTCCTCGGTCTTTGAGGAGATCTATTAGATGTATTCTCTTTTTGCGGTGTGGTTGTCGAGATCCGATGAATTTTGAGTTTATGATCAAGGTTATCTATGAAATATAGTTGGTTCTTCTCTGAACTTTTTATGTGTGCTCATAATATCCTTGCAAGTCTCTTCGAATTATTGGTTTGGTTTGGCCTACTAGATCTATAGTTCTTGCAATGGGAGAAGTGCTTGGCTTTGGGTTCAATCTTGCAGTGTCCTTTCCCAGTGACAGTAGGGGCAGCAAGGCATGTATTGTATTGTTGCCATCGAGGATAAAAAGATGGGATTTTCATCATATTGCTTGAGTTTATCCCTCTACATCATGTCATCTTGCTTAAGGCATTACTCTGTTCGTATGAACTCAATACACTAGATGCATGCTGGATAGCGGTCGATGTGTGGAGTAATAGTAGTAGATGCAGGCAGGAGTCGGTCTACTTGTCTCGGACGTGATGCCTATATACAATGATCATGCCTAGATAGTCTTATAATTATTTGCTTTTCTATCAATTGCTCGACAGTAATTTGTTTACCCGCTGTAGAATGTCGCTGTCATGAGAGAAGCCACTAGAGAAAACTATAGCCCCGGGGTCTATCTTTATCATATTACTTTCCCGTCAATTTCTATTGTCGTTATTTATTTTCTTTCTTTACTTTCTGTTTCTATACCAAAAATACCAAAAATATAATTATCATCTCTATCAGATCTCACTATCGTAAGTGACCGTAAAGGGATTGACAACCCCTTATCGCGTTGGCTGCGAAGTTCTTATTTGTTTGTGAAGGTGCGAGGGACTGGCGCGTGGTCTCCTACTGGATTCATACCTTGTTTATCAAAAACTAAGGGAAATACTTACGCTACTGTGCTGCATCTCCCTTTCCTCTTCGAGGGAATACAACGCAAGCTCAAGAAGTAGCAGTAGGTAACAACGGTTCTTGCTAAGCCCGTAGCAGCCACGTAAAACTTGCAACGACAAAGTAGAGGACGTCTAACTTGTTTTTGCAGGGCATGCTGTGATGTGATATGGTCAAGACATGATGAGTTATACGTTATTGTATGAGATGATCATGTTTTGTAAAGTTATCGGCAACCGGCAGGAGCCATATGGTTGTCGCTTTATTGTATGAAACACAATCACCATGTAATTGCTTTACTTTATCACTAAGCGGTAGCGATAGTCGTGGAAGCAATAGTTGGCGAGACGACAACGATGCTATGATGGAGATCAAGGTGTCGCACCGGTGACGATGGTGATCATGACGGTGCCTTGGTGATGGAGATCAAAAGCACAAGATGATGATGGCCATATCATGTCACATATTTTTATTGCATGTGATGTTTATCTTATTATGCTTCTTATTTTGCTTAGTACGGCGGTAGCATTATAAGATGATCCCTTACAAAATTTCAAGGTACAAGTGTTCTCCCTGAGTATGCACCGTTGCGAAAGTTCGTCGTCCCGAGACACCGTGTGATGATCGGGTGTGATAAGCTCTACATTCACATACAACGGGTGCAAGCCAGTTTTGCACACGCAGAATACTCGGGTTAAACTTGACGAGCCTAGCATGTACAGACATGGCCTCGGAACACTGGAGACCGAAAGGTCGAGCGTGAATCATATAGTAGATATGATCAACATAAGATGTTCACCATTGAAAACTACTCCATCTCACATGATGATCGGACATGGTTTAGTTGATTTGGATCACGTGATCATTTAGATGACTAGAGGGATGTCTATCTAAGTGGGAGTTCTTTAGTAATATGATTAATTGAACTTTAATTTATCATGAACTTAGTCCTGATAGTTTTTGCAGATCTATGTTGTTGTAGATCAATGGCCCGTGCTACCATTCCCTTGAATTTTAATGTGTTCCTAGAGAAAGCTAACTTGAAAGATGATGGTAGCAATTACACGGACTGGGTCCGTAACTTGAGGATTATCCTCATTGCTGCACAGAAGAATTATGTCCTTGAAGCACCGCTAGGTGACAAGCCCCCTTCTGCTAATGTAGACTCTTTGAACGTCTGGCAGACGCGGTCTGATGACTACACGATAGTTTAGTGTGCCATGCTTTACGGCTTAGAACCGGGACTTCAACGACGTTTTGAACATCATGGAGCATATGAGATGTTCCAGGAGTTGAAGTTAATATTTCAAGCAAATGCCCAGATTGAGAAATATGAGATTTCCAATAAGTTCTACAACTGCAAGATGGAGGAGAATAGTTCGATTAGTGAACACTTGCTCAGAATGTATGGGTACTACAATCATATGACTCAACTAGGATGCAAAGTTGGCGAAGATAGTGTTATTGATAGAGTTCTTCAATCACTGCCACCAAGCTATAAAGGCTTCGTGATGAACTATAACATGCAAGAGATGCAGAAGACAATTCCCGAGCTCTTCGCTATGCTCAAAGCTGCGGAGGTAGAAATAAAAAAGGAGCATCAAGCATTGATGGTTAACAAGACCACTAGTTTCAAGAAAAAGGGCAAGGGAAAGAAGGGGAACTTCAAGAAGAATAGCAAGACAGTTGCTACTCCCACGAAGAAACCCAAGTCTGGAGCCAAGCCTGAAACTGAGTGCTTCTACTGCAAAGGGACTGGACACTGGAAGCGAAACTGCCCCAAGTTTTTGGCGGATAAGAAGGATGGCAAGGTGAACAAAGGTATATGTGATACACATGCTATTGATGTGTACCTTACTAATGCTCGTAGTAGCACCTGGGTATTTGATACCGGTTCGGTTGCTAATATTTGTAACTTGAAATAGGGGCTATGGATTAAACGAAGATTGGCTTAGGACGAGGTGACGATGCGCGTGGGAAATGGTTCCAAAGTCGATGTGATCGCCGTCGGCACGCTACCTCTACATCTACCTTCGGGATTAGTTTTAGACCTGCATAATTGTTATTTGGTGCCAGCGTTAAGCATGAACATTATATCTGGATCTTGTTTATTGCAAGACAGTTATTCATTTAAATCTGAGAATAATGGTTGTTCTATTTATATGAATAATATCTTTAATGGTCATGCACCCTTGAAGAGTGGTCTATTCTTGTTGGATCTCGGTCGTAGTGATACACATATTCATAATATTGATGCTAAAAGATGCAAGGTTAATAATGATAGTGCAACTTATTTATGGCACTGCCGTTTAGATCATATTGGTGTAAAGTGCATGAAGAAACTCCATAGTGATGGACTTTTGGAATCACTTGATTATGAATCACTTGGTGCTTGCGAACCATGCCTCATGGGCAAGATGACTAAAAGTCCGTTCTCTGGAACAATGGAGTGAGCAACAGATTTGTTGGAAATCATACACACTGATGTATGTGGACCGATGAGTGTTGAGGCTCGCGACGGGTATCGTTATTTTCTGACCTTCACTTATGATTTGAGCAGATATGGGTATATCTACTTAATGAAACACAAGTCTGAAACATTTGAAAAGTTCAAAGAATTTCATAGTGAAGTAGAGAATCATCGTAACAAGAAAATAAAGTTTCTATGATCTGATCGTGGAGGCGAATATTTGAGTTACGAGTTTAGTCTTCATTTGAAACAATGTGGAATAGTTTCACAACTCACGCCACCCGGAACACCATAGTGTAATGGTGTGTCCGAACGTCGTAACCGTACTTTATTAGATATGGTGCAGTCTATGATGTCTCTTACCGATTTACCACTATCATTTTGGGGTTATGCTTTAGAGACAGTTGCATCCACGTTAAATAGGGCACCATCTAAATCCATTGAGACAACGCCTTATGAACTGTGGTTTGGCAAGAAACCAAAGTTGTCGTTTCTTAAAGTTTGGGGCTGAGATGCTTATGTGAAAAAGCTTCAACCTGATAAGCTCGAACCCAAGTCGGAGAAATGTGTCTTCATAGGATACCCAAAGGAGACAGTTGGGTACACCTTCTATCATAGATCTGAAGGCAAGATATTCGTTGCTAAGAATGGATCCTTTCTAGAGAAGGAGTTTCTCTCGAAAGAAGTGAGTGGGAGGAAAGTAGAACTTGATGAGGTAATTGTACCTTCTCCCGAATTGGAAAGTAGTACATCACAGAAACTAGTTCCAGTGATTCCTACACCAATTAGTGAGGAAGCTAATGATGATGATCATGAAACTTCGGATCAAGTTACTGCTGAACTTCGTAGATCAACCAGAATACGTTCCACGCCAGAGTGGTACGGCAACCCGGTTCTAGAAGTCATGTTGCTAGACCATGATGAACCTACGAACTATGAGGAAGCGATGATAAGACCAGATTCCGCAAAATGGCTTGAGGCCATGAAATCTGAGATGGGATCCATGTATGATAACAAAGTGTGGACTTTGGTTGACTTTCCCGATGATCGGCAAGCCATCGAAAATAAATGGATCTTCAAGAGGAAGACCGACACTGATGGTAATGTTACTGTTTAAGAAGCTTGACTTGTTGCGAAAGGTTTTCGACAATTTCAAGGAGTTGACTACGATGAGACTTTCTCACCCGTAGCGATGCTTAAGTCTGTCCGAATCATGTTAGCAATTGCCACATTTTTATAATTATGAAATCTGGCAAATGGATGTCAAAACTGCATTCCTGAATGGATATCTCAAAGAGGAGTTGTATATGATGCAACTAGAAAGTTTTATCGATCCTAAAGGTTCTAACAAAGTGTGCAAGCTCCAGTGATCCATTTATGGACTGGTGCAAGCATCTCGGAGTTGGAATATACGCTTTGATGAGGTGATCAAAGCATATGGTTTTATACAAACTTTTGGAGAAGCCTGTATTTACAAGAAAGTGAGTGGGAGCTCTGTAGCATTTCTGGTATTATATGTGGATGACATATTGTTGATTGGAATGATATAGAATTTCTGGATGGCATAAAAGGATACTTGAATAAAAAAATTCTATGAAAGACCTCGGTGAAGTTGCTTATATATAAGGCATCAAGATCTATAGAGATAGATCAAGACGCTTAATTGGACTTTCACAAAGCACATACCTTGATAAAGTTTTGAAGAAGTTCAAAATTGATCAGTCAAAGAAAGGGTTCTTTCCTGTATTACAAGGTGTGAAGTTGAGTAAGATTCAATGCCCGACCACTGCAGAAGATAGATAGAAAATGAAAGTCATTCCCTATGCCTCAACCATAGGATCTATCATGTATGCAATGTTGTGTACCAGACCTAATGTGTGCCTTGCTATAAGTTAAGCAGGAGGTACCAAAGTAATCCAGGAGTGGATCACTGGACAACGGTCAATAACATCCTGAAGTACCTGACAAGGACAAAGGATATGTTTCTCGTTTACGGAGGTGACAAAGAGCTCGTCGTAAATGGTTACATCGATTCAAGCTTTGGCACTGATCTGGATGACTCTAAGTCACAAACCGGATATGTATTTTTATTGAACGGTGGAGCCATCAGTTGATGCAGTTCCAAGCAGAGCGTCGTGGCGGGATCTACGTGTGAAGCGGAATACATAGCTGCTCCGGAAGCAGCAAATGAAGGGGTCTGGATGAAGGAGTTCATATCCGATCTAGGTGTAATACCTAGTGCATTGGGAACAATGAACATATTTTGTGACAACACTGGAGCAATAGCCTTGGCGAAGGAATCCAGGTTTCACAAGAGAACAAAGCACATCAAGAGACGCTTCAATTCCCTCCGTGATCAAGTCAAGGAGGGAGACATAGAAATTTGCAAGATACATATGGATCAGAATGTTGCAGACCCGTTGAGTAAGCCTCTTCCACGGGCAAAACATGATCAGCACCAAGACTCCATGGGTGTTAGAATCATTACTATGTAATCTAGATTATTGACTCTAGTTCAAATGGGAGACTGAAGCAAATATGCCCTAGAGGCAATAATAAAGTTGTTATTTGTATTTCCTTATATCATGATAAATGTCTTTTATTCATGCTAGAAATGTATTAACCGGAAACTTAGTACATGTGTGAATACATAGACAAAATAGAGTGTCCCTGGTGTGCCTCTACTAGACTAGCTCATTGATCAAAGATGGTTATGTTTCCTAGCCATACAAATGAGTTGTCATTTCATCAATGGGATCACATCATTAGGAGAATGATGTGATGGACAAGACCCATCCGTTAGCTTAGCACTTTGATCGTTTAGTTTTACTGCTATTGCTTTCTTCATGACTTATACATGTTCCTATGACTATGAGATTATGCAACTCCCAAATACCGGAGGAACACCTTGTGTGCTATCAAACGTCACAATGTAACTGGGTGATTATAAAGATGCTCTACAGGTGTCTCCGAAAGTGTTCGTGGTGTTGGCATAGATCAAGAATAGGATTTGTCACTCCGAGTGACGGAGAGGTATCTCTGGGCCCTCTCGTAATGCACATCATAATAAGCCTTGCAAGCAAAATGACTAATAATTTAGTCACGAGATGATGTATTATGAAACGAGTAAAGAGACTTGCCGGTGCGAGATTAACTAGGTATAGTGATAATGACGATCGAATCTCGGGCAAGTAACATACCGATGACAAAGGGAACAACGTATGTTGTTATGCGGTTTGACCGATAAAGATCTTCATAGAATATGTAGGAGCCAATATGAGCATCCAGGTTCCGCTATTGGTTATTGACCGGAGATGTGTCTCGGTCATGTCTACATAGTTCTCGAACCCGTAGGGTCCGCACGCTTAACGTTTGATGACAATCGGTATTATGAGTTTATGAGTTTTGACGTACTGAAGATAGTTCGGAGTCCCAGATGAGATCACGTACATGACAAGGAGTCTCGGAATGTCCGAGACATAAAGATTAATATATTGGACGACTATATTCGGACACCGGAAGTGTTCCGGTGTTATCGGGTAAAACTAGAGTGCCGACGGGGGTTACCGGAACCCCCCAAGAGAGTATGGGCCATAGTGGGCCAATGAGGGAAAGAGAGGGGAAGCCCATAGGTCTAGCCGCACCCCCTAGGGTTCCTAGTTGGACTAGGAAAATGCGGGAGGCGCCCCCTCTCCTTTCCTTCTCCTCTCCCCCTTCCTTTCCTACTCCTAGTAGGAATAGGAAAAGGGGTTCCTATTCCTACTAGGAGTAGGAATCCTACTCCCTGGCGTGCCCCTTGGCCAGCCGCACCTCCCCCCTTGCTCCTGTATATACGGGTGCAGGGGGCACCCAAAGACACAAGAAACATTGTTCTAGCCGTGTGCGGTGCCCCCCTCCATAGAAACACACCTCGGTCATACCGTTGCAGTGCTTAGGCGAAGCCCTGCGCCGGTAGCTTCATCATCTCCGTCACCACGCCGTCGTGCCGACGAAACTCTCCCATGAAGCTCAACTGGATCAAGAGCTCATGGGACGTCATCAAGCTGAATGTGTGCTGAACGCAGAGGTGTCGTATGTTCGGTGCTTGATCAGTTGGATCGCGGAGACGTTCAACTACATCAACCGCGTCACTAGACGCTTCCGCTTTTGGTCTACGAGGGTACGTAGACACACTCTCCCCTCTCATTGCTAAGCATCTAGTAGATAGATCTTGCATGATCGTAGGAATTTTTTTGAAATACTATGTTCCCCAACAGTAGTTTCATCATGCATAGCAGAAGTGGCATCATCAAGAACATGCGACATATCAGATTCAATAGCAGGAGTAGGTGTCGCAAATTTACTCATAACAGAGGGTGAATCAAGTGCAGAGCTAGATGACAGTTCCTTACTTCCCCTCGTAGTTGAGGGAAAGATCTTGGTTTTTGTGTCTTTCAAGTTCTTCATAGTGATCAACAGATATGAATCCCAAGTGACTTAAAGAATATAGCTATGCTCCCCGGCAATGGCGCCAGAAAATAGTCTTGATGGCCCACAAGTGTAGGGGATCACAACAGTTTTCGAGGGTAAAGTATTCAACCCAAATTTATTGATTCGATACAAGGGGAGCCAAAGAATACTGTCAAGTATTAGCAACTGCGTTGTCAATTCAACCACACCTGGAGACTTAGTATCTGCAGCAAGGTAATTTAGTAGCAAGGTAATATGGAAGTAACAGTAACTGTAGCAAAAGTAGCGATAGTAGTTTTGTAGTGATTGTAACAGTAGCAGCGGAAAAGTAAATAAGCAACAAGAAATATGTGAAAAGCTCGTCGGCATTGGATCAGTGATGGATAATTATGTCGGATGCGAATCCTCATGTAATAGTTATAACATAGGGTGACACAGAACTAGCTCTAGTTCATCAATGTAATGTAGGCATGTATTCCGAATATAGTCATACGTGCTTATGGGAAAGAACTTGCATGACATCTTTTGTCCTACCCTCCCGTGATAGCACGGTCCTAAAGGAAACTAAGGGATATTAAGGCCTCCTTTTAATAGAGTACCGGACCAAAGCATTAACACATACTGAATACATGAACTCCTCAAACTACGGTCATCACCGGGTGTGGTCCCGATTATTGTCACTTCGGGGTTGCCGGATCATAATGCATAGTAGGTGACTATTGACTTGCAAGATAGGATCAAGAAAACACATATATTCATGAAAAAATAAAAGGGTTCAGATCTAAAATCATGGCACTCGGGCCCTAGTGACAAGCATTAAGCATAGCAAAGTCATAGCAACATCAATCTTAGAACATAGTGGATACTAGGGATCAAACCCTAACAAAACTAACTCGGTTACATGGTAAATCTCATCAAACCCATCACCGTCCAGCAAGCCTACGATGGGATTACTCACGCACGGTGGTGAGCATCATGGAATTGATGATGGAGGAAGGTTGATGATGACGATGGCGACGATCTCCACTCTCCGGAGCCACGAACGGGCGCCAGATCAGCCCTCCCGAGAGAGATTAGGGCTTGGCGGCGGCTCCGTATCGTAAAACACGATAATTCCTTCTCTCCAATTTTTTTCTCCCCTAAAGTGATTATATGGAGTCAAGGAAGACGTCGGTGGAGCAACAAGGGGCCCACGAGGCACGGGGCGCCCCCCACCCTCGTGGACAGGGTGTGGACCCCCTGGTCTGGTTCTTTCCGCAGATATTTATTATATATTCCAAAATAATTCTCCGTTGTATTTCAGGTCATTCCGAGAACTTTTATTTCTGCACAAAAATAACACCATGGCAGTTCTGCTGAAAACAGCGTCAGTCCGGGTTAGTTCCATTCAAATCATGCAAGTTAGAGTCCAAAACAAGGGCAAAAGTGTTTGGAAAAGTAGATACGTTGGAGACGTATCATCAAGCTCCGACCAATCCGGCATCTGGCCCGTCTACGAGGACAAGGGTTAATGTGGATTCAGCGCCGGATTGTCCCCTTCAAGAGGATTCAGACGGAATGTTTGTTACAAATTCCGAAGCGGAGGTGGCAATGGTTCACCGGCGGCGAAAAGCAGCTGCTAGGTGGCTTCTCACCCCTCGTTGGTTACCCCAAGTGGAAGGTTTGAGATGCAGTGTAGCAGAAGTTTTCCCTTGGCAATACCAAGGATCGATTTCCCAGAGACTCCCAGTTTCAACAAGAAGGTGTCAACTGCTAACGGCGCCAGATATTAGCAATCAACGTGGACCTACACACATATACAAATAACTTTGCTCCCAACGAGTACAGAGAGGTTGTCCATCCCTCCGGCCTTGTAGTTTACAAAGGATCAAACGCAAGTGATAATAGTGATAGGTATAATTGCAATAGTAAGTAAAAAGCGGAAAAGTAAATAGCGGATGTGATCAATGATGGTAATATGGACCGGAGTCTCATGATGTTCACTAGTGATGTCTCTCTCCCAAAAGACGATAAAACTACTATGTGAGGTAAACGAATTACAGCTGGGCAATTGACAGGACCAATGCTGACTAAGTTGCAAGAAAGGTAGAGGTTCAAAGCATGGGCGGTACGCCGAGGTAAGTAGACCGAAATCCATCTGCATCTACTACTAATCATCCACCTTGAGATATCTATCCAGAGCATCTCGCTGGTATTAAGTTGCGAGTCCCACCCATAGTGTAAACTCAAAGCAACAGACAACTGCATTAAAAGAACTTTGCGTAAAGTAAACAATCCTTGCACCCGCAGGCACAAGCACCGTTGTTTTCCCCCTTGTGGCAACAGCACATCCCCTAGACTCATGTTTCTGTCACTCAAGCTAGTCATCGAGGGGCATGAACCCACAATCAAGCATAATGTTCCCTCTTGGAGTCACTACCTACTACTTGGCCAAAGCAATAAATAACAACGGAGAACATGCAAGAATTACTTACGAACATAAACATAAAAGAGGTGAATCAAATATATTGCTCAAACACAATCTGAACATAATCTCATAATCCATCGGATCCCAGCAAACTCATCATAGCAACATCATAAGGATTACATATGTGTCTCGAACATGTAGGGCAGCTCACGAGGACTAATTAGTGAAGCACAAGAACGGGAGGAGAACATCACATAGCTACTGGTCATGGACCCATGGTCTAAGGGAGACTACTCACAACTCATCCGGGAGGCGTCCATGGTGGTGGAGAAGCTCCCGGTGGTGATCCTCCCCTCCGGCAGGGTGCCGGGAAGAGTTCTCCTGGTGCTCCCGATCTTGGAAGCGGCAGCGGCGGCGGAACAGAGATGAGATCGCGAAAAAGAGTTCCCGTCTCGAGGGTTTTGGGAGACGCTTTAAATATATGCCAAAGGGGGGCATCAGCGGAGCCTCGGGGGGCCCAGGCGCCCCCCGGCGCGGCCCAGGGGGGGCGCGCCGCCAGGGCGCCTGGAGCCCTGGTGCCCCCCCCCCCCGGCTGTACTTCGGACGCACGGTAGGTTCTGGAACGCTGATTTTTTATATAATTTTTCTTGATTTTTCCTGGCAGTTCTCGTAACGTGAAAACCTGAAATACAAAAACAGCCGAAAACAGAAACTGGCACTGGGGTGCACTGAGTTAATAGGTTAGTCCAATTATGATCAAAAGTGTATGGAAGTGTATAAATATCATAGCAATATCACCCAAAAGAGGCATGGAGCAAGCAGAAATTATAGATACGTTTTGGACGTATCAACATCCCCAAGCTTAATTCCTGCTCGTCCTCGAGTAGGTAAATGATAACAAGAATAATTTATGTGGTGACATGATATTAACCATATAGGACTTTTTCATAGTCATATGACAAAAGCTTAGTGAGACAATGAATCTATAGTAATTAAGTTGCCTCATGAGAAAATCACAAAGAACTGAAAGTTTTACAATATGATACTGAAACATCAAATAGATTTGTAATGATCATGATGTGCAAACATGATAAAGTGATATCTCGCTTGCCCCCTTTAGTGAAGCAAAACATAAATGCAGGGGCACCTCCAAGGTTTAAGTGATGACTAGATACAATGATTTCAGAATAAACGATATCTCAATCATGCAAAAGACAATGCTACTTTGGGACAATGCACATTACACTCAGAATGACAATCATGCTCTCAGTAGTTGGTGCTTTTAAAAGAAGCTGGAGACTCTCGAACCGTGGCTGTTGTTGGCAAGGTTGAAAACCCGTAGTCGGAAACAAAGACAAAACATGTACCAGAGCTCTTGATTTTAAAAACAGAGGTAATAATTTATTTTTAGATCATGCATGTTTCGTCAACGAATGCTAGCAGACAACTCAATCACTTCTTGAGATGGACAAGTTTCGAGGAACGGCTCCCGAATGAGGACGATCACATCCTCTTAATCTCCTTTGTTTATCACTGCCAAAGTTTTCTGATTTCTCATGAACAAAGCGTGAAGGAGGGTTTGTTTGTTATATTATCTTTTTGAGCTGGGCGCACTCAATGCCAGTTCCTTCTCGTATTATGGGTTTGCACATTATTCATGCAATCCCGGGGTGAAGCTTGTCCAACTTAAAAAGATCATGAATTAACCACTACTTCCTCATGAACTTACAACAGAGGCACAAAATAGGAATGCTTTTTTTTCTTTGAATAATTTCGAGATGGCACATGCAAGTCTCCGTTAGGAATGGCAGGTAAATACCATGTAGGAAGGTATGGTGGACTCATATGGCATAACTGGATTAAAAGGATGTGGATGCACAAGCAGTCAGTCCGCTTAGTACAAGTGGAGGTTAGCAAAAGACTAGGAGCGACCAACTAAGAGAGCAATGACGGTCATAATCATGCAGAGCGACAAAGCAACATTGAATCAGGCATGGAAGTTATATCGCTACTTAGAAACAAAAGATCATCAAGGCTTGACAGACTTTCTTTACAGTCTTAAATATGCGTGAGCATACGCCAAGTCAATCAAAATAAATTCTTTGAAGGAAGATATTACTAAACCATACCACATCATAGGCAAACAAACCATGTTGGTACTCCAATAACACATTGGGAACCCCCCAGCTATTTGAGACTAACCATAAGAAAACATGAACTACTAAGCGCCATCGTGCACGTAGCATCTTTATCATAGACATATCAACCAGTGCAACGGAAGCAAACTCTCTTAATAAGATAAACATGATAATTAAAGAGAGTTTAAGCAACCAACTAAACGAAAGCTCTTTAAAAAGATAAGCATGAAAGTTAAGAGCTAAGCATGATAGTAGCTATTGAAAGACAAAGAACACACACAGCATAGATAGACATGAAAATTCTATGTTATGTTCTAGGTAGAAGTGGAGCGTGTTTCTCTCCCACATAAAGAAAGCTGAGTTCCGACTCGTTATGAAAAGCTAAAGAAAACTAAAAGGAAAACTAAAAGCAAGACGCTCCAAGCATAGCACATAACACATGAAGTGATTAAAATATAGTGGAACGAAAGACGAACTGATAATGTTGATGGATAAGGGGATGCACGGGGGCATCGCCAAGCTTAGACGCTTGAGTCTCCTTGAATATTTCTTGGGGGTGCACGGGGGCATCCCCAAGCTTGAGCGTTTGACACTCCTGAATCTTTTTATCATCTTCCCTCGCACACTTGAAAACTCCCTTCATACATAACTCATCATAATCTGATTAGCGAGGTTAGTACCCATAATAAAATAATTGTACCTTGCTGGAAATAAAGATATTCTTGAAGTTCTACTGTTTCTCAAGATTGCCAAAAGGTTTTTGCAAAGAAAAAGCAAGCTCTAGGTTTGCAAAATGGGGGAAAGGCAAAACAGGACAGAATCTGTGAAAAACAGAACAGCAGGTAGTAAATGATTTTTCCGGGGCACTTCTGCAACTCTAATCAAAAAACTCAGAACAAACGCACGAAAGACAATTATATAGAGCACGCTGTCGAAAAAATTCAGACCAAAAAGATGATCTGGTGATTTTATACGAATTTTTCTATCCAAGGACAGAATCTGTTTCCTGGACAGCACGTCACAACTTTTGAACTTTCTTGCAATCAGAGGCTACACTTGGCACAAAATTTGAAAAGCAAAGATACAATGATGATGCTACAGTAGTAACAACATCAAGACACAACAAAAACAAAATAAAATTTATTCATTGGGCTGCCTCCCAAAAGCGCTTTCTTTTATGCCTTTAAGCTAGGCATAATGCATAGAGATCAAGTTTTATCAAGAGTAAAAGAATAGCTAGCCCGTATAATGGACTCAAAAGGTAACTTGATCTTCTTTCGAGGGAAGTGTTCCATCCCTTTCTTGAGAGGAGACTGAAATTTTATATTCCCCTCTTTCATGTCAATGATAGCACCAACGGTGCGCAAAAAGGGACGTCCCAAAATAATTGGACAAGAAGGATCACATTCAATATCCATAATAGTGAAATCAACGGGAACATAATTATCATTGACAACGATAAGAACATCGTCGATCCTTCCCAAAGGTTTCTTTATGGAAGAATCAACGAGACGAACACCAAAAGAACAAGAATCATAAGGTTTCAATTTAAGCATATCATATATTCTTTTGGGCATAACAGAGGTACTAGCTCCAACATCACATAATGCATAGCAAGAGAAGTCATTCAACTTAATTTTTATCATAGGATCCCAACCATCTTCTAGCTTTCTAGGTATGGAGGCTTCTACTCTAAGTTTCTCCTCCCTAGCTTTGATAAGAGCATTAGTGATATGCTCTGTGAAGGCAAGGTTAATCGTGCTAGTGCGGGGGTCTCTAGACATCTTGTGAAGGAAATCAATAACTTCGGTAAGAGTGCAATTGTCAAAATCAAGGTCACTACCATCAAGTAAGGTGGTAGTGGTGTCCTTTAGGTTCACTTGTTTGGTAGTTTCTATAGTCATAGCATCACCATTAATAGGTCCATCGGGACCAGGAGTGCATTGGGTGCTAAGAGTTTGGATGTCCTCAACAACTTGGATAGTAGCAACAGTGTGGTGGGTAGGAAGGCTCTTAATTCTATCTTCTTCCTCCCTTAGGGGTGCAACCACTTCGGGTTTAGCTGCCATTTGGTTTATCAAAGTGGCTTGTGTGTGGTACATGTTGGAAACTTGGGTCTCAGTGATAGTGAGCCTAGTCTGGAGGTTAGAAATCTCAATATTTATGCTCTCTAATTGTCTACTAATGTTTTGCAAGATAGCAGTATGCTCATTTAATTGCCTCGAGAAGGTTTTGTTTTGTTCATATTGGGTGTGCATGTAATTCATAGTGGCCTTCTCTATTTTTAGAAGTTTCTCATAGTCAGGCAAGTCTCTATCTTTTTGGGTGTAGTTCTTGGTGATAGGATAAGCATTGTTGTTCCCAAAGGAATTAGAGGGGAACGGTCTAGGATTGCTACCAAAGTTACTCCTATAAGCATGAGTAATCACAGAATCTAAAGGATCATCACGAGGATCAATAGAAGATTGCTTCGAAAATAGAGACATGATCAAGTCAACTTTTTCATTAACGGAGGAAATCTCCTCGACAGAGTTTACCTTCCTACCTGTTGGAGCGCGTTCGGTGTGACATTGGGAATAGTTGGTCATCATCTCATCGAGAAGCTTTGTGGCAGCACCAAGTGTAGTTGACATAAAGGTTCCTCCCGCGGCCGAATCTAACAAGTTCCGCGAGGTAAAGTTCAAGCCTGCATAAAAAGTTTGGATAACCATCCAAGTAGTCAAACCATGCGTAGGGAAGTTCTTGATAAGAGATTTCATACGTTCCCAAGCTTGGGCAACGTGTTCATTATCCAATTGTTTAAAATTCATTATGCTACTTCTTAGTTGGATAATTTTAGCAGGTGGATAGTATTTTCCAATAAAAGCATCTTTGCACTTGTCCCATGAATCTATGCTATTTCTAGGCAAAGACTGAAACCAAATTTTAGCTCCTCCTCTCAAGGAGAAAGGAAAAAGCTTAAGCTTAACAATATTACCATCTATTTCTTGGTACTTTTGCATATCACAAAGTTCAACAAAATTGTTCAAGTGTAAAGCAGCATCATCTCCAGCACCGGAGAATTGATCTTTCATGACTAAGTTCAGTAAAGCAGGTTTGATTTCATATGAAGGTGCTGAAGTGGCAGGTGTAGTGATAGGTGTGCTGATAAAGTCATCGTTGTTGTGACTAGTGAAGTCACACAACTTGGTGTTCTCGGTGGAACCCATAGTAGCAAGCAAGCCAGATGACTATTTTTGTGATTTTTGATAAAAATACTAAAGCAAAAACTGAAAGGTAAACTAACAAGACTAAAAGCAAAGGTAAAAGATAGCGTGCAACTCCCCTATCCTGAAGAGTGGAGTCCCCGGCAACGGCGCCAGAAATTGCTTTGCTAGGTGGCTTCTCACCCCTCGTTGGTTACCCCAAGTGGAAGGTTTGAGATGCAGTGTAGTAGAAGTTTTCCCTTGGCAATACCAAGGATCAATTTCCTAGAGACTCCCAGTTTCAACAAGAAGGTGTCAACTGCTAACGGCGCCAGATATTAGCAATCAACGTGGATCTGCACACAGATACAAATAACTTTGCTCCCAACGAGTACAGAGAGGTTGTCAATCCCTCCGGCCTTGTAGTTTACAAAGGATCAAACTCAAGTGATAATAGTGATAGGTATAATTGCAATAGTAAGTAAAAAGCGGAAAAGTAAATAGCGGGTGTGATCAATGATGGTAATATGGACCGGAGTCTCATGATGTTCACTAGTGATGTCTCTCTCCCAAAAGACGATAAAACTGCTATGTGAGGTAAACGAATTACAGCTGGGCAATTGACAGGACCAATGCTGACTAAGTTGCAAGAAAGGTAGAGGTTCAAAGCATGGGCGGTACGCCGAGGTAAGTAGACCGAAATCCATCTGCATCTACTACTAATCATCCAGCTTGAGATATCTATCCAGAACATCTCGCTGGTATTAAGTTGCGAGTCCCACCCATAGTGTAAACTCAAAGCAACAGACAACTGCATTAAAAGAACTTTGCGTAAAGTAAACAATCCTTGCAACCGCGGGCACAAGCACCGTTGTTTTCCCCCTTATGGCAACAACACATCCCCTAGACTCACGTTTCTGTCACTCAAGCTAGTCATCGAGGGGCATGAACCCACAATCAAGCATAACGTTCCCTCTTGGAGTCACTACCTACTACTTGGCCAAAGCAATAAATATCAACGGAGAACATGCAAGAATTACTTACGAACATAAACATAAAAGAGGTGAATCAAATATATTACTCAAACACAATCTGAACATAATCTCATAATCCATCGGATCCCAGCAAACTCATCACAGCAACAGCATAAGGATTACATATGTGCCTCGATCATGTAGGGCAGCTCACGAGGACTAATTAGTGAAGCACAAGAACGGGAGGAGAACATCACATAGCTACTGGTCATGGACCCATGGTCCAAGGGAGACTACTCACAACTCATTCGGGAGGCGTCCATGGTGGTGGAGAACCTCCCGGTGGTGATCCTCCCCTCCGGCAGGGTGCCGGGAAGAGTTCTCCTGGTGCTCCCGATCTTGGAAGCGGCGGCGGCGGCGGAACAGAGATGAGATCGCGAAAAAGAGTTCCCGTCTCGAGGGTTTCGGGAGACGCTTTAAATATATGCCAAAGGGGGGCATCAGCGGAGCCTCGGGGGGGCCCAGGCCCCCCCCCCCCGACGCGGCCCAGGGGGGGCGCGCCGCCAGGGCGCCTGGAGCCCTGGTGCCCCCCCCCGGCTGTACTTCGGGCGCACGGTAGGTTCTGGAACGTTGATTTTTTATATAATTTTTCTTGATTTTTCCTGGCAGTTCTCGTAACGTGAAAACCTGAAATACAAAAACAGCCGAAAACATAAACTGGCACTGGGGTGCACTGAGTTAATAGGTTAGTCCAATTATGATCAAAAGTGTATGGAAGTGTATAAATATCATAGCAATATCACCCAAAAGAGGCATGGAGCAAGCAGAAATTATAGATACGTTTTGGACGTATCAGCAGGCATGCTTGACCCAGCCTTTTCTGAGGAAGCGTTTCACGCCCTCAGTTCTACGAATGCTTATATCCGAACCGCTCAAGACGGACTCGCTAGAGCCACCCACCGGATTTCAAAGGATATGCGGGTAAGTGATAATTTTAGTGTTCCCATGCAAGTAGCTCCCGAGACTTAAAGCAGTTGGTCCAACTGATTTGAGGATCGTTGTGTTTTGCAGGCACTCCAAGAAAAGAATAACAACCTATCCAAGGAGCCGGAAGAATGCCGGGCCCAGCTGACGATTGTCACCATCGAATTGGAGAATTAAAAGAAATCCAAAAAGGATACTAATGGTAAGAACAATAGTGTCCGGACAGTATGATATTTGTACTGATCAATAGTCTCTAAGTACATATTGGTTAAAATGCAGCAACAGGGCCGGCCGACCAATGGGAGAAGAAGCTAAGGGCTCCTTTGGAGGATAAAAAGTATGCTAAAGATGAAACGACAGCTAGGAAACGCGTATTGACACAAGCCAAACATAAAAGAAACCAAGCGCAGGATAAAAATGTCAGGCTAGAATAGGAGCTAAAGGACGTAAGAGCCCAACTCTCAGATGCCTTGGAAGAGAACCGGAAGCTTAAATACGGCATATCAGTATGTCCTTAAACCTAGCTCTCCTTATAGTCTCTTATTTTCAACGTTCTTCATAGAAATATTCCTGCAGGTTTATTAACTGGGCAGTCCGAAGGGGAAGTGTCCGGTTTTTAGGGCGACGTGCTGCAAGAGCTTTCTAGAGTAGACGAGCGAGCTTGGAAGGCCATGAAGAATATGGCCAAGGCTTTATGGCCGGGCAATTCCCCTCCAGAAACTATGGAGGATTTGGCGGACTTGTTCAAAGGGGCTCGACGCCGCTTCGAACTATGGAAAGCGTCAGCATGTCGCATGGGTGCTCGAGAAGCCTGGGTCATGGTGAAGACACGCTACACTAGCCTTGATACGATTCATATGGCCCGCGTGGGACCTCGAGGATCGGATGGACAAGAAATTCCCGTGAGCTTGGTATATGACCAAGTTAAGATAGCTGCCAAGTTTTCCCAACAGGACTGTAAACTAGACAGCCTTATAGAGGGAATAGAGAAAGAGTAGTCGTTTGATTCTATGTATCGATGTACTTTAACATCAAACTTATCTCCGGCCGAAATTATAAAAAGATTGTCATGGCCGACCTTCCGCTTTAACCTCCATAAAACCAAAGGCTTGAGTGTTTCCGAATACTATACATGTGGTAAACATGTGGTATGTTCGAAAACCAGGCAATCCGGGCATAATTGCTTGAACAGACAAACTGTGTTCAGGGCGTTATGTTATATTATTATTTAACGTAAGAAACATCTTCCAAAGAGAATAGTTTTGTTAAGGGTTCCTTTCCCTGGGTCAGCATGCGTACATATACATGCCTAGGCTTTTGATCCTATCAAAAGGATTGAAGGATGCGATATCCTATGATAGTTTAAAATGTATGGATTAAAAGCAATATGTTGTGTATCCGCCGACCAATTATTCCCTTAAGAACGCTAGCTTTCGGCTTCACCCAGTCTGAGGTACAGGTCCGGATTACCCGGTTGTAACAATCGCAGAGGTGCTCCCTTTACACCCTAGCAGAACAATCGGGAACGTAGGGGTAAGCACAGGAGCCAGGCAACCCAGCTTGGCCAAAACTTAAGTCATATTGGTGCGTATAATGGCAAGGAAGGACTGTAAAAACAGACGACATTATAAGCAAGAAGCTTTTTTTAACGGGCCTCTTCAAAGAAGCCCCCAAGTATATTTGAGGTAGATACATTCAAAGATGTGCTATCCTGTGGTAGTTTGGGTAAGCCGAATACTTACCAATGAAAGGGGAAGTAAAAAAGGAAGAGGAGAAGAACAAAAATAAAAAACACAGCCTAACTTAAAATAAGGAAAAAATGCTACCAAACTATCCATAGAATCATCGGAGCCTGGCAGCGTTCCACGGGTTTGGCTCCACGCAGTTGTCTTGCGCATTCCGAAGGCGATAGGCTCCACCGGTGAGTACTTTGTCGATAATGAAGGGGCCCTCCCATTTTGGTTTGAGCTTGTCCTTTTTCTTCTCCGAGAGGCATAAAACAAGTTCGCCGACATTGTATGTTTCAGCCCGCACTTCTCTGCTCTGGTACTGCCTAGCATGTTGTTGATAAAATGTGGAACGGGCATGTGCTATATCGCGCTCCTCTTCAAGTCCATCTAGGTCATTGTCGGATTTAGGGCTCCGCAAAACCCAAGAAGTTCGAACACAGGGGCGTGAACGAAGATCTCTCCCGCTCGCGTCCACCTAGCGCCTCGCCCTCGTCGGTGAAGAGATTCAAGCAAACAACAGATAGAACACATGAGAGTTTATCCAGGTTTGGGCCACCGTGTGGTGTAAGACCCTACTTCCCACTTTGGTGGATTAACCTCGGGCGGGCTGGAATATGAGCTAGTAAAGTGGTTCCTGAGCTCAGGAGGTAAGCTCAGGAGGGTCAGGAGGCAAGCGTTCTTGCTCCTTGTGTGGTGGCCGAGTGTATGGATCGATCCCCTTCACAGCTGGAATCCTTGCTACTAATATAGACGGCCACGGTCCTCTTCCCCCGAAATGTTTAGGCGGGAAGGGATCCCACAACGGCCATTTTTGAGCGGGAACACAAGGACGTTCCTTCCCTGACAAAAGTAGTCTTCGCCTGCAAAAGGACCAGGCGGTGACGCGGTGGTGGGCTCGACGGTGACATCCTCCTTGTCGTCCTTGTGGTCTTCGGTCTTGTTGCACCGATGGGGAAACCTTTGCCCCGCTCCTCGGGAACCTGTGGCTACGCTGTCCCCTTGCACCGAAATGGTAACTGCACCGCTGGCAGACGCTGGCACCCGCTGGCGCGATGCGTCACTGCTGACATCACTGCCTCCTCCTAAGGCAGGCTTGGCCTTGGATTCTTCGCCCCTCTGGAGCACCTTGCCGAGGCCGCTCCTGAGGGGGTCTTGACGTCGTTCTCCTCGCGAGGCTTAGTCCGCTCGCGAGGGTCTTGGACAGCTGGTCGATCAGCTGGGCCGTACCAGGCCGTAGTAGGAGCGCGTTGCGACCCGCGGACAGGCAAGTCTGGGTACCCTGGTTCACAGTACGCCGACAGTAGCCCCCGGGACCAAGGCGTGCGCGGAGTTGGCTTCGGGGCGAAGCCTTAGTCGAGGACGAAGCGCTGCGGGCCCTAAAAGGCTGCGGGCCAGGCCGGCGTGCGACTGTTGGATGGGACGTGGCGGCTCCGCTTCCCACGCCATCTCGGTGATCGTGCGACTTGACAACTCCTTGGTGCAGGCGACGGGGGCGTAATGACTGCGACGCCAGTGGCTGGCGGTTGGGCTCCTCCACCCTATAAATGGGACTAGGGGGAGCCCCCAAGCCGTTTTCAAGCCAGCGCCGTCTTCCCCTTGCTTGTTCTTCTCTCTTTCTCTCTTGTCGCGAGATCTCCATGGCACCGTCGAGGAAGCCGTCCGCCGCGGAGAAGGGGAAGGCCCCGAAGGATCCAGTCCCGTTGCCGCTGAAGAGGGGCCGCGGTCGCCCCCGCAAGCATGCTGTTGCGCCTGCAGCGACTTCTCGGGGAGGCGGGCACGGCCTTCTGAGTTCTACCGCGGCCGCTGGTGAAAGGCGCGAAGCGTCCTTCCATGGTGAAGGCGGTCGTGGCCGCGGAGGGAGAGGAGGCGCGCAACGGTGCCTGTCGGTCGCGCGTCCTCCGTGCTCGCAGCTTCATTCCTTAGACGTGTCGTCAGAGTTCATGGTGTGGGCGGAGAAGTCTGGTGGCCCGTGGCTCCGGCTTCCCCGCTCGTTCGGCGACATGTTACCAGCCGGAGGCCTCAGCGGCATCTGGCTGCAGGCTGACGGTTGCTGAAGTGGTGCGTCCTGGGTGGAGGTCGATGTGGCTCCCTCGGGCGATGTGTTCCTGGAGCGCGGCTGGCAACCATTTGCTCGCGCACGCTGGCTGCAAGGGAGGTGTGCGCTTCACTTCAGGTACGATGGCATCTCCACACTGTTTGTCAGGGTCTTCTCGGAGGAAGGGAGGCGCCTTGGGTGCTATCCCGAGGTTGATGATGAAGAGGACGACGGGGACGGCGTCCGGAGGAGCAGCTCCTCCTCCGAAGACGATCTCTGTCCTAGGGGGCGCCGTGGGTCCCCCCTCTGTGGCAGCAGCAGCTCCTCCAGCAATGGCGGCCGCGACGAACCACCATGCCGCCGAGCTCGGCCCGGCAAGGGGAGGGGGTTGCCGCGCCGCTGTGGCTCAGTGAAGCCGAAGGAACTGGAAGACTCCGACTGAGCAGGAGCGGCCTTTGCCTCTTCTCCTTTCCTTTCCTTCATGTCCTTTCTGCGTCAAAATTTCAAGTTGCCTCGAGGAGGCGTGTAATGGGCTGTGATATATGTAAGAAGCGAGAACTCGATGTTATGTTTTTTGTTGCCTAGGTGAAATCACTTAGCTTTTATGCGTCGCGTCGTCCTGAGGCGGAGTCCTCCTGACTCTGGCATCATGAGCGCCATCGGGTCGTGACGAGGTGGCCGAGTCTGACGGGCTCGTACAGCCCCTGAGTGGGGGTTAGCCGCTGAGATCTGTTGAGAGTGCCGAGCGCGGGTTAGAGCACCAAAGCCTGAGTGGCTCGGTAAGATAGGTTGCGCGGACTGAGAAGCCCGGCGCCAGAGCCTGAGCAGGCTTGGCCAGGCGAGGTCACGGGGCCACGGCAGACGAGGGCCGATGACTGACCGTGCCCCAGCCCCCACACGCGAGGCGCGCGAAGAAGAGCGAGTGGCGCAGCTGAACTCAAAACTGGCGAGAAAGATCCCAAACAAGACTTTCAATCAAATGCAGGAAGCACGAGAAACACGAAAATTTCATAGCATGGGGTAGAGGAAGGGCTGATAGCCAAGGAAGTAGAAAAGGCTGACAGCCAAACACCAAGCAAAAAGGAAAAAATGTCGTGTCCGACCCCTACACTATGTCTTCTTCCCGGCGCGGAGCTAAGGACTGCCACTGGGGCGTGGGTGGGAGCCCCGTCTGAGGACCCGTAGGCAACGCACAGGAGATTCCGAGGCATGTACAGCCCCAACTCATTATTACATGAGAGTGTCACGGGCGGAGACCTTCACGGGCACGGAGCCTTGATTACGGATAGAACCTCCTGAGGTGCTCGATGTTCCAGGAATTGTGGATAGGTATCCCATCCTGCGTCTCCAGGCGCACAGCACCAGGCCTAGAGACACGGGCGATTCTGAATGGGCCCTCCCACATGGGCGAGAGCTTGTGCAGCCCCTCACGGGAGAGGACCCGCCTCAGGACCAAGTCACCAACTTCAAGTGTTCTCATGCGGACGTCGCGGCAGTGGTACCGCCGCAGCGCATGCTGATAATGTGCCGCCCTGAGGGCAGCTCGGCGGCAGCCCTCCTGGCCGAGCACGAGGTCCATCCGCTAGGCGGCGTCCTGGCATTCCTCATTGAAGGCCAAGACCCGTGGGGAGCGATGCTTGACCTCATGAGGGAGGACCGCCTCCGCCCCATAGACGAGAAAGAAAGGAGTTTCCCCAGTAGGTTAGGTGGCAGTGGTTCGGATTGACCACAGCACGGACTGGAGTTCGTCGATCCAGCCCCTGCCGCAAGCCTCAAGCTTCTTCTTAAAGTTGCACGTCTTGAGGCCACGCAAGACTTCCGCGTTGCCGCGTTTGGCCTGGCCGTTGCTCCTGGGGTGAGCTACCGAAGAGTAGCAGATCTGTGTTCCAAGGTTAGCATAATATGAACTGAAGAGATTACTTGTGAACTGCGCACGGTTATCCGTGATGATGCGACTGGGGACCCCGAATCGCCTCACGAGGCCCTGGATGAACTTGACAGTCGACCCGACTGGGATCGCACGAACAGGCTCCACCTCCGCCCATTTGGTGAATTTGTAGATGGCGACGTACAGGAAGCGGTAGCCCCCTGCTGCCCGAGGAAATGGACCCAGGATGTCCAATCCCCAGACCGCGAAGGGCCAGGAGAGCGGAATCGTCTGGAGGCCCTGCGCCGGCTGGTGGATCTGCTTGGCGTGAAACTGGCATGCCTCGCAAGCCCGCATGAGCTCCGTGGCGTCGTTGAGCATCGTGGGCCAGCAGAAGTCGATGCGGAAGGCCTTGCCAACGAGGGTGCGGGACGACGAGTGATGGCCGCAGTCTCCACCGTGGATATCAGCCAGCAGCTCGCGCCCTTGCTTCCTCGAGATGCATTTCAGCGAGATGTCGTTAGGGCGCCTCCTGTAGAGTTCACCGTCTTGGATGCAGTAAGTTGAGGCCTCTCGGACCACGCGCTCTACATCTTCTTCCTTGTCCAACAGGGTATCGTGTTGCAGGTACATCTTGAGTTCTTGGGTCCAGCAAAGCCTCCTCAGGCTCCGCGGGGAGCAGCAGGTGAGCTCCGGAGGGTGGTCCTCAGGACGGGGCGCCGTCCTGAGGCGCCGCAGGTAGTCCCCGCTGAGGGGAGGCCGGCTCAGGGGCTGGCGGTGCTGCTGACGGCTTGAGTAGCCGCTCCTCAAAGACGACGGCCTTTGGGGCTCTCGTCTGGAGGCTCGTTTGGCGATGTCGTTTGCTTCTTTGTTGGTGCCTCTTAGTATGTGTTGCACCTCCAGCCCTTGGAATCGCTTCTCCATCCTACGCACCTCCTCCAGGTATGCCCCCATGTGCTTGTCCTTGGGCTTGTATTTCTCGTTGGAGATGTCGACGAGGAGTTGCGAATCACCCCTGATTGTGAGACGCTTGACCCCCAGCGCAGCGGCAGCCTTGATCCCGGCAATTAGGCCCTCGTATTCGGCGATGTTGTTGGAGACTTTCTCGCCTTGCTGGAAGCAGAGATGCACAGCATAGTACAACTTATCCTGGGTGGGAGATACCAACACGGCGACAGCCCCCGCGCCAAGGCGTGAGAAGGCGTCGTCGAAGTATACTACCCATTCGTATGGGGCTCGACCGCGGGTGCCTTGGAAGTCGATGACGAAACACTCACGAAGCTCTTCCCAGGAGGAGATGGATCCCACGGGGAGGTTTAGGAGCCAGGTGCGTGCACCATCTTTGAGAGCCATGGGGAACCAGTTCACCATGACTTGCTTGGTGACGTTGGATGCCTCGATGCTCAGCTCGTAGAGTTGGAGGAACTCTGTGGGGTCGGTAGTGTCGTCGTAGCGCGGAGGTAGGTCCGGCTTGAACTTGTCGGGCCAGACGAGGCGTCGTAGCTCAGGGGCTAGGGCGCGACACCCAGCCACGTTCTTGGGGTGCTGGCTTCACCACCTCCTGTGGCGCGCGGTCTGGGCGCGGCGGGCCATGGGGCCCGTGAGTGTGGGGACCCCGACTTAAGAGTCGAGATCACCAAATGCACGTGTGCAGTGATCCCAGAGATTAATGCTCACTGAACACACAGAAGCTGAATAACAAGAGTCTTACATCCATACATACCGTATTACACAAATAGGACCATTAAGGTCAAGTCTTGAGTATATCATTGCAGCGGAAATCTTCAATAACAACTTGGACCCATGCCATCTGCCTTAACCCTATAGGCATTCTGACTGGGAAACGTCCTAGCTCGCATGTTCGTCACCAAGAAATCTTCATTGTATCCTGTTCTCTCCTGCCTGGCCAATAAAATAACCAGTGGCAAGCCACTGAGTACTTTGAATGTACTCGCAAGCAACCCAAGTGTGATGACAGAATAATTATGCAAGGCTCTACTGCTAAATTGGCAGTTTTGCGGAAAGCTAGTTTTTCATATGCAAGTATGATCAACATACAACATGGACATGCATGTGTCTGCAACAAGTATCAGGAGGTTACAGACATCATTATCGAAGAAGAGTTGTAATCAACTCATGCTCAAGCTCGTTGTGACTTCCTCAAGAATCACATCAGCAATATCACTGAACCGTGTTGTTTCCTCACACACACACACACCAGGTTTCGCAAACTTTGGACGTAGCCCAAGAGCGGTTACCCAACTGTCCTTGACCGTGGACACGGCTATTCGAATAGTTTTACACTCTGCAGAGGTTGCACACTTTACCCACTAGATCCGGGGAACTTCCGTGTCGTCCACGACCCGCGGTACCTCAAGTACGTGGGGTAAGCACCCGATCACTATCTTTCCCTAGACGACACTAACATAGAGTCCACTCGATTGGTAGTAACCCCCGTGCCCAACATTTCACATCTTAAAAATCGTGGAGCCTTGCTCCCATATTCATCACATACCACTGACACGGGGTACCAACGGTGTGTTCGGTGCCCTGTGAAAATAGTCATGGCCGCCTATCCAAGCACGACCCCGTCCCGAGAGTGACCTCATGTCACCCCCGTCACTAGTAATGCGGGCACCATGCTAGTATCGACCTAGGTAATCAATAATGCCTTTTCCCATATAAGGGTAGAGTGGTTGCGCATGTAAGGTTGGAATAACGGTCGCAACTTAAACCAATCCGTTTTCAAAACAACATACACACTTGCCTCGGTACACCACTTCGTCATCAAGTGGTTACCCATATAACCATCTCCCTCGGGCATAAATGGCACCCGACGGGGTTTTTGAAAAGTCTTTTGAAGGTACTCTGCCTCCGTCACCATGCATATTCCCGTCCCATTTGCGTAGCCACTATTATAGCAACCTAACTAATCCCACCCACATAACCCTCATAGGAAGGTAGGGTCATGCTTGATGCAAGTTTCAATAGTAAGTAACAAAGGTAGCAACCAAAGTGGTCTCCACCTCAACATGATTCCGATGCATTGATAATAAGGTGCTACGAGACATGCATAAAAAGTTTTCTCGAACATGGTCAAAGGGCTGCTTGCCTTATCCTTCCGAGTCTTCAAACCTTCTGGTCCATCTCCGAGTACTTCGTTTATTTCGTCAACTAACGATGGAAACAATCATAATAAGCAACACAACCAAGCAAAAATAAAAGTGCTCTAAAAATAGGAGTTGGACTTTTCTAGGATACCTCTGGTCATATGAGAAATGACCAAGGTGTTCTCATAGGTATTGGATCAATGGATAGTTTGGAACATTTCAATATGATAGAATCAAGGGGTTTATGGATTTGAAAGAAATGTACAGAAATATATTTTTGAAAAATGAGCAAGGGCACCCATTTAACAAATCATGATTTTAGAAGCATCTAGGAGTTGGTTTCACTGGATTTGGAGTTCAAATGAATTTCCTAGGATTTTGCAACGTTGATAAATATGAAGAAATGGCTCATTATTTGGTGGGGTACAGAAAGTATTAATAAAAATGTTCCAAAACTAAGTTTGGATATGACAAGCACCTAGGAATTTGAACCACTGCATTTGGATCAAATTTGAGCTCTCTATGATTTTCTAAAGTTTATCACGGAAATAGAAAAATGACATTTGATAAATATTTGTGAAGGAAAAGTCTCTGGAAAAATGTGCATGTTGCACCATGTGATAGAGCATGATTTATGGAGCCAGAATAAATTTGAATTATCAAATTTGGAGTCCACTTGAATTATTAATGGATTTATGAAGTTGTCTGGTAAAAGAAAAAGGAAGAAGGGGTTAGGATTTACCTAAGGCATGCACAGGGCGTAGGATAGCCACTGGGCCGGCCCAGAGGCTCAGCCTCGCGGCGCTCGGGCGACGTCGAAAGCAGCTTCCTGCAAGTGTGCCTTCGCACAGGAGAGACGGGCTCTCCTGACGCCGCCTCCACTTAAACGGGCGGGGCCCTCCCACTGGTTCACTGACGCGCAGGGCCCAGCTCTCAGGACGTCGCCTACCTCCCGCTCGAACAGAGCAGAGGCAGAGGAGGCGAGGCCGAGCGGCGCTGGCGTTTCCCCCCGGCGATCCCAGCTACCTCCGGCGACGCCCAGCACGCTGGAGGATTCAGGAGGCCACGCCGCATCCAGAGAGGCGTGCCACGGCCGCTGGGGTGGTCGGACGCGAGCAGCGCATCGGCCCCGGCGGACGATGGTGATGGTGGTGTTTGGCATGGCGGGGAAAGCACGAGGAGGAGAGGATGGAGCACGGGGTGAGTTGGCGGTGGTGAGGAGAGGGTGCGGGAGTGCTCAGGGGGAAGATAGAAAGGTCGAGGCCCCCGAATTTAAGCGGCGGCCGGCGGCTCTGCTCCGGCCATAGAGATGGTCGGAGGGCACGGGGAGAGCAGTAGGCCTGTCGGGGAGGTACACTAGAGGGAGAGGGGGCAAATGGAGCCGCGAGGAGAGTCTGGGGTGCCCTATAAATAGGTGGGCGATGGTCCATCGAGGTCTCGTGCGCCGGCGAGATTGTTCTCGTCGCTGCAAGCCACTGGGGCGCCCGTGGGTGTGTCCGGGGTGTTTGTGGGGTTGGTCCAGGTCGAGGGGAGGGGATAGAAGGAGCGGGGAAGCGTCAGGGTAGCGCGCGTGTGAGGCTTCCCACTGGAGCGCTCGGGCGGCCATGGCACGCGTGCGAGCAGGGGCCGGAGAGAGAGAGGAAGAAGGGGGCCGACCAGCTGTCGTGTCCCGGACGTCGAGGCGGCCTCGGGGGACATGCTGGGGAGGCCCGAGGCTGTCGGGTGCTCCTGATTGGGGGTGGCTACAGTGCGCCAGGGCACTGTAGCGCGCTCCAGAGCACGAGCTCTGCATGCCATGGCATAAAAAAAGTGTCATAGGCGTGTCCCCTTATGTCCAACCGTGCTAGGGGGTAGTAAACAATGCACAGACGGCCTGGTATGCCCTGGAGGGCCACTGGAGTGAGGAGGGAGGTGAGAAAGGAGGAGAATGTTGTTGTCCAGAAGAGTAAAATGTGGTTTTCACCCCTCAATCATTGAGCTCTGGCCATGGGGAAGTTACTGGAGGTAGAAGGTGACTAGGAGCAGCTGTGGTAAAAAGTTGAGCTCAAGTAGAATAGTAAAAGGGGGCAAAACAGTGGTTTTGGTAAAATGGCAGAAGGTGTTTGATGTGGTTTTGGGCAAGCAAATGACTTCCAATTGACATGGGACTTAACAGGATGAAATGGCACATACATTTAGGCCCTTCCACCAAATTCGAGCTCATTTGGGCAAAGTTGCCAATGCAACTTTTGCAAACCCTAGAAATCAACAGAAATGGATTTTCTAAGATTAAGTTAAGCAAATCATCTCCCCTTGATGCACCACTTGGTGTAGTGTCATCTTTTGGGTTTGTGAACATGTCCACAAAATTTGAGGCCCCAAGTAAAAAGTTGGCAATGTAGAGTTTTCCAAATTTGGATCTGGTCAGAAAGGGTTTTGGGGCACTTAGATCAAGTTGTCCTTCTCCAAAACGTGTGCCATTTGGCATAGATGCATAATTACATCATTTTAGCATGCGCACCAAGTTTGAGAGCATTTGGACAAGTTTGGCAATGTAAAGTTGCTCAAACTTCAAAATGGACAGAAATGGTTTTGAGGGGATTAGATGATGTTTCCTTGATCTTCAAGGCATGAGGCTTTGTAAGATCATCAAATATGTCATATTTGACATGATAGAATTTCCCTGGAATTATTGGAGAATATTTCCTTTGTAAATATTTCAAAGGTTTGAAATATCCAGAAAGGGTTAATGAACCATTTGTCCAATATTTTGACCATGTGTTGAAACTCTTATATATGGACAATATATGTCCTATGAGTTTCCCTGAATTTTGGCAAATATTTTTGAAATAATTGAATAATTTTTTCCTATTTAAGACCATTTCTGGTCATAAGAAAAAGCTTTTAAATAAAATATAAAAATAACTTTTAAAATTATAATTTTGTGGTTTCTGGGAGTCCTATACCTAATAGGATTCAAATATACCTTTTGAAAGATTTTTCACACCCTAAATAAGGTACTTGTAGTGCAAACCTCAATTCAGGGGTTTTTGGAAAACTTATTTTAGAAAATACTATTTGGCCAAAACATTTTTATAAGAAAATACTATACTGGTCTATACACATGGCATGATCATTGGGAAAAGGTTTTGGATCAAGGAGATGAAGTATAAGAGTTGGATGATTTATTTGATTTTTAGAGCACTAGCAAACAGCAAACATAAAACCAATCAAGCAAGATCAAAAACACTCAAAAGTTTTTGTCAATCCACATTTTTAGCATGATTATTAGCTTAAGCAATGTGGCATGAAAATCAGGGTGTGACAGTGAGCCCCTACATGGGGATGCGGAATCACCTGGCAGCTCCCCTCGCCGCGCGCATGGGCTCTGTAGGGTTGCTCACGTCGAGGAGCCTCGCGCCGGACCTCCTGGCCGGCGTGCTGGGGTGGATGCGGAGCTGGGACCCCGTGGCCTTCGTCCCCGGCCGGGGGCGATAGAGGACGTGAGGAGTGCGTTGGTGCAGGCGCTTCTCCAGCGTCATTGACGCGCTCGATGATGCGGTGGAGCCACTTGTCGTAGAGGTCATCTGTCGGGCGATAGCGCAAGAGCTCCCGCGCTATCAGCAGCGCACGCTGTTGGTAGACCGGCCCGCAGCGGACCAGAGAGGACGACGCCGCGGCTGGCGAGGGTGAAGGCGCTGTCGTGCGGCCATCTCGCCGCACGGACGGTGGCAGCGACGAGTCCTACTGCTCGTGGACGGCCGGGTCGGTGGCGGTGTTGGCGACCGGCGAGTTGGGGCGGAGCGGTGCGCCATTGCCCGTGGGCGCTGTCTCAGCGACGTTCGCGGCGCGAGCTCGGCGTGTGTCCGCCATGGCTGTGGAGCGGAGTCGACGACGAGAACGTGACGAGGTCATCGGAGAGGAGAGATTTCGACACGCCCCCTACCTGGCGCACCAAATGTCGGATTTAGGGCTCCGTAAAACCCAAGAAGTTCGAACACAGGGGCGTGAACGAAGATCTCTCCCGCTCGCGTCTACCTAGCGCCTCGCCCTCGTCGGTCAAGAGATTCAAGCAAACAATAGATAGAACACATGAGAGTTTATCCAGGTTCGGGCCACCGTGTGGTGTAAGACCCTACTTCCCGCTATGGTGGATTAGCCTCGGGCGGGCTGGAATATGAGCTAGTACAGTGGTTCTTGAGCTCAGGAGGTAAGCTCAGGAGGGACAGGAGGCAAGCGTTCTTGCTCCTTGTGTGGTGGCCGAGTGTATGGATCGATCCCCTTCACAGCGGGAATCCTTGCTACTAATATAGGCGGCCAGGGTCCTCTCCCCCGAAATGTTTAGGCAGGAAGGGATCCCACAATGGCCATTTTTGAGCGGGAACACAAGGACATTCCTACCCTGACAAAAGCAGTCTTCGTCTGCAAAAGGACCAGGCGGTGACGCGGTGGTGGGCTCGACGGTGACATCCTCCTTGTTGTCCTTGTGGTCTTAGGTCTTGTTGCACCGATGGGGAAACCTTTGCCCCGCTCCTCGGGAACCTGCGGCTGCGTTGTCCCCCTTGCATCGAAATGGTAACTGCGCCGCAGGCGGACGCTGGCACCCGCTGGCGCGGTGCGTCACTGCTGACATCACTGCCTCCTCCTGAGGCAGGCTTGGCCTTGGATTCTCCGCCCCTCCGGAGCACCTTGCCGAGGCTGCTCCTGAGGGGGTCTTGACGTCATTCTCCTCGCGAGGCTTAGTCCCCTCGCGAGGGTCTTGGACAGTTGGTCGATCAGCTGGGCCGTACCAGGCCGTAGTAGGAGCGCGTTGCGGCCCGCAGACACGCAAGTCTGGGTACCCTGGTTCCCAGTACGCCGACAGTCGTCCTGTCGATCTATCTCGGCTTCTCGCTCTTCGTACATGCACACTCGAGGTGAGTCATGAATAATGTCGCAAGGCAGGACAGCCTCTGCGCCGTACACCATAAAAAAGGGTGTGTATCCGGTCGTCCGATTGGGTGTGGTCGGCAGCCCTCGGAGTACGGAGTCAAGCTCTTCGACCCAATGTTTATCATACTCCCGTGGGGAGCGCACTAGTCGGGGTTTAATGCTGCTCATTATCAGACCATTGGCTCTTTCGACTTGACCATTTGTTTGAGGATGGTACACGGAAGCGTAATCAAGTTTAATGCCTAACTTTGCGCACCAGTTTTTTACCTCATCAGCTGTAATGTTGGCGCCATTATCTGTGATAATACTATGTGGGACACCATAACAAGTACTACACCGGATATAAAATCTATCACCGGCCCTGCCTTAGCTGTTTTTACTGGCTTGGCTTCTATCCATTTAGTGAATTTATCTACCATCACTAGCAAGTATTTCTTGTTATAGCTTCCCCATTTAAGAGGTCCTACCATATCAAGCCCCCAGACCGCAAAAGGCCAAGTAATGGGGATTGTTCTCAAAGCGGTGGGAGGCATGTGACTTTGATTTGCAAATTGCTGGCAGCCAACGCAATGTTGGACTAGGGTCTGGGCATTTGCTCGGGCAGTGGGCCAGAAAAAGCCAGCTCGAAAAGCTTTGCACATGAGCGCCCGAGCTGTAGCGTGGTGGCTGCCCATTCCAGCGTGTATTTCAGTGAGAATTTGCCTTCCCTCCTCTTCGAAGATGCACCTTTGAAGAACACCAGTAGTGCTTTTCTTGTATAGTTCACCTTCGTGAACTTTGTAGGCTTTAGAACGTCGTACTATGCGGCGGGCCTCATTTTGGTCATCGGAGAGCTCCTGCCTATTAAGGTAAGCTAAGAAGGGCTCTGTCCAGGGGGCTATGACATCCATGATCTCATGAGCCAAATAAGTTATCGCCATGTCTGATTCTCTGATGACGTTTGGGTTAAGTTCGGTCGGGGTGTGTTCGGATCCGAATCAGTATCGACGCTCGCGTCCTGCCATGTTACTGATGGCTTGAGCAACCTTTCCACAAAGGTGTTAGGCAGGATTGGGTCGCGTTTAGCGCCAATACTGTGACGCCCCCGATTTGACCATACATTAATCAAGCACGCAAATGTGTACGACCAAGATCAGGGACTCACTGAAAGATATGACAATCACAACTCTAGACACAAATTAAAATAATACAAGCTTTATATTACAAGCCAGGGGCCTCGAGGGCTCCAATACATAAGCTCGAAACACAAGAGTCAGTGGAAGCATTAATATCTGAGTACAGACATAAGTTAAACAAGTTGCCTTAAGAAGGCTAGCACAAATGTAGCAACGATCGAAGAGGCAAGGCCCCCTGCCTGGGACCTACTAACTACTCCTCGAAGCCGAACTCCACGTAGAAACATCCTCGGGATCTTCTGGCTCCTGGACTCCACCACCTGGTTGCATCATCCGAGAAGAAGGAACAAAAGGGGAAAAGGGGGGAGCAAAGCAACCGTGAGTACTCATCCAAAGTACTCGCAAGCAAGGTTCTACACTACAAATGCAATGGTATCTATGTAAAGGGATAATATCTGTGGACTGAACTGCAGAATGCCAGAATAAGAGGGGGATAGCTAATCCAATCGAAGACAACACTTCTGGCAACCTCCATCTTGCAGCAGTAGAATAGAATAGATGGTAAGTTAACCAAGTAACATCTTATAGCATAAACCTACCCGGCGATCCTCCCGCACATCACCCTGTGAGAGAGCAACCACCGAGTTATATCTGGAACTCATCTGGGTGTGTTTTATTAAGTATCCGGTTCTAGTTGTCATGAGGTCGGAGTACAACTCCGGGTCGTCCTTTTACCGATGGACACGGCTATTCGCATAGATTAGCTTCTCTGCAGGGGTGCACCACATTACCCAGCACGCTCGATCCCATTTGGCCGGACACACTTTCTTGGGTCATGCCCGGCCTCGGAAGATCAACACGTCGCAGCCCTACCTAAGCACAGCAGAGAGGTGATACGTCTCCAATGTATCTACTTTTCCAAACCCTTTTTCCCTTGTTTTGGACTCTAACTTGCATGATTTGAATGGAACTAACCCGGACTGACGCTGTTTTCAATAGAATTGCCATGGTGTTGCTTTTATGCAGAAATAAAAAGTTCTCGGAATGACCTGAAAATCCACGGAGAATTATTTTGGAAAATATAAAAAATACCTGCAAGAAGATCCAGACCAGGGGGCCCACACCCTGTCCACGAGGGTGGGGGCGCCCCCCCAGGGCGCGCCCCCTGCCTCGTGGGCCCCCTGGTGGTCCACCGACGTATCCACATATCCTATATATTCACTTTCGGGGAGAAAAAAATCAGAGAGGAAGAATTATGGCGTTTTACGATACGGAGCCGCCACCAAGCCCTAATCTCTCTCGGGAGGGCAGATTTGGAGTCTGTTCGGGGCTCCAGAGAGTGGAGATCATCGCCATCGTCATCATCAACCTTCCTCCGTCACCAATTCCATGATGCTCACCGCCGTGTGTGAGTAATTCCATTGTAGGCTTGCTGGACGGTGATGGGTTGGATGGGATCTATCATGTAATCGAGTTAGTTTTGTTAGGGTTTGATCCCTAGTATCCACTATGTTCTGAGATTGATGTTGCTATGACTTTGCTATGCTTAATGCTTGTCACTAGGGCCCAAGTGCCATGATTTCAGATCTGAACCTATTATGTTTTAATGAATATATGTGTGTTCTTGATCATATCTTGCAAGTCTATAGTCACCTACTATGAGTTATGATCCGGCAACCCCGAAGTGACAATAATCGGGACCACTCCCAGTGATGACCATAGTTTGAGGAGTTCATGTATTCACTATGTGTTAATGCTTTAGTCCGGTACTCTATTAAAAGGAGGCCTTAATATCCCTTAGTTTCCAATAGGACCCCGCTGCCACAGGCGGGTAGGACAAAAGATGACATGCAAGTTCTTTTCCATAAGCATGTATGACTATATTCGGAATACATGCCTACATTGCATTGATGAACTTGAGCTAGTTCTGTGTCACCCTAGGTTATAACTTTTACATGATGAATTGCATCCGACATAATTTCCCATCACCGATCCAATGCCTACGAGCTTTTCACATATTGCTTGTTGCTTATTTACTTTTCCGCTGCTACTATTACAAAAACTACAAAAACACTATCGTTACTTTTATTGCCGCTACCGCCACTATCATATTACTTTGCTACTAAACTATCTTGCTGCAGATACTAAGTTTCCAGGTGTGGTTGAATTGACAACTCAGCTGCTAATACTTAAGAGTATTCTTTGGCTCCCCTTGTGTAGAATCAATAAATTTGTGTTGAATACTTTACCCTCGAATACTATTGCGATCCCCTACACTTGTGGGTTATCAAGACTATTTTCTGACGCCGTTGCCGGGGAGCATAGCTCTATTCTTTAAGTCACTTGGGATTTATATCTGTTGATCACTATGCAGAATTTGAAGGACTCAAAAACCAAGATCTTACCCTCAACTACGAGGGGAGGTAAGGAACTGCCATCTAGCTCTGCACTTGATTCTCCTTCTGTTATGGGTAAATTTGCGACACCTACTCATGCTATTGAATCTAATATGTCGTACGTTCTTGATGATGCCACTTCTGCTATGTATGATGAAACTACTTCTATGCTTGATAATACTGTGCCACTAGGTGAATTTCTAGATGAACAAATTGCTAAGGTTAGGGAGAATGCAAATATTGAAACTGATGATATTTATGAAAGTGATGATGAAGCTTCTCCCAATAGATATGAATTGCCTGTTGTTCCTGAGGGTTATATTATGGATGAAGAAACTGCTAGAGACTTTCTTGCTTGCAACGATAGATATCATCTCAAGAAATTATTAGCTAAGATGAAAGAAAAGTCCTTGAATGCTAGAATGAAACATGACCCTGCTTTTACTACTTCGCCTATCTGTGTTACTTATAAGGATTATGAATTCTCTGTTGATCCTGAGTTAATTACTTTGGTTGAATCTGATCCTTTCCATGGCTATGAATCTGAAACCGTTTTGGCACATCTCACTAAATTAAATGATATAGCCACCCTGTTTACCAACGATGAAAAGATTTGTTATTACTATATACTTAAGTTGTTCCCTTTCTCGTTAAAGGGTGATGCAAAGACTTGGTTTAATTCTCTTGATCCTGGTTGTGTGCGTAGTCCCCAGGATATGATGTATTGTTGGAAATATGCCCTAGAGGCAATAATAAAATGGTTATTATTATATTTCCTTGTTCATGATAATTGTATGTTATTCATGCTTGAATTGTATTATCCGGAAACAGCGATACATGTGTGAATACACAGACCACAACGTGTCCCTAGTAAACCTCTAGTTACTAGCTCGTTGATCAACAGATGGTTACAGTTTCCTGACCATGGACATTGGATGTCATTGATAAAGAGATCACATCATTAGGAGAATGATGTGATGGACAAGACCCAATCCTAAGCCTAGCACAAGATAGTGTAGTTCGTAATGCTAAAGCTTTTCCAATGTCAAGTATCTTTTCCTTAGACCATGAGGTTGTGCAACTCCCGGTTACCGTAGGGATACTTTGGGTGTGCCAAATGTCACAATGTAACTGGGTGGCTATAAAGGTATGGAACAGGTATCTCCGAAAGTATCTGTTGGGTTGGCACGAACCGAGACTGAGATTATTCACTCCGTATGACGGAGAGGTATCTCTGGGCCCACTCGGTAAGACATCATCATAATAAGCTCAATATGACTAAGGAGTTGGTCATGGGATGATGTATTACGAAACGAGTAAAGAGACTGGCCATGACGAGATTGAACAAGGAATCGGTATACCGACGATGGAATCTCGGGCAAGTACTATACCGATAGACAAAGGGATTTGTATACGGGATTGATTGAATCCTTGACATCATGGCTCATCCGATGAGATCATCGAGGAACATGTAGGAACCAACATGGGTATCCAGATCCAGTTGTTGGTTATTGACCGGAGAGTTGTCTCGGTCATGTCTACGTGTCTCCCGAACCCGTAGGGTCTACACACTTATGGTTCGGTGACGCTAGGGTTGTAGAGATATATGCACACGGTAACCCGAATGTTGTTTGGAGTCCCGGATGAGACCCCGGACGTCACGAGGAGTTCCGGAATGGTCCGGAGGTAAAGAATTATATATAGGAAGTCCAGTTTCGGCCATCGGGAGAGTTTCGAGGGTCACCGGTAGTGTACCGGGACCACCGGAAGGGTCCCGGGGGTCCACCGGGTGGGGCCACCCATCCCAGAGGTTGGGAACCCTAGGGGTGGGGGCGCCCCACATGCCTTGGGGGGGAAGTTCTCCCCCTAGGCCGCCGCCCCCTAGGAGATTGGAACTCCTAGGGCCGGCGCCCCCCCCCCCCTGGGCCCCTATATATATTGGGGGGAGGGAGGGCAGCCGCACCCTTGCTCCTGGCGCCTCCCTCTCCCTCTTGTTACACCTCTCCCTCCTCCTGTGGTGCTTGGCGAAGCCCTGCGGAAATTCCGTTGCATCCACCACCACGCCGTCGTGCTGCTGGATCTCCATCAACCTCTCCTCCCCCCTTGCTGGATCAAGAAGGAGGAGACGTCGCTGCACCGTACGTGTGTTGAACGCGGAGGTGCCGTCCGTTCGGCGCTGGGATCATCGGTGATTTGGATCACGACGAGTACGACTCCATCATCCACGTTCTCTTGAACGCTTCCGCTCGCGATCTACAAGGGTATGTAGATGCACTCCTTTCTCCCTCGTTGCTAGATGACTCCTTAGATTGATCTTGGTGATGCATAGAATTTTTTTGAATTCTGCTACATTCCCCAACAGTGGCATCTGAGCTAGGTCTTTGCGTAGCATCTTGCACGAGTAAAACACAAAGCAGTTGTGGGCGTAGATTTGTTCGATTCTCTTACCACTACTAGTCTTATCTTGATTTGGCAGCATCATGGGATGAAGCGGCCCGGACCGACCTTACACGTACGCTTACGTGAGAGAGGTTCCACCGACTGACATGCACTAGTTGCATAAGGTGGCTAGCGGGTGACAGTCTCTCCCACTTTAGTCGGATCGGATTCATGAAAATGGTCCTTATGAAGGGTAAATAGAAATTAGCATATCACGTTGTGGTTTTGGCGTAGGTAAGAAACGTTCTTGCTAGAAACCTATAGCAGCCACATAAAACTTGCAACAACAATTAGAGGACGTCTAACTTGTTCTTGCAGCATGTGCCGTGTGATGTGATATGGCCAAAAGATGTGATGAATGATATATGTGATGTATGAGATTGATCAAGTTCTTGTAATAGGAATCACGACTTGCATGTCGATGAGTATGACAACCGGCAGGAGCCATAGGAGTTGTCTTATTTATTGTATGACATGTGTGTCACTGAATAACGCCATGTAATTACTTTACTTTATTGCTAAATGTTAGCCATAGTAGTAGAAGTAATTTTTGGCGAGACGACTTCATGAAGACACGATGATGGAGATCATGATGATGGAGATCATGGTGTCATGCCGGTGACGATGATGATCATGGAGCCCCGAAGATGAAGATCAAAGGAGCAAGATTATATTGGCCATATCATGTCACTATTTGATTGCATGTGATGTTTATCATGTTTATGCATCTTATTTGCTTAGAACGACGGTAGTAAATAAGATGATCTCTCACTAAAATTTCAAGAATTGTGTTTCCCCTAACTGTGCACCGTTGCTAAGGATCGTTGTTCCGAAGCACCGCGTGATGATCGGGTGTGATAGGCTCTAACGTTCGCATACAACGGGTGTAAGCCAGATTTACACACGCAATACACTTAGGGTTCACTTGACGAGCCTAGCATGTACAGACATGGCCTCGGAACAGGGAAGACCGAAAGGTCGAACATGAGTCGTATAGAACATACGATCAACATGAAGATGTTCACCGTTGATGACTAGTCCATCTCAAGTGATGATCGGACACGGCTTAGTCGATTCGGATCATGTATCACTTAGATGACTAGAGAGATGTCAATCTGAGTGGGAGTTCATTAAATTTGTTTAGATGAACTTAATTGTCATGAACTTAGTCTAAAATCTTTACAATATGTCTTGTAGATCAAATGGCCCATGCTCATGTTACCCTCAACTTCAATGCGTTCCTAGAGAAAGCCAAGCTGAAAGACGATGGTAGCAACTATACGGACTGGGTCCGTAACTTGAGGATCATCCTCATAGCTGCCAAGAAAACATATGTCCTTGAAGCACCGTTAGGTGACGCTCCCGCCCCAGCAAACCAAGACGTTATGAACGCTTGGCAGTCGCGTTGTGATGGTTGCTCCCTGGTTCAGTGCGGCATGCTTTACGGCTTAGAATCGGGGCTCCAAAAGCGTTTTGAGCACCACGGAGCATATGAGATGTTCCAAGAGCTGAAAATGGTTTTCCAAGCTCATGCCCGAGTCGAGAGATATGACGTCTCCGACGCATTCTACAGTTGTAAGATAGAGGAGAATAGTTCTGTCAGCGAGCACATACTCAAATTGTCTGGGTTGCACGATCGCTTGTCTCAGTTGGGAATGAATCTCCCAGACGAAGCGGTCGTTGACAGAATCCTTCAGTCGCTCCCACCTAGCTACAAGAGCTTCGTGATAAACTTCAATATGCAAGGGATGGAGAAGTCCATTCCCGAGGTGTATTCAATGTTGAAATCAGCGGAGGTGGAGATCAAGAAAGAGCATGAAGTGTTGATGGTGAATGAAACCACTAAGTTCAAGAAACAAAAGGGTAAAAAGAACTTCAAGATGGACGGCAAAGGAGTTGTCGCGCCCGGTAAGCCAGTTGCCGGGAAGAAGCCAAAGAATGGACCCAAGCCTGAGACTGAGTGCTTTTATTACAAGGGAACGTGTCACTGGAAGCGAAACTGCCCCAAATATTTAGCAGATAAGAAGGCCGGCAACGTCAAAGGTATATATGATATACATGTTATTGATGTGTACCTTACCAGCGCTCGTAGTAGCTCATGGGTATTTGATACCGGTGCAGTTGCTCACATTTGTAACTCAAAGCAGGAGCTGCGGAATAAGCGGAGACTGGCGAAGGATGAGGTGACGATGCGTGTCGGGAATGGTTCCAAGGTCGATGTGATCGTCGTCGGCACGCTACCTCTATATCTACCCTCAGGATTAGTTTTTAAACCTTAATAATTGTTATTTAGTACCAGCTTTGAGCATGAACATTGTATCTGGATCTCGTTTAATGGGAGATGGCTACTCATTTAAATCCGAGAATAATGGTTGTTCTATTTATATGAGAGATATGTTTTATGGTCATGCCTCGCTGGTCAATGGTTTATTCTTGATGAATCTCGAACGTGATGTTACACATATTCATAGTGTGAATGCCAAAAGATGTAAAGTTGATAATTATAGTCCCACATACTTGTGGCATTGTCGCCTTGGGCATATTGGTGTCAAACGTATGAAGAAGCTCCATGCAGATGGACTTCTAGAATCTCTTGATTATGAATCATTTGATGCGTGCGAACCATGCCTCTTGGGCAAGATGACCAAGACTCCGTTCTCCGGAACATTGGAGTGAGCGACCAACTTATTGGAAATCATACATACCGATGTGTGCGGTCCAGTGAGTGTTGAAGCTCGCGGAGGCTATCGTTATGTTCTCACCCTCACGGATGACTTAAGTAGATATGGGTATGTCTACTTAATGAAACACAAGTCTGAGACTTTTGAGAAGTTCAAGGAATTTCAGAATGAGGTTGAGAATCAACGTGATAGAAAAATAAAGTTCTTACGATCAGATCATGGAGGAGAATATTTAAGTCACAAATTTGGCACGCACTTAAGGAACTGTGGAATTGTTTCGCAATTGACACTGCCTGGAACACCTCAGCGTAATGGTGTGTCCGAACGTCGTAATCGCACTCTGTTGGACATGGTGCGATCCATGATGTCTCTCACCGACTTACCGCTATCTTTTTGGGGTTATGCTTTAGAGACTGCCGCATTCACTTTAAATAGGGCTCCGTCAAAATCCATTGAGACGACACCATATGAACTTTGGTTTGGCAAGAAACCTAAGCTGTCATTTCTAAAAGTTTGGGTTTGCGATGCTTATGTCAAGAAACTTCAACCTGAAAAGCTCGAACCTAAATCGGAAAAATGCGTCTTCATAGGATACCCAAAGGAAACTATTGGGTACACCTTCTACCTCAGATCCGAAGGAAAGGTCTTTGTTGCCAAGAATGGATCCTTTCTGGAGAAAGAGTTTCTCTCGAAAGAAGTAAGTGGGAGGAAAGTGGAACTTGATGAGGTGACAGTCACTCCTTCCGAACCAGAAAGTAGCGCAGCACAGGAAGTTGTTCCTGAGGTGCCTGCACCGACTAGGGAGGAAGTTAATGATGATGATCATGAAGCTTCAGATCAAGTTACTACTGAACTTCGAAGGTCCATAAGGACACGTTCCGCACCATAGTGGTACGGCAACCCTGTCATGGAAATCATGTTGTTAGACAACGGTGAACCTTCGAACTATGAAGAAGCGATGGCGGGCCCTGATTCCAACAAATGGCTTGAAGCCATGAAATCCGAGATAGGATCCATGTATGAAAACAAAGTATGGACTTAGGTGGACTTGCCCGATGATCGGCACGCCATAGCAAATAAATGGATATTTAAGAAGAAGACTGACACGGATGGTAATGTGACCATCTATAAGGCTCGACTTGTCGCAAAAGGTTATCGACAAGTTCAAGGGATTGACTACGATGAGACTTTCTCTCCCGTAGCGATGCTGAAGTCCGTCCGAATCATGTTAGCAATTGCCGCATTCTATGATTATGAGATATGGCGAATGGACGTCAAAACGGCATTCCTTAATGGCTTCCTCAAGGAAGAGTTGTATATGATGCAACCGGAAGGTTTTTTCGATCCGAAGAATGCTAACAAGGTATGCAAGCTCCAGCGCTCAATCTATGGGCTAGTGCAAGCATCTCGGGGTTGGAATATTCGCTTTAATGATGTGATCAAAGCATTTGGGTTTATACAGACTTGGGGAGAAGCCTGTATTTACAAGAAAGTGAGTGGGAGCTCTGTGGCATTTCTCATATTATATGTGGATGATATACTGCTGATGGGAAATGATATAGAATTCTTGGAAAGCATAAAGGCCTACTTGAATAAGAGTTTTTCAATGAAGGACCTTGGAGAAGCTGCTTACATATTAGGCATCAAGATCTATAGAGATAGATCAAGACGCCTCATTAGCCTTTCACAAAGCACATACCTTGATAAGATATTGAAGAAGTTCAATATGGATCAGTCCAAGAAAGGGTTCTTGCCTGTATTGCAAGGTATGAGATTGAGCACGGCTCAATCCCCGACCACGGCAGAAGATAGAGAAAAGATGAGTGTCATCCCCTATGCCTCAGCCATAGGTTCTATTATGTATGCCATGCTGTGTACCAGAACTGATGTGAACCTTGCCATTAGTTTGGTATGGAGGTACCAAAGTGATCCCGGTATGGAACACTGGACAGCGGTCAAGAACATCCTGAAGTACCTGAAAAGGACTAAGGATATGTTTCTCGTTTATGGAGGTGACGAAGAGCTCGTCGTAAAGGGTTACGTCGATGCTAGCTTTGACACAGATCCGGATGACTCCAAGTCACAAACCGGATACGTGTATATTTTGAATGGTGGGGCAGTCAGCTGGTGCAGTTGCAAGCAAAGCGTCGTGGCGCATTCTACATGTGAAGCGGAGTACATAGCTGCTTGCGAAGCAGCGCGGGAAGGAGTCTGGATGAAGGAGTTCATCACCGACCTAGGAGTCATTCCAAGCGTGTCGGGCCCGATGACTCTCTTCTGTGACAACACTGGAGCTATTGCCATTGCCGGAGCCCAGGTTTCACAAGAATACCAAGCACATCAAGCGCCGTTTCAACTCCATCCGGAATTATGTTCAAGATGGAGACATAGATATTTGTAAACGGATACGGATCTGAATGTCGCAGATCCGTTGACTAAACCTCTTCCACGGGCAAAACATGATCAACACCAGAACTCTATGGGTGTTCGATTCATCACAATGTAACTAGATTATTGACTCTAGTGCAAGTGGGAGACTGTTGGAAATATGCCCTAGAGGCAATAATAAAATGGTTATTATTATATTTCCTTGTTCATGATGATTGTCTGTTATTCATGCTTGAATTGTATTATCCGAAAATAGTGATACATGTGTGAATACACAGACCACAATGTGTCCCTGGTAAACCTCTAGTTACTAGCTCGTTGATCAACAGATGGTTACGGTTTCCTGACCATAGACATTGGATGTCATTGATAATGAGGTCACATCATTTGGAGAATGATGTGATGGACAAGACCCAATCCTAAGCCTAGCACAAGATCGTGTAGTTCGTAATGCTAAAGCTTTTCCAATGTCAAGTATCTTTTCCTTAGACCATGAGGTTGTGCAACTCCCGGATACCGTAGGGATACTTTGGGTGTGCCAAACATCACAACATAACTGGGTGGCTATGAAGGTACACAACGGGTATCTCCGAAAGTATTTGTTGGGTTGGCACGAACCGAGACTGGGATTTGTCACTTCGTATGACGGAGAGGTATCTCTGGGCCCACTCGGTAAGACATCATCATAATGTGATCAATATAACTAAGGAGTTGGTCACGGGATGATGTATTACGGAATGAGTAAAGAGACTTGTTGTGACGAGATTGAACAAGGTATCGGTGTACCGACGATCGAATCTTGGCCAAGTACTATACCGATAGACAAAGGGAATTGTATACGGGATTGATTGAATCCTTGACATCGTGGTTCATCCGATGAGATCATCGAGGAACATGTAGGAAACAACATGGGTATCCAAATCCAGCTGTTTGTTATTAACTGGAGAGTCGTCTCGGTCATGTCTACGTGTCTCCCGAACCCGTAGGGTCTACACACTTATGGTTCGGTGACGCTAGGGTTGTAGAGATATATGCACATGGTAACCCAAATGTTGTTCGGAGTCCTGGATGAGATCCCGGACGTCACGAGGAGTTCCGGAATGCTCCGGAGGTAAAGGATTATATATAGGAAGTCCAGTTTCGGCCATCGGGAGAGTTTCGGGGGTCACTAGTAGTGTACTGGGGATCCATCGGGTGGGGCCACCTATCCCGGAGGGCCCCATGGGCCGATGGGGGAGGGGAACCAGCCCATAGTGGGTTGGTGCGCCCCCCCTAGGCTTCCCCCCTGCGCCTAGGGTTGGGAACCCTAGGGGTGGGGGCGCCCCACATGCCTTGGGGGGCAAGTTCCCCCCCCCTAGGCCGCCGCCCCCCTAGGAGATTGGATCTCCTAGGGCCGGCGCCCCCCCTGGGCCCCTATATATAGTGGGGGGAGGGAGGGCAGCCGCACCCTTGATCCTGGCGCCTCCCTCTCCCTCTCGTTACAACTCTCCCTCCTCCCGCGGTGCTTGGTGAAGCCCTGCAGAATTTCCGTTGCATCCACCACCACGCCGTCGTGCTGCTGGATCTCCATCAACCTCTCCTCCCCCCTTGCTGGATCAAGAAGGAGGAGACGTCGCTGCACCATACATGTGTTGAACGCAGAGGTGTCGTCCGTTCGGCGCTGGGATCATCGGTGATTTGGATCACGACGAGTACGACTCCATCATCCACGTTCTCTTGAACGCTTCCGCTCGCGATATACAAGGGTATGTAGATGCACTCCTTTCTCCCTCGTTGCTAGATGACTCCTTAGATTGATCTTGGTGATGCGTAGAATTTTTTTGAATTTTGCTACGTTCCCCAACATGTATTACTTCTCTGCTAAATATTTTCCCGCTCATAAGAAACAAGCTACCTTACGGGAAATATATAACTTTGTGTGAATTCAAGAAGAGAGTCTCGCACAAGCTTGGGGGATGCTTCTCCAATTACTTAATGCTTTGCCTGATCATCCTCTTGAGATGAACGATATACTTGATGTCTTTTATAATGGACTAACCGATGCTTCGAGAGACCACCTGGATAGTTGTGCTGGTTGTGTTTTCAGGGAAAGAACAATTGATCAAGCTGAATTACTATTGAATAATATGCTGGCCAATGAAAATAATTGGACACTTCCTGAACCAGCCCCTAAGCCAACTCCGAAGAAAAAGAGGTGTTCTATTTCTCAGTCCTGAAGATATGCAAGAGGCAAAGAAATCTATGAAAGAAAAAGGTATTAAAGCTGAAGATGTTAAGAATTTACCACCTATTGAAGAAATACATGGTCTTGATAACCCGACACACGTAGTAAAGGTAAATTCTCTTTATAGATTTGATGAAGGTGATATTCCTCGTTATAAGTCTGCTAGCCAATGCTTAGATGAGTTGACAATTTATTGTGAAACAAGAAAACTTCAATGCTTATTTTGGTAGACAATTACAACACAATGCTTATATGATTGAACGCTTGAGTGATTATCTGTCTAGAGTTAAAGGTGAACTGAAACTCATTAGTAAACATGCTTCCATGGTCACCACTCAAGTAGAACAAATATTTAAGGCTCAGAATGATTTGCTCAATGAATTAAATAGTAAGAATAATGATTATGCTGTTAGAGTTGCTACAAGAGGTGGTAAGATGACTCGGGAACCTTTGTATCCTGAAGGCCACCCTAAGAGAATTGAGTAAGATTCTCACAGAGCTAATTTAGATGCACCTAGTTCTTCTAAGAAGAAGAAAAAGAAAAATGATAGGACTTTGCATGCTTCTAGTGAACCTGTAGCTGACACACCTGAGTATCCCAATATATCTGTTTCTGATGCTCTGACACAATCTGGTAATGAACATGAACCTAGTGATAATATAAATGATGATGGTCATAATGATGCTCAACCTAGCAATGATAATGATGTAGAGATTGAACCTGCTGATGATCTTGATAACCCACAATCAAACAATCAACATTATGATAAGAGAGACTTTGTTGGTAGGAAGCACGGTAGGGAAAGAGAACCATGGGTTCAGAAATCCATGCCTTTTCCTCCGAAACCATCCAAGAAAAAGGATGATGAGGATTTTGAGCGTTTGCTGAAATGATTAGACCTATCTTTTTGTGTATGTGTTTGACTGATGTGCTTAAAGCAAATCCTTATGCTAAATATATGAAAGATATTATTACCAATAAAAGATAGATACCTGAAGTAGAAATTTCCACCATGCTTGCCAATTACACTTTTAAGGGTGGAATACTTAAGAAACTAGGAGATCCGGGAGTACCTACTATACCTTGCTCCATTAAACGAAACTATGTTAAAACTGCTTTATGTGATCTTGGAGCCGGTGTTAGTGTTATGCCTCTCTCTTTATATCGTAGACTTGACTTGAGTAAGTTGACACCTACTGAAATATCTTTGCAAATGGCTGATAAATCAATTGCTATACCTGTCGGTATTTGTGAGGATGCGCCTGTGGTAGTTGCAAATGTTACTATTCTAACAGACTTTGTTATCCTTGATATTCCCGAGGACGATAGTATGTCTATTATCCTTGGTAGGCCCTTTTTGAATACTGCAGGGGCTGTTATTGATTGCAACAAAGGCAATGTCACTTTTCAGGTCAATGGTAATGAGCATACGGTACACTTCTCGAGGAAACAACCTCAGGTCCACAGTATCAATTATATTGGAAAAATTTCAACTATTACTATTGGAGGTTTTGAATTTCCTCTTCCTATTGTCAAGGAGACATATAATATTCTTATTGTTGGGGACATACATATCCCCATTGAGGTAACCTAGTGTTATTAGAAAATTCTCCAGTTTCATGTTATTCGGAAAGAGTTTATTAACAAGACCTGATCAACCTTGTTAATGGATTCCTTTTGATGAGCATGAGATAGGTGAATCTAGATAGCACAACTTTCTGTACCCTCCTTTTACTTTCTGTTAATTATGGTAAATAAAGCAAACATAGTATTTTCTGTCTGTTTCCAGACTTATCCAAGCAATAAAAAATACCCCAAAAATAAAAGTTCTCCAAATGCCCTGAAAATGAAATATGATTCTTTCTAGAATATTAGAGAAAATATGGCACAGAACACACAGCGAGGGGAGCCAGCACCTGGCCACGAGGGTCCAGGGCCCGCCCCCTGCCTCGTGGGCCCCACGTGGCCCCCTCCACTTATTCCTGCACCCACACTCTTCTTCTTTCTCCCAAAAAATTCACCAACCAGCTCAAACCCGAGTTCTAGCTCATCTTGCTGCCATTTCCGATCTCCTTGCTCAAAGCACCATTCATCAAACTATTTGGGGAGATTGTTCCTTGGTATGTGACTCCTCCATTGGTCCAATTAGTTTTTGTTCTAGTGCTTTATTTGTTGCAAATTTTTGCTGCTGTGGAGACCTTGTTCTTGAGCTTGCATGTCAAATTTTCTTGGTCCCAAGTAGTTCTAATGCATGATATAGTCTCTAGGCACTAGTAGGAGTTGTTGATATCAATCTTGTTGAGTTTGGTTAACTTTTATTTTGAGTTACTAAAAATTTCAGAAATTTCAGAAAAGGAAAATGATAAAGAGATTGTTGAGGGGCTCCTCCAGTAAGAGCTCAGAGGAGAAGAAGAAAGAACAAAATAAGAAGCCCAAATATAATCTTCCTCGAAGTTCGACCGTGCGAATGGCCTTGTAATGATTTCATGATGTCCGCCGGGTTTTACGAAGACTTTTATTGGTTGGTAAATAATGCAGGCCACACCGACTTCCTCCACGACAAGCGTGAACAGCATATATCTCGTTACATCAGATGCCTTCTACAAGTACCAGGGCCAGGCACAAGCTTCAGAGCGTGAGCCGGAGCCACCACTCGATCCTTACCGTCTATCTGTTTATGGGCGGGATCTGGATGAGCTTGCCAACCAGTGGCACCCGGAGGACACATCTCAGTACACTGGAGGGAGTAGCTTTGATCCGTGGCCATAGACCAACTTAGGCCAAAAGCCTAAGCTTGGGGGAGTACGTGTTTCTCACCGACTTTACTTTCACGTTCACACTTATTTTAGTTGTCGGTGCTCACACTCTTTCAATGTACCATCCATGTTTGGTTTCATTTCTTTTTCTTAGTCTTTTTCTCGTGTGCTAGAAAAACCTTAAGAAAAACAAAAAAATATTAGTTGTAGCTTCTAGCTAGTTTACTTTCCTTGTAGTAGTAATTAAAGAAAACCCAAAAAGATGTACCGTTCTTCTTTTGCTTGTTGGGAGCTTTCCCGTGTAAATAGTTTCTTTTCTTTTCTTTGGGGGTTAAGAGTAGAAGACCATGATTGAGAATGCTTAGTGGCTCTCATATGCTTTATTGTTGATTTAACCTTGAGCCATATTACCTTGTCTTCTCTCCTGTATTAAATGCCTGCAGATTCGAGCTTAGTCCAATGCACGTGCACTATTATTATTATCCACACTATTCGGTCGTGCGAGTGAAAGGCAATAAGGATGATATATGATGAACTAATTGAGATGAGAAAAGCTGGTATGAACTCGACCTCTCTTGTTTTTGTAAATATGATAGTTCATCGTTCCTGATTCAGCTTGTTATGAATGAAACATGCTTGCAATGACAATTAGAGATCATAGCTGCTTATGCCATGCTTAATTAGCTGAGAGTTTATAATGGTCTATCTTGCGTGCCAACATGATATTAAAATGGTTGTGATGTGGTATGATAGGGTGGTATCCTCCTTTGAACGATTCAAGTGGTCTGACTTGGCACATGTTCATGCATGTAGTTGAAACAAATCAACATAGCCTCCACGATATTTATGTTCATGGTGATTTATATCCTACTCATGCTTGCATTCATTGTTGATTAATTTTAATGCATGTTCATGACCGTTGTCGCTCTCTAGCTGGTCGCTTCCCAGTCTCTTTCTAGCCTTCACGTGTACTAAGCGGGAATACTGCTTGTGCATCCACTTCCATAAACCCCAAAGTTATTCCACATGAGTCCACCATACCTTCCTATATGCGGTATTTACTTGCCGTTCCAAGTAAATTTGTATGTGCCAAACTCTAAACCTTCAACTGAAATTCTGTTTTGTATGCTCGAACAGCTCATGTATCAACTAGGGTTGTCTATATCTTCCATGATAGGTGGGTTATTCTCACGATGAGTGGACTCCGCTCATCATTCACGAGAAAATCGCTGGTAACCGGGATGCACAGTCCCATGCTCAAAATCATAAAAATTAAACAAAACTCCCCCAGGGTTGTTGCTTATTTGGACGGTACCCCGTGGATTTGGATGGCCGTGGAGTGTGCTTGTTGGTGGTTGGGGGAGTATAAACTTTATCATTCTGTTTGGGAACCGCCTATAATGTGCGTAGCATGGGAGATATCGAGATTCTTGGTTGATATGTTGACAATGAAAGTATACCGCTCAAAATGTTATTCATCTCTATTTAAAAATCGAGCTCTGGCACCTATACAAATCCCTGCTTCCCTCTGCGAAGGGCATATCTATTTACTTTTATGCAGAGTCATCATCCTCTTATCAAAGAGCACCAGTAGAAGAGCACCTTTGTCATTTGCATGTATTACTATTAATTTGCATTGAGTATGATCATGACTGGATCTCTTTTACCATGAATTACATTGTCTAGTCAGTCCTTGATCTTTAAAGATGCTCTGCATTTATGTTTTGCGGTCTCAAAAAGGGCTAGAGAGATACCATCTTGTTATATCATATCATGATTGTTTTGAGAAAGTGTTGTCATCAGAGGTTTATTATTATTGCTCGCTAGTTGATTATGTCATTTATGTGAGTAGACTTGAGACCTGAAAGTTATTGTGAATGTGGTTAGTTCATGATCTTGCTGAAAACCGGAATGCTGGCTTACATATTTACAACAACAAGAGCAAACAGAGTTTGTCAAAGTTTTTCTTTATCACTTTCAGTTTATCAACTGAATTGCTTGAGGACAAGCAAAGGTTTAAGCTTGGGGGAGTTGATACGTCTCCAATGTATCTAGTTTTGCAAACCCTTTTGCCCTTATTTTGGACTCTAACTTGCATGATTTGGATGGAACTAACCCGGATTGACGCTGTTTTCAGCAGAATAGCCATGGTGTTGTTTTTGTGCACAAATAAAAAGTTCTCGGAATGACCTGGAAATCCACGGAGAATTATTTTGGAAAATATAAAAAATACCTGCAAGAAGATCCAGACCATGGGGCCCACACCCTGTCCACGAGGGTGGGGGCGCCCCCCCTAGGGCGCGCCCCCCTGCCTCGTGGGCCCCCTGGTGCTCCACCGACATATCCCTAGATCCTATATATTCACTTTCGGGGAGAAAAAAATCAAAGAGGAAGAATTATCGCGTTTTACGATACAGAGCCGCCGCCAAGCCCTAATCTCTCTCGGGAGGGCTGATATGGAGTCTGTTCGGGGCTCCGGAGAGTGGAGATCGTCGCCATCGTCATCATCAACCTTCCTCCATCACCAATTCCATGGTGCTCACCGCCGTGCGTGAGTAATTCCATCGTAGGCTTGCTGGACGGTGATGGGTTGGATGGGATCTATTATGTAATCGAGTTAGTTTTGTTAGGGTTTGATCCCTAGTATCCACTATGTTCTGAGATTGATGTTGCTATGACTTTGCTATGCTTAATGCTTGTCACTAGGGCCCGAGTGCCATGATTTCAGATCTGAACCTATTATGTTTTCATGAATATATGTGTGTTCTTGATCCTATCTTGCAAGTCTATAGTCACCTACTATGTGTTATGATCTGGCAACCCCGAAGTGACAATAATCGGGACCACTCCCGGTGATGACCATAGTTTGAGGAGTTCATGTATTAAAATGGGTGGGCAGCCAATCATTCTATGCCTAGACAGAAGCTGGAATGGGGGCTTGAACAACGAGAATAACATGGTGTTTGATTCCAGGATAATAATGGTATGGAATTTTGCTCGTGAATCACAAAGAAGCCAGGTGCAAAGGATACTTTAGAATCCGGGTTGTAAAGAAGAGTCAGGTTCCGATCCAGCGGACCTGTGGGTTATGGGCCTACCATGTGGGTTGAACATAGGTAGGTTGGTGACAGCTTGCACAGCCACGATAGGGAGGCATGTATGTGGATAGCTGATACGTCCAAAACGTATCTATAATTTCTGCTTGCTCCATGCCACTTTTGGGTGATATTCCTATGATATTCATACACTTCCATACACTTTTGATCATATTTGGACTAACTTACTAATCCAGTGCACCCCAGTGCCAGTTTCTGTTTTCGGCTGTTTTTGTATTTCAGGTTTTCACGTTACGAGAACTGCCAGGAAAAATCGAGAAAAATTATATAAAAAATCAGCGTTCCGGAAACAACCTTGCGTCCGAAGGGCAGCCGGGGGGCCACCAGGGCTCCAAGCGCCCTGGCGGCGCCCCCCCCCCCCTGGGCCGCGCCGGGGGGGGGCGCCTGGGCCCCCCGAAGCTTCCCCGATGCTCCCCTTTGGCATATATTTAAAGCGTCCTCTGAAACCCTCAGAACAGGAACTCTTTTCGCGATCCCATCTCTGTTCCGCCGCCGCCGCCGCTTCCAAGATCGGGAGCACCAGGAGAACTTTTCCCGGCACCCTGCCGGAGGGGAGGATCACCATCGGGAGCTTCTCCACCACCATGGACGCCTCCCGGATGACTCGTGAGTAGTCTCCCTTGGACCATAAGTCCATGACCAGTAGCTATGTGATGTTCTCCTCCCGTTCTTGTGCTTCACTAATTAGTCCTCGTGAGCTGCCCTACATGATCGAGGCACATATGTAATCCTTATGCTGTTGCTATGTTGAGTTTGCTGGGATCCGATGGATTATGGGATTATGTTCAGATTGATCTTGAGTAATATATTTGATCTACCTCTTTTATATTTATGTTCATAAGTAATTCTTGCATGTTCTCCGTTGTTATTTATTGCTTTGGCCAAGTAATACGTAGTGACTCCAAGAGGGAACGTTATGCTCGATTGTGGGTTCATGCCCCTCGATGACTAGCTTGAGTGACAGAAACATGAGTCTAGGGGACGTGTTGTTGCCACAAGGGGGAAAACAACGGTGCTTGTGCCCGTGGGTGCAAGGATTGTTTACTTTACGCAAAGTTCTTTTAATGCAGCTGTCTGTTGCATTGAGTTTACACTATGGGTGGGACTCGCAACTTAATACCAGCGAGATGTTCTGGATAGATATCTCAAGGTGGATGATTAGTAGTAGATATTGATGGATTTCGGTCTACTTATTTTGGCGTACCGCCCATGCTTTGAACCTCAACCTTTCTGCAATGTAATCAGCATTGGTTTGCATTCGTGGTCCTGTCAATTGCCCAGCTGTAATTTGTTTACCTCACATAGCTGTTTTATCGTCTTTTGGGAGAGAGACATCACTAGTGAACATCATGAGACTCCGGTCCATATTACCATCATTGATCATATCCGCTATTTACTTTTTCGCTATTTATTTACTATTGCAAAACACTATCTATCACTACTATCATTTGCTTTTAACCCTTTGTGAACTACAAGGCCGGAGGGATTGACAACCTCTCTGTACTCGTTGGGAGCAAAGTTATTTGTATCTGTGTGCAGGTCCACGTTGATTGCTAATTGCGCCGTTAGCAGTTGAAACCTACTTGTTGAACCTAGGAGTCTCTGGGGATTCGATCCTTGATATCTTTGCTAAGGGAAAACACTTCTACATACTGCATCTTACACCTTCCACTTGGGGTAACCAATGAGGGGTTCGAGGCCCATCAAGGAGTATTTTCTGGCGCCGTTGCCGGGGACTCCACTCTTCAGGATAGGGGAGTTGCACGCTATCTTTTACCTTTGCTTTTTAGTCTTGTTAGTTTACCTTTCAGTTTTTGCTTTAGTACCCTTTTATCGAAAATCACAAAAATAGTTATCTTGCTTGCTTGCTACTATGGGTTCCACCGAGAACACCAAGTTGTGTGACTTCACTAGTCACAACAACGATGACTTTATCAGCACACCTATCACTACACCTGCCACTTCAGCACCTTCATATGAAATTAAACCTGCTTTACAGAACTTAGTCATGAAAGATCAATTCTCCGGTGCTGGAGATGATGCTGCTTTACACTTGAACAACTTTGTTGAACTTTGTGATATGCAAAAGTACCAAGAAATAGATGGTAATATTGTTAAGCTTAAGCTTTTTCCTTTCTCCTTGAGAGGGGGAGCTAAAATTTTATTCAGTCTTTGCCTAGAAATAGCATAGATTCATGGGACAAGTGCAAAGATGCTTTTATCGGAAAATACTATCCACTTGCTAAAATTATCCAACTTAGAAGTAACATAATGAATTTTAAACAATTGGATAATGAACACGTTGCCCAAGCTTGGGAACGTATGAAATCTCTTATCAAGAACTGCCCTACTCACGGTTTGACTACTTGGATGGTTATCCAAACTTTTTATGCAGGCTTGAACTTTACCTCGCGGAACTTGTTATATTCGGCCGCGGGAGGAACTTTTATGTCAACTACACTTGGTGCTGCCACAAAGCTTCTCGATGAGATGATGACCAACTATTCCCAATGGCACACCGAACGCGCTCCAACAGGTAGGAAGGTAAACTCTGTCGAGGAGATTTCCTCCTTAAATGAAAAAGTTGACTTGATCATGTCTCTACTTTTGAAGCAATCTACTGTTGATCCTCGTGATGTTCCTTTAAATTCTTTGATTGCTCAAGAACAAGTAGATGTGAATTTTATCTCTAGAAACAATTTTAACAACAATGCTTATAGGAGTAACTTTGGTAACAATCCTAGACCGTTCCCCTCTAATTCTTATGGGAACAACAATGCTTATCCTAGTACCAAGAACTCCACTACTGAACTAGAGATTATGCTTAAAGATTTCATCACTACCCAAAAAGCCTTTAATAAGAGTGTAGAAGAAAAATTACATAAACTAGATGATCTTTCTTTTAAGGTAGACCATTTAGCCAATGAGGTAAAATTGCTAAAAATTGAAACTTCTCCTCTTAAGGAGAGGGAAGTCATTCCTATTAATGCTACTCAAGTGCAAATTAATGAAAATATTAGGATGATGGCTAAACTTAAAGAAAGATGGGCTAGAGAAAGGGCGGAAGAGGATAGAATTAAGAGCCTTCCTACCCACCACACTGTTGCTACTATTAAAGTTGTTGAGGATATCCAAACTCTTAGCACCCAATGTACTCCTGGTCCCAATGGACCTATTAATGGTGATGCTATGACTATAGAAACTACCAAACATGTGAACCTGAAGGACACCACTACCACTTTACTTGATGCTCGTGACTTTGATTTTGATAATTGCACTCTTACCGAAGTTATTGATTTCCTTCACAAGATGTCTAGAGACCCCCGCACTAGCACGCTTAATCTTGCCTTTACAGAGCATATCACTAATGCTCTCATCAAAGCTAGGGAGGAGAAACTTAGAGTAGAAGCCTCCATACCTAGGAAGCTAGAGGATGGTTGGGATCCTATGATAAAAATTAAATTGAATGACTTCTCTTGCTATGCATTATGTGATGTTGGAGCTAGTACCTCCGTTCACTACAGGAATCAGCTACTTTGCCGTCTGCCATAGCGGACGGCAAAGGCACGAACGGCGGACGGCAAAGGCCTTTGCCGTCAGCGGCGGACGGCAAAAGGCTCCGGCAAAGTAGGCTTCGGTAAACAGGTTCTTTGCCGTCTGCTACTGACGGCAAAGTCTTTGCCGTCTGCGGCCGACGGCAAAGAGAGAGCGGCAGACGGCAAAGACGGCGGACGGCAATAATTGCGCTGTCAGTCCGTTAAGTGGCTAACGGAAGGCCTTTGCCGTCCGCCGCAGACGGCAAAATTTCTAGGGTCTTTGTCGTCCGCCGTATGATGTCATCTACACGTCACTACGTGGCAGGTTCTTTGCCGTCTACCACTGACGGCAAAGTCTTTGCCGTCTGCCACTGTAGGCAAACTGCCAAATGGGTCAGCTCCCAGGAAGCACAGGTGGACGCCACGTGGCTTCTTTGCCGTCCGTGGCAGACGACAAAGAGCCCGTTACCGTCGGTGGCAGACGGCAAAGAGCCTGCATATTGGCTCTTTTATCTGTTTTTTTATTAAATCCAACAATTTTCATCACAAATATATATGACATATATATATATATTTCAAAAGGCCATTACAGAGCAAACATATAAGATATCCAACACATAACTTCATCATCCAACCATATATATTACATGCATAGTTCCATCATACATAACAAGTTCAACATAGAGGCATCCAACCATATATATTACAATAGTTTCATCCAACGATACATGCATAGTTCAACGATACAAAAGAAACAGAGAAAGGGATAAGGAGCACTCCATCTATGCAAGCTTTCGTCAAGTGAATGAAATCTGCAAAATGGGAAATAAGAAAGTTAGAAGAAGAAGATTAGAAGAAGAAGAAGAAGAAAATGAAGAAGAAGAAGAATATATATGACATTTATGAGCTAATTTAGGTGAAATTGATCATTTGTGAGCTAACTTAGGTGAAATGGATCGTTTATGAGCTAACCTAGGTGCAATGGATCGCTTATGAGCAAACTTAGGTAAAATGCATCATTTTAGAGGTAACCTAGGTAAGATGGATCATTTTGGAGCTAAGCTAGGTAAAATGGGTCATTTTAGAGCTAACTTCGGTAGAATGGATCATTTATGAGCTAAGTAAGGTTAAATGGATCATTTTAGAACTAACTTAGGTAAAATAGATCGTTTATGAGCTAACTTAGGTAAAATGGATCGTTTTTGAGCTAACTAAGGTGAAGGGCATCATTTTTGAGCTAACTAAGGTGAAATGGATCGTTTTTGAGCTAACTAGGTGAAATGAATCGTTTTTGAGCTAACTAAGGTAAAATGGATCGTTTTTGAGCTAACTTAGGTGAAATGGATCGTTTTTGAGCAAACTTAGGTGAAATGGATCATTTAAGAGCTAATTTAGGTGAAATGGATCGTTTTTGAGCTAACTAAGGTGAAATGGATCGTTTTTTAGCAAACTTAGGTGAAATGGATCATTTAAGAGCTAATTTAGGTGAAATGGATCGTTTTTTAGCAAACTTAGGTGAAATGGATCATTTAAGAGCTAATTTAGGTGAAATGGATCGTTTTTAGCTAACTTAGGTGAAATGGATCGTTTAGGAGCTACTCTAGGTAAATTGGGTCATTTTAGAGCTAACTTGGATAAACTGGATCATTTATAAGCTAACCTAGGTAAGATGGGTCATTTTGGAGCTAACTTAGGTAAAATGGATCGTCTATGAGCTAACTAAGCTAATTATGCAATTTTTGACATAAGTAAGCTAAGTATAGATCGTTTTAGAGCTAACTTAGGTAAAATGGATGGTTTTGGAGGTCAGTAAGCTTATTAAGTCATTTTGGAGGAGAAGAAGCTAAGTCTACGTCATTATGGTAAGCATTGGAGGAAATAAAGCTAAGTCTAGGTCTTTATGCATGTGTTAAGCAAAACACTAGATAAACTTACCAAGATCCAGGAGGTGTAGGAGCGGGGTGGCTCGTGTCGGTAATTGGAGAAGGATCGTGTGATGCTTGTCTGGAGTTATGCTGCACCAAAGATCATTTCCAATGTCTTGTTAGCATGATGACACTCAAATGTTAAGACTAGCAAGTAATGTCCATTCAAATAAAACTCACCGTGGTCCCACGAGCAATCACTAGCATCGGCGGAGCGGTCTGACCTGTCTTCTCGCACACAGACTGCACATTTGGTTTTGACGACTCAGTCATACTAGTTAGTAATGAGACAAACACTACATGAATGTTTTGGCTAATCTGCAGAAGAAACTTACCACAAGGAGCTCGTACATGGCCCTTGCCTGCATGTCATTCTGTGCCCTCTCCTCCTCCAGCATCTTTGTCGTCCTCTCCTCCAACTCCCGCTGCCTCTCCGCCGCCTCCGCCAGAAGTTTCTCTGTTCTATCTCTCTCACTCTGTATAGCAGCCTGCAATACCACTCACATGACCATTTGTAATCATTGATGGAAGTGCACACAATGTAATGGAGAAAGATAACTGAGTACGTATCACTAACCTTGATGGCGAGTTGCACTGGCCGTTCACGAGGCCTTATCTCAGGAGCGGAGCTCGACTGGCGCGCCTTGATCTCCGGGAGAGTGCTAGGACAACGGATAAGTCCATCTCCAATGGCTATGGAGCCATGGGACCTCCCACCACCAGATATCATCAACAGCTCTGGATCAATGGGACCCTGGCTCGGGTTAAAGTCCTCCCCTTTCCTCGCCTTCCCCTCATCTCTATATCTCACGAGCTTGTTGTGGGAGGAGATGTTGGTGAAGTTGTTTGCATCATCGAGGTCAGACTGAGAGAAAGCCTTGACTTTCTTGAAAGAGGCAGTGTGGGCCATGGCATACAGGTCATACACCTCTGGCACCTTATCCGCCTTATTGTAGCGTGCCTGAAAGAGAGAAACAATGAAAATTAGTAATTAAAGGGCTCAAGCTAGCATGATGAATGAATTGCATGAATCATGAAGCAAACCACATACCCAGTTGCGCCCGAACTGATATAAGTTGGAGCTGCCTTGATGGTGTGGCACACCTTCCATTTGGGCACGTTTGTCCTTGGCCTCCTTGTGGAGGGCTAGCCATCGTTGTGAGCACCACTCATCGACCAACAGCTCCCAACAATCCATCCGATCCGCACACCATCTCGGAGGCGCCTAAGTTAGCAAATAGAAACTTGAGCGCTACGGCTAAGAATTACTAAATGAAGGAACTTAAGTAGAGAAGGCCTTAAGAATTACCTTCATGTACTGCTCCTTACTCAGGAACTTATCGCGGCACGCCGGCTTGGTCTTCTTGATACCACGCAAGGCGTAGTAGTCTCGAACAGCCTGCACCCGAGCCTCGTGTCGTAAGTTCTGGAGTAGGCGCTTGCAGACGTTCTCGATAACATGTGCCGCGTCCTCCTCGTATCCCTCCTCACACCTGTAGAATGTCTGCAATCAAATGAGACAATGTTGATTAGTACAATTAATAACTAGCTAGTTGAAGATTTTTAAATGTGTAAAGGAGAAATTACCCAGAACTTTCTGATCACCATGTCTGCCCTCGTTTCACACACGACACCGTCGATAATCTCATTTGGCGGGGCCGGGGCAGCCACGTAGTGCTCCCAGCTCAATCCAAGCTCAATCCAGGGTCTGTTGGCCTGTCAATGCAGGTGGTGCAGAGTTTTTGACAACTCTACCCCTGATGAAGTTCTTCTTGTCTTTCCTGAACTTATGGCGAGGATCCAGGAACTGTCTATGCATGTCGAAGCAAGAAAACTTGCGACCGGCCTGAAGCCAACGAAACTCAAGAGCTCCCTTGCATGTGGGGCACGGGAACCTTCCATGCACACACCAGCCAACGAATAGCGCATACGCCGGCAAGTCATGCGTCGAGTACATGTACCAGACATGCATTATGAAGTTCCGTTTGCTAAAGGCGTCGTATGTCTTGAACCCATTATCCCAGGCTTCTTGCAATTCGTCCTTAAGCGGCTGCATGTACACATTCATATTTTTGCCCGGATAGTTGGGTCCTGGAATTATCAACGTCAGGAAAATGTTCTTTCTTTGCATAATCTGTCCGGGGGGGAGATTGAGTGGAAAGACAAATACGGGCCAACAACTATATTGGGCTGCCGTCATACCAAACACACTGAACCCATCCGTGCTGATGCCGACTCGAGGATGCCTCGGATCTGCCGCTTTGTCAGCATGTAATTCATCAAACTTTTTCCACGCAACACCATCCGATGTGTGTACCATCATCAGATTCCCATCTGCATCTAGTTCGGTTCTTTTGCCTGTTTTGTGCCATGTCATCTATCTGGCCGTCTCTTCGACCATGAAAAGACGTTGAAGTCTTGGTACGATTGGCATATACCGAAGAACACTAACGGGGATTTTGGTCTGTGTCTTCTCACCCATACCGTTGTCTACCACAATATACCTGGAAGACTTGCAAATGGGACAATAGTTCAAGTCCGCATAGTCAAGCCTAAATAAGGCACATCCTTTCTCACAGGCATGTATCTTCTCATAGGGCATCTTCAGTGCACGGAGGATTTTGTCCGACTGGTACAGGTTTGCAGGCATTACATGGCCTTTGGGTAGAAAGCGTCCAAATACTGTCATAATTGCGTCATAGCATTCTCTGCCCAAGTTGAACTGAGCCTTCAGAGCCATTACTTGTGAGATGGCATCCAACTGACAAAGCTCGGTGTGCTCGTGGAGCGGACGTTTCGAAGACTCCAACATTTCATTGAAGGCCTTTGCAGATTCCTCCATCTCCTCGTCCGAATCCCGAGCATCATCATAGTCTTGCACCATGTTTTCCATCCCGGTACCATGCTCGCCGGTGCGACGACGATCCACCTCAGCTCGGTCACGTTGGGCAGACTCACCATGAAATGTCCACACCGTATAATCGGGCGTAAAACCACTCTTCTGCAGGTGTTTGCCCATTTCAGCCTCTGTCTTCTTTTCCCAATTGCCGCACCGGAAACAGGGGCACCAGGTTTTCTTTTGGCCATTTGCAAATGCGGCTTGCACAAACCCCTTAGTTTTTGTGAACCATTCAGCGCTCCATTTGTTCTGACCAGTGTGACCGGTATACATCCAAGCACGGTCACTCATCTTGACTTTCAGAGCTACTGGACACACAACAATTATATATGTAATTCACCATGTATATATTCATCAGTTGATCTACTTTGTCAATTGTATTACGTCCATGCAACCTACACTCTAATAGGTAATGATAGGTCCTAATCCCACCCGTGTATGTGTAGATTGGGTTCATTTTCCCATGCTATGCTCCAGATCCGACGCAAAATTTCGGCAGCACCTCCCCGCTGTTCTCCTGATACACGTCTCTGCAATAAATAGAGAGGATGTGTACCCGGAGAACAACAGGGGAGGCACTGACGAAATTTATGCGTCGGATCCGGAGCAAAGCATATGGGAAAACGAACCCAATCTACACATACTCGGGCTGTCCATGGATAGCGTTGGACAATTCGAAAGAATCAAGGTTATAAATATGCAAATGCATGCATATTTATAACTATGACGCTTTCGAACGGGAGACACATATTGGTTACGCATACTGATGATTCAAGACACATATATAGCTAGCTATCAAGTTTCATCGGAATAGATCAAATAATTAATGGGGGAGGAGGACTTGTCATTTGTGCTCACCCACGAACGAAGGGGCAGAGCTCGTCAAACGCACGACGAGGTCGTCAAACACCAAACCTCGCAGCAATGAAACAACTGCACATTTAAAACTACACGATCAACACAATTATATATGATGTTTTTCATAACTAAATCGAAAAATATATGACCTAACTAATAATTCACAAATATATGACCCCGTCGGCCTCTGGAAGGCCAAAGAACACCTTTTCGGGAGGTGTCGGGGGTCGGGGTGTCCTGTCGGTGTCGGGGTGCCGTGTCGGGGTCGGGGTGCTGTTTTGGGGTCGGGGTGTGGTGTCGGGGTCAGGGGGTC
>LR738714.1:60458269-60473531 GCA_902687465.1 Secale cereale | reverse complement strand
ATGGGCGGTGGCGGGTGCGGCGAGGGCGGGGGCGGCGTCGAGCGGCGGGGGCGGGGCCGGAGGAGGTCGAGGGAGAGAGATGAGTAACGGGCGGGGCAGGGGGCTCGGCCGTTAGTTAGGTTAGTTAGGGTAGCCTTTGCCGTCCGCTTTTCTTCATATTTGCCATCTGCGGCGGACGGCAAAGCGGGGGGGCGTTAAGTATTTTTTAACCAGCTCCTCAGTGGGCCCCCCCCTCCCTCTTTGCCGTCAGCTAGCGGACGGCAAAGATCTGGCTGATGGCAAAGGCTTTCTTTGCCATCAGCCAGTTCTTTGCCGTCTGCTTTTGGGTAGCTGATGGCAAAGAGCTTCTTTGCCGTCCGCTAGCAGACGGCAAAGAGCTGGCAGATGGCAAAGTAGCTGATTCCAGTAGTGGTTATGCCCAAAAGAATATATGATATGCTTAAATTGAAACCTTATGATTCTTGTTCTTTTGGTGTTCGTCTCGTTGATTCTTCCATAAAGAAACCTTTGGGGAGGATCGACGATGTTCTTATTGTTGTCAATGATAATTATGTTCCCGTTGATTTCACTATTATGGATATTGAATGTGATCCTTCAAGTCCAATTATTTTGGGACGTCCCTTTTTACGCACCGTTGGTGCTATCATTGACATGAAAGAGGGTAATATAAAATTTATGTTTCCTCTCAAGAAAGGGATGGAACACTTCCCTCGAAAGAAGATCAAGTTACCTTTTGAGTCTGTTGTACGGGCTAGCTATTCTTTTACTCTTGATAAAACTTGATCTATATGCATTATGCCTAGCTTAAAGGCATAAAAGAAAGCGCTTTTGGGAGGCAGCCCACATGAATAATTTTTTTGCTTTTGTTGTGTCTTGATGTTGTTTACTGCTGTAGCATCATCATTGTATCTTTGCTTTTCATATTTGTGCCAAGTATAGCCTCTGATTGCTAGAAAGTTTAAAAGTTGTGAGGTGCTGTCCAGGAAACAGATTCTGTCCTTGGATAGAAAAATTCGTATAAAATCACCAGATCATATTTTTGGTCTGAATTTTTTCGACAGCGTTCTCTATATAATTTTCTTTCGTGCATCTGTTCTGAGTTTTTTGATTTGAGTTGCAGAAGTATCCCGAAAAGATCATTTACTACCTGCTGTTCTGTTTTTCACAGATTCTGTCCTGTTTTGTCTTTCCTTCATTTTGCAAATCAAGAGCTTGCTTTTTCTTTGCAAAAACCTTTTGGCAATCTTGAGAAACAGTAGAACTTCAAGAATATCTTTATTTCCAGCAAGGTATAATTATTTTATTAAGGGTACTAACCTCGCTAATCAGATTATGATGAGTTATGTATGAAGGGAGTTTTCAAGTGTGCGAGGGAAGATGATAAAAAGATTCAGGAGTGTCAAGCGCTCAAGCATGGGGATGCCCCCGTGCACCCCCAAGAAATATTCAAGGAGACTCAAGCATCTAAGCTTGGGGATGCCCCCGTGCATCCCCTTCTCCATCAACATTATCAGTTCGTCTTTCGTTTCGCTATATTTTTATCACTTCATGTGTTATGTGCTATGCTTGGAGCGTCCTGCTTTTAGTTTTCTTTTTAGTTTTTCATAACGAGTCGGAACCCAGCATTCCTTTATGTGGGAGAGAAACACGCTCCACTTCTACCTAGAACATAACATAGAATTTTCATGTCTATCTTTGCTGTGTGTGTTCTTTGTCTCTTAATAGCTACTATCATGCTCTGCTCTTAGTATTCATGCTTATCTTTTCAAAGAGCTTTTGTTTAGTTGGTTGCTTGAACTCTCTTTAATTATCATTCTCACCTTATTAAGAGGGTTTGCTTCCGTTGCATTGGTTAATATGTCTAAGATAAAGATGCTACGTGCATAATGGTGCTTAGTAGTTCAGGTTTTCTTGTGGTTAATCTCAAATAGCTGGGGGATTCCCAATGTGTTATTGGAGTACCAACTTGATTTGTTTGCCTACGATGTGGTATGGTTTAGTAATATCTTCCTTCGAGAATTTATTTTGATTGACTTGGCGTATGCTCACGCATATTTAAGACTGTAAAGAAAGTCTGTCAAGCCTTGATGATCTTTTATTTTTGAGTAGCGATATAACTACCATGCCTGATTCAATATTGCTTTGTCGCTCTACATGATTATGACCGTCATTGCTCTCTTAGTTGGTCGCTCCCAGTCTTTTGCTAACCTCCACCTGTACTAAGACTAACCTTGCAATACATAGCTCATGGGAAAGTAGCTTAAAAACTATTGTGGTAAAGAATATGTTGCCTGTGTATCTTATTTCTTATAAGTTGCTTGCTGAGCGGTAACCATGTTTCTGGGGATGCCATCAACTATCACACTTTTGTTGAATATCATGTGAGTTGCTATGCATGTTCGTCTTGTCTGAAGTAAGGGTGATTTGCCGTGGGTTGAATGAATATGCATATTGTTAGAGAAGAACATTGGGCCGCCAACCAAAGCCATGCATCATGGTGGAAGTTTTAGCTTGGACTTAATCCTCAATCTCTTATGAGAATATGCTTATGCATTTAAGAGGAGTCCATCATCTATTTTCTATGTTGTCCCGGTATGGATGTCCTCAAGTTGAGATCTATCAAAAACGAGAAATCAAATGCGATTTATCTCCTTGGACCTTTGTATAGGTGGCATAGAGGTACCCCTTTGTGACACTTGGTTGAAACATATGTAATGCAATGATAACCCATGGAAATCCGAGCTAATTAGGACAAGGTGCGAGCACTATTGGTATTCGATGCATGAGGCTTGCAACTTATAGGAGGTCTTATACATGACACATATGAAGTACTACTACCGTTGACAAAATTGCTTCCATGTTTTCAAAATAAAAAGATCTAGCACTTAACCATTCTTTTACTTTTATGAGTCTCCACCTTCTTTTAAAAGCACCAACTACTGAGAGCATGATTGTCATTCTGAGTGTAATGTGCATTGTCCCAAAGTAGCATTGTCTTTTGCATGATTGTGATATCATTTATTTTGAAATCATTGTATCTAGTCATCACTTAAACCTTGAAGGTGCCCCTGCATTTATGTTTTGCTTCACTAAAGGGGCAAGGTAGATATCACTTTATCATATTTGCACATCATATTCATTGCAAATCCTTTTGATGCTTCAATGTCATGTTGTAAAACTTTCAGTCATTTGTGATTTTCTCATGAGGCAACTTAATTACTATAGAATCATTGTCTCAGTAAGCTTTTGTCATATGACTATGGATAAGTCCTATATGGTTAATAGCATGTCACCACAGAAATTATTCTTGTTATCATTTACCTACTCGAGGACGAGCAGGAATTAAGCTTGGGGATGTTGATACGTCCAAAACGTATCTATAATTTCTGCTTGCTCCATGCCACTTTTGGGTGATATTGCTATGATATTCATACACTTCCATACACTTTTGATCATATTTGGACTAACTTACTAATCCAGTGCACCCCAGTGCCAGTTTCTGTTTTTGGCTGTTTTTGTATTTCAGGTTTTCACGTTACGAGAACTGCCAGGAAAAATCCAGAAAAATTATATAAAAAATCAGCGTTCCGGAAACAACCTTGCGTCCGAAGGGCAGCCAGGGGGGCCACCAGGGCTCCAGGCGCCCTGGCGGCGCGCCCCCCCTGGGCCACGCCGGGGGGGAGCCTGGGCCCCCCGAAGCTTCCCTGATGCTCCCCTTTGGCATATATTTAAAGCGTCCTCCGAAACCCTCAGAACAGGAACTCTTTTCGCGATCCCATCTCTGTTCCGCCGCCGCCGCCGCTTCCAAGATCGGGAGCACCAGGAGAACTCTTCCCGGCACCCTGCCGGAGGGGAGGATCACCACCGGGAGCTTCTCCACCACCATGGACGCCTCCCGGATGACTCGTGAGTAGTCTCCCTTGGACCATGAGTCCATGACCAGTAGCTATGTGATGTTCTCCTCCCGTTCTTGTGCTTCACCAATTAGTCATCGTGAGCTGCCCTACATGATCGAGGCACATATGTAATCCTTATGCTGTTGCTATGTTGAGTTTGCTGGGATCCGATGGATTATGGGATTATGTTCAGATTGATCTTGAGTAATATATTTGATCTACTTCTTTTATATTTATGTTCATAAGAAATTCTTGCATGTTCTCCGTTGTTATTTATTGCTTTGGCCAAGTAATACGTAGTGACTCCAAGAGGGAACGTTATGCTCGATTGTGGGTTCATGCCCCTCGATGACTAGCTTGAGTGACAGAAACATGAGTCTAGGGGATGTGTTGTTGCCACAAGGGGGAAAACAATGGTGCTTGTGCCCGCGGGTGCAAGGATTGTTTACTTTACGCAAAGTTCTTTTAATGCAATTGTCTATTGCATTGAGTTTACACTATGGGTGGGACTCGCAACTTAATACCAGCGATATGTTCTGGATAGATATCTCAAGGTGGATGATTAGTAGTAGATATTGATGGATTTCGGTCTACTTATTATGGCGTACCGCCCATGCTTTGAACCTCAACCTTTCTGCAATGTAATCAGCATTGGTTTGCGTTCGTGGTCCTGTCAATTGCCCAGCTGTAATTTGTTTACCTCACATAGCTGTTTTATCGTCTTTTGGGAGAGAGACATCACTAGTGAACATCATGAGACTCCGGTCCATATTACCATCATTGATCACATCCGCTATTTACTTTTTCGCTATTTATTTACAATTGCAAAACACTATCTATCACTACTATCATTTGCTTTTAACCCTTTGTGAACTACAAGGCTGTCACACCCCAAAATTTTAACCACTTTTTCAGTAAATAAAATTTGGCCAGAAATAAAATCTTGAATTACAATAGGCCCTTTTATAATTTTCAGAGCCTTTTCTATTCCTGACTCAGAAAATCTTCTCTTCTTATAATAAATCTTTTTGGAATTATTTTGTGGACTCTGGTTGTATCTTGGGTCTTTTCTTTATTTGTTTGATAACTTTAGAAATTAGTTTCATAATAAAATTCTGCCTTAGAATTTTCTTTTAATAGCTTGTGCAGTGTTTTAAATGCTTCTGTTGCACTTCTTCTATTTTAAATAATTCTCTAAAAATTCCACCAAAATTATGAGGAGTCATGTGATGCCTATGGATCACCTTTCTGCAAAAAAATCCATCTTTGTCCTTTGTAAATTTTGAGTGAACCTTCCTCTTTTCTATTTCTGCCCATTTTCTAGGTCTCAACTACAACCATATTATTCCTTGCTCCAAAGGTTCTGAAACTTGGCCATCTTCTAGTTCTTCCTACCAAACCCTTAACTCCAGAAGATCAGCTCCAAATTCCTCTTCTTATTGCACCAAATACAGTCCCCAAGTTTCTGTCCAGAACTGAAATCCTCCAAAACTTGCACTAGCAAGTATCTCTTTTTGCCAAAATAACTCCACCATCACCTATATCATGTAATGAGACACCATTCTGCCAAATACCACTTTCATAGGAATATTCTATATAGCCTTAGCATTTCATCGAGCACCTTGTGCGCATGACAACAATTTTGCCTATCTCCAAACTACACTACACTCTTGACCATCTGACCAAATCAACCTGTCCACCAACCTTGCCTTGTAGAGTAGCCCCACCCTGCCAAGTCTCCCTTGCAGAAGACTCTTCTAGCTTCCCTTGGCAATTCGTCGAGCACGTGATGTGCGTGTCCAGAGCGCGTCCAGAGCACACTTTTTGCAGCCGCCGGCATCGAGCTGCTGTCGTGCTGCTGCTGCCTCCCTCGTTCATCCTGATCCTCCCACCGGATCAGCTCGACCACCCGAACCTCGCCGACACTCTTCCCCGTCCCCTAGCGCCACCTTCCACCGTCCACCACCACCGTTCCTCGCCGCCCGACAAAAACCTTCTCCGCCACGCCACCTCCGAGACACGCGGCTTCCCCTGAGTCCACCGGCCCCCCTGGCATTAATGCGGACAGCCGCCGTCCCCACAGAACCCCGCCACCTCGCCACCAGCCTCACCGACCTCACCCGCCGCCTTAAAAGGCCGCCGTCGCTGCATGCCGTGGACGGCGCCACTCGGGGCACCTGGCTCCGCTCCGAGGCCGCCAGCACAACCCCGCATCTAACTCGCAAGGGCCCCGCCCTCACCTAACCGCGCCGGCCACGCCTACTCGTCACCGTCCGCGTTTCTCCATTAATGGCCATCCGCCGTGTCCACTCTCTGGAACCCGCCGAACTGCGTCGCCCCGCTTATTTAAGCCACCCCGAACACCCCGGCACCTCATCTCCACCTCTCCCCTCCTCCAGCAAACCTCCCCGAGCAAGAAAGACGACCGGAGGAGCCATCTCCCTCGACTCCGGCCGCCTCTGCCACCGCCCTCCCCTCGAGGCTACCCACCTCTCCAGTGCCTCCCCTCCCTACTATCTACACCAACGGCCTCCCGGAGCATCCACGAACCCGTTCCACCTTTCCATTCCACCGGAGATGGCCCATGGGCGAAACGCCCAACTCGTCTCCGCCGGAGCTCTTCGGGTGTGCTCGCCGTCGGCGACCTCGCCTACTCCGGCGACCAAGGAGGGTACCCACGGGACCGCTATGACCTACTGAGCACGACGGTGGTCCCATCTCTCCGAGGGACCCCGCCGTTCGCCGGCAAAGTTCGCCGGAACGGCGCCCCGCTCTGTCGCGGGAGAGAGACGACGACACTGCTTAAACCCGACAGGTGGGACCCGCTCGTCAGCGGCACAAGCCGCGGGCCCCCGCTGTGTAAGTGGAGGCGGTTTCCACTTGGAGCCGTTTCCGCGCGAAGGAGGCGTATCCCGTGGAATACGCCATCGTCGTCATCGCCTCCTTCCCGCAGCCAGATGACCGGGCTCGGCCCAGTGGTGCCGTGGAGCTAAACAGCGCTCAGGGCGCAATTCTGTCCATCTCCTTTATCTTTTCCAGCAGTTTTCAAATAATTCCTCAGAGCACATTTCAAATCCAAATCCAGTTATTCCAATTTCTGTAGACTTCTAAAATCATGCTCTGTTTATTTAAATTAAGTGAACATTTTACTATGCTTAGTTTCTGTTTAATGGATTTAAATATTGCTTTTAATCATGTTTTCCATCTTAGTAAATCCATAACTAATTCATATGAACTCTAAATGAATTAATTCTTTCTCTGTTATTCCTTAAATATCCTCTGGTTTATTTTAGTATTTATTTCAAAAACTTTTGAAATACTTTTTAATGCTGTTTTTGAATTGTGTGGTAATTTAGATATTTTTGAAAATAGGAAATGAAGGGGAGATGTTTCCTTGCAAGTAACCAGCACCTTTTCATATCTAAGGCAAGCATTTTGAACACTTGATATGATAAATGTTTGCATGCTAGAATATTTAGGGCATGTTTGTTACTTTTAATAAAATTGGCATATGAATAGAAATATTGCATGCATGCATGGTCATAATTATACTTCCTCTTGCATGCATCCCCTTCAATTTTGCAACATACATAAGTTATGAAAGTACATGGTTGTGCTCCTGTTCTGGACGTGCTGGTGGGCACGGGCCATATTTTGACATGGTGGTGTCATGAGATATATGTGGAAGCAGGCAAGGGTTGTGGCCCTGTCCTGATGATAAAGTTGAAAGAATAATTTTTGTTGTGCTAACTATTGCTAGAATCATTAGCCTCCTGAGTCGACCGTAGATCGAGTCTTGTTCCAGTAACCCCCATACTTGAATCGTGCTGCCACTTGTCTCTACCACGGGTAGGGTATGGTTTAGTAAGTTGTCAACCCCTTTCCGTGCACACACCGTACAGAGAGGCCATGGTGGAAGATACCGGGTGCATCCGGTAGGCATGCCACATGGTCTGGGGGCATGGGTGTTTCCGGTTGTAGCCGAGAGGGATTGTACCCTTGTAATCCGCGCGTTTGAATAGTGATCCCATGCTATTGGAGGTTGTAGCCTTCCCACTTAGAGTTTTACTTAACTGTTGTTTTGGGTGACTCCTGGCAGCGGAAAAGTTAAGCTGGTGTGTGCTGGTTAGGTGTGTTTTCAACCCAAAGACCATAATGGGAATTAGTCAGTGCCACTATACTGACTAAAGAAATCCTATACTTGCGGGTAAAGAGTACACCCTCTGCAGAGTCGTATCTATTCGAATAGCCGTGTCCACGGTTAAGGATTACAGTCTGGGTTGGTCAAGTGTCGGTCTTAGAGTCGGTCTCCGGAGGAAATATTTAAAAGTTGAGCATGGTTATTTTGCAGGATAATTATCGATGTTACTGGTATTGTCATGAGAATATTTGATGTTATGATTATATTTGTGAACTAACCCCTGCTCTTATTTTACTTTCCAGAGTGTCTCAGGGGCTGGCTAGACTATCCCGGACACTCGCCTTTATTTTCAAGTCCTTTCTGTGGCGTCCCTCGAGTGTCAGGCGGTTTATCACGCCACTACTCTTGTGGACACCCGACTGGCATTTCTTTTCAAGTCCTTTCTGTGGCGTCCCTCGAGTGTCAGGCGGTTTATCACGCCACTACTCTTGTGGACACCCGACTGGCATTTCTTTTCAAGTCCTTTCGTGGCGTCGCCTGAGTTCTCGGATGGTATCGTCCGATTTCTCTTTTAGACACCCGACTGGCATTTCTTTTCCAGACCGACCGTGGTGTCACTTGACACCCGATTGGCATTTCTGTTATATTTTATTGGTACTAATATTTATCTTCTGCACAAAATATTTTTCATCATGCCATGTTTTAATTACTGTCAGCATGCATTTAATATAAGTATATCATGAGCATGTGCATATAGTTTAATTCACCATGATCATGTAATTGTTTTGCTGCATTTGTTATATCTTTTGTCCATGATGTTTGCGAGTACATTCAAACGTACTCACAGGCTTGTCCCTGGCTATTTACTTGGCCAGGTCGTGGGTTCTGCAAGAATTAATACAGTGACGTCCGTGCGAAGCCTAGGAGTGCAGCCACGCTGGATAGGAGTTATCCGGGTCAGCTGTTCCTGTTGGAATGGAGTCCCATCGATGTTGAAGATCCTTAAGCCTTTTTCCTTCATCCATCACCGGAGTCATTGTTGCATCGGTAGACCTTTAAGGTCTTGTATCAAATTCTTGTAAATGCTTGGTAACCTGTAACAAGGATGTGTCAACTAGTAACAGTAATCCTGGACTGGTGATGACACTAGGGGTTAATTTCTGGAATATTGTGTTCCCGAAATCCGGCCCCGACAGCCTTGGTATCAGAGCCAGGCTGACCATTGGCTAATCCTATCCTAGCCTGGTCACCATCCCTAAGTTTCCACACCATCCACATCTTTTTCCTGTCCACGGTCAAGTCTATCCCATCCACAGTGGCAACCGACATCTCTCGATAGCCGGTGCCCAACCTATCAATCTATCCATAGGCCGTGTGCCTGTACCAACAACAAAGTTTCCCATCCACAAGCGTGCGATGGAAGACTCGGCTGACTTATAAAAGAAGCCATTCCCCAAACTCAGCACATCACAGCCTCCTTCCCAGTTCAGTATCCAACCACCAAGATGACAGGCCCCCTCGTGCATAACGAGACCACCGCAGCCGAACTTGAAGGCTTCGTAACCATCCTCGCCAATCTCACCCGTCGTGCTTTTAGCATCAACGAGCCACCGGAATATGTCGTGTACCAAGAGCACACGAGTAATTCCATCCATCACTTCTGGGCCACGGTGCACATCTACGGAAGAGGCACCACATCGGAGCGTCCCTACCGATTCACCGGGAGGACGACCTCCGACGAGCCCCAATCCATCCAACTTGCAGCCCGAGAGGCTGTAGTTCAACTCCGGCACCTGTCGCCGAAGGTTAACTGCCGCCCTTTCTACTACTACCCTAGTCGTGAAGGCTATGGTAGCCCGACCCAGGTCGCCAACGGAGACCATGAGTCGGATCCTGCCCTGGTGCATCTGGTGCGCTACCTGAGAGCGCAAGAGGCACTGTTCGATCAGGTCACTCTTGATCTGATTGAGACCCGCAGGACGCTCGCTCTCCTGACCCCAGCAAGGAGTGAAGCTGCACCCTCCACCGACGCCCCGATAGTGCTGCTTGGAAGGCCGGTTGAGCCCCCAAGCTCTGACCATGTCACCTACCCGGGCAATGCTTTCGCCTCACCCGGAAATCTCCGTCGTCTCTTGGAGGCCTACTCCAATGGGACGGTGACCTCGACACCCCGCGAAGGTCACCACCGCTACTCCAGCCCTGTAGCTCCCCATCCTACCCCGGCCAGCTCCGACGCGGAAGCGCACGGAGACGACTCGGCATCCGCAAGACGCGCCAAGATAGATATCAACCAGATGGACTGAGTCCACCAGGATTGTTATCAAGCCCTAGTGGCTCGGTTTTTCTTTAGTTCAGCAGTAGCTGTTGTGTGGAGTAGTGAGTTTGTAGACCCCCTGTGGGTCACCATCTAATAGTATGTGTGATCTATTGCTTGATGAGTGGTTGCAGAGTAAATTCTGGACATGACCCTTAACCACACGCACAGTAACATGTCACTTTTCTTGTGGGGATTGAGGCCTGAGGCTTTGACTCAGACAGCCCCGCGCCGGAATCGGTGTCCCAGTCGTACAGGCACCATTTCATGTTTCATGACCCAGGCTCTCTATAAGAGGCCACTCTCATTTTTCCACACCAGCAACCATCAGCATCAAGTACTGCCCTTTCTCCATTCGTCCACACATGTCTCACCCCGGAGCTTATCTGAGGAACCCCGAAGCAAGACCTGGTAGTTTTGTTATGTTATTGTGGGATTTTACCCGCAATACTCTTGGCTCCACCCATCCACCCCTGTATGAGCTGTTCAAATCGAGAATCACTCCTGATCTCTCGAAATACTGGGCAGCTGTACATATTCCACCAGCAGATTTAAACCAAGGCCCTCCCTATGTGATTTTCATCGGGAGATCCATGCCAATGCCAGGCATGGCCACTGAGTCTGCTGCGTATGAAGCAGTCACCCGTCTTCGATTTGCGGTGCCCTGTGCCAACGCAAGGGAATACTGCTATTTTCCAAGTCGCGCTGCTTTTGGAGCAGAAGCTACGTTCCGCTGTGGACGTGCGGAGAACGATCCAGCCCTGGTCTATCTCATTCAATATGTGATGGCCCAGGAGCGTTTCACCCAGCAAATACTGGAGTATCTCCACTACCTTGCTGTTCTGAATCCCCGGATCGCCATTGGCGGACCCCCTCTGCCAACTCAGGAGGGACACGTTCTTCGTTTGCTTCCTCCACTTCCTCCGCTCCCTCCGGAAGAAGAAGAATGTGTTCCAGCGCCGGGAAGTTTTCCGCTTGACCACGTAGATCCCGCTTTCGGACCGTAGACGGTCGTGAATGCGTTTGCGTAGCTTGTACTGTTTGTTTGCATAATGTGATCTTGTTTTGTTTGTATGTCATGAATGTATTGCCCTGTCTGCATTTTTGCATATGAGTGCCTTGTTTGGGTGGTATGCTTTTTGATTCTTCCGCCCTTAACAAATCTCGAGGACGAGATTTTCTTAAGGGGGTTAGAGTTTGTCACACCCCAAAATTTTAACCACTTTTTCAGTAAATAAAATTTGGCCAGAAATAAAATCTTGAATTACAATAGGCCCTTTTATAATTTTCAGAGCCTTTTCTATTCCTGACTCAGAAAATCTTCTCTTCTTATAATAAATCTTTTTGGAATTATTTTGTGGACTCTGGTTGTATCTTGGGTCTTTTCTTTATTTGTTTGATAACTTTAGAAATTAGTTTCATAATAAAATTCTGCCTTAGAATTTTCTTTTAATAGCTTGTGCAGTGTTTTAAATGCTTCTGTTGCACTTCTTCTATTTTAAATAATTCTCTAAAAATTCCACCAAAATTATGAGGAGTCATGTGATGCCTATGGATCACCTTTCTGCAAAAAAATCCATCTTTGTCCTTTGTAAATTTTGAGTGAACCTTCCTCTTTTCTATTTCTGCCCATTTTCTAGGTCTCAACTACAACCATATTATTCCTTGCTCCAAAGGTTCTGAAACTTGGCCATCTTCTAGTTCTTCCTACCAAACCCTTAACTCCAGAAGATCAGCTCCAAATTCCTCTTCTTATTGCACCAAATACAGTCCCCAAGTTTCTGTCCAGAACTGAAATCCTCCAAAACTTGCACTAGCAAGTATCTCTTTTTGCCAAAATAACTCCACCATCACCTATATCATGTAATGAGACACCATTCTGCCAAATACCACTTTCATAGGAATATTCTATATAGCCTTAGCATTTCATCGAGCACCTTGTGCGCATGACAACAATTTTGCCTATCTCCAAACTACACTACACTCTTGACCATCTGACCAAATCAACCTGTCCACCAACCTTGCCTTGTAGAGTAGCCCCACCCTGCCAAGTCTCCCTTGCAGAAGACTCTTCTAGCTTCCCTTGGCAATTCGTCGAGCACGTGATGTGCGTGTCCAGAGCGCGTCCAGAGCACACTTTTTGCAGCCGCCGGCATCGAGCTGCTGTCGTGCTGCTGCTGCCTCCCTCGTTCATCCTGATCCTCCCACCGGATCAGCTCGACCACCCGAACCTCGCCGACACTCTTCCCCGTCCCCTAGCGCCACCTTCCACCGTCCACCACCACCGTTCCTCGCCGCCCGACAAAAACCTTCTCCGCCACGCCACCTCCGAGACACGCGGCTTCCCCTGAGTCCACCGGCCCCCCTGGCATTAATGCGGACAGCCGCCGTCCCCACAGAACCCCGCCACCTCGCCACCAGCCTCACCGACCTCACCCGCCGCCTTAAAAGGCCGCCGTCGCTGCATGCCGTGGACGGCGCCACTCGGGGCACCTGGCTCCGCTCCGAGGCCGCCAGCACAACCCCGCATCTAACTCGCAAGGGCCCCGCCCTCACCTAACCGCGCCGGCCACGCCTACTCGTCACCGTCCGCGTTTCTCCATTAATGGCCATCCGCCGTGTCCACTCTCTGGAACCCGCCGAACCGCGTCGCCCCGCTTATTTAAGCCACCCCGAACACCCCGGCACCTCATCTCCACCTCTCCCCTCCTCCAGCAAACCATCCCGAGCCTCCCCGAGCAAGAAAGACGACCGGAGGAGCCATCTCCCTCGACTCCGGCCGCCTCTGCCACCGCCCTCCCCTCGAGGCTACCCACCTCTCCAGTGCCTCCCCTCCCTACTATCTACACCAACGGCCTCCCGGAGCATCCACGAACCCGTTCCACCTTTCCATTCCACCGGAGATGGCCCATGGGCGAAACGCCCAACTCGTCTCCGCCGGAGCTCTTCGGGTGTGCTCGCCGTCGGCGACCTCGCCTACTCCGGCGACCAAGGAGGGTACCCACGGGACCGCTATGACCTACTGAGCACGACGGTGGTCCCATCTCTCCGAGGGACCCCGCCGTTCGCCGGCAAAGTTCGCCGGAACGGCGCCCCGCTCTGTCGCGGGAGAGAGACGACGACACTGCTTAAACCCGACAGGTGGGACCCGCTCGTCAGCGGCACAAGCCGCGGGCCCCCGCTGTGTAAGTGGAGGCGGTTTCCACTTGGAGCCGTTTCCGCGCGAAGGAGGCGTATCCCGTGGAATACGCCATCGTCGTCATCGCCTCCTTCCCGCAGCCAGATGACCGGGCTCGGCCCAGTGGTGCCGTGGAGCTAAACAGCGCTCAGGGCGCAATTCTGTCCATCTCCTTTATCTTTTCCAGCAGTTTTCAAATAATTCCTCAGAGCACATTTCAAATCCAAATCCAGTTATTCCAATTTCTGTAGACTTCTAAAATCATGCTCTGTTTATTTAAATTAAGTGAACATTTTACTATGCTTAGTTTCTGTTTAATGGATTTAAATATTGCTTTTAATCATGTTTTCCATCTTAGTAAATCCATAACTAATTCATATGAACTCTAAATGAATTAATTCTTTCTCTGTTATTCCTTAAATATCCTCTGGTTTATTTTAGTATTTATTTCAAAAACTTTTGAAATACTTTTTAATGCTGTTTTTGAATTGTGTGGTAATTTAGATATTTTTGAAAATAGGAAATGAAGGGGAGATGTTTCCTTGCAAGTAACCAGCACCTTTTCATATCTAAGGCAAGCATTTTGAACACTTGATATGATAAATGTTTGCATGCTAGAATATTTAGGGCATGTTTGTTACTTTTAATAAAATTGGCATATGAATAGAAATATTGCATGCATGCATGGTCATAATTATACTTCCTCTTGCATGCATCCCCTTCAATTTTGCAACATACATAAGTTATGAAAGTACATGGTTGTGCTCCTGTTCTGGACGTGCTGGTGGGCACGGGCCATATTTTGACATGGTGGTGTCATGAGATATATGTGGAAGCAGGCAAGGGTTGTGGCCCTGTCCTGATGATAAAGTTGAAAGAATAATTTTTGTTGTGCTAACTATTGCTAGAATCATTAGCCTCCTGAGTCGACCGTAGATCGAGTCTTGTTCCAGTAACCCCCATACTTGAATCGTGCTGCCACTTGTCTCTACCACGGGTAGGGTATGGTTTAGTAAGTTGTCAACCCCTTTCCGTGCACACACCGTACAGAGAGGCCATGGTGGAAGATACCGGGTGCATCCGGTAGGCATGCCACATGGTCTGGGGGCATGGGTGTTTCCGGTTGTAGCCGAGAGGGATTGTACCCTTGTAATCCGCGCGTTTGAATAGTGATCCCATGCTATTGGAGGTTGTAGCCTTCCCACTTAGAGTTTTACTTAACTGTTGTTTTGGGTGACTCCTGGCAGCGGAAAAGTTAAGCTGGTGTGTGCTGGTTAGGTGTGTTTTCAACCCAAAGACCATAATGGGAATTAGTCAGTGCCACTATACTGACTAAAGAAATCCTATACTTGCGGGTAAAGAGTACACCCTCTGCAGAGTCGTATCTATTCGAATAGCCGTGTCCACGGTTAAGGATTACAGTCTGGGTTGGTCAAGTGTCGGTCTTAGAGTCGGTCTCCGGAGGAAATATTTAAAAGTTGAGCATGGTTATTTTGCAGGATAATTATCGATGTTACTGGTATTGTCATGAGAATATTTGATGTTATGATTATATTTGTGAACTAACCCCTGCTCTTATTTTACTTTCCAGAGTGTCTCAGGGGCTGGCTAGACTATCCCGGACACTCGCCTTTATTTTCAAGTCCTTTCTGTGGCGTCCCTCGAGTGTCAGGCGGTTTATCACGCCACTACTCTTGTGGACACCCGACTGGCATTTCTTTTCAAGTCCTTTC